>JAEHOC010000052.1:0-675171 GCA_016834605.1 Chlamydomonas incerta | reverse complement strand
CCCAAACCTACAAGCAAGCGCCGCGGCGCGCCCCTGCCTGGCCGTTTGCACTGCTGTGCCTGCCCCCTTCCCCCGCCAAGCCCATGTGTTCCCAAACCTACACGCACGCGCCGTGGCGCGCCCCTGCCTGGCCGCTGCACTGCTGTGCCTGCCCCCTTCGCCCCCACCAAGCCCTTGTGCTCCCCCAAACCTACACGCACGCGCCGCGGAGTGCCCCTGCCTGGCCGTTTGCACTGCTGCGCCTGCCCCTTCCTGCCCCCACCAATCCCTTGTGTTCTCCCAAACCTACACGCCGGTGGCGCGCCCCTGCCTGGCCGCTTGCACTGCTGTGCCGGCCCCTTTCCCCCCCCCCCCAAGCCCGTGTCTTCCCCCAACCTACACGCACGCGCCGCGGAGCACCCCTGCTTGGCCGCTTGCACTGGTCCGCCTGCCCCTTTCCCCCGCCCAGCCCGTGTGTTCCCCAAACCTACCTGCACGCGCCGGGAGCGCCCCTGCCTGGCCGTTTGCACTGCTTTGTGCCCCCTTCCCCGCCCAGCCTGTGTGTTCCCAACCTACACGCACGCGCCGTGGAGTGCCCCTGCCTGGCCGTTTGCACTGCTTTGCCTGCCCCCTTCCCCCGCCCAGCCTGTGTGTCTCCCCCCAAACCTACAAGCAAGCGCCGCGGCGCGCCCCTGCCTGGCCGTTTTGCACTGCTGTGCCTGCCCCCTTCCCCCGCCAAGCCCATGTGTCCCCCCAAACCTACACGCACGCGCCGTGGCGCGCCCCTGCCTGGCCGCTTGCACTGCGGTGCCTGCCCCCTTCTGCCCCCACCAATCCCTTGTGTTTCCCAAACCTACACGCCGGTGCGGCGCGCCCCTGCCTGGCCGTTTGCACTGCTGTGCCGGCCCCTTTCCCCCCCAAGCCCGTGTCTTCCCCCAAACCTACACGCACGCGCCGCGGAGCGCCCCTGCCTGGCCGCTTTGCACTGGTCCGCCTGCCCCCTTTCCCCCGCCCAGCCCGTGTGTTCCCCAACCTACACGCACGAGCTGCGGAGCACCCCTGCCTGGCCGTTTGCACTGCTGGTGCCTGCCCCTTCTCCCCGCCAAGCCCGTGTGTTCCCCAACCTACCTGCACGTGCCGTGGAGTGCCCCTGCTGGCCGTTTGCACTGCGGCGCCTGCCCCCTTCCTGCCCCCACCAATCCCTTGTGTCTCCCAAACCAACAAGCACGCGCCGTGGCGCGCCCCTGCCTGGCCGCTAGCACTGCTGTGCGGCCCTTCCCCCCACCAAGCCCTTGTGTTCCCAACCTACAGCACGCGCCGCGGAGCACCCCTGCTTGGCCGCTTGCACTGGTCCGCCTGCCCCTTTCCCCCGCCCAGCCCGTGTGTTCCCCAAACCTACCTGCACGAGCCGCGGAGCACCCCTGCCTGGCCGTTTGCACTGCTGTGCCTGCCCCCTTCCACCCGCCAAGCCCGTGTGTTCCCCAACCTACACGCACGCGCCGTGGAGTGCCCCTGCCTGGCCGTTTGCACTGCGGCGCCTGCCCCCTTCCTGCCCCCACCAAGCCCTTGTGTTCTCCCAAAGCAACAAGCACACGCCGCGGCGCGCCCCTGCCTGGCAGCTTGCACTGCTGTGCCGGCCCCCTCCCCCCCCCCCAAGCCCGTGTGTTCCCCCAACCTACAAGCAAGCGCCGCGGCGCGCCCCTGCCTGGCCGTTTGCACTGCTGTGCCTGCCCCTTTCCCCCCCCAAGCCCATGTGTTCCCCCAAACCTACACGGACGCGCCGCTGAGCACCCCTGCATGGCCGCTTGCACAGCTGTGCCTGCCCCCTTCTGCCCCCACCAAGCCCGTGTGTTCCCCCAACCTACACGCACGCGCCGCGGAGTGCCTCTGCCTGGCCGTTTGCACTGCTGCGCCTGCCCCCTTCCTGCCCCCACCAAGTTGCATCCGTTCGTTCCCCCAAACCTACATGCACGCGCCGCGGAGCACCCCTGCCTGGCCGTTTGCACTGCTGCGCCTGCCCCTTTCCCCCTCCCAGCCCGTGTGTTCCCCCAAACCTACCTGCACGCGCCGCGGCGCGCCCCTGCCTGGCCGTTCGTTTGCACCCAGGGGCCGTTTGCAACGCTGCTTGCCCCTTGCTTTCCCAGTGACATGCCTGTCTGTTCCCCCAAACCTACACGCACGTGCCGCGGCGCGCCCCTGCCTGGCCGCTTGCACTGCGGGGTATGACATCACCTTGCAGCACATGCCTGTGTACCCCTTCGCTGCCCCATGCCCTTCCCTGCCGGTGGCCACCGAGCTTATATTCTCCGAGTTCCGACTCCGCATTCTCAGGCCTCAGGGCTGGGTGCCCCAGTTCCCCTCCAGATCTGCCCCCGCTTGGCCTTCTTGTACACCTGGTCTTTTAATCTACGAAGGCTACTATGCTTGAGGATGTCAGGGCCGCGCGTCGGTTGGGTGGGCGGATGGGCGTACGACCTGCTGCGAACGTATTATACAACTTATGATCGTTTTAGTAAATGATATTTATATTACACCGCTAAACAACATGGCTTTGATGGATTGGGATCATCTAGCCGCGAAACTCAAACCGGCGTTTCCGAATAGTGCGGATGCCGCTATTAGCATCCTATCCGAGCATGAAACGCCCATGGGGATAGTTCTCAGCCTTGGATGGGATCGGAAGAAGCTGCAGGACGACACCGAAGCGTCGCGCAAGGCGGAGGTTGAGCAGGCCGTGGAAGTGCTCATGGCCCCTACTGATGCGGAGCCAAGGGTGACGAAGGCCGTCCGCGGTGCTATTAACATTGTGATGGCGGAATTCCTTCGGGATCCCGCTCCTGAAGAAGCGACTCCGGACGCCAAGACGGGGACGGAGGCGCGTCCGGCCCCTGGAGCCCCGGCCCCGCCGCCCGCAGCCTGCCGGCGGGTCTGCAGCGGGTGGTTCTGCAGCGGGTGGTTCTGCCGGTGGAGGCTATGGCTATGGCTATGACGGCTCGGGGGGGGGGGGCGGCTCTTGCAGGTGGTGGATCAATTGAGGTAGGGTTCCAACCCAACGTGATGTGTTCTTCCCTGTCTAACCGCTGCCCATCCAATGCATGCAGGCACTCACGTGAAGTCTGTGGACGAATCATTGGCTCATTTACGAGAGATGATGATAAAGGACAAAAGCAGTACGAAGGTCAACCCTGGTGATGGCCAAGGACATTGCAAGAAATGTTGTGGCTGGAACAATGGAGGCACTTTAGCCAGTCAATTGAGGCTGCAGCTCCAGATGGCTGCGGTCACTATATGCTGCTGGATGTTCATGCGGGACCCCGCCCAGTGACGGTGGTGGTGCCGGCAGGAAACGGACATCTGCCGCCCTGCAGGAATCATCCCAGCAGCCCAAAAGACCTAAGACTGGAACCATGCACTTTCAGTGTTTGGTGTGCAATAGTGTCAACAAAATAAGCGAGAACAACAACACCAATCTTACTGAAATTCGTAGTCACTGCATCAGGGCAGTTCATCAGCGCGGGATGCAAGTAAGTGAAGTGGCAAATCCACCGAATCCACCCATGCAGCTCCCATCACCTGGCCATATCTCATCAATGCAGGCAGCCCGCCTTGGGTACATCATTGGCGTGCGTCATTCATTGGAATCTGTAAGGGGCTCCCCCCATGTCGCTGCCCTGGATGCCCTGAAGGTAAGCTGGATGGGGAGGGATGTGGATGCATGGGGAGGGCTGTCCAACTATGTCTTACAATCTACTGACTAGCAGGTTGCAAGACCTGGAGGAACGGACAACAGTATCACTGATTGCCCACCAACACCTGCTGATATGCCGGAGGCTGGCCAGAAGTTGTGGCAATCCTTTAAACAAGTTATAGGAGACTACAAGATGGCGGCACCTCATATAGTTGCGCACACGGTCAAGACTCAGCCATCTGAGCCGTTGGGATTGCCTGCAACCGTGAGTACTACTCCTGGGGCTTTCCGACATTTGGGTTCTGCTAGTAGTGGGGCAGCCCCCGAACTCTCGGGACCATCTCTCCCTATCCCAATCCATTGGGGTAGTCACAGCAAATTGAGCGGTGCTGGAGGTCATGATAATAGTGAATGGGGTTTGGGCATGTCAAAAGAGGGGGGTGGCGGCGATGAGAACGGTGATAAGGATGAGGCTGTGCATGACAGTGGGATGCAAACTAGGAGTGGTGAGAGGTCAAGTTTGCCGAGTGCAAATAGGGGGAGCGCAACTGCCCCCATAGTGAGCAGCGCCAGTGATGACATTCCCAATGTCGTATAGACGAGTTCCACTCAGTGATTAAGCTGATGCCACTTGCCTGTTGCTGTGGTGCTTGCTTGTAGTGTGGAGGTTGCCCGTGTTGTGCAAAGGAAATGCACTTGGACTCCTGCTGCTGTGGAGTAACACCGCTTCATGTGACATCAAGTAAGGACTGGAAATCATTTAAAACATGTTGTGCCAAGTTCCCATCCAATTGGGTGCCGGGTAGATTGCTGCTAGAGCGTGCCCGAAATGCCGTTGCACACTCATGGGCAAGACCAGTCAGCAACAATGCCCAGCATACAGCTTCGAGGCCGAATTGCAGTCTGGTGAACACAGCCAATCCTCACAGTGTCCAGATTTTATTGCCCAGCCTTGGCATCCAGTCACATTGCTGAGCCGTTACGGAGGAGACTATAAAAGGTTTACATGAAGTCCATGTCAGATCTGACTCATTTTCCTCACTTACAACTACTGCTGCGCCGGACTATTGACAGTCAAGATTTTACACAAGCTAGCAATGCAGGGTTTGGGCTGTACTATGCCATTCCTTCAGGGTAAGACGTGTTTAAAGGTTTTAGAGGTAGATAGCACCAATTGACCCCTCAACCCGTGCAGCTTCATTCGAAGTACTCTTTGCAATGGTACTCCAGAGGGTCAGCCTATGTGCCGTCTGTGCCAGCGCATATTCAAGTACAGGGCTGTGTGGACGCGTGCAGATAGGAAGGCCGCAACTCAGCTAGCTTTGGCTCAGAACTTTCCAGAGTACAGCCACAATAATGGGTTAAGAAATGACTACATGACAACCGTTGAAATGATGTACAAGCTGCACTCACTAGCTCCAGTCCAACGGCGAGAAAAGATGCTTACTAAGGGCAAGGAGGATTTGTCAGCACAAGTTTCAAATCTGCGCCAACAGCTCAAGGGGGTTTCACAGAAAGGACAGGCGCTTGCCACCTGTATGTAAATTGTTTCAAGAGGCTTACGATGCGGGAGCTCTTCAAGAGGTGGGACTGGGGGCCATCCTTAAAGATATAGGTCAAGCGTTAGTTAAGGGTAAGAGGGCCAGAAGGCTGAGCCCTGAAACACGGCTCTTATACTACACGCTTCTACCACAATGGTGGCCCCAAAGTGCACAACTTCGTCTCAGAACTACTTTTGGGTCCCTCAATCCGATGGACTCGGAGGCTGAGGGCCAAGTTTGAGTATCCAATCGTGCAGGGGTTCCTGCCAGAGTTTCTGGACATCCTGGCTCAAATTCTGGACACATACAACCTGAAGAACGTTCCTTTTCTGGTGGCCGAAGATGGGACTGCTCTGCAAATGCGGATAGATGTGGACTACGACACGAAATTGCAGGAGGTGTACATTTTGGTCTATGCGGGGGGAGTTACATTGTCAACTCCCCCAACGGAACTGGTGGAGCTGGTGTCTAAATTTGGAATGGCAACTACACTTTACGTTTACACGGTTATTCCTGTTGTCAGGGGAGGCCCACATCTTCCCTTGTTTGCATTTTTGTCATGACGGGTCTAGCCACTCGTTCACCTCCCAAACGGTTACAGATGCTTGGAAATTCTTGTATCAAGAGTGCCATCGAAGGAATCTGCAGATCATTGGCCATACCCATGATGGGGATTCTCGACTACGTAAAACCTGGAGGTCTTTATTCAGGAAGGGAGCTGTGCCGGAGCAAAGCACCATTTCGGTGCAGAATCCTTTAGTGCAAGCAGTAGCCCCTCAGGTGAGTGATGGCTAAACGTATGCATTAGCCCAGTGCCCAACTAACGGAGTGCAGGTGTTCGGGCCCGTCATGGGTTTTTTTTGATCCCTTGCACATTGCATGGCGCATCCGGAGGCAGTACCTAGACCCCAAGCGTAATTTAGACCTAGGCGGCCTCCTTATAACGCATAATAAGCTGATAGCTATGCGCGACAAATTAAAATTGAGTGCAGCGGATTTGGATCCTAAGAATAAACAATCTTGGACAGGTATGGGTGTGTGGCCACCTGTGTGGCCACCTGTGTGCAAATTATCCCATTAACCCCATACATTCACAGGGACTCTGAAATGTTTGATATATCTATTACGAGAACATCCAACACCACGGACACAGTTGGCCACGTAGTAATTTCATCAGTTGATGATGGGGGGGTGCGTGCAGCCGTTAAGGCTCTGGGTAAGACGACCAATGGGATAATGCCATGCCATATCCATGCAACGTCATGACATGCAGGTCCCGAATTTTATGCAAATTATCTTTTTCTGGAGTTTGGTCATCGGTATCTGCGTATGTTTCCTATTTGAAGTGGAAGGCACTGCGTATGCCCCTCGGGACCTGGTGGTGGATGCAGCCTTTTGTATCTTATTCCTTGCATTCTGGCAGCATGACATCAAGGAGCGGAATAAGCGTAAAATGGGAGTAACCTTAAAGTCGTCGTTCATATCCCACGAAAACATACTTTGATGTGTTAGCATCCTGCATGAACATGATCTTGGCGGTGAAGGTCTTTGCCGTGCATTTCCCAGGAATAAAGATAGACCCCTCCCGGTTCTCTAGCAGGTTTGCTGAGTACGTTTTTCAGGCACTGCGCAGTGCTACAAAGACCAGCAACAAGGTGAATGCACTCCAATGCATGCACATACTGCGAGGTATTATGCACATGGCCACTCAACCCTCGGGGGCTCCATGCCGCATATTAGGAACCGGAGAGGCATGACTCAGGGCCCCACATCCGTCAGTGAGGAGGCATATAAAGCACCGCCCAACTATTATCCTCCCGCAAGCAGTATAGACTTGGCCATTGATGACGCAATTAAGAAGGCCTACTCTGAGCTGGAAGCTCTACTGGATGTGCCGCTGAATCACAGAGGGACAAGCTACAATTTGTGGAGCAACATAGGGATGTCTTACTCCGTGGCCATACAAGAAGGGAAGCTAGCGCTGTTGCCGGACCTAAAGCCGGATGAGGTAAGGGTCCCCAGTTCGTCGCTTTGCTATAGATATGTGTCAGATTAGGCACGCACATGCAGGTCTGTGATTGGGGATCTTTCATCAGCCCGGTCCGAAGCATGGGAGTGCCGAATCCATGCCCTGGGCACAGCAAGGCTCCTACACCAACATCTACCGTCAACGACATTGCAGAACCCGCGGATGGAGATGACAGCATACATAGTGATGATAGCGGTGCAGAGAATATGGATGCCCTGGATGAAATTTCTCTGGGCACTGACCGCCAGGTAGGCGTCTGGCATCGCTAATGGGAATCAGCACTGCAGGGCAGTACAGAGTGGAGACCCAAAAAGAGAGCGACACAGAAGCTGATATTAGTAGCAGCGATGATAATGGCAGCTCTCTTGATGAAGCCGAGGACCAAGGAGTGGAGGACCAAGAAGCCGAGGCGGACCAAGAAGTGCAAGAAGCTGAGGGAGCGGGTGGGGGATAGTGGGGGTGGGGATAGTGGGGGTGACACCAAAGATGGTAAAAAGACCGAACTGGAAATCACCAACCAAGCAGCTTGCGAATTGTTGCTTCGCACCCTGGACGACACCAGAATAAATGTGGAAGGGGGTTTTCTAGATTTGGTGAGGGGTATCAGAGACCGGGCTTCGATATTAAATGGAACAATCATGTCTCAGGTAAGTCACTGCCCCCCGCCGACCCATTCAACCAACCAACTGTTCAACCATGGCGCATGCAGAAGCTGAGCAGAGACGATCGGTTTCATGTATTGGGACTACGGTTCACGGATGACTCCGAAGCACCCACCAGTGGAGCACTGGTGGAGCTGGATGACAACGTAGCTGTACTACAAAAGTCTGGAATGACATGGAAGGTATCATTCGGAGTTTATTGTCAAGATGGTGGTGGGTAAGAAGAGCAGGAGCAAAGGCAAGCAATATGGCTGGGTCACTCGCTTGTCGACCGGCAACAAAGATGGCTTTGTTTTCTTAAGATGGTACGATCCCTCTGAATCACCGTACGCCGATGCCAAAGCAAACTCTTGGCCAGCGGTGAAGGAAGCAACAGGGATCCTGAGGATAGCACTAGATCGACCATTGACATGTGAAGGCCTTGCACCTGTGCCAGTTACGGATGTCCTCAGCCCCATAGTTATCCGCTGGAGCACCGGTTATCAGTGCTATTTTCTGGATAATGAAGACATGGATTACACCGTAAAATGCCAAGATGCTTTGACTGCAGGTAGGCCGCTGCCCCAGAGGGACTTCAGCAAACGGAGGTCAAAAGGTTTTGGTGGGGATGTGCTAGAAGAGCCATCAGCCCCCAAAGCCCTTCTGCAACTGACTCATGTTGTCAATCCGGGCATTCCTATCAGAAACATCAGAGACAACCCTGACTCTTACATCAAGAAGACGGTTTGGGCGAACAGAGCATTGTGGCAGGCCATGCCAAGGCACCCTGAATGGTACAAAGCTGAAGTGCAGGGTGTTGGCCGTACCAGGGGGCTTCCAGCTGCTTTGTGGCTTAGATTTGAAAATGACGGCAGCAAGTGGAAGATATTTTTGATCAGGTTGAAAAGTGGTGTCGAGCGGAAGCCTGCTAGGTTGAAGTCTGACCTATGCTAGGCTGCTAGAGCCTCATTGGAAGGGTGAGTGGAGGCTGACAACGGTGTACACATGTGTCAGGATGCGGGGGGAGGGCTGGGAGTTTAGGGTACAAGGGCACGAGAACACGGCACGCTGGGCAGGTGGCACGTAGGGGGCTGGACCAGGGCAGGACCAGAGGAACGGCGATGTAACCTCATCAAATATTGTCAGTCCCCAGTCTCGAGTCGAGTGCGTTAGGCCGTGCCGACATCCAGCGTTCGAGCAGCGGGCGCTCGTGCAGTCATCCAGCGGGCGCTGGGCTGCGGAAGCCAAGGCACGATTGGGAAGGGTGTGTTTGGCCGAATTGGATCTCCGTTCATCCGTTGCTGGGGCACCACTTGTATTCGTAAGTAAATGCAAACGGGACATTTGCATTCGCAATGAGCACTGAGCAGAACGACGAGACCTACAGCAACACGATTTACACGGTTTTTATCCATGGCTCGCCGAGTTTCCTCGCAAACGTAAAGAGCCTGCGAGTGCTTAGAGTGCTGGCTTGTTGTTGCAAAGCATTTCGCGATATCTACGGCAGCGAGAAGGCCTATGAGACTGTGCTCGTCACACTCGAGCATGCCGGCTCTAGCAATATATATGACCAGAAACGATTGGCTCAGGAGGAGCTCGGCAGCTCGCTAGTGGACGCGTTGAGCGTTAACCCCAGTCACTACTCCCGGCTGGTTCTCCGTCGGTTGCAGTATCCTGTGCCGGCGCGCCTGAGTTACCTGCTGCACGCTGTGCATCATCACCAGGCCTGGGGTCAGGCGCTGCGCCAGGCGGCCATCCGCGGGCTGTTGGGCATCGTGGACCTCATCGTGGGCCTAGTTGGACTCGCAGACGCTGACGGCACGGGAGCCATGATCGCGGCGGCGAAGCACAACAAGGTGGAAGCGGTGCTGCGCCTGCAACAACGCGGCGTGCCGCTGGAGGCGCGGGACGGCGCGGTGGTGATTGCCGCGGCAGCTAGCGGGAGCCTGAGCGTCCTGGCCCAGATTGCGGAGTTCATTACCTGCGGCCTGGCTGTGCGCAACGGGACAGCGCTGATAGTCGCAGCCCGCAATGGGAACGTTGCGATTGTGCGGTTCCTGGTCCAGCAAGGGCTGAAGGCCTCGATGCGGGATGGCGAGGCCCTGATAGAGGCCGCCAGCAACGGCCATATCCCGGTCATGGAGTACCTGTGGCCACGTGTGCGGTCAAAGCGTTTCAGGGAGGCCGCCATGAGCGCAGCCGTACATCAGGCGCAGGAGCAGATGGTGTCGTGGCTGGAGAGCAAGAGCAAGCATGTGCCGCGGCCAATGTAGTTGTTGTGCACATGTGTTGTGCTTTTGGCTCAGTTTGGGCTTGCCAACTGGCGTCTGCAGGGGACCGTAGTCGCAGCAGCCAGCTTAGTAGTAGCAGAGCGTAGCAGCCTGAGGTGCCTGCATGGCAGCCCCATGCAGCCTCGAGCCAGCTTCCCCATGTCAGTGGTGACCATGGTCAGGGTGTTGGCATGCTGAGGCAGGGAGTGTTCCAGGGCAGGGAGTGTTCCAGGGTGCCGCCATGAGTATGGTGGTACATGGAGGTGCAGGCATGTGGTGCTGCGTCAGATGTAACTGTTGTGTATACATGTTTTGTCTCGGCCTGCGGGGGAAATGGTTCAGTGACATGCTAATGGGTCGAGAAATGATGGCTAGTGTGAATGCACATGGAAAACGCCGCCGATTGCTCCAGGCTAACAAGCAGCACGAAAATGTTAGTGTTATCACCAAAGGGACACCTTCAAGGGAATAAAGGCACGCGTCCCACGCTGCTCGGCGCACCAAATGGTAACACCGACTCACCAAATGGTAACACTGACGTGAAGCAGACTGCAGGCCAGGGCAGGGCTGGGCAGGGCAGGGCTGACGTGTGCCAGCCCGCGCGACAAGGCTGGCACTGGGCAAGACAAGGCTGGCACTGGGCAATGATCGCGTAGATTTCTCCAGCATTGCGCAGTCAGTCAGTCAGCCCCCCTTATACTGCCCTACCAGCAGCCCCTCCCCTCCCAATTGGCATATGGCCCTCCCATATGGCATGGGTGTGCCAGGCTGGCAGCTAATTCCAGGCGGTTTGGGGCTGTTCAGCCCCCTTGGAACTTGTGGGCACCCGAGCGTCTGCTTGTTTTGCTTGCACCTGGGCTGGCATTAACCTGTCAGGCTCTGGGGGACTGGAGAACTGGTAGCAAGGGCCAAGGTCACGGCAGCATGCCACAGGTGGGCATTCACAGGCGTGTTTATAAACATTCTAGGGCTTGGGGGCCGTTGTACCGCCGTTGGAACCACTGGCTTGCTGCCGTATTGCATTGGCGGCTGGGGGGTGGGGCCTTGGGGAGCCCCCAAACCGAGCCTGCGCACACACACACACACACACACACACACACACAAACACACACACACACACACACACACACACACACACACACACACACACACACACACACACACACACACACACACACACACACACACACACACACACACACACACACACACACACACACACACACACACACACACACACACACGCGCATCGTGGATTGTTCCTCCCGGGGCGGGCGGGCCCAACGAGGTGGCCCGCCCGCCCGCCACTCCGATGGGCCCCATGCGGGGGCGCTGCGCGGCGTCATCCAGTGGCTCCGTCACGTCGGAAGGCAGGGGCGTGCCTGCAGGCTGGGCAGAGTACAGGCGCCACCAGCTAGGGAACTCGTCGCTCAGCTGTGCCAGGACGGCGGCACGGCCGGCCGGCACGCGGCAGACGGCCCAGTCCGGAACGGCCTGTAACCGCTCGGCCACCATTTAACGCCCTTTCGCTTTCCTCGCTCTCTTTATGGCACCCAGGCTCGCTCGCACGTAGGAATGGACTAGTTACGACCTATGCCTGTCACCTTCCCTGTCCACTTACAGCCGCACGCTCGTCTTCCCTCGGTTCCTCCCCGTTCTCGCTTCTCCCTCGCGCATGTTCGGCTCTCTCGCTGCCGGCGCTGCTGCCCTGGCGCGGGGCGCTTCATGGTGGCTGTTTAGGTGAGTCACGAGCGCAATTTTCGCAATAGAGGGAACGGGGTACTCCTTTGTGCGAAAGGCGAGCCTGGGTGACCTCGCGATGGCGACTTCAACAAGAACAAGCGACAACAACGTCAACGAAAGGTTGGACCGCTAACTGGGTTGGGACCTGCTTTTGGGGTGTTGGGCTGGGTTGTTTTGTTTGGGCTGGACTCCGCAATGGTGAAAAGTTCTAACACACACACACACACACACACACAAACAAAAACACACACACACACACACACACACACACACACACACACACACAACACACACACACACACACACACACACACACCCACACCACACACACACACACAACACCACACACACACACACACACACACACACAACACACACACACACACACACACACACACACACACACACACACACACACACACACACACACACACACACACACACACACACACACACACACACACACACACACACACACACACACACCACACACACAACACACACACACACGCGCATCGTGGATTGTTCCTCCCGGGGCGGGCGGGCCCAACGAGGTGGCCCGCCCGCCCGCCACTCCGATGGGCCCCATGCGGGGGGCGCTGCGCGGCGTCATCCAGTGGCTCCGTCACGTCGGAAGGCAGGGCGTGCCTGCAGGCTGGGCAGAGTACAGGCGCCACCAGCTAGGGAACTCGTCGCTCAGCTGTGCCAGGACGGCGGCACGGCCGGCCGGCACGCGGCAGACGGCCCAGTCCGGAACGGCCTGTAACCGCTCGGCCACCATTTAACGCCCTTTCGCTTTCCTCGCTCTCTTTATGGCACCCAGGCTCGCTCGCACGTAGGAATGGACTAGTTACGACCTATGCCTGTCACCTTCCCTGTCCACTTACAGCCGCACGCTCGTCTTCCCTCGGTTCCTCCCCGTTCTCGCTTCTCCCTCGCGCATGTTCGGCTCTCTCGCTGCCGGCGCTGCTGCCCTGGCGCGGGCGCTTCATGGTGGCTGTTTAGGTGAGTCACGAGCGCAATTTTCGCAATAGAGGGAACGGGGTACTCCTTTGTGCGAAAGGCGAGCCTGGGTGACCTCGCGATGGCGACTTCAACAAGAACAAGCGACAACAACGTCAACGAAAGGTTGGACCGCTAACTGGGTTGGGACCTGCTTTTGGGGTGTTGGGCTGGGTTGTTTTGTTTGGGCTGGACTCCGCAATGGTGAAAAGTTCTAACACACACACACACACACACACACACACACACACACACACACACACACACACACACACACACACACACACACACACACACACACACACACACACACACACACACACACACACACACACACACACACACACACCCACCAACAAACTTCTGTTCCGCGGCGTGAGCAGCGAGCAGGCGGCGGAAATGGTGCGCGGCGACTTCACTGCTCTGGGCCTGGGAGAGGGTCCGGTCGGCATGTATGAGCGTCGCTGGCGCGCTAGTGGCACGGGTCGTGTCTGGAATGTGGAGGTGGTGGTGACCAGGGATCAGCGGGCAGCTCTCATCCGGGCTGCTGCGCGGATAAAACACACCGCAGGCGTGACGGTGGCGCCTTTCCTAACGCCGGAGGGGCGCACAGCCAGGCGCGCGAGGCAAGCCCAGTTCGACAGCCTTGTGGAACGGGGGCTGCAGCCGTACTGGCGGGGAACGGATATTGTGACTGAGGAGGGGGACCGGCGCCGCGTACACACCATGCAGTAATGCATACGGCGGATCACTGAGAGCGGCGTGCGCTGTGTAGGGTTTCGAGGCTAGTGGAGGCTAGGGTTGGCGTGACGGCGACGCTAGGACATTGACGGCATGGCAATCAGACCTCTTCTCATTTTGTGGCTGCCCATAGGCGTACTCTGCCCTGTGAGGGAAGGACTTCGGTTGTGCCCCAGTGTGCTTGCTGTGCAGTTGCCTTGACTACGTGTGCCTGACTTGGTTTGGTGCATGACCTATTGCTAGTCGAACAAACAATGCATAGCGACAGTGCCGGCTCACAGAAGTCGATGAGGGTATGCCAACAGGGCAGAAACGGCGGGTTACTCCGCAACTTCGCGCATATGCTTGGGAGACACGCACTACCAGACTATGCGAACACTACTGTGCTGGAGCCTGGCTCCAGCGCTGGTTAGTTGTTCAGGACACTCGATCACGAGGTTCTATCAAGCAACTGTAACCGTAGTTACACACACACACACACACACACACACACACACACACACACACACACACACACACACACACACACACACACACACACACACACACACACACACACACACACACACACACACACACACACACACACACACACACACACACATGCGCCCTCAGCCCCCGGGCTTATCTGCAGCCTGCCTGGTGCCGCACTTTCCCAACCATCCTTGCAACCCGCCCACGCTCTACCTACCTCCACCACCCGGCCCCACAGCGGCCGACGGCCCGGGATGGGGTTGCAATTAAGGACAGGACAGGACAGGACAGGACAGAACCGTCATTGCTTACGCTTCACTTCTTCACTCTTCACTATTCATTTCAACAATCTTCACAAATGACTTCCCACTTGCTGACCCCGTTCATCAATGAACGGGCCATATTTTTCTCATACACCTCGACACAATTTAGCTGGGGTAGTGTCCGATACAGAGCAGTTAAACCCTGGCCCAAAGCGGACTTCATTAAGCTGTTTGAGGAACGCGAGACTTGGGATGAGCTAACAAGATAGTGGTTTATCTGGCAGCATCCAGCGGTGACATGGACAGTTTTGTCACTGCGCTCGACTTCTGCAACGTTTCCAACGAGTCACTCGCGGTGCTCGACGAAGATGCGGACACGCCCGTGGATACGCTTGTGGCAGCAGCTATCGACGGTGGCAGCCTAAAAATCTGCGAGACATGCACCGTGGAGTATTCAATCCCCCAAAACATCCCCTCGGATGCTCGGGTATTCCATTCCATCGCCCGCTCTGTGGGATGCGCTGGGCGAGTGGACTTAACAGAATGGGCCTTCGGACCGTGCCTCGCCGCCGTCAGGCAGTCAGCAGGACAGGAAGGGCAGGGCGAGTCTGGAGGGGGAGCTGGCGCTGGCGCGTGGGGTGCATGGGTCAGGGCCGCGTGCACCACCCGTGCCCGGTTGCCGGGGCACCGGCACCGGCACCGGCACCGGCAACCCGGCACCGGCACCGGCACCGGCAACGGCACCGGCACCGGCACCGGCACCGGCACCGGCACCGGCACCGGCACCGGCACCGGCACCGGCACCGGCCCCGGCACCGGCACCGGCACCGGCAACCGGCAACCGGCACCGGCACCGGCACCGGACCGGCACCGGCACCGGCACCGGCACCGGCACCGGCACCGGCACCGGCCCACCGGCACCGGGCACCGGCACCGGCACCGGCACCGGCACCGCACCGGCACCGGCACCGGCACCGGCACCGGCACCGGCACCGGCACCGGCACCGGCACCGGCACCGGCACCGGCACCGGCACCGGCACCGGCACCGGCACCGGCACCGGAACCGGCACCGGCACCGGCACCGGCACCGGCACCGGCACCGGGCACCGGCACCGGGCACCGGCACCGGCACCGTGCACCGGCACCGGCACCGGCACCGGCACCGGCACCCGGCACCGCACCGGCACCGGCACCGGCACCGGCACCGGCACCGGCACCGGCACCGGCACCGGCACCGGCACCGGCACCGGCACCGGCACCGGCACCGGCACCGGCCACCGGCACCGGCACCGGCACCGGCACCGGCACCGGCACCGGCACCGGCACCGGCACCGGCACCGGCACCGGCACCGGCACGGCACCGGCACCGGCACCGGCAACCGGCAACCGGCACCGGCACCGGCACCGGCACCGGCACCGGCACCGGCACCGGCACCGGCACCGGCACCGGCACCGGCACCGGCACCGGCACCGGCACCGGCACCGGCACCGGCACCGGCACCGGCACCGGCACCGGCACCGGCACCGGCACCGGCACCGGCAACCGGCACCGCACGGCACCGGCACCGGCCACCGGCACCGGCACCGGCACCGGCACCGGCACCGGCACCGGCACCGGCACCGGCACCGGCACCGGCACCGGCACCGGCACCGGCACCGGCACCGGCACCGGCACCGGCACCGGCACCGGCACCGGCACCGGCACCGGCACGGCACCGGCACCGGCACCTGGCACCGGCACCGGCACCGGCACCGGCACTGGCACCGGCACCGGCACCGGCCACCGGCACCGGCACCGGCACCGGCACCGGCACCGGCACCGGCATACTGACCCGCTGAGACCCTCGGCGCCCCGGCTTCGTGCATGCAGCCCTGGCATAGAGTGCATAGCGAGGCCTGTGCAAAGAAACAACGGCTCGTTCGAGGATCTGGGCACTCTCGCAGCCCCCCCTAACCCCCGCCCCTCCTCCCATCCCCCCTTTTCCCACCACACACAGGACCACCTTCACAAGCCCCACACCGCCGCCCTCACCGCCGCCCTTACCTGCCTCGCCCACGCCCGCCTGCGCCTGCTTGTGAGTGCGCATATCTTGTGCTAGGCAGCAGTGCAAGCAGAATGCGAAACTGGGGCAGCAGCAGGAGGCTGGGCGCAGTGAGGTGGGCTGGGTGACGCCCCTGCAGGACCTACTGGGCGACCTACTGACCCGCTGAGACCCTCGGCGCCCCAGCTTCGTGCATGCAGCCCTGGCATAGGGTGCATAGCGAGGCCTGTGCAAAGAAACAACGGCTGTTCGAGGATCTGGGCACTCTCGCAGCCCCCCCTAACCCAACCCGCCCCTCCCTCCATCCCCCCCTTTCCCCACCACACACAGGACCACCTTCACAAGCCCCACACTGCCGCCCTCACCGCCGCCCTCACCTGCCGCGCCCACGCCCGCTCATATCTCGTGCTAGGCAGCAGTGCAAGCAGAATGCGAAACTGGGGCAGCAGCAGGAGGCTGGGCGCAGTGAGGTGGGCTGGGTGACGCCCCTGCAGGACCTACTGGGCGACCTACTGACCTGCCTCAGCTTCATGCATGCAGTCCTGGCATAGGGTGCATAGCGAGGCCTGTGCAAAGAAACAACGGCTCGTTCGAGGATCTGGGCACTCTCGCAGCCCTCCCTAACCCCAGCCGCCCCTCCCCCCATCCCCCCCTTTCCCACCACACACAGGACCACCTTCACAAGCCCCAACACTGGCGCCCTCACCGCCGCCCTCACCGCCGCCCTCACCGCCGCCCTCACCGCCGCCCTCACCGCCGCCCTCACCGCCGCCCTCACCTGCCGCGCCCACGCCCGCCTGCGTCTGCTTGTGAGTGGCGCATATCTCGAGCTAGGCAGCAGTGCAAGCAGAATGCGAAACTGGTGCAGCAGCACGAGGCTGGGCGCAGTGAGGTGGGCAGTGAGGTGGGCTGGGTGACGCCCCTGCAGGACCTACTGGGCGACCTACTGGGCGACCTACTGACCCGCTGAGACCCTCGGCGCATATATATCGCATATATATCGCATATATCGCAGGCTATGGAGATGTGCCGAATGATGTGGCGAATGATGTATCATCCACGATGTATCCTCCACGACCTCGACGTTGTCTTAGCAACTTCACAGCATAAGTTGAGCAAATTCACAGCATAAGTTGAGCAAACACATAAGATCTTATGAGTATCGATAATACTCCAAACTCCAGACTTCCACAATTACCGGTCAATGCCCTGGAAGTCGCGCTCTTAGCATATGCACCTGCAGTTAGCCTCATAGCATCAAACCAAGAGCTAGACGAGCAGCTAACCGGAATCACAGCATCATTGGCGTGGGACGGCGGTTCTTCAGGCGATCCTTTACGCGCGTCTGCGGATTGTGAATATCCACCACACAAAAACGCGAACGAAGCAACGCCAGCGGGTCAGAAGTTACGCCTCGGCGGGTTGTTTGAGCCCGCAGTCGTGACCCAGAATCCCATAACGTCTTTGGCTTTGGCATCAGTAGATACCAGTACTCAAGAGCCGTCGGGACTAGACGCGCACCCCGCCGCGCTGGGGATGGCCGCTGGTGGCCGATGCACGTCAGGTACTATAGCAACCTTTTCATGTTTTCATGCCACTTCCTAATAACTGTGTTTGACTATGCAGAGGAAGAGGGATGCTCTGATGGCCCAGAGCTCAGCAACCATGAGGCGCCCCAGGCTGCGCCGCAGACTGCGCCCCAGGCTCTGGATGCACGCGCGGATGCGCCGAAGCGTGCCCAACTAGCCCACCCCGTCGTACCCAAGGCGCATATTGTGGAGTGGAATGGCAAGCGGAAGTTTCATGGGAACGTGCCCTTGCAATTTGAACTGGCACCGCATGTAAAGCGCACTCATCAATGATGTGGCCTAGATTACTATAGCAGTGTGTTGCCTGGTATGTTGGCTGGTGCTGGCGCTGGCGTGCCTCATGCCCTGTTTGTGCCTCATGTTCTGTCCGTGTTGGTGGGGCAGGGTGATTTTGTGCTTCATCTCGTTCAACTGCACTTTGTTTCAATTAGGCTAGGAACTACGGTTGCAGAGAGTTGAGTGCTGAGACAGACACATAGCAAAGAGGCAGGATGCAAGTAGCCATGGTTGGAGATCCTGATGTCTTGCTAATATGGTACTCAGACCTCACAACCTAACTTTTCAGTTCCTGTGTCCGCCTCAACCATGAGCTGTGTCAGTGCACACGACAGTGGGGTGTGTGCATGTGCATGTGCATGTGTGTGCATGGGGGCTGCTGGGGGGCTGCGGGGGGGGCTGCGGGGGGGGGCTGTGGGGAAGCGCTGCGGGGGGAAGCGCTGCGGGGGCTGCTGGGGATGCGGGGGATGAGCTGGCTCGTGCTGGCTGCGGGGGCTGCGGGGGGATGCGGGGGGATGCGCTGGCTGGTGCTGACTAGTGCTGGCTCGTGCTGGCTCGTGCTGGCTCATGCTGGCTCGTGCTGGCTCGTGCTGGCTTGTGCTCCCTGTGGCTTGGCGCACCCAGCGCAAATGGGGCAAGGTGGCTAAGTGTATTTGGTTACAAGGTGGTGCGCACATTCTGTGCCTTCCTGCCTCATACCTGTGGCCCGGAGCGTGTAGGTTTGGGGGAGCACACTGGCTTGGTGGGGGCAGAAGGGGCAGGCACAGCAGTGCAAACGGCCAGGCAGGGGCGCAACACGGCGCGTGCATCTAAGTTTGGGGGAATAGACCGGCGTGTCACTGGGAAAGGGACAGGCGTAGCAATGCAAACGGCCAGGCAGGGGCTGCGGCGCAAACGGCCAGGCAGGGGCGCGCCGCAGCGCATGTGTGTAGGTTGGGGGGAACACACGGGTTTGGTGGGGGCAGGAAGGGGGCAGGCGCAACAGTGCAAGCGGCCAGGCAGGGGCGCGCCATGACACGTGCATGTAGGTTTGGGGGAACACACGGGCTTGGTGGGGGCAGGAAGGGGGCAGGCGCAACAGTGCAAGCGGCCAGGCAGGGGCGCGCCACGACACGTGCATGTAGGTTTGGGGGAACACACGGGCTTGGTGGGGGCGGGTCTCTTCCCCCGCTCACACACGCCCCCTCGCGCACGCCACCTCGCTTGGGCGCACGCCCATGCGGAGGCCCGTTTACTCTGACAGCGTTTTCCGTCAGGTCCCGGTGTTTTAAGGTGATACGAACATGTTCAAATGCATATACAGACAAGTAGCCCACTCACGGCTGAAGTAGTCGCGGCTCATTAGAAATGGATGAGTTCGCCGGCCGGCCAGGCGACCAACAACGTGCAGAGGGTGCAAATGGGTCAACAGAACCACATGCAAAGCGTATGTGCATCCCAGACGGTGAGTTTGGGAGGGCGCCGGTGAGTCTCAACCCGTTTTAGGAAAAACTTAGTGTAATGTGCGCAATCACAAATCACAGCGCTTACAACACTTACAAATATTGCAGGGGCCGGAAGGGCACAACCCTCACTCACACCTCCGTCAAGTTCATCACAACGAGTGGTGAGCCCGCCGCCGATATCAAAACTAGAATGACATCAAATCATAATTTCTGGGGGTGGCGGGACTGGAGTGCCAACGGACACCTGACATGCGCCCGGCTTGCATCGCATCAGGATGTCGTGGGCGCTGAGGCTCGCCTAGTGGCGGCCATGAAGCATCTTGACTTCAAACTGAAGGAGTCTGTGGGAGCAGCTTTTGAAGCCGGTGTTGCAGCGGCGGCAGCGCGTAGTCCAGATGCCAGGATATCGGCGCGGGCCGCAGCTCTGCAACTTGTGGGCAGCGCAGCTGATGCTATAGCTGGGGCAGCTACGGCGGCTGCGGCCAGTGCGGCTGCTGGAGGAGCACGTGGGGACTGTGGGCCCGCTGCGGGCCTAGATGCCCTGAGTCGAAGTGGGCTGGAGGTGACGGAGTACGCCCTGGTAAGTTGGGTTTAATGCTGAGCCGCATACCCATTGCTTATCATGTGCGAGGAGTCGCACATACCTGAATGTGGGAGGGTATGTAGGGTATGCAGCAACCGGGGGTTTGTCTCCTGGCAGCATTGGACCGTCCTGGCGTACCGTACTCAGCTCGCATATTTATCATGAACTCACTTCTTGCGACAGGAATCCGCTCCCCACGGCGTATCTGTGCCTGCCAGGCGAGCACTTGCAGCTGCTGGAGAAGCGGTGGGGCTACATCAACTGGAACTAGCAATCAAGTTGGTGGTAGAATTGGCGGAACAGCTGGGCGATGATGTTGACACAGCAGTAAGCAGAGCAAGCACGATGGCAGTCAGGGCCTTGCTAACAGAGCTGAGGGACCGGCGCATCAGCATGGCCATGGACGAGGTCCTAACTTGCATGCTCTTAACATGTACGCTGGCTGTGGAGGAGGCCTCGGAGTTTATCCAGGCCCCTGTGAAGATGGCTGCTGGAGGTGGCTTTGGCAGTGGGGGCTCAGCTACAGCCGCTGGAGACTCATCAGCTACAGCCGCTGGAGACTCAGCTACAGCCGCCGGAGACTCAGCTACAGCCGCCTCAGCTACAGCCGCTGGAGATGGAGGCGGCTTTGGCAGCTTTGGCGGCTCAGCCCTGTGGCTGGGCTCTGACGCGGGGTGGCTCCGACAGGCGGTCGAGAATGCAGGGATGCCTTTCTGCTCGCTAAATATTGTGCGTATGCTGGGAGATGGGCAGCTTGGGCCTGGCTTGGTGTGCTCTGGAGATGTGAATGCCGTGCCCAGATCCTGGCTACATGTGCTGCTCAAGCCGACCAACCATGAGCGCATTCGAGGCACGGCACTGGAACGGCTGGCAGTTTCTCTCTCAGAACAGCCATGGGGCATCCAGCACCCCCAGCACCCGGTGAGTAATTGCAACTGCAATTGCTGTACAAACTAGTACTTGACGATGACCCGAGATCCCCTTAACACACATCTCCCTGTATGCCGTGTATTGTTGAAGGCTGGTGGGGCAGGTGAGCCTGCATCCCTGCCATCTGGGTCATCTCTGCCGCCGTCTGGGCAGATGCCATCTGGGTGGCACGGGTCTGGCACCGCCGCCACCACCAACGCCACCACCATCACCACCACCACCACCGCCGGGGCGGGTGGCACCGGCGGGAGTGTCATGGGGTTGTTGGACGACCTACTACGTAAGGATCTTACAAGCGTCTTCCATCTGGCCATGGTGAGTTATCGTACCACCTTACAAATAGACCGACCGCTTGCTTGGGTTACCCTTTTCGTCTCTCTCAGGCAGTTCAAACAGCAGCATCACCTGAGGTAGCTGAGGCGGCAGCCAGTGGAAGACGCGCCCTGTATTGCGCCAGGGCTGCCCCCGGCCTAGAGTTCATTTGTTCCCAGCTTGGCCGAGAGACACTGACAATCCAGGCTGTAAGCAACGGTTCAAAAATCAACGGTGTTGTGGGGTCCACTGCGGTGTTGGCCTCTGCTGGCGCAGCTGTACAGCGAGCAGCCGATATGGGTGCCCAGCTGTCCCCGGGCGAGCAATTTCTGCTGACCTCGTTCGTGATTGAAGAGGCGGCAACATTGATAGCGCCACATGAGGGTCAGGGGTCGCCTCATGCGCCAAAAACAGCGGCAGCAGCAGCAGCAGCAGCAGCAGCAGCAGCAGCATGGGGGCGAGCCGAGAGGATCATGCTGCAACAGCTAGGACCTAATGGGGACACTACTGCTGGGTGCTACGTTCCACCAGATGCCTGGCTATCTGTGCTCGCCAAGCCAGGCAACACTGAGCACATACGGGGTACAGGGCTAGAGCGGCTGGCCTCCTTGCAGTGGCCACACCAGCGGGACTTGGGGCCATTTCAGCAATGTCCCTCTGGACCGCTCTGGATTGACGGATCTGAATGCCTTGATTGGGTTAGCAAGGTGAGTGCATGACGTCATGTTTATGTCCTGATCTATACCTTACTTGCTGTAAAGCTTTGCCCCGTGCACCTCATCACATGACAGCCCCACTTGCTGTAAAGCTTTGCCCCGTGCACCTCATGACAGCCCCGACTTGATAAATCGTGCTGTCGTGCAGGCGGCTGCGCCTGTCTCGGCACAGGCAGGGCCGGCACAGGCACAGGCAGCCGGCCCTGCCGGCCCTGCCGCCAGCTGCGTGCCAGGGAGGCCGCGAGACTTGTTCAAGCTGCTGCGCTATCACGTCAAACACAGCCGGGCGCAGCTGGACGAGCTGTTCCCCCGGGGCTCGGAGCTGAAGGTCAACCAGGTGTGTAGTTGGATGCGCAATGGGATGCATGCCTGAGCGATGGGCTGCTTCAGGCATCGCGTGCTCTCTTAGCTTTTGGACGTGCTCTCTTAGCTCTTGGATGGACACGGGCATACCTCTCTTAGCTCTTGGATGGACACGGGCATACGCAGGTACGGCACCTGGTGAAGCAGATGCTGGAGTCCCGTGCGGGCGAGCCGCCGCTCACGGGCCGTGAGGCCCGGCACTTGGTGGCCGTGCTGGACGCCAAAGGCACCGGGACGCTGTCACGAGAGGAGTTTGAGGCCGGTCTGAAAGAGTGCAGGTGAGGGCCGTTGGTATGAGGCAAATCAAATGACCTATGAGTGCCTTGACTTGACGCGCACTGATACCGGATGCACGCATTCAGGGAGGTGTGGGAGGCCATGGCGTGTGTGCGGAGCGGCAGCTGTGTGCGGAGCGGCAGCGGCAAGCCCGAGGCACCATTGTACCCGCCCGCTGGGCCCAAGGAGCAGCCGCCCACGTGGGGCCAGTTCCTGGCATTTCTGGAGCAGGTTCACGAGGTGGTCAAGGGGGATGTCGCCGACGCGGCGTGGCAAGCAAACGACTCCCGCAAGAAGGGGCTCATAGACGCTTGCGAGTTGAGGAAGGTGTGTTTAGGCAGCGCGCATTTCTGATCCCAACACTTGCCAATGTGGTCGGTATGTGCAGGCCTGCACAGGCACACTGCTGCTTGAGCATCATGCCTGTATCCAGGTTCCGCACTGGTTGTGCTCACGCCACAGGTTCTGGTGGAGCTGTTCCGGAGCCCGGAGCTGCCGCTGCAGATGGCACGTGCGCTGCTGGTGTACGTGGACGCGTGGGACCCGTCAGAGCATGCATTGTTGTCACGGATGCACTTCCTGATGGCGCTGCGCTGCGAGCCGCCACCAGATAGCCTGCAACCCCCGCCGTTGCCTGGAGCGCTCGCTAAGGATGCCTCGTCAGGTGAGCAACCGATGTGTGTGGTCACACTAGTCACGCTAGTCACGCCGCGCAACAGATGCTGCCGGCCATCATGTATTCCAGTGGATGCCCCTAATAATGCCCCGCACTGGATTCAGGTCTCACCACAGTGGAGGTCGCGACTCCCGTGCAGCTCAACCAGCCCCTGGTGCACAACTCCGCTCGAGCCGCTCCAGCCGCTCCAGCTCCAGCCGCTCCAGCCGCTCCAGCCGCTCCAGCCGGTGTAAAACAGCAGCCAGATGCAACACAGCCAATCTGGGCAGCAAACACGGGGACACCAGCGGCCACACCAGCATCAGCATCGACACCAGCATCGACACCAGCATCGACACCAGCATTGACACCAACTGCACCACCTCCGGGTATCCCCCCAGGTACCGGGATAATTTCGGCAATGTCGGGCATGTCTACACCTGCAACCAATTATTTTGCTGCCATGTCGTCCCGAGGGCGGCACAGCCTGGCTAATAGCACTGAGAATCCGTTCTCCGTACCTGGGTTTGTCACCAAAATAGTCGGCAGCCAGCGTGGTGGCCCTGGGGCAGGTGCTGGTGCTGGTATTGAAACTACCGGCCTCGTACCAGGGAACCCAGCCCCAACCAAATCTACCAAATGTGGGCTGGTGATGGGAAGCTACCCTTCCTACCCCTCGGCAGCGCAGCTAGCGCAGCCAGCAGGTGGCATCTGCTCTGGCAAGGCTGCAACCTCAGCCACAGCAGCTCCGGTTACCCCGGTAGCTGACGGAATGTCTGCGCCTGCCTCTAGGTATTTTACCATGCGGTGCCAGCAGAGGGCAGCTCCTATCTCCCCATTTCCCTCAGCGACCTCAGCTCCTTAATAATAATAATAATACGTACGCAGCGCTCTGGGGCCGCCGCGTTTCTTAAGGAGGAGTGAGTTTGGCTCACCCCACCGTGGGCAAACATAGGGGGGGGGGGGATTAGCCTGGGTCGCGTGCGTTGGGCCTGCCCCCGGTGGGGGCAGTCCCGGCAGTGTGTGTCGCGTTGCGGGCTGTCGGCATGCCGGTCTCACGCTCAAGTCGGTAGTATAGCGAAGCAGTCGTCCGTAGGCTTATGACGCTGTGCATGTGGATCTTTGTGCAGCACATTTGGGCGGAGCGAGCTGTGGCGCCCAGGGAGCGCAGTAGGGGCTGAAGGGTGCTGGAGATGGTACCTCCATGTCCCAAGGTTACAATCTGCTCCTTTGTGTACTCCACGTTCCAGCCAGCACTCGTTAGTGCATCCGCCAGGCGTGTGTGCTGGGCCTGCTTCTGGTCACACTTCTCGCTGTGGTGCAGGTCAGAGGTGTAACCGACCTCGATCAGGTATACTTTATGCTGGCTGGGGTTGTTGGCCTCCCCCCGGGGGCCACGTTTTCCGACCTTGGCACGCGGCAGGGACGGGATAAAGAGGATGTCCGGTCGCATCCTTTTGCGCTCGGACTCGGCTACGTTTGGTAGCATCCAGGCAGGTGGGTGGGCGCCTGCGCAGTATTCGGGGCGTGCCTCTGCACTGCTAGCGTCCATTAGCATGTACCCTCCACCGTGGGTACCCCGATGTAGGCAGTCTCCAAGCATACGGACAGCAGCGTTGTGCTTTGCGATGCGGGCGCCCACCAGCTGGGGGTGAGCACAGTGGCCAGCGAGGTGCCCGGCAGTGCCACGTTCAGGTGGGGACCCGCGGCGTTGGTGGATAGGTGCGCACAGGGTGCAAGTGTCGGTATCACGCAGTTTGAAGAGTGCTAGTCTCGCCGGGCATATGAGGCCTCCCTGCCGGGCGTTCTGGACAAAGCGTCGGAGGCCGTGTCCCGCCCCTGTGTGGGTCATGTAGGCGGTGCTGGCACGGGTGTCGAGTTTGGGGGCAGCTTCGGCCCACTTGCTCGTGTACAGGGTTTGCTTCGCGTGCCCGCCATGGGAGGACGGGTTGAGCGCCTTGAGAAGGCCCCGGTTCAGGTCAGAAATGTAGTGCTCTGCGGTGCTGCCGTCTTCCCGGGTGGTCGTGAACGTGGGCCACCAGTGCCGACCGTGCGGGTTGTTGTCAGCGAGCTCCGACACGTCGGCAGGTTTTTCGCCAGTGGCGACGGCTGCGGCCCCCTTGTCGGCTTCATCGTTGCCGTGTAATCCCGTATGTGAGACGACTTTGAGAAAGACAGTCGGCGCGTTGCGTTTGGATCTTGCATGGAGCGATTCCACAATGGAGCTCAAAAGTGCTTGGTGCTTGCTGAGGTGCAAGCGTCGTGGTTCGTTGATAGCGCGTTTAATTAGATATAGACTGGCAGCAGAGTCAGTTGCAATAGTTAATGTTTTATTGGCGAACACGCTAGTTTCTCCACCAAATTCATCTACGGCTGCTCGAATTGCGGCTAACTCAGCGCGAGTAATAGTATTTGTGCACCCGTTTCCATTTGGATTAACGTAGACGGTCCGGTCTTTGTGCCAGGCACAGGCGCCAGCGACTTGGATTTCCTTTCCGTCGTTTGTCTTTACTTTGGAGACAGAGCCATCGGTCCAGACGATGTCATCGGGAATGTGGGCCAGGGCATGCGCGCCAGCAAAATTGGTGGACCCGCGTCGGGGCCTATCGATTGGGGCAGCTGCTGGGGCGTGTTCCTGCTGGGTGGCGAGGTGCTTTACCTGCTTGAGTAAGTTGTGTGGGAGGGCGGGTCCAAGAAAGTCGTGCCCGTCCGTGTCGGCACGCCATTGAGTCCGGTTTACCCAGCTTGCCGCGTGGAGGCCTTCGACGAGTTTAGAGCGCAGTCGTTTCCACGCCGGCGTCAGTGCTGTTAGGCCCGTTGGATTACCCACAGCGACCAGGGTGACCCCCCGCTGCCGCTGCAGAGGGGCGTCGTTGCCCAGGCCGTCGCCCAGCTCCTATCTCCCCATTTCCCTCAGCGACCTCAGCTCCTTACCCGGCTACCCCAGCTCCTTACCCGGCTACACCGGCTACACCGGCGACTACGGCGACACCGGTAGCACATGCCAGTCAGCTTGCAATAGCAGAATCTGGCATCCCAGGAAGGCAGCCACCGCAGGCCCCACAGAGGAAGCAAATTGAGGCTGATGATGGTATCATTAGTATCATGCAGTCGCAGCTTCCCATGCGGTCCCAGCCCCAATCTCCACCCCAGCCCCACCCTCCCCAGCCCCAACCTCCACTACCTCCACCGCTGGTCCCAGCAGGTTTGTATTAATGGACTGCGGCAGGGATGGCAGGGCTGAGCTGAGCTGATGAGAGCAGGGGTTATCCGGAATGGGGGGTGCAGTATGGGCAGTTAGCTAAATCTGATGTGTGTGTTCCATACAGGTTCAAAGCTAAATCTGATGTGTGTGTTCCGTACAGGTGAATTGAACCCGGATAAGCTTTCACAGACAGGTACATACCGTCAGAGAAAACTGTTAATTGTTTGCACTACACGTTTACCTGGCACCATGTGTGTTACCTTTTGTAGCCCAGGTGTTGGCTGCGGTGGCCAGGAGGTCGACGAATGGAAAAACCAAAGTATCGGCCGTTGACCAGGTGAAATTGTTTCTTCAAGAGGTACCTGAGGCGGCAGCGGCGGCAGCCCGGGCTCCTTCTGGCACGGTAAAAAAGTCCAGGAAGCCTCCATCTATTCCATCCATTCAATCCGATCAGGGCGACAGGTTACATGCAGCTGCACTCCTACATATTCTACCACATTACCTAGAGAAGATGGTTGGTACATTTTCCCTGACCCCAAGGTGAGTTGTATTAGTTGTATGAGCAAATTTGGGTCTAGAACTGTGAGCAGTAGCAACAACTTCAGGTGGCATGCCAGCGTACTAGATGCTGTACTTGGAGGTGTGTGCGCACAGGTCAGTGCATGCTGGTTGCATGATCAATAGCCTCCTGATGACACCCACGCACCTCATTTAGATGACACATGACTCGGACTCTGGACCAGCCCTGCTGGGCATTGCTGCTGGTTATGGGAGGTGTACAGACCGTGTTGATGGCAGCATGTTTCATCACACAAACATTGTTGAAGAGGAGCAGCACCCTCCCCGAAACCCTGGCACATCCAGTAAGCAACCTCCAGTCACCCCTGGTGAAAAACTCCGTATGCTGCTGCATGGGCTGTAAGTTTAAGGCCATATTCTGATGGGTAGTAACTCTAGCAGTAATTCTTACCAACAATTGCAGGGGCAGTGAGGCCTACCGTGTTACCACTTACCTATGGGTGGCTGATTCACCGTCTCTGGTGCACCAAGATGGGAGCCTTGCCCGTGACTGGGACGACGCCCCTCCAGTACACACGGTTGGGCTGGAGTGGTTGCGCTGTATGCCGGACGAGGTGGTGTACTGGTAAGTCATGCAGGTTAAGCATGCTCCGGGTGCAAATGTTCCAAATTTCCTCTGGCTATTCCGGCCTTACAGGTACCTGACATCCTTCACAAACATCGGGCCTAAGACCACGGGTTGCATTCAGCTGCTGCAGCTAGGTCGAAAGGTAAGGCACATGCTTTGTATTCCTAAATTACCCCAAATGCCACCAATGCCACTAATTCCCAAAACAACAAAACAAACACAGGGTTTGCCGGTGGACGTGAATGTTGAGAGAGTGATGAAGCGGCTGCGTGTTCTGGAAGTGGGGCTCAAACAGGATGCGGCAAACGCAGCCATGACACAGCTTCTAAAGCAGGAGGATCTGTCAGAGGAGCATCTATATAATCTTCACAACCAGCTTATAACGTTTGGCAAGGTGAGAATAGTGAGTAAAAGGCATATATGACTATTATTTATCATATATTGCTGAATTTGCAGGTGGTATGCAGAGAAAAGAAGCCTCGGTGCTATGTGTGCACCTTGAAGTCAGCCGGCCTATGCAACTTTGCAGACAGTTCAGACATTGAGGATATTGGCAGTCCGGCTAGTCCGGCCCCAAGCCAGAAGATGGAAGCTGGTAAGGGTTTGACAACATACCAGGCACTGGAGGTTAGCCCAGAGTTTCTGGTGCAAGCAGTGGGTGGTGATTGGCCCCAGGTACGTAATGAATACGTAATGAATACGTAATGATGAAGCGGAATCACCGAGCGGAATCACCGAGCAATCGGACTAAGCATGCTGCATGTTTGTAGGTTCCTATCGTCGCCAAGACAGGCTATTTGCTAATTCGTGTTCAACCGTCAACAGGGGGGCAGTCACAGGTAGGACAGTCTAGACAGTCTTGGTTACCCTGATGCGGTGGGTCCCTGATGTGTCAATCATGTCCTAGGGCGGGAGCTGGCGTCCAGCTAGCAAGGTCGACTGGGCTGGCCTGGCCAAGCTGGGCCGGCCCACTTCCCTGCTGAGGGAAACGCCCAGAATGCGAAGGGATGTCCTGGTGGTGGTGGTGGCACCTGTGGCAGTGCTTACTGCAGGCTGCTTTCCATGGAATGGAACATGGTGGCAGCCCCGACAAGGAGCTTTGGTTGAACACACCGTCGTAGCACCCATGGCCATCACGATGGAAAGCCTGGCCTCGCTGGAGAAGATCCAGGTTTTTGATGTATACGTGGGTAAGTTTCCCCCATCAACCCCCCCACCCCCACCCACTATTTGAGCCCCCAAACCCAAACACACCACACAGGTAAAGATATCGCCTCCATTGCTGCCAACTTGCATACCACAGAAGAGGTATGAGTACATGCAACCCAATTAACCCAATGTCGGCTACCCTAGCAGTACCCACCATATTGTATGCGTACATGCTTCTAATGCTTCCCAATGTCAGCTACGTACCCCGTACCCCGCCGCCCCCAATGCGTGTAATGCGTGCAGCTTCAAAGCTTCTTCACACTGGGGGTGCCCTGCTACTTCACAGCAGATGTGCGGACAGGTGAATTGGAAACTCAAACAGCGTGTCCCAAGCAAAGTAGGTGTGACGACCCAAGGTGTGACTCATGTTGCCTCCGCAGGCCGGCCTAAAGGAGCTCCAAGCCTTGACCGTCCAGGGGACCACGGGTGGAAGCCCAAGCGGTACAAGCCCCTCCCATCAAATTTTAGCGAAGCATCCGTCAAGGAGCAACAGGGGCATAAGCGGGACGCATGGGTGGTTTAGCTACAGGGAGTACAGGGAGGCATGATGGTTTTGATTTTCCATTCAGACGCAACTGGGCGTGATGGTGGTGGCTTGGATAAGAGCTTCAGACTGATGTGGGATAGAGCTTGGGGTAGTTTCTGTCCTTTTCTGCCCCCCCGACCTGGGCAGGCGTAGCAGGACGCATGGGTGGTTTCGCTACAGGGAGGCATGATGGTTTTGATTTTCCATTCAGACGCAACTGGGCGTGATGGTGGTGGCTTGGATAAGGTTCAGACTGATGTGGGATAGAGCTTGGGGGTCGTTTCTGTCCTTTTCTGCCTTTTTCTGCCCCCCGACCTGGGCAGGCGTAGCAGGCGCTGGTTCTGGAGTACCTGGAGGTGGTTTCTTCTCTTCAAAAAACTAGAATCATACAAGTGCGCAGTTCCCTGTCATATCCCTGATGAGGAGCCAGCAAAACTAAGCACAATCGCCGGGGGATTTGTGTCCCAGGTGTGTCCCAGGTGTGTCCCAGGTGTGTCCCAATAATCCCAATAGTCTCAAGCGTGTCCCCAAGTGTATCTATGGTTTCGGTGGTTGACTGAGTCTCGTGATGGAGTACTCGGGACAACCAGCAAACAATGAGGCTCCAGGCTCTCATTGCTGCTACCACGTGCCTCTCCTGCCCAGAGCACATCCTGCTCTGGAGTCCACCGGAGAGCACCAACCCTGGACCACACCAGTAACCTCAGCTAAAGCCCTAAAATGCCACACCCCAGCCCGGCACTGAAGTCCTGCGACCCTTTGCACGCCCCGCCAGAGGGGTGATGTGTGGCATACCGGCATCAAGGTTTCACACGCCAACCGCCTCGCGGACTCGACGCAGTGCACGTATTAGAATAACAAAAACATATGCCAGCGAGAAGAAGGAGGGTTACCCACTCCGCGCATCGGATGACGCGCGGAGGGTTACCACTCCGCGCATCGGATGATGCGCATCGGACGACGCGATTTGGGCTCGCATTGCGCTGTATCATCCACCAATATCACCGCACACAAACACTGTTGACAAATATAACAACGCGCTTAACGCGCTCTATTGCTGCAGTATGCGACTGTGGGAACCGGAAATGGACGGGGTCATCCTCGCGAATTACCTTTCACATAAGGTAAATCAGGTACCATCAATGCATCAGAATAGTTTGCTAAGGTACTCGTTGTTCACAGGAATTGTTCGGCAACACAGTCATGCTCGTGGCCACCACAAAGGATGTCCATATCGCCTCTGCGGGACGCAGCGGCGCGCTGCTCCCATGCGTCCGGCTGTTCCGCGCAGTCAATGGCGCGCGGGCACGTCCAGGATACGTGGTCACCCCTTGGATAGTGGAATCCCGGAAGTGGGTCTTGGCTGTGGTGAACCTTCGGAACGCCGCGGGCGCCCCCCTGGTGCCTGCGGTGGTGTTCCTGGACCCGTGCCGGGCGGAGGTGGGTGGAAAGCGTGAGTCTAAAACCGTTTACCCAGCAGAGGGGATGTATGGATTTTGTACCAACATGATGACACGCACAGTCACTGTCACTACTGTGTTGGCATGCAGGAGGTGCCTGGACCCAGCTGGCGGGTCGCCACTGATTTGGTGGCCACTATGGCTGCTATGGCTGTCCGACAGCTGGAGGCCACCTCATTGGTTGCAATGCCGCAACTGCCTCTAGCTGGGTCATCCTGGCTGTACGAGATTCCAACCCTGTTCCAACAGGCTGTACCCGGAGAAGGCATGGGTGGTGTGCTGGTCCTGGAGCTATTCCGCAGCCTCCTACAGCAGGGGCTTAGCGCAACACTTTCAAGCAGGGACCAAGCCGACTTGGCGGGTGCCAGCTTAGGCATAAAGTACATCATCTACAGTGCACCAGTGGATGCATCTACACCGGTGGCCCGGAAGATGACAGGTACTGCCACTACTGCCACAGCATACACAGCAGTGGCCACAGGTGCAGTAGCTATAGTAGCAGGCATAGCAGTGGGCATTGCTGCCTCTGGCATGCTCAGCAAGCTGATGTGCACGTTATGATTTGTAAGTGTGAATATCTGGTTGCAATACACTGGTTAGTTTGCCTGTGTCCAGCATATAGTCCAGACAATGTAGACAATGCACGGTGGAGGTGTGGCAGTGTGTGTTTTTACAGCTGGGTGCATTGCTGTGACGGGTGTCTGCACATCGCAAACCCACATCCCACATCGCTACCCGCACTGGATATGCTTGGGGCATTAGGCTAATAAGGCAGAGTGTGAGGGGCGCAGGGGAAGCAGCCCCGGCCCGGCCCCCTTGGTCCATGTGCACTCATACACGGACCCAGTTAAAACTTTGATCTGCTCCACCATTCACGGCGCCAGGTGCACTTGGTGGGGTGCATTCACGCTAGGGGTGCATTCACGCAGCCAAAATCCACAGTAGTCAGGTTATACAGCCTTCAGCAGCCAGAGGGGCCAGCGGCGCTTGGTGTTTTGCACGGTGGATCGTGTTCCATTTGCGTGGTGGATATATCCACCGGCTTGCCAAGCTCACAACTATCACACTGATGCCCCTCATACCACCCCATTAGCCCCATGCTAGACAGCCACCAGTTGTGTTTGGTTGTTAGGTGCAGAGGGACCAGGGCTGACCGAAAACAAAGGCGACTGGGGATAACTGGGAACTCTGGGAATCGGATTTGGTGACAAGGTAGCCAGGAAAGAGTTCTTCCTGACATGGTGACCCTGACAGGAGAGAGTATGCTCCTGAGGAACATTTTGACTCACAGGGATATCCCAGACGTGTTCACAGCTTTATAGTCCTGAGAGCCCGGAGCCAACCCTCTAACCGTGCAAAGCAAGAGGGGGGCGGGGAGTCACGCGCGCGTCGCGGAAGCACGCGCGCACCAGAAAGGCGAAATGTGCTCTTGGGGCGACCGCATTCGGTGGAACCCACACAAGGCCGGGCTGAGCGGCGGGAGACCGGGCAAATTCATCGCGAAAAGCTCGTCCGTCCGATTGACTCTCCATCCGGCGCTGCAACGTTCATATCAAGCTGGTATACTACTTAAGGCGCGCGACAGTGGAATCCAGGTTGACAAAAGCTTCCGGGCCATGCAAAAGCCGTCATTGCAGGCCCTGCAGCTGGTTTGCGCGCGCGAATCCGGCTTGCACAGCAGCAGCGCAATCACCTGATATATTTGCTGACGCGAACTGGGTAAGATTCCACGCCAAGACGAGGAACAGTGTGCTTGTGAGACGCGACATGTTCGTGTTTCTGTTTAATGGCTGATACATGCCATAGGCATTATACCCATCAATTATAACATGCAAGACTCAATCCTGCACCCACCGCGTGCCCACTCGTCCAAAACCTAAATAATTTCGCGCACAGCCACGCCTGCTACGTGGACGACTGCGGTTTGCTTTACCGGCTGCTTGTAGCCAGCTTTAACATTCATCGCAGCTTGCCGTTTTATCACTCGTTTTGCTGGATCCGGATCCGGATCCACAGAGGCCACCATGTGTTTTTGCTCCGTCCAGTCTGGTTCAGTCTGGATGCGGCAAGCCCGGGGGTGGGGGTGCCTGTCGCAGGGGAGGGGTGTAGGAAAGAAAGTGCCATACACCGTGCCCCGAATTCCCCCGGGACCCCCCTGATGGACGACCGCCCCCCTGATGGACAAAACTGTCCCGTTTAATGTCAAAGTAGTGCCAATCGACTCCTCTCGCCGAGCTCTGCCTTTCCAGGCCATTCCTGAGCGTGCACCGTGACTTCGACACGCCCGGGAGTTTTTGGAATTCCTGGACCCGCCCCACAACGAGCCCTGACTCCATTTCAAGCTCCTACGTGCTATTTTAGAGGGACTGTACATCAGGAAACGTTGCTGGGAGCCCACCCGCGCCTGATACGGCTGTCAGTTTCGCCATCATGCGGGACATGTGGGGACACGAGGCGCCCCTCCTGTCGATGCAACGCCATTAAATGTAGCAGATGATGCTTTGTGAGCTGCATGGCACTGTGTTTGGGCGCTGTAGCTGCCTGTGGCGCCCCTCCCGAAATCTGGAAGGAGGGCTCCCGAAACCCGGACGACGCCGGGACCAACGACCGACCCCCCAAGGCCCTTCCTCACCACCCCCCCCCCCCCTTGAAAAACTAAAAGCCTGATTATTTTGTTGAGCTCTATAATACTGGGGCATGGTGTCAAATTTCGGCATTCCTACCCCTGCCCCCCCCCCCATGCTGCTGGGAGCCGAGGGGCCCGATGTAAGGGGTCTATCTGGTGCGGGGGCGCTTGCCGCTTGCTGCGGAGGGCCACCGCAGCTTCCCGGCTCAATCCGTGGACACAGTGTGCGTGGCAAAAGATGCGGACATATACAGTCACGATGATCTTGGACAAACATTCTGTCACCCATGTCAAAATCACGCATTCGGGCTGCCAGCAACACCCATAGAGTTTACACCCACTACAACCCAAGGCGTCACCTGTCCCTCACCGACCCTTGCCGCTGGCTGGAGCCTTCCACCTCCCACTAAAATGGGCGTGCAGCTGTTTCAGCTCATTCTCCTCCAGGACCCTGCTGTACACAAGTACCGCCGACAGCTGGCCGCGCAGGTGGCTCCCGGGTTTGCAGTCGACATTCACGTCAGAGTCCCGCCACGTGCAGCCGATGCGGAACTCGGTGCCGTCCGGCGGCGGGAAGCTGTATTCATCGGACATCACCTGTTTACGCACATGACAGACAAAGCCTACCGGTAAGCAAAACCTTTCGCCAGGGCTAGTCACATCCTCCCCAGCCCCCCCCCCCCCCCCCAAGGCCCCTGCTATTGTGCCGGCCTGAAGTTTTGCAAAGACGCACGCCTTCCGATTCACATCATACCTCCGTGATGTTGCCCGCCGCCTGGGCCGCGGTACCCCGCAGGTACGTGTAGCCTTGGTCGATTTCGTTGTACCCGTCGCTATTAGCGCCCGGCAACTCTGCGTGGCGGGCGCATGTGCAAGCAAGGCAAGGCAAGGCCAGATCCGGACATCCGGTCAGCTGCGTCCACTGCATGGTGTTTATGAAATTGCAAGCTGCGCCAGGAGAAGATTCCAGGGCTTCGCTAACTCCGAGACCAGGAGAACCTGAAAAGGTCGCGGTTGCTATTCAATATCGGCATGCCTCTTTCTGTGACACCACCTCACCGATATTGTACGAGGTTATGGCTTCCATGCTCCACACGCCACGGGGCACGGGTGAAGGAGAATTTCTTCTGTAGTCAACTGGAATAAACAATCGTAGTTGTTTTAAACGCAAGGGTCATCAGTCGCATGAAACAGGTGCGCCAGGCCGTGCCGTTGGCTTGCCCGCCGCAGGACAACCGGGGTCGCGAGGCCCCTCCCGCCGGCCCCAGACTCGGCGGCTTCCTGACCTCCCTAGCTCTCAGCCTACCGTTGTTATAATCGTAGCTCCCGTCCATCTGCATGCATTGAAGGACCACAGGTTACATGTTAGTCAGGACTCAGGTGAGAACCATCATGGCCTGGACGGGTTGCCGTGTCACATATGCACATTGTCAGCCTAGTCAGCCGGAAGCATTCTGTAGCCCGACAACAACTCCCATATCAATTAGAGGTGCATGGTGCAAGATAGCGAGGACTTGGGGAGCTGCCAGCAGTGCCCCGTCTGTGGTAGTGGGTGGGACTTCGCCGCAGCACCCATACATACCGCGAAATTGCCTAGCACAGTAAAGGGGTACCTCGGTACGCGGTCTCGTTAGAGCACACATCAAAATACTCACCGTCATGTATGTAGCCTTGGTCGTCCAGTGCATGGAGGGATCTGTTACCAAGACAGTGACACGATGTGGGCAGGTGGGTGTGTAAAACATTGTAGCCAGCCAGCAGCGTAACAACACATTCCAACTCTACAGCGCGTCCGCTTGACTGTTCCACACCGCAGCAAGCAACCTGTCCAGTGTTGCACGTAGGCATCGAGCCCAAGCGCCGCAACTCACTGCCAAAGTAGTAGTAGGCCCCATCCTGCATGCCGTACGACATGATGCCCATGCCGCCTGTGTCCAGCTCGCCAATCTCGTGGTCGCTGTTAACGGAGGGCGCCAGCGGTGGCTTGGGAGGGGGCGGCAGGTAGGTGTTGTCCAACTCCAGCACTACCACCAGGGAGAATGTCTGAACGCGTGCATGATGAGGTATGCGAGGGGCGGCAGCAGGCAGGGGGCAAGTAGCTTGGGTTGGGTGTGTGGAGGGACTCGTAAAGGGCACACAGGCCAGGAACGTCACCCTGCTGGAGCATGTCGACTACAAGCGCAACCGAAACCAGCCGGACATTCCTTAGATCCCATTCAATGCCACTTCCACGCACCAGGTTGTTTCCGCCCCTGCTGTTCAGCATCAGCTGCCACTCCGCGCACAAGTTGGTACTCAGCTGTGCGTAGCAGCTGGAGCCATCCAGCACCACCGAGCCGCCGCCCGCTGCAGAGTCGTAGCGGCAGTCGCCGAACCAGTCCAGGCGCTGCTGCCCGGGGTTCAGGACGTCGAGCAGGGCGCGGACGCCGCCGCCTGTGGCCGCCTTGCTGCCGGGCTGCGGCACCACCAGGCGCCCGGCGGTGGCGGCGGAGGCATCAAAGTAAGCCAGGTCCGGCATCAGCGCCGCCGGCAGGCCCGTGCCTGTGCGTGAGCATGCGATGGGGGCCAACTAGGGCTGCAGTTGTAGGATGGGCTTCACAGATTAATGGACCAGGACAAGAGACAGGTAGAATACACAGAATGAATGAATGCACCCTTCCAAGCTCACCACACGCAGCGGCAATCAAGAGCTCACCCGGCGGTGGGGGCGGCAGGGGCGGAGCAGGGGGCGGGGAGGGCGGGGCGCCGGCCGCCAGCCAGCGCGTCGTGCGGTAGTAGGTGAGCAGCCGAGACACGTCAGCAGCGGGCAGCTGCCGGCCGTACACCAGCACCGCTGCCAGGCGGCCTTGCAGGTAGGACTTCGTATCGCAGCGGTACTCGTAGTTGCTGTAATCCGCATCTGGAATGTCGAACTGCGTTTTGAGGCGTGACAAAAGGACTGTGACGCAGACTTGCTTCGTGTGGTGCAAAAGGGGCAAGCGGGACGGGCGGGGCAGCAGTATCAACTGCGGCCACAACGTACCGTACTACTGTGGAGTGGTCAGGAGCATGATTGGCATGGACAGACTGACAGGTTCAGGTTGGAAAGGCCGCGCACCTTCATGAAGTCACAGCCCGCAGCGAAGTCTACGCCCGACGGCGCCTTGAGAAGGGGTGCGGGCCCCGAGTAGAGGACACGTGCGCCCGCGCTGTCGTCGGGGCCGCCGCGGTAGTAGCGTGCGGTGCCGTTCAGTGCGTTCGTGTGGTTGGGCCGCCCCACCAGGGCCTCCAGCGTCCAGGACCGGGAGGGCACCCGGGTGAACGCAAAGGTGGAGTTCGCCCTGGCATCCGGGAAGCGGGTCGGCTCGTTTTCGTCCTTCGGATTGTAGTTAACCGGATCCACAAAGGTGATCATGTCCCTGCGTGATGGATTACGACAGGGGCTCATCAGGCAAGGGACCCGCCACTGCAGACGGTGTGCGTGCGCTCATGCCCGCCGTTCCCACGCTAGACCACGTCAACACCCCATTATCTGCGGTTGCCAAGCCAAGCGTGTATGACCCATTGCGCGTGAGCTTATGCCCACGTACCCACCGAGTGAGAACCTCACTGGGACGCCAAGTGAGCATCCGCTGGCCTTCCCAGATGGATGCATCGTAGCCGCCGCTTGTCATCAGCGCCACCCGCTGCTGCTGTGTAGCACCCATCTGAGCCACGATGACAACGGTATAGCCGCCTGGTGCACAGAATACACAGGATCGGGGGTGCACAGGCAGCACGCCGAGCGTAAACACCACATTTTCTCCCGAGCCAAGAGGCCATACTGCCATGCATCCAGACTCCAAACACGCGCCGGCTCCAGCGCCCACCCTGGCTACACATCTTACCGTCGCCGCGGTCCCAGTCGCACAGCCGCGACTTGGACTCAAGAAGCGCAAAGCAGCTCTTGCCGTCTAGTACCACGCTTCCGCCCGAAGCAGAATCCCACTGGCAGTCGCCATTCCACGTCAGTGACGGCCGGGGGCTCTCCGGTGTGGCCAGGATGTCACGCTGCGCCGTGACCTGGCCGCTCTTCTTGTTGATGGTCAGGGAGGCCCGGTCCCCGGCATCAAAGAACGCGACGTCAGGCAGCAGGTCAGCGGGAAGGCCTGCGTGGCGCACGGAGCAGGCAGCACTTGACCTCATGTACCAGCGGCCGCCAGCCACCGGCTCCATCCAGGCTCCCAGGGGCCCCGACAGCGCCCGGCCCCCGGGCCATCCCTCACCGCGCACAGGCTTCTGGGATGTCGGGTTCTTCAAGAGAGGCGGCGGCGGGCTGAGCGGAGCCCACCGCGGGCCGTAGAATGCATGGACGCGGGAGAACTGGGCCTCCTTCAACGCTTTTCCGTACACCAGCACGGCCATCAGGCGACCGCGCAGGTGGCTGTAACGTGGGTCACAGCGATATGTGAGTGGCAGCTGAGCATCGGTGGAGTTGGAGGTTCCAGCGTTGTCTGGCCTTGTCTGTGGCCAGGAGGACAGGGGTGAGGGAGAGGTGAGACAGGGGCCGAGGCAGGGGCGAGGTCAGGGGCGAGCTCGATTGTGAGTAGTAAACCAAGGTACACGTAGAAGCCAAGCAAGGCATGCCGGCGAAATGGGCGGACGGGCGGGATGATGCTACAGTACGGTGAGAGCCTATGGAGATGGATTGCGACCGGTCGTCAGCGGCGCCTGTCAGTGCCGGAGACAGGCCCGCGCCCCCCGCCCTCACCTCCATGTAGTCACACCCAATCACAAAGTCCGCACCAACAGGCGCGAAGATTCCAGGCGCGCGGCCGGAAGCCACAACAGCCGACTTCTGGTAGGCGTCCTGCGGCCGCTTGTACCATGTGGCCTTGGCCCCCTTCCTGCCGGAGGACGGTTGAACTGCCAGGGCCTGCACTGACCAGCCGCTGAGGTAGGCGATGGAGTTCAGGACGCTCTTGGTGCGACCCTCCGGCGTGGCGTTGTAAGCGGCGCTCGAGGCATCTACGTAATCACTCACATAGAAGCCGCCGTCCGGGATGGTCCTGAGGGTGTAGAATGAGATGGGTGCGCGTGGAGTGAGACGTGGAGGTGTCTATGCGTCCAGATCTCTGGAGAGGTCACACACCAGGGGGGCGTGCACGGGAACATCCGCGCGCTAGCATCCAGGGGCATCGGCCACGTGACCCCTCTCGGCCACCAGCCTGATCGCCCTGAACTTCACACGCACCCCGTGCAGCCGTCCCCTGGGAAGGCAACCGGTGCATTCCATGTTGCATGCACACGCAGGGGCACTGCTGAGTCGAACTTTGGGCATTCGCACTGCTGGTGCACATGGAGTCAAGCATGGAGTGCGCACCTGAGGAGGAGGTCGCTGTCGCGCCACACCAATCGCTTGCTGGGCTTCGCCGACGGCTCCAACGCTGTCAAGATTGTGGTCTGGTACACAATACCGAAATCATGAACCACAACAATCGTGTAACCGCCTGTGTGACCAAAACTCGATGTCAAAACAACGTTGAGAGCAGCGCTGGCCTACGTGCCACGAAAACCCAGGACACGCGTGCATCCATCCAGTGCATGCAGGCAGGCAGTCTTGCGCACCCAATCTTTAAGCCATTCCTGGGCAACCACCCCTCAAGCCAGTCCTGGGCACCCACCCTTCAAGCAAGTCCCGTTGCACAGCGGCGCGCTCAGCTTGGCGTAGCAGGTGCGCCCGTCCATGAAGACGCTCCCGTTCGCGCCGGCCGGCCCGCCCTGATAGCGGCAGTTGCCCTGCCACTTCAGGGAAGGGCGCGGCGACTTGGCAGTGGCCAGCAGGTCGCGCTGCTCCGAGACCCGGCCGGTGGCGAGGTCCACCACCAGCGAGCCGGCGTCGCCGGCATCGAAGTACGCAACGTCGGGCGCGAGCGAGGCGGGCAGCAGGCGGGCACCTGGGCGTGGCCGATAAAGTTAGGACGCCCCACAGTCAGTCCACTTGGAGATGCCAACGTGTGAGCTTTTATCATCGGCGGATACGTCTCAGACTGCAAACAACAGAGCACCGTGATTCGTGCCCGCGAACAACCGTCGCAACCAACACCCACATCCGTATAAAGTCTGGAGAATAAACTACGCGTGCCACTATGTACTCATGTGAGCCGGGGAACAAACAAGCACTTGAGGCCGGCTTCCCCAACTTTATTAAGTCCTCGCCGAGGCCGCGGCTTCCACACCCTTTCCATACCTGGCCTTGAAGAAGTGACTTGGCCAGCAACTACAATTGCGTGCACACTCGTGAGGAGGATTACCAGCAACAGCTGCAGCATCCTTCCAGGCACCTCGTTTGGGCCCATAGTGGTGTAATTAAGTAGTTGGCGTGTCGTTTGATCATATAATATGCAATTTGACATCTAGTTGGCTTCAATGCAGTTGGGGGACGTGTCAGGCAAAAGGACCCATCGGCCCCGTCCCTCGCCGGTGATGGTGTCAGCGTAAATTAGCTGCAAATTGCATGCGGAAATGGTCTGTACTCATCCAATTAGGAGGAACGGCTTGGCTTGCAGTTTTGCGCTGTCGTCGCTGTCACCCGCGCCCGCCTTCTGCCACGGTTTCGCCGAGTTTTGGGGTACGAGAATGTGCAAGCAATTCTCTCACCTCACAAATTCAAGTGTGTGAGTGTCCTGGATGCTGGGGCGTAGCGGGCCGCTGACCTCGCAAGGCCTTCACCTTCCCTGCGCCAAACTCCTACGGCACCACGCCACACGCCCCGACACCCTATGTTGCCAACCTCCTCAATTGACGGCACCGCCACGCCTTCGCCCCCTGACCCTGCTTGAAGCGTACTCCGCGTCCTACCACCTCACCTAGATCGCCCTCAGCCCGCCTAGGCGGGCCTGGGCACGGTGTGCGCCCGCCACGCGACGGTGTGCGCGCTGGTGGTGCGGCCTACCGCCTACGCCTCTGCTACCCCCGGGAAGCCGAAGTGCGGCGGCTGTGTCACTGTCACTCGCTGTCAGTGGCTCCGGGAGCCCCGTCTACTCCAGTGGCAGCGCCGCCTGCAGCTGGGCCAGGTCCTTGGCGTCCACGGCGCCCATCAGCTCCAGCTTGCCCGCACACGCCAGGCTGGTGCGCAGGTAGCCCCACACGTGCTCCGCCGCGGCGTTCAGGCCTGGCGGGGCGGGGCGGGGCGGGGGAGGCGTGGCAAGATTAAGGAGCTGAAGACTACGAAGCACGCGGGTGGGGGTGGGGGTGGGGAGGGAACAGGGGACAGGCAGATGCACCAGGCAGTACCCGCCCAAGCTCAAGCAAACCCAACCGGGGGCAGTACGGATGCGGCGGGGCTATGGTAAAGAGCATCCGGCATGGCAGTCGAATGCCGTGCGGCCTCAGCTCCGGCCGCAGCCTCGGCACCCACCCAACACGCCCTGCCCCCCCCGTCACATGGACGGTCCCCCCTCCCCCGGGAGCCGCATTCATCGCACGCACCCAGCGCTCGCACGTAGAAGGCCGCGCTCCGGGTGTATTCGCCCAGGTTGGCGTAGCTGATGCCAATGTTGGTCCAGGCGCGCATGTAGTTGGGCTTGAGGTCCAGCGCCTGCGGGGCGGGCACCGGCGCCGGGGTCGGCGGCACGTGCATGGGCGCGGGGGTCGGCGGCACGTGCACAGGCAGGGGTCCGGCGGCAAGCCCTCCTCGCGGTGCGGACAAGGGGCAGCGGTCGGGTTGCGCGAGGGTGCTGCGTGCCTCCCTCCCGCAACCGGCGTCCGCGCCTCCGCCATGCCTGCCCGCGCGCCACACATGGTTTATTGCACGTTGCCCGCCCCGCGCCGCCCCCCCTCACCGAAACTGTCACATGGACGGCGACCCCCCTTCAACTAAAACACACACGCACACGCACGCCCAGCCCGCACCTTCTGATACGCCGCCAGCGCCTCCCCACTGCGGCCGTTGTTGGCCAGGGTGGCGCCCAGCTTGTTCCACAGGCTGCGCCAGGGGAGGGGGGTTGTGAACACCAGCCCGAGCTAAACCAACCGAAGCGGGGAGTAGCTGCCCACGTGACGGTTAGGGGGAGGGTGTGCGTGGCACTAGGATGGGCGCCAGGCCGCATGGACACGTGCACCCTCATGGCCGCATGGCCGCCCATTGATAACTGCCCGGCAGTCAGGTTGCTCCACCCGCCCATCCACCCCACACCTCCCCCACACACCTCCCCACACACGCCTCCCCGCTCGCCTCTCCCTGCCCTCCAGACACACTTCCCCGCCCGCACCTGTAGTCGCCGGGGCGCAGCTGCAGCGCGCGCTCGAACGCCGCCACCGCCGGGCCGTACGCCCTGCCCAGGTGGTGCAGCACCCCCAGCGCCACGTGCAGCTCGGGGTCGGTGGGCGCGGTGGCGGCTGCGTCCTCGAACAGCCGGATCTGTGCGACCGCAGGCGAGGGAGGGGACCGGGGCGGGGTTGGACACCATTTTGAGCGCTGCGCGTAGTGCGCCACTCTATTGGTGAAGGCAAAAAGCATGATTCTCGCGAGCAGTCCCGCGAAAGCCAGTCGGCACTGCTCCCTACAGTACGGCACGTGCCCAACAGCGGCGTCACCAGGTGCGCGCGCCGTACGGCGGCACCCACCCACCCACCGTGTGCGAGAGCCGCTGGCTGCTGTCCGGCGCCTCGCCAGCCGCCTCCACCAGCGGCGCGTAGGCGCGCTGCGGCGCGAACGCGGAGAAGGGAAACGGAAGTGTGTTGAGGAGGGAGCGTGGAGAAGGGACGAAGCCACATGTTGAGCGGCGGCAACCTCACACGGCGCTTAAAACGTCCAACGACCCAAGCTTCCCGTGCCTCGCTTTCCGCACGCCCTCCACCTCGGCCTCCTCCACCTCCGCAGCCCCCACCCGGCGTGCCCGCCCGCCCCCCGTACCTGCGCCCCCCCCCGCCCCCCCCCCCCCCCCCGCACCTGCACCGCGCGCCAGCCTGCCCCCCCCCCGCACCTGCGCCGCCCGCCCGCCCCGCCCGCCCGACCCCGACCCCGCACCTGCGCCGCCAGCCCGACCCCCCCCCGCCCGCACCTGCGCCGCCAGCCAGCCCTTGAGGTGCGTGGTGGCCTGCCAGGCGCTGAGCTCGTTGGTGTGGCTGACGCCCAGCGCCAGCAGCACGGCCGGGTCCCGCGGGTCGGCGGCGTGCGCGCGCATCATGGCGGCGATGGCCTGGCGGGCAGGAGGAGTGGGGGTGGGGGTGGGGGTGGTGCAAGGGTGGTAGGTTCAAGGGTGGTAGGTTCAAGTGTGGTACATTTAAGAGTAGCAAGTGGAAGGTGGGGGGGGGGGCGGGCGAGTAGGGTGCGGGAAACGTGGCAAGACGGGGAGACGGGGGTGATAGTCTGCTCCCCAACCTCACCCCCGCGCATGCACGCACACGCACGCACACGCCCAAACATCACGCCGCCAAGCCGCTGCCCCCACCCCAATGCCCCCACACAAAATCCACTTCGCAGCACCTGTCGGTCGTCATCGTTCTCGGCGTGCACAGTGCCCAACAGCCGCCACGCCTCCGCGTTCTCGGGGTGCTCCCGCACCTGTCACGGGGGTGCGGGCCGGCGCGGGGCGGGGCGGCAGGGATGAGGATACGGTAGGCGGCGAGGGAGAAGCCATGGCAGGACAGGGCGGTGCGTGACCAGTGGTGGCCAGTGCGGGACGCCGGGGGGCTGCGGCACCAACACGGCGCACTGCGCGCGGAGCAACCCCTGCCTCCCCTCCCCCAGCGCCAGGGGCACGTTCCCTTTTCGCACATGTCGTTCTCCTGGCCCGGCGCCTGCTACCTGTCGGGGTCGCTTTCCTGGTCGCATGGGTATTGCGCTAGGCACCCGCCTGTCTAGTTGCGTTGTGCGTGACGCCTCGCCCCGGCGGCAATCCTGGTCAACGGCGCGTCAACGTCCTACGTCCTACGGCCCTAACCCCACAAGCATATCCTCCCATCCCCTTGCATCGCCCCTGTCTACCTCGCTACGCGTCTTTGCACACCCGCCACCCATCCACACACCCCAACGGCGCCCCGCACCCACCACGGCCTCCAGCGCCAGCGCCGCCTCGCTCAGCACGCCTCGCCTGTTGGGTTGGGCGGTGCCGCGCACATGGGCCACGTGAGCAGTGTCGGGACGGCCAGGCGGGGCCGCGGCCTGGTACCTCGCGACGGCTGGCTGGGCGAACCGCCTGTGCCCATTACAATGCACGGGTTCACAGCCCCCGCAGGTGCCCCCAGATGCGCAGACGCGCAGACGCGCATGCAGCCGCGTGCACCCTACCGCGCTCCGTGCTCTGGGCGGGACTGGTTGGTTTGGGTTCACTCGGTCGGTTGCTTTGGGTCTGGAATGAACTACCCCCCCCCCGCGCCCCCTCCCACCCTTCAACCCCCCCCCCCCACACACACACACACACAGCCGCCCCACCTGAACAGGTCCTTGCCCTTTCCCAGCGCCTCGGGGTCGCCCAGGAATGGGTTGGCCGCCGCGAACACGTACTCGCCCGGCGCCGCCGCCACGCCCGCCGCGCCCGCCAGCCCGCCGCCGAACACGCTGTCCGCCACCGCGCCGTGGCCGTAGATGCGCTCCCACTCCTCGTACTGCCCCTCGTCGCCCTGCGATAAGCCCGGTGTGGTGGGGGCGGCGCGCAGCACGCGCGGCGGCGGCGATGGGTGACGGGCGGCGGGCTAAGAGCGCATGGACTATTGGAAGTCGTGAACACAGGCGGCCCGGCCGCCGACGTCATGAGGCGCAAGCAACGCGCCCGGAGGTTGCGTGCGCCGCATGCACTTGCCCCGCCGTTCGCTTACCATCCCGATGCAGGCCCCACAGCCCATGCCCACAGCCCACCCCACCCCGAATTCTCCTCCCCGTCCCTTCCCCCTGCGTCAGCGCACCTTATTAAACTCCTCCGCCCACGCCGCCGCTTCCCCCGCCCGCCACGCTGCCTCCAGCTCTTCTACCTGCGGGGGGGGGGGCGGTCCCATGCATGATTAACTAAGACGAGAAGATGATGGCAGGTTCTTGCAGCAGATCAGTCTTTAGTCGGGGGGGGGGGGGCACGCGCGCGCCGCCCGCTTAGGCTCGTCCGCGGATCCATGCGCCAGCGTCTTACGCAGCCCAGCTCACTCCTTTGGCCGCACGGTGCTCCAGCACTCGCACCAACACGCCCCTCGCCCCACCTGCATGCCTGCGTGCTGCTCCCCGGCCCCCGCTTATGCCCATGCGATGGGTTTGATGGTTTAGTTTAGGTTGGGCCGGTATTCCACACACAAACACACAGACACGCCCTCCCGGTCACCTGCGCGCCATCCAGCCCCTCGCCCAGCTTCAGGTCCGCCACGCCCTTTGCAAACTCATCCGCCCAGTCCTGCTGCGGCCGGGCCTGAGCGAAGGGGCAGCGCGTTGGGCAGAGGAGGGGACCAGGAGGGACCGTCACCGGTTTGGAGAGGAAGGTTTGGAAGGCACGCTGCCGTCCAAGGGCGGAGAAGGATGGGGCCGTGCGGGGGCCGATCGTGCGTGGCGGCACGTGGGTGCATCGTACGTTACGGCATGTGGTCACACGTGCCGATCGCGCGGCGGCACCAAAGCGCAGTCGTGACGCGAGCGCCGTTTGCACCCTGTCCCACCGCGGCGCGCACCAGCGCACACACACTCCCCACCTGCTGCTGCTGGTGCTGCTGCTGCTGCTGCTGCTGCTGCTGCTGCTGCTGCTGCTGGTGCGTGAACTCGTTGGCCCACTGCGCCGGCTGCGGCGGCAGCACGCCGTGCTGCTGCCCGAACTCGGACGCCCAAGCCGTGGCGTCGGGTGTGCGCTCCACCACCTGTCGCGGCCCGGGGTTTGGGAGGCCCATCGGGTATCGGACTGAGAGTCGTACACAACGGGCGGTGCGGCAGCCCGTTGGGATCAGGGAGATCGTGAGTCCGCGCAGTGCATCGGCCCACTGCCACCGCTGCTTGCAACGCCCCCCCCCAGCATTCCCCGCCCTTTCAACTGCATCACCCCTATCACGCCTGCCTGGGCTCCGCTTAGCTAGGCTTTGGTTAGCTCGGCTGGGCTGGCGCGCTCACAGCCCCTCCCCCGCCCTTCCCGCGCCACGCCACGCCACGCCACGCCACGCCACGCCACGCCACGCCACGCCACGCCACGCCACGCCACGCCACGCCACGCCACGCCACGCCACGCCACGCCACGCCACGCCACGCCACGCCACGCCACGCCACGCCAGGCCACGCCACGCCACGCCACGCCACGCCACGCCACGCCACGCACCCACCTTGTTGTCCTCAAACATGAGCTCGCCCTTGCTCATCTTGCTCACGAACTGCAGGAACTTGGAGTTGCGCATCTTGGGGTCGGCGCTCTTGCTGAGCACCTCGGCGAGGGCGGCCGTGGTCGCGCGCGGGTCGGCGGCGCCGGCTCGCCCCGCCTGCGCCCGGGCCGCACGACAGGCATGGCAGGTGTGAGGCGGGGCGCGTGCCCGTACTGGGCGGGCGGGCCGCCTCCAGGCGGTGCACTAATCGCCGGCAAAAGTTAGGGGGCACACGGAATCGGGCAAATGGCCCGCAGCAGCAGCCCGCAGCGCAGCAGAAGGCACGCATGCGCGCAGGCTGTGCTGCGCACAAAGGTGCCGGGTGGCTCCCAGCCGCAGCGCCGCACCTGCCCCTGCGCCCCCGACGCCGATGCCGTGTCCTGCTCCGTTTTGAAGTCGGCCGCCCATGCACTGGCCGTGTCGGCGGGAGCGGCGGCGCCGCCGGCGAACTCCGACGCCCAGGCCGCCCCCGGCGCCGCCATCGCCGCTGCCCCTGGCGGCCGCCCCGGCGCCGCCATTGGGTGCTGCGCCGCGAACTCGGAGGCCCAGCCCGTGGAGGGCGGCCGCATCATCATGCCGCCCGGCCTGCGTGTCGGGCAGGCGCCACGCAGGCCAACACAGGCGAAGTCAGGGCCTCCCGCGAGACAAACGCGCCTGTCTGTCGTGGTTATTTGTTTCGGCAAGCTCAACGTTGCGGACCTGCTGCAGACCTTGCCGGACCTGGCCGTTGCCAGGCCGTTGCCGCGCCCTGTCCTGTCAGTCACCCACGCCGCTTACCCGGGCGGCCCCTGCCGCTGGTTCCATATCGCGTCCCACGGCGCCGCTGCCGCCGCCGCGCCCGCCGCCGCCAGCTCCGCCGCCACGGATGGCGGCGGCGCGCCGCCTGCCGCCTGCGCGCCTGTCCGCCAGGCTTCATGCCAGTCGGCGGGGTGGGCGTGGTTGAGCTGGGCGGGCAGCTGCCGGGGGTCGATGCGGAGGGAGGCAAGCAGCTGGTCCACCTGCCGGGCGGGGATGTGGAGGATGTGGAGGTGTTGAGGGGTTGTGAGTACCAGCCCAAGCTGAACCACACACGCCTGTCGCCACACACGCCTGTCGCCACACACGCCTGTCGTCGCACACGCTTGTCGCCACGTACGCACCAAGAGGAGCCGAGCCGCCGCAATCCGCACAGCCAACACACCACACACAGCCCACCCCTTCATCATGCATCATGCGCATGGGCGGCTACCTGCCTCGTCAGCCCCCACCGGAGCCCCCCAGCTTGGTGTTCACAACCCCCAGCTTGGGCTGGTATTCACAACCCCACCCGGCCGCGCACCTGCATGTCTGCGAAGCGGTCGCCCTGGTCCGCGTACAGGTGCCGCGCCATGATGGTGGAGCGGTCGCGGATGCGCACCTGCGCAACCGCAGTTGCATTTGCCGCGCGCACGTGTCCATGTCAAACGGCGGCTGAGTAGTGACATCCAGCTGTGCACAGAGGGTCTGCAAGCCGCCGCGCACCACCTGCCACCCGACGGCGCCGCCCCCAGCACGCACCTTGTCGGCGGTGCTCAGCTGCGCCGCCAGCTCCGGCGGCAGCGGCGGGCCGCCCATGACGCCGGCGGCGGGGCCCGCGGCGCCGGCCCGCAGCGCGCCGCGCATGAAGGCCTACGCACGTGCGATGGAAGCGTGCAACGGATCAGTGGAGGCGGGGCTGTTGTGCGTGCCCCTAACCCGCTTCCTTCCCCACCCCTGCGTGCCCTTACCCTCCCTGGCCCCTTTGGTATCCGCCTCGCCATGCACTGCTCCAACACACATGCCCCCCATTTCTACACACCCCTCCCCCCCCTCCCGAAGCCCCGACCCTACGCCCCCCTCCACCGCCCCCCGGCCCCACATGAAAGTGGGGCGCCAACATGGGCGGCGGCGCGCCCATCATGCCGGGAGGCGCCCCCGGCATCTGCCCCGGCGGCGGGTGGAGCGCGGTGGGCCGCGCTGCCTGTGAGCGGGGCGCAGGACATGCAGAAATTTGCCGTGATGGTCGTTGGCAGTTGGCAGTTGACTAGCAGCACGCCCTTACGCACAAGCGCGACCGGCATGTGCTGCGCAGCGAGCGCGCAGCACCTATTGAGCCCGGCGCACCTGGCCGTGGAAGATTGCGTCCCACTCCGCCGGCGCTGTCATCGGCCCCGCTGCGCCCATCCGTGGCCCGTGAATGGCCGCCATGAAGGACTCCGCCGCCGCGTGATCCTGCCAGGTGGTTCACGGCGTCACATTTGGAGCGGGTAAGCTGCATACACTTGCATGTTTCCGCGACCTGCGCCGCCCTGCGATATCCGCTCAATCACAGTGGTCCCACGGCGGCCCAGAGCATTGCACGCGGGCCTTGCAGCGCGTCGCGCGGGGCAAGCGAGAAGAGCATCCCCCAGAACAGAAAGATCTACAGCTCATTTCCTGGTTGATTGCATGCGCGTACTCACCATGCGGGATGGCCCCAACCCAGGCATCTGCATGCCTGCCCCGCCCGCCAGGGCCAGCTCCGCAGGCGTGGGTGGCGGCCGCGCATAAGAGGTGCTTGGGCCCGCGCCGCCCGGCACGCCCGGCAGCTGCAGTTTCAGCGGACAATCATGCAGGGGCTTAAGAAACGGATGCATGCTGAGGCCCCTGCAATTCGCAGCAGCTTGAGCAGATCGGTGCGGCACTTGCGCTGGCAGGAGACTGAGGAGAGCGTGCGCGTGTGGGCTGCAGACGCACGCTGTTCAGAGCTGCCCTCCCGGTCGCCTTACGCCCGCACATTGTTACCCCCCTTCCAGCCCGTGCGTCTTACCTCTCTGAGCTGCTCCTGAGTCTTCCCCGCTCCGCCCAACAGCGTGTTCACGAGGTTGCCCATGGCGTTGGATGGTCCTGCGCCATCGCTGGGCGTGCACATATCCGAGCCAGCCACGAGGTCCCGAAGGGCAGACATTTGTGAAATCAAGTATGGCTGATAACTTCGCTTCGGGCCTGTGCTGTGCAGCGGGCTGGGCGTGACTAGTAAGATGCCCCGTCGCCACTGCGCTTTGGTTCAGTGCAATTGGGTAGGTAATCAAATCATATTGAGTACGTTTTGCAACAGGCCATGTGAGCAGCCTGGAAGCAACACCACGCCGCGTGGAGGCCCTAGAAACTTTGCTTCTTTGCTGCGGGCCAAGCCGCAATCTTGACAATAATGAAACTCCCCGTATGCTCAATGCTGCCAATCATTTGCCCGCAATCGTCGTCGTTTGTGACGTGGAAGCGCCATCCCGTTTTTGGAACCTGTTCCGCCAGGCCCCTAGGGCTTCCCCCCGCGCTATGTTATGTATTTCCTTCCAAGCCTTTTCTTGTTGAAATCAGTCCAGCGCGGCGAATTCCACCTGTGAGCTGCAAGCAGCTGGCGAAGTTGGCCGCTACTTTGTCGCTCTAATTCATAGCCCCCGACCTCGATTACTTGCTTATTATGGTTGCTGATTACAGCTCGATATATAGCTAGCTCGGTCCAGGAAGAATGCAGACCGGCACGCTGGTCAAGTCGCTAGCGAAGCACACCGAGGACCTTTCGAAAGACCTAGACTCATTCTCTGATAGAGCATTTGAGCTATGTCGACTCGCTAATGAGCTGAAAGAGCGGGCGGGGAAGACCTATGTGGAGAAGGCTTGCCAAGTGGAGACGGCCGCGTAAGTACCCGCAGGGGGAGAGGGCCCGAAAGCAGCGCACGTGTTTCCCACTGGGGGATGGGGATGCGAAGCCCCGTACCAGCAGGTTCAAACAGCTCGAGCATGTGTGGCGAATCAAACGCAACACCAGTGGAGAGGGTGGGAAAGCATGGGAGGGCCTGGCTGCCTGGCCCCGATGCCCAACTCCCTCCCCACTGTGCCGTTGCTGCCGCCTTTGCTGTTCATCCAGGGTCGGCGCACCATCATACCGTGAGTGCAGCCTGCCTTCGTGCTATTAGCTGATGCCTTTGATAACTTACCTGGCATCGCCAACAACGGAACGCGGCAACGGAAAGCACACGTGCCCTGCAACCTGTCGCATGCTTTACCCTCTGTCCTGACAGTCTGCACATACGGGGTATACGCGCTCCGCGGGAGCACGTTGCGAGGACATGCATCTACATAACATCTGCGCCCACATCGCGCTGCTGCAGAGCTCGACCGCGCCAAGCGGCTGGCGCCCTTTGCGTTTACGGGCTTCGATCGCAAAATCAACTGGCGCAAGCTGCGGGCACTGAATGTGGACAAAGTGGTGAGCTGCGGGGACGTGCGCACCCGGGCGTGACGGGCGTTGGTGCGGCGGGAGGGGGCCCTGATGACACGCGTGGCAGGCTGGCAGCCGTGCAGCGTGTGCCCCTGCGCCCACGACCAGGTGTTCCGCTGGGCGTCCTGCCGATGCAGCTACACCCTCCTCCTCCCGGACGCCCCCGGAACCCCCGGACCCACTCCCTGCCCCCGGCTCCTGCACCCTGGCTCCCCCCTCGCGCCCAGGTGTCTGACACCGACACGCGCACGCTGCTGGAGATATACGGCGAGCTGGCGTATGCGGACCTGGAGGCCGAGTCCGTGTACGACCTCAGCGAGGCCAACCTGCTCAAGGTGGGGCGGGGGAGGGGAGGTGGGGTGTACGGTTAGCCGTCCATGTGACGGCTTTGTGGGGGTTAAATCTGAACCCCGTAAGGAAGCATCCGCAGGAAGGCAGGAAGGGGCAGCAGGGGAAGGCAGGGGGAGGGGAGGAGGGGGAGCAGGAGGGGAGGAGGGGGAGATGAAGCGACGGGTGGCAGTGCAGGGCACCGGTGCTCCCGCCACAGGTTGTTGCGGGGGGAGGCGGAGGCGGGGGCGGGGGCGGGGCGCCCGCTCCCTTGGGGGAGGCTCGGAGCACCACCAGGACACCATAACTGGCCCCCCAAGCGACGTGTGCGCATAGGACCCTCCCCCCGGTCGGTTGCTTCGGGTTCTGGACTGAACCAACCCACCTCTCCCGTCCCCCGCAGGTTGTGCGGCTGCTGCAGCTGCTGCTGCAGTTCCAGCAGTTCCAGTTGGAGCAGGGCCTGGGGGTGCAGCAGCTGCTGCGGGAGGAGCAGGCGGAGGCGGTGGGGCTGCTGCGGCAGGTGCGCGTGTGGGGGCGCGAGAGGAGGCACACAGGACGTGCCTGCGCGCGTGCGTGTGCTCGTGTGTGTGTGTGGCTGTGGCATTGCCGGCACCTTGATTGCTTGCGCAGCCTGTCGGTGACTGGGCCTGCGCTGAACCTGCTGAACCTGCTGGCCCTGCATATGCGGCATGGGGTTTTGCAACCCACCAACTAGGCAACCTATCATGCTCTCGGTGGCTTTCGCCGGCTGCCGCGCACGCAGATTCCAAGGCTGCAAATGAAGGGCTTGCAAGACGGGCTCGGCAAGCTGCAGGGTGAGGGTGGCGCGGACCGGAGCGGAGGAAGAGGGGGTGCGGAGGAAGGGGCACGGAGGATGCAGGGGCGGCGGGCGCGGGCACGGGCGGCGGTGGTTGCACGGAAGCAGGTGTTTTCCACGCCCGCACAAGGCGGTCACCCCCACGGTGCAACCCGGGCATTCATCATCCCCGTCATCACCCGGAGGGTGGCAGGAAGAGGGGGTGCGGAGGAAAGGATGCTCGGGCGGCGGCGGTTGCATGGCGTTTTCCACGCCCGCACCAGGCTGCGCACACCATACTTCCTCACTCCTGTCAACACCATCTCAACCCCCACCCCGCCATGCACGCTGCACGCCCCCAGGCGACTTCTACAAGGTGGCGGATGCGGACATGGACGCAATGTTCCAGCAGGTGCGTGTGCGGAGGGTTGGAGGACTGGATGGGGGGGTCCCGGGGGGGGATGCTGTGGGAGGGTTGTGAACACCAGCCCAAGCGTGACCAAACTAACGAGACGGGGGCACAAGCAAATCGCCGGAGACGGGACGGAGACGGGACGGAGACGGGACGCAGACGGGACGGAGGGGAATCCCGGTCGTGCCGGGTCTTGATAGGGTATTGCCGCACGCGTTCGGAACGTGGCGGCCTTTGGGGATGGCGTCGAACGGGGTCTGGGCATCACCGGTGCGACGGCACTCTCCGGCCCGCATCCAGCTGGACTGACGCGCGAGGCCCCACCCGCGTGTCTTGTCGTGCAGGTCCGCACCGAGGAGCGCACGGGCGCACGGGACACCGTGGGCCACAACGTGGACCAGGTCAAGCAGGTGCGGCGTTGTGTTGCAGGTCGCTGTGCGGATGGCGCGTGCTGGCGCTAACGGGTAGGGGCTATGGTGGGTAAATGGGGCTGAGCCATCGCTGGACGTAAGCTTGCTTGCCCCAGACAAGTGTTTGCCCAACCCCGCCGCGGTCAATGCCTGGCTTCCTGAATGCCGCAGGCGCTGGACCCCCGCGTGTTCGGAGGTGGCCAGGGCGCGGGCGGCGCAGGGGCCGATGCGGCCTCCGGGACGGCCGGTGGCGGAGGCACGGGCGGTGGAGGAGGAGCAGGGGGCGCCTTTGGCACCGGCGCGTCCGCCAGCGCGGGGCAGTGGCCGCCGGCCGGCACCCAAATGCGGTCTGAGATCCAGTTGCAGCGGGGCAGCGTGCCCGCCGGCATGATGGCCCCCGGCCTGGGGGCCGGCGGCATGAGCGGTATGGGCGGCGGTGCGGCGGGAGGGGTCAGCGCCAGCGCCACGCCAAGCTTTTGGACTGACGGAGTCGGGCCGGGAGGGCCCGGCGGCCCCCCGCCGCCCGCGGTGGTGCGCCCGGCGCAGTCGGTGTCGTCGCTGACGAGCGGCGTGGCGAGGCTGTCTGTGGGGCAGCCAGGCGCGGGGTTGGGGTCGTATGGCGCGCCGCGGTAGCGGGCGGCTGGGCCGCAAGCCTTGCGCAACTCGCAAGGCAGTTCATGTGACCCTCCGTACGAGTGCGGGGGAGCCTCTGTGGGGATCACCTCAGGGAAGGCGCGGGCGAAGGGGAGGGGAAGAAGAGGGTGGTGAGAGGCTGGGCGCAGCGAGCACGGCGGTTGGTCCCGTGGGGCGGTCGATAATAGAGGCGAACGGTTGGGCGCTGAGTCGGCGTGGGGGGCGCTTCGGCTGGTGCGCAGCCAGGGAACACGCTGAATGGAATTTTAAGTGGCGACAATACGCAGGCAACACGTTTCTGCGTATCCGCGCTCAGAATTTTGGTTCCGTCCCGCCGGATGGGCGCTTTTTCCGGGGACAGAACGATAGCGCCGCGCCAGAGACTTCGCAAACTCTCAAAACTCGACAAGCGAGCAATGTCATTGGTCACGTAACCCAAATCCAAACAACGCCCTTGTAGCGAAACAGTCTCGGCTGAGCACAGCAATGCATCTCGGCGCCACGACGTCGGGGCTCGCGCCCTCGCTGGCGCGCAGCCGTCTGCGCAGCGCGTCTTCAGATTCCAAGAAGCCACTTGGCCTTACTCCCGTTCTGAGCCTGCGCGGGCCCTGGCGACCCGGGCCGGTGCTTCCGGGACTCGCTGCTCGCGCCAAGCCTGGACCAGCCGGCAGCGGCGGCGGCAACGCAGCCGGCCAAGACCGAAAGCAAAAGTCGCAGAACAACAACGCCAAGACGTCTGAGAACCACAACAAGCAGCAACAGAAGCTGCCACCGCCCACGACGGCGCCCTTCGGCACCGCGCACTCGCAGCGGGCGGCCGACGCAGCGGCGGAGGCGACCCTTGCGAAGTCCATCGCCGCGGCAGCCGCGGCCTTCCGCCACAACCCGCGGCCGCACCTGTCCACGCCACCACCCACTCCAATTTCCAGCGCGCCAGCGCCCCCAGGCCCCCTGGCGGCGGCGGCGGCGCGGGGGGAGGCGCTGTCATCGCTGGCGGAGGCGGAGGATGAGAACGACAAGGTCGCGGCGATGGCGGCCGCGGCCGGCGCCAAGTCGACCATGCACCGCGAGCCCGAGCCCCTGAAGCAGCAGCAGCAGCAGAAGGAGGCGCCTGCTGCAGGTGCCGCTGCCGCTGCATGTGCTGCAGCTGGCGACACGTCGCGTCTGCGCGACCTTGCGGAGATGAGGTCGGGCCTGAAGCACGGCATCAAGGAAGGCATAAAGCAGGTGCGGTGGCCGGCGTGCGTTTAGAATTAGAAAGCGCTTCGGTGCTAGCTGCTGCCGGATTTGCGTGAGATCGTGAGCCTTGGCGCGGCTTCCGCACATGGGGGCAACCGCGAGCTCTGCGAAATTTGGGCGGTGGTTCCACGCGCTTGACACGTGTGCGTGCCGGCGGCTGCCGACCTGTTACGGTACTGCAGGGCCTGCGGCTGAGCCTGTTCGACATTATCCGCCAGCAGGCGCAGCAGGTGCGTGTGGGGTTGACTTTGGACCAGTCCCATAAGGAAGCATTAGCGCTGCAAGGAGAAGTTGCAGCCGCATATGCGAGTTGGGTGTAGAGGGGGTGATGGGACTGGTGGCGTGCCTGCGTGTGGGTGGCGTGCCCGTGTGCGCGCGCGCTTGGCAAGGCAACCCTGTTGAGAGCTGTGTTGATGGCCGGCTGATGGCCCCAAGCAGCCAAGCCCCAATCCCACGGTGCACACGCACACACGGCGCTCCCGCCAGCTTGCATTCTGAGGCGCCGTGCGCCCGCCCTCGCACGATGCTTGCGATTCGCGCAGGCGCAGCAGGCCGCCCACATGCAGGAGGTGGAGGCATACGGCGAGCAGGACCGGGCGGCCGCAGCCGGCTACAGCGAGACCCAGCCGGCTCCGTGGCAGGCCCAGCAGCAAGCCCCGCGCCCGCCCAGCAGCATGTCCGGCGGAGCCGGCGGCCCGGGCCGCGCCTTCGACCCGGCCGCCCTCAGCAACGAGGACCGGCTCTTCCCAGCCGACGCCGCGGCCATGACAACCTTTGCGCCGCCTGCGAAGACCGACGCCGCGCCCGCCGCAGCACCCGCCTCGCGCCAGGTGGCGCGTCAGCCGCAGCAGCGGCAGCAGCAGGCGCCCGAGCCGGCGTGGCACTCCATCGACGAGATGCGGACGCACCACCACGACTTCGCCTGCGGCCCCGCTACCGACGAGCCCTGCGCGGTGGGCGGCGTGGTGGTGGTGGCCATGGACGACAGCGAGGACGCGGCGGCGGCGGCGGCGTTCGCGGCCAAGCACCTGTACAAGCCGGGTGAGCGCGAGGGTGTGTGCTGTGTGTGCCGGGTGCCATGTGCCCTGTGCCGCGTACCGTGTGCCGGGTGCCGTGGTGAGAATGCCAAGCCTGATTGGTCACTTGCACCGCTGTGGGCTCCAGCAGCGTAACCCAACGCGGTGCGAGGCAAACCGCCGCGTGTGCTTGTTTGTGTATGCTCCTTCTTGTTCAATACCGCCCGCGCGTAGCGCCTCACCGTCCTCACTCGCCCCTTCGATGTTCTTGGGCCCCCTGCCACACACACACGCCCACGCGTACGCCCACCCACCCACCCACCCACCCACCCACCCACCCCACCCACCTCACGCACGCCCCCCCAACAGGCATGGACGAGCTGCGCATTGTGCACGTGGTATGCGACCCCCGCGCGCTGCACTGGACCACGTCGGTGGGCGCCACGCCCTCGGGTGGGTGCCGCGGGTGCCGCGAGTGCCTGCCTGTGCATGTCCTTGCTGGCTTGTGCCGGCTTACGCCGGCTTGCGCCGACTTCTGACGTGACATGATGTGGTAGCTGTGGCCCCTGGCCACGGTCCAACTTGCGCGCTCCCTCCTTCTCGTTCTGCCTTCCTAGCTAACGAAATGCCTGCCTGATCTTGACTTGCTCGCCCGCTCGCTCGCTCGCTCGGCTCTCCCGCACAGGCCGCGACATCTCGCTGGACTCCATGGACCTGACCGAGCTCACGGACGTGGGCGTGCTGGGCGGCAGCGGCGTGCGGCTGGTGCCGCCCAGCGCCACCGCGGCCGAGGGTCGCGGCGGCGGCGGGCGTGTCGGGCGCCGCGCCCGGGGAGCCCAACCTGCAGGTGCGCGCGCGAGCAGCGCCTGTGGTTCCCGAACGCGTTGTTGAGGTTTCTGTGCATTTTTGCGGGTTGCGATGTCCTGTGGGTGCTGTTGGGTGTGCTGCGGGCCCATGTTCCTTGAATTTATGAGACAGGGGGGGATGTTTGTTGTGCCGAGACGTGACGGCCTAAGTCACGTGCCCGCGCCCGCGCCGCCCCCGCCCCCGACACACACATCCCAACCCCTCGTGACGGCAGACCTACATGAGCAGCCTCAACGCCTCCGCGGCGGCGGTGGTGGCTCGCCGCTGCAGCGGCCTGGCGGCGGCGGGCGTGAAGCACTACAGCACTGAGCTGCCGCGGCTGACGGTGCCGCGATCCGCCGCCGCCATCGCGCAGGCGAGTATGCAGCATGGAGTAAAGACGTACGGCAGATGAAAGGGCGGCGGTGCCACCATCCATCCAATAGCAGCTAGGGGCGGCTTAGCACAAGGTGAAGCATTACGGTAAAATTCACACGCTCAAAATGCGACCCCATGCCGAGACCATGCCAAAACCCAACGCCCATCACGCCCATCGCTCCCATCAACCCCTGCCGACAGGCTCTGATGGAGGCGGTGAAGCGCGCGGACGCCAAACTGCTGGTGGTGGCCAACCACGGCCCCGGTGCGTGGCGTGCTGCGCTACGCCGCGATTGATGCGCGCTAGCGTCACCTGCGCTGCATCGCCTGCTGCTCGCATGTGTGTGCTGGGACTCGATTTATCGCTTTGCCTACGCGCACCAACTTGCACCTCTGCTCTGCCCCGCGCTGCCCTGCACTAACCCTACCGTATTCCATGTCCGTCCCCTTCCTAACACCTTCCAAACAAAACACCGCCAGGCGCGCTGGCGGAGTTCGGCTCCGTGGCGCGCTACTGCTACCAGCACTCCGCCGTGCCGCTGCTGCTCTTCCCCAGCCTGGCTGCCCAGGCCGAGGCGGCCGCCCAGGCCGAGGCGGCCGCCCGCCGCTTCGCGGCTGCCGCCGCTGCTGGCACGCCTGACGCCGTGGCCACGGAGGACACGGAAGCTCCCGCGGAGCCGTACCTGCCCGGGCTGAGCGCGCGCATGGAGACGGCGGCCGGCGCCGTGGCGGCGGTGGACGCCGCGCCCATCACCCCCGTCTCCAGTGACGCCGAATACGTCTGGGATGGCCCCGCGCAGCAGCCCACGCCTGCGCTGCAGCCTGCGGCTGCGGAGGCCCTGGCGCGAGGCGTGGCCGCGGCGGCAGCCGGCGCCGCGCTCGCGGGCGCGTCGAGGGCTGCGGCCGCGTCGATGGCGGCGGCGATGGCTGCGGGCCGGCCAGGGCAGGTGGACGCGAGGCGGCTGGAGGCGGAGATGCTGGAGACGGCGGTGGAGGCGGCGGTGGACGCGGCGCTTGCTCAGGGCGAGGTGTCGGAGGCAATGGCGGAGCTGGCGGAAGCCGCCATGCAGGTGAGTGTTGTGTGTGTTTGCGAGGGGGGGGGGTTGTAAACACCAGCCCAATCTAAGGGGGGTAAGGGCTAAAATGCTACCACCCTAAGCAGCGACCGGCCGAGGGAGGGGGGCTGTACTTCATTGCAGGCCTAAATGATGAGAGGGGTGTGGGTGGGGCGCATATGATGGGATGCACGAATGGTAGGGGCAAGTGAGGCCGGGGCGGTTCGTGTGATGCGACGCGTGCAGCAGGGTAGCCGCCTAGTACATCTCCGCAATGCCCAATCAAGTGCCCGGGGTGCCGTACGGCGACCTGAGCTCCCCTTTGGCCTCCCTGTGCCCTGTGGAACTCCCTGTGCCCTATGGAACTCCCTGTGCCCTGTGGAACTCCCTGTGCCCCTGGAGCTCCCTGTGCCCTTGTGCAACCTCCCTGTCCCCTCCCTGTGCCCCTGTGCAACTCGCCCCTCTCCGCTGCGGTCCAGGGCGATGACGTGGCCACCGCGCTGGACGAAGCCGTGACCGACGCCGTGCAGGAGGCGCTGCGGGAGGCGCTGGCCGCCACCAGCGCGCCGCCGCCGCCGCCGGCCGCGGCTGCGCAGCAGCAGCAGCAGCAGCAGCAGATGGACAGCAGCGACGACCGGGTCCGGCCCCATGCCGGCGCCGGGGCTGCGGCTGCGGCTGCGGCTGCCGGCGGCGCCAGCATGACTAAGGGCGTGACCAAGGGCCCGGACGTGCTGCTGGTGGTCAACCACCTGGAGGAGCTGGCGGAGGTGTGGCAGTGGGTGGCGGACAACGTCACCAAGAAGGGTGAGAGCCGGAGAGGGCGCCGGCGGCGCGGCGTGTTGCGCGTGGTGCATACCGTAGTAGCCAACCAGACACTGGGTGTCGCGGCGATGGTTTGGCGCAGGCTGGCCGCTCAGCAGCTGTGCGCATCAAAGGTTCGCTAGGCTTGCTGTTGTGCATTTGTGTGTGTGCACCGGGCTTAAGCAATCGCCAGCAAGCGGCGGCAGCGCCTCTGCATGAACCCCATGAACCCCATGAACCCCATGAACCCCATGAACCCCATGAACCCAACGCATTCGGTTTGTGCAGCCCGGAAGGACGAGAGAGTGCACAAACGACTGCGCACCGGGTACATGGGGTTCACGCAGAGGCGCAAGCCAGCACGGCACTCTGCCTTACCGGTACACGCCCAGCCGATTCGACAGCCGCTTGGAGCCACCATTCCTAGCTCGCATCCGCGCTCGCCCCACGCTCGCCCCCGCCTCCACCTCGCCCTCCACGAACCACCCACCCCCGCACGCGACACACGACACTTGTGCACTCTGACACACACGACACACGGCCCACACGACACACACGATACACACGACACACACGACACACGCAGGCAACACTCTGGCCATCTGGCACGTGGCGGGCCCCAGCGCCAGCGGCATGCCCTCCCTGCCCGTGGCGCTGGCCAACCAGATGCGGCGCCGCGGGCTGGCTGACGTGGCCTACCGCCAGCTGTACAGCGCCAGCGGCGACCCCGCAGACCTGGGCGAGCAGGTGCGAGGGGGCGGCTGGGGGCGGCAAGGCGCAGCAGGGGGCGGCCGGGGGCAGCGGGGGGCAGCAGGGGGCTGGGGCCGGGGGCAGCGGGGGGCAGCAGGGGGCTGGGGGCGGGGGCGGCTGGGTTGGGGGTGGGGTGGGCGAGCAGGTGCGGGGTGTGGGCGGCTGGGGGCAGCGGGGGGTAGTTCATTCCAGAAACCAGAAGCGAGACGACGGGGGTGAATACCAGCCCAAGCTAAAACAACCTAACTAGACAAGGGACAAGCAAGAGCGGCGCGTGTGGCGCGTGTTGGGTAAGGCTTGCGGAAAGGGGGCTGGGAAGAAGAGTGGCACGCCCACCCACGCCCATAGCGTATACGAAACGTCGTCGTCCCGCCCCGGATACCCGGCGCCGAGCCTCCGTAGCACAACTGACAACTACCACAAACGCCGACAGGTGTGCACCGCCGCCGCGCTGAGCCCCGCCACCCGCCTGGTGGTGATGCTGAACTACAGGTGGGCGTGGGGGTGCGACTGCATGAGCGGGTGCAGCGGCATGTCCATTGCGCGCGTTGCGCGGCAGCCATGTACCAAATGTCCACTCAAGACTTGCGCCGCATTGCTTGCGCTGCACTGCTTACCCGCGGCGCTGCACTGCTTACCTGCGCTGCATTGCTTACCTGCGCTGCACTGCTTACCCGCGCTGCGCTGCTTACCTGCGCTGCACTGCTTACCTGCAGCCGCCGCGGCCTGATCGCCGAGGCGCTGCGCGGCTCGCTGGCCTCGCACCTCAGCCGCCACTGCGCCAAGCCGCTGCTGCTGCTGCAGCTGCCCGAGTAGTAGTGGGCGGCGCGCTGAACAACAGATGGAAGCTGCACTGCAACGGGAGCGGCGGGCTGTTACGTGAAAGGCGTGCCGCGTGCGGCACTGTTGCAGGCGGCGCGGGTACCGCGCGTCACGGACGGGCTGAGAGCGGATGAGACGGAAGGCAACGGAGGCGGGGAAAGGGCCATGGCAGGCATACAACCTGAAGAATGGAAGTCCGAATGGCGGCGGGCGGGCAGAGCATGTTGGGCAAATGCGGACACAGTTGAGGAAGCACATGCAGAACGGCGCGGAAGCGCCTTTCCTATACATACGCATACATACGGCGGTGGGTAGCGCAGGAGCGCCCACGTGCCTGGCGGGCGTTAGAAGGGGAACTTGGTTGGCTGTTTCAGGCAGTGCAGCATGCAGGCGATCACAGGGGGCTTGAGAGAGCAGACAGGGAGGAGGGGGCGCATGGTGCGTGGGGCTATCCCGTGGAGACTCGAGCCTGCTCCCGTGCCTGCTGCGCGGCAACGTGATGCAAAACTGTGTTACCAGCATCCTGGCGCTCGTTGCGATACGAACCTGCGAGCCTGACCGCACGTGTGCGAGTTTGTGCGAGCGCCGGCCGGACTCCAGCAGCTTGAGGCTCAGGCCTGACAGCTTCAGTAGCGCCTGTGTAGCGCCCGCGCTTTGCCGTCGACCGATGGTACGTGAGTGACATGGTTCTGGGGCTGGAGTCAACGCACCGCATTGCCCCGACGTGACCCAGCGCGGAACAAACGTAAGCCCCAGCGTAAGCCATTACACTGGGGCTGAAGTCAACGCACCGCATTGCCCCGACGTGACCCAGCGCGGAACAAACGTAAGCCATTACACGCGCACCCGGCTCCCATGTCGACTCCGATCCCGCGCCAGCCAGGTTCCTCAGCCACCACTACGGTACTTATACACACGCACCTCCACCTTCATAGATCCAGACCTGCAGTCACGTCACCACCAAAGGCATGCCATGCATAAACCACATCCCGCGGTCACGCGCGGCGCCAAGCGCCAGCCCTGCACAGCATCCTGTCGGGAGCAGGCCTCTGCGGCTCTTCACATCCGCCCACCCCATTCCATCGACGTTCCTACAACAAGTGTTCGCGCACACAGGCGCAGAAGACACGCAGAACCGCTGCACATAGCTACCCGGCATCACCGGTACAGCGTGGGTGCACGCCCGGTGTCATGAAAACGCGGAGCTAGCTACGCGTGGACAGTAACATCCTCTCACTGCTGCGAGGCGACCGCAGCGAGCCCGATCCCTCAGCACACCATTTCCTACTCTCAGCTGGCTCTAACGCGCCCGGACCTCCATACTTTGCCCCACCTCCCCTCGCTCCGCCCCAAGCTCCACCCCATTACTTCCGGCTCTCCGCCGCCGCCGCCTCCTCCACCTTGTCCTTGATCCAGAGGGTGCCCAGCGCCAGTGCGCTCAGCAGCACCGCCGCCGCGAAGGCCGCCTCTGTGTTGTACTCCTGCATGCATTGGTGCGCGAGTGCAGTGTGTCAGCTGAAAGCTTTCACAAGCCACAACACAACACGCATCTTGCTGGAGGCACGCGCCACTGGCGCATTCAGTTGTGCAGCATGGAGTCGGTAAGCAAAATAAAAAGTCGAGCCCCCAGATTCCCAGGCGCGGTCCAGCCCGCACCTTGTATGCGGACTCCACAAAGAGCGTCAGCGTCTGCGTGCGGCCGATGATGTTGCCTGCAGTTGGGCCGACATCGGGACACGCACGTCAGCACGTGGGCACATGGGCACGTGGTGGTGGTGGTTAACCATGGCAGGTGGGACCGCGGGAGGCAGCCGCGGCACCAGGGGAGAGGTACGGCGCCAGCGCCCCACTCGCCTGCCCCCCCGGCGCTGTCCTGCCCATTCCTACCCAAGCCCGCGCCCAGTTCCCCCCGCATTCCCCACACAGGCGTGACTTCGCCGTGCACCCATGCCCCCTCCCGCGCCGTGCCGCGCCGCCACGCACCCGAGATGACGGACACGGCTCCGAACTCGCCCATCGCGCGGGCGTTGCACAGGATGACGCCGTACAGCAGGCCCCAGCGGATGTTGGGCAGCGTCACGTTCCAGAACACCTGCCGCCCGCAACACGACACAGCACATACCCGGGACCCGGGAGAGGGCGGGGTTGCACAGATGGTGAGAGACAAGGAGAGGGTGCACACTGCTACTGACTGCAGTCCTGCCGCTACCGCCCGCCTCAGGACGTTGCAGGGGCGGCCGCGCGCCAGCCCACGCTCCCATCCCCATTCCACCGTGCATCCTCCCGCCCTCGCTGGCCACCCCCGGCGCGCAGCAAGCGGGACGGCGGCTTTCCCCCAGTCCCTACGCACGCCCCCCTACCTCCCTAACCACCGCCCCCAGCACCCGCACTCTTAACCACCGTGCACATTGCCGTTGCCATTACCCACGCCCCCATGCCGCCCTCACACCCGGGCGGCCGCACCTGCCAGTCGTTGGCGCCCAGCGTCCGCGCCGCCTCCTCCTGCGACAGGTCCATGTTCTCCAGGATGGGAATCAGCTCGCGCACCACAAACGGCAGCGTCACGAACATGGTGGCCAGAGCCATGCCTGGGGGGCGGGGCGGGGGGCGGAGCGGGGAGTACAGACGGGGGTTACCTTCATGATTATTTAAGAGGTGAAAAACGGGGGGCTGGGGCGGTGGTTGGTGGTGGTGGTTCGGAGCGGGGCGGAGTGCGCGGAGAGGAGCGGGGCGGAGCGGGCGCGGAGCGGCGGATGGTGGTGCGGTTAGTGGTGCGGTTGGTGTCGGTGGCTCGCCATATCACGACATCACTGCCCAGCTGCCCCGTCCGTCAGGCTTTCAAACCCGCGCGGTTTCGTCATGCAACCCAACCCCATCCCCTTGCCGACCGCGCCAGCGCGGTGCACACGCCAGCTCTCCCTTTTCCTGTTCGCCAGGTCGGTTTCCCCCAAACGCGACGCCATGCCACGCCATGCCACGCCACGCCACGCCACGCCACGCCACGCCGCGGTGCAACGGCCTCACCCGTGAAGGCGAACACGACGTTGATGCCCGTCTCTCGCAGCAGCGCCGCGAACCAGCCGCTGCGGCCGTACAGCAGCGTGAGCATGAGGCCGGTCACCACGGGCGAGATGGAGAAGGGCAGGTCCAGCAGCGACATGAGGAACACCTGGGGGGGGGGCAGCGGGCGGGCGTGGGGAGGGGCGGGGGGTTACATGCATGTTTAATTAAAGACGGAGGAGCGGGGGGGGGGGGGGGGTTGCAAAGATGGTATATAGAAGCGTAGTGGCGTAGACAGCAGGGGGGCGGGGGTTGTGAACACCAGCCCAATCTAAACTGCTAAACTAGACAAGGGATAGGCAAGTGCAGGGGGGTTGCAAGGTGAAGGAGTTGAAGAGTGCCGGTGATGGAACGGCAAGGTTAGGTGTTCCATTCAACACTAGTTATGGCGAGACGAGGTTGACGGGTGGTCCGTGGGTGGGGTCGAAGGGATGCAGGCGGCGTAAAGGGGGTGGCAGCGCACGGGGCGCACAACACGCGGCGGCGGGCGTTTGCGTGCGGCGGGCGCTTCTGTGGTCCCTGCTACAACCAGTGGGCCCCGCTCCTCCTGTTGTCCTCCCTGAGTTCCAGTTCTCGCCAGTCGTGCTTTTAGCCTCTCCCCCAGCCGCCTCGCTGCTTCCCCGCGCCTTTCTCCTTTCCCGTGCCTTTCTCCCCCATTCCTCCCTTCCCCTTCCGCCTCCTGCGTTTCAACCCCAACCAATGGCCAGACATCGCGACGCGATTCCACCAATTGCCCCTTGCCCGCTGCACCGCGCCGTCCCTACCACCCTGCCCAGCCGCGCCGTATCTCACCTTGCCCGGGAACTCGTTGCGCGTGAGGTTGATGGCGGCCACCGTGCCGAACACCGTGTTGAGCGGCACCGTCACGAACGCCAGCATGAGCGTCATCTTGAGCTGTGGGCTCACAAGGGCGCGGGCGCATGGGCGTGGGTGCAGTCATGCGCGGCCGCGTGATGGAGGACAGCCGGGAGCCGACTGGAGGGTCATCCGCCGCCAATCTCAGAAGGCCCCATCCGCCCCCTCACTCGCCGTGCCCTGAGTGGCCTCTCGTCCAGCCCCACACAAGTCGTGCCCGGGAACCAGGCCCACCGCGCCCCGGGCCCTCACACACGCGGAGCTACCGTAAGCGCCCTTCCCTCCCCCGCCCTTCCCCGTTTGACTGGCTGCTGCCTGCCGCGCCAGCCACCGACTGCGCACCGAGCGCCACGCAGCAAGCCTGACCCGTCATAACGTCGCCACCCCGCCGCTTCCTGCACGCCGCGAGCCGACGTGTCCCAATCCCCGGCCCCCTTGCTCACAGCCCTGCTCACAGCCCCCTTGTCCCGGGCGCCCACAGTACATCCCGGCCGGCCCCCAACCTGCGTCCCTTGTCCCCTCCCTGGTCCCGCCCGGTCTGCGGCACGCAGCGAACCTTGGTGTCCCGCTCCCCAGCCCCTTCTGTCTCGCGCTGCACGTCGCGCCCCGCCAAAGCCGCGCCACGCCGTGTCCTTCTGCCCTGCCCTGCCCTGCCCTGTCCCTCCCTTATCCTGTCCTGCCCTGCCCTGCCCCTGCCCCCGTCCTGACCCACCCTGCCCCCGCCTCACCGCGTGCAGGAAGTCGGGGTCCGCGCAGTGCTCCAGGAAGGGGATGATGCCCTTGGCGAACGCCTGCGTGCGACGAGTAGGATGCGTGTGCAGTAGTGCGAGACGGCGTGCGTCACATGCAGCGCGAGCTTGTGTGAGATTGCTATGAGTGGTGGTGTTGGAGGGTCCAAGCCAGCTGGTGGCCTGGAGGGTGTGGCGTGGCGCCGGGCCAGCCGCGGCACGGCCTAGCGCAGCACCTCACGTGCGTGCAATTGGCCTGCCCCACCCGACCCCCGTTGGGCTGGCTGTGCTTTCCGCGCCGCAGCAGCCCCCACCGCCTACGTTTGTTCCCCCCGAACCAAAGACTGCGCCCCACGAACTTAGGACGCGGGCTGGGCAATGGCGGGGCGTGCGAGCGGTGGCCCCGGAGGCCGTGTTCGCACCTGGAAGAAGACATTCAGGAAGGGCACCAGCACGACCAGGCCGATGTACGCAGCCGCGATGCCAACGAGTAGCTTCTTGACCCAATTATCGACCTGCGCAGAAAGCGAGTGTGGATCTAAGCAAAACCCGTGCGCCATGCAGGTGCAGGCCACCAGGTTGAGCCGTCACGACTTACCGGGTCCCCTGTGCCCCCTCCGTGCGCGCCCATGCCTCCTGCCGCCCCCGCATTGGAGACTAGTAGATCGCCTCGGCTTTGTTGCGGCGCGGGCCGGGGTGCAAGCCATGGTCTCCCGGCAACCGATGTTTGCCGCCCGAGCGCGCTATCTATAATTGGAGACGAGTTACAGTATTTTGAGGTGGAAGGCGCACTGCTGTGCGTGCACACGCGCGTAACTTTCGCGAGCGATATCAGTGTCAGAGGCCGCGAGGGCAGCCCAAGAGAGGGCTGGTGCAGGGTGGTGCTTGCCATACTATAACTACAGAGAAATTAAACACACAATGCATAGCGGCAAGGAACTCATGAAGACGAGCCAACTAGCCGCGATGAGGCGCGATGAGGTTTTATTGTTTGGAAGCTCGGAGCTGTGCAGCTAATTATCACAGGCCATTACTTACACCACGCACCAACAATGGTGCCAGGGCTCCAGAAAGGAGCAATTTTATTAGGCATCGTAGCCCTCTTTATAGGTGCTGACTTCTACGGCGTCATGGGCGGCAACAAGGCACCCTCAAATGCACGCGTCCAAAACGCAATGGACCCCGACGGCGGTGCGTACGCGAGCGTGCGGAAGTCATCGTGTGCTAATCCACTGGATTATCAGCTCCGCGCGCTTATGCTGCCGGCCGGCAGCTGGGCTCCCAGCGAACATGACTTGAAACGCTGCAACCACGCTGGCTCGTTGGGCCTGGCTTGCTTGGCGCCCGGCAGCGGCGCTCACTGGGGTCACTCCGCCCCTCTCGTCCCCTTGTCCGCCCACAGGCTTGAGCCTCGGTGGCAAGCTGCACGTCTCCTTCTGCAATAGCTGAGGCATGCGTGGCGCCTTCGTGCAAGTTATGGAGCTTGCTCGAAGGCGGTGGGTGCTGTGTCGCGTTGGCAGCACCTTTTGGGCCGCTGCCGGCGTGCCGCACAGGCTCGGGCCCTCTGTAACCAATGCAATCTCGGGCCGACTCGTCTCCCTTCGTTTGTCAGCTGCAGCGGTTCACCGACATTACCCGTGCCCTCACAATAGCGTCACTGTACTCCTCAATCTTATTTTGCAGTTACCCGGGGCTGGAGGTGGTGGGGACGCCCTACCCGCTCCCGGCCTGGAAGGTGCCGGTGGTCAAGGCGCTGCAGGGGCTGCAGTTTGGGCTGCTGGGGATGTGCCTGGTGGGAGACAAGGTCTTTACGGCGCTGGGCGTGCCCGTACCGGCCTGGTACACGCAGAATGTGGCAAGCAACCGCTTCGGCGCAGCGATGGTGGGTACGGGTGCTGGGTTGGGGAGCGGGTGACTGCTTCATGCGTGTACTTGTAGCATGGTGCGTGGTAGCATGGTGGGCGTGGCACTTGGACTCAGGCTCCTGCTAGAGGCCAGGCCTCGTACATTGTGGCTGGCGGGGCTCGGGACTCAAACCACGCAGCGCATGGCGTGTCTGGCGGGTCGGCATCCTCGGGGTTGCGCCTCGCAGCCGCGCGCGCTCGGGTCGCTGTCGCGTTGCGGCACTCACAGTGACGCCCGCCTACCTACCTGCGCCCCGTGCTGACGCACGCGCCTTGCGCCCTGGCCGCCAATCGCCCACCGCCGCCTGGTGCACATGTGCAGGGTGTGTGGTTCGTCGGGAACATGGTGGTCACCAACATGCAGAACACCGGCGCGTTCGAGGTGCGTGCAGGCGGTGCCGGCTGGCGGGCTGGCCGGCTGGCTGGCTGGCGGGCAGCTGGGGGGTTGATCGCTCTGGCCCGGGATTGGCACTCGCGATAGAATGGGGGCGCCGCATGCCTTGTGTGCGCCCGTGCCGGCACCTGCATTCGACTTCACGAGCGATTAACGCCATCGCTGCCTGGCTCCCCGCCCGCATGGCCCTACACTGCACCCAAGGTGTTTTTCAACGGCGACCTGGTGAGTGGCGACGTGCGGTCGTGGGGCGTAGCGCCGCACAGTGCCCTCACAGCTTACGCCGCGGTTGCTGTGCTCGTCGGCATCGGCGGCCTATTGCATGTGGTTGAGCGGTGCATGTTCGACTACCGGTATCCACACCTGCTGGCGTGGCCGTAAAAACGGGAGTCGCCTGCCTTCCCGTCCGGCTGCCTCCCTTTACCACGTTTCCAAACATCCTTGCCTGCCCCGAACAGATCTTCTCCAAGCTGGCGGAGGGCCGCATGCCGACTGTGCCGGAGCTGATTGGCCCCATGCAGGTGGGGGTTGCGAAAGGTTTAGAGGTTGTTCGTTACTCGCTGCGGTAACCAGCAGGTTTGATGCGGGTGCGGACGAAGGCACTCCGCAGTCGCAAGAGTTTACAATACGCAGAGCATCGCCCTTCTGGCCCCATGAAGCGCGATGAAGTTGGGAATGTGAACCTAACGCCACCCCGTTGGACCCCATGCAGGCCTTCTTCGAGGGGCCGGCTGGGCTGCAGGTCGGTGGTGCCGGTGCCTCGCGCCCAGGCCTGACGGGCGCGGGCATGGGGCACGGCCCTGAACTCTAAGCTACACATCAGCTGTGGCGCCTTGTGTGGCTTGCGACGGGGCAACAGCGCAGCATGCGGCGTGCCGGGCGCGGTCAAAGATTCCGCGCGGGACGGGGCAGGCGCTGGATCTTGGCAGTGGCGGTCAGGTGGCAGTGCGCCTTGATGCGGGAGCAGCAGCCAGCATGGGGCGGACCGGGACTGCCAAGGGGCCCGGCTTGCGGCGCCAGCGCGCGTCCTGCTGGCGGCGTGCCGGGCAACGGCATTGCACGCGGGCCTGTAGGGACAGCGTGAAGGCTGCAACCGCTGGCCGAATGGGCGCAGGGGTCGCCCGCCTGTGCCAGCGTCGCGGTGTGATGGCATGCGTGCATGGAATTATTGGTTAGATCGGGCTTCGGGCCGGCAGGTTCCACGGCTTGGGAGTTCGTGAGCATTGTGCTTGGCGCGCGTCACTGTGAAGGAAAGGGAGTGGCGGGGCAAGCGGCAGCAAGGTGTGACGGCAGTGCCGAACCTCGCACAATGGCTCCTGTTCACCCTGTCATGCAAGGGGGGCGGGAGCCGCGAGAGGTGCTATAGCCTGATGAATGGTTGCTGCCGCTGCCCTTCACATGTCATGTGCTTCTTTTGCTTCCTTTGGCGCGCCGCATGCGCGGCACGCGAGTGCAGGTCATGGGCGCCGGCCCCTAGGCGCCGGTGTGTGTTAGACTTGAGCTAAGGCAGTCTACAGTGCCCAGTTGAGGGTGTTGCTGACGATTCAAACGAATGAGAAATAGTGTGTTGGTGGTGGACAGCGAGTCCAGGGTTTAGCACTGTGCACGCACGGAGAAGCAAAGGGTGGTAGTGAGCAGCAACGCGTGTGCCGGGCAGTGGTGCCTTCAGAGCTGCAAGTGGCCTGTGATTTGTGACAAAGTGCATTTCCTCTACCTGCTCTGGATCCGTTTGCGTGTGCGCATTGTATTTCGAGAGCGAGGAGGGGCGTTGGTGCTTGGCGCGGGAACAGGGAAGGCTGCCACGGAGTGGGTCACACGGCCACACCACCACGGTACCGAGAATCGTGGTGTTGATCACCACCGAGTGGTAGAAAGCATTCCAGTGCATCATAGCCATGGAGCTTCACGCAACAGAGTTTCACACTCCAAAGTGGTTGGCCGCACTGGCGTGCGCACTGGTGGGATGCCGGATGGCCTCCTCGTTCGCTTGCCTTCGGAGCAACACTTTCTCGCTCGTAGTGACCGATATACGTAGTCTTCTAGAGAAGATGTGGCGTTAAGAACAAGCCTGGCGTGGAAAACGCGCGGTAATGCCGCCGGGCATTCTGCGAAACCACAACTACTGGCCGCGACCTACGAGGATTGACCCAGCATCAAGCCGTGGTGATGTGAGGAAAAGGTTGGCCAGGTACTCGAGGGCGGCAGCAGGTCGGGCGACCGCGCGACACCGTGACAGGCACAGACAGCGAGCCGAAGTAAGTCTGCCTGAGTGAGCCCATTCCACACTTGCATCTTCGAGCCTCAGCCACACACGTCCTCAGCGTCTTCGTTCGTAGAGCTCACCTTCGGCCGAACGCCGCAAACGCCGCAAAACGCCTAAGACGGGGCCTGGACGGGGCGGTGCAGAACACGACTGTCGTGCGGTTATCCGGCGAAACCGGGTTAAGCCGGTTATGGATAACCCCTACCAGGCTACCACAGGCTCGTCGCTTGAACCGTCAGGCTTCACAAACCTTGCTGGGCTAGTGCGGCATTCTCGACCAACCCCGGCCCCGGCCCTCCGAGCCCCTCCGCATAGGCACGCTGCCCCTGCTGGGCGCAGGGCTGCCGCTGTCGCCACTGCTAGTTGGTCTCAGGGCCGCTGCCGCCACTACTGTCTACTGGAGAGGCTAGGGCCGATGCCGTTGCCGCCGGGCCTAGGGCCGGTCACTGCCGTCACAGGTTTGGGGCCAAGCAGGTTGGGGCAGGTTGGGGCAGGTTGGGGCAGGTTGGGGTCAGGAGCAGGTGGTGTTCCATTCTCCCGGTGTCGCTGGTGTTTTCAGGTTTGTTTCGGATGCGGTGTGCGGTGTGCCCCGCTTCGCTTTGCGCCAGCCCGCCAGCCATCCACCAGACCAGCTTTCTCGGTGGTATCATCTGTGATGGGTCAGCGGCATCATTCCGCGGCGGTTACCGCCGTCCATTCGAGGTAACATGTCTGCTTTGGCTCTGTGTTGCTGACCGGTTTTCTCTGCCTGCTAGCGGCGGCAGCATTGCCTGGCGTCCCGACAGTGCGCGATTGCGGGGGCAGGCGGGGGCATCATCAGCGCCTGGCAGCCGCAGTGTCCGTATCTTACGGCAGTGTCCGTATCTTGCCTATTGCTTTAGGCCCCAAGCGTCTTCACCACGCATGTCACCTCTCAGCCCCGAACGTTTCCCAAGGGGCACGCCCCCAAAACCCCCAAAACATCTGCGCCAAATCCACTTCCGTCGTGACATTCTGTCGTTTTCCGTGCTTGCTCGCGCTGTGCCTCAGGCGATTCTGGACAGCACCTTCAACACCAAGCTCACCGATGTGAACACCAACACGGATGCAAAGTTCGGCCAGCTCACTGCCAACATTGGTCAGCTCACTGCGATGCTGGCGCAGCTGAAGCAGACGGCTGAGACCGCCCTCGCGACCGCTATCGCCGCCCAGAACACGGCCAACGACGTTGATACCAAGGTACGGTACGCCATGATGCCTGGTATGTCACGGTTAATAGACTGCAGATGCCGCCACGCCACCGCCGCTACCGCCGCCGTTCGTGTTTCATCACACCTTGTCTCGTCGTGCCGTGTCGTGCCCTGCCGGCGGCCCGTGCTTCATCACAACCCTGCTGTTTCCATTCTTGCCCCTTCGCCACCCCTCGTTACTGCAGTGCACGACTGCTCAGCAAACGGCTGAGAATGCCAACCAGAAGGCTGATGAGGCGAAGGGCAAGGCTACTGAGGCCGAGACCGAGGCTGAGGGTGCCGACAAGAAGGTGGATGATGTGAAGGTGAAGGCGGATGAGGCCAAGGGCAAGGCCGACGAGGTCGACAAGAAGGTGAGCGCCTTTTGTGACGGAGTGTGACTGCTGCAAGGTTGCTGCCATACTGCCATGCGCGCGGTTGTGTCGGGCGGGTAGCCATTCTAGTTGCATCCACACCCGCCCGCCGCCGCACAGCAGCAGGGCGGGCGGACACGCACGCACGCACCATGCATGCGCCGCACACACCGCATGACTGACAATCCGCGCCGCCGCCCTGCTCCACCCCGCCCGTTCAGACCGACACGATCTCCCAGACCATTGGCCAGACCATCTCCAGCACGGTCACCACCACTGTCGCCGGCAGCATGGGCGATATCATCAGCGACCTGGCCACCCGCGCCAAGCAGACTGACCTGGACGCTCTGGCGGAGACCGTCAAGGGCCACGGCAATGACATCAGCGCCCTCGCCACCACCGTCACAGGCCACGGCAGCGACATTGAGAAGCTGAACAACGGCGTGTCTGGCGCCGTGAAGCACGCCGATGATGTGGCAGAGGCCGCCAAGCAGGCTCGGGTAAGACACGCGTGTCCAGATGTGCGTGGTGTGTGCAGGGCGTTAGTGTGTGTGAGACTGGAGTTGGCCGGGCAAGTGTGGTGGGGCCCCTAGCATTGCCCCATCTACTCTCAGTGGCCTGCTAGTCTATTGAATCCATGACCACACACACAAGCGTCTAACCAATTCTTCTTTTGACCCTTGGTGTGACAGGCCGCCATGCGTTCCGATATGGAGGAGAAGAACGACGAGAAGCTGCAGCTGCAGACCCTGCGCGGCGAGGTTGACACGAAGTTCGAGAACGCCGGCAAGAAGACTGGTGAGGACATCGCTGCCCTGAAGACGGAAATGGAGGAGAAGGTCACCGCTGCCTCCAAGAAGGCTGACGACGTTGCCGCGGATGCCGCCACCAAGCGGGTGAGAACGGGGACTGAAAAGGGCTAGACGGGCAGGAGCGGTGGGCAGCGCCCTGGCTCCCGTGGGCCGGGTGACATGACGGCAGAGGGGGTGCTGGCAAGTACGCACCCAATGTGCCGCACACATTTCGCTGCCACTGTGCTCCGTGGCGTGATGCAACGTGTGTGCGTGGCTAACCACTGCTCAGTCAGCATGCATGCGCAAACAGAACCCAGGCGGCGGCAGCGTGTCCGGGACCCCTCCGGGCACGCCCGCTGTGGCTGCGGCTGCTGGTGAATCGCGGTCAGCAGCTAGCTCAACGCTTCCCCTCCCTCCCCGCGCCGCGTTCTTCGCAGGCCGCCATGCGTTCCGATATGGAGGAGAAGAACGACGAGAAGCTGCAGACCCTGCGCGGCGATATGGACACGAAGTTCGAGAACGCCGGCAAGAAGACTGGTGAGGACATCGCTGCCCTGAAGACGAATATGGAGGAGAAGGTCACCGCTGCCTCCAAGGAGGCTCACGACGTTGCCGCGGATGCCGCCACCAAGCGGGTGAGGACGGGGACTGAAAAGGGCTAGAAGAGCTACGAGTCGCCTTGGACAGCGCCAGGGGCTCCCCTGCTGGGCGGGTGACATGACGGCACATAGAAAGGGCGCTGGCAACCGACGGTTCAAGCTCAACGCTCCCCCCCTTTCCTGATCCCGCATTACCCGCAGGCCGCCATGCGCACCGACATTGAGGGCAAGCTGCAGGTGAAGCTGGACTCCCTGCAGGCGTTCGCTGAGGAGCAGGGCAACGTCGTACGCCGATGACAAAGCCAGCGGTGCCCGGGCCTTCGCCGAGGCGCCAAGGGCGAGCTGGAGTCGGCCATTCGCGCCGTGGCCTCCGACATGGGCAAGGGCTTCGAGATTGCCCGGGCCGCCCGGGTGAGTTGGGTGCACGAAGGCGCGTCTGCACTCGTCTGCAGGATGGCCGAGTGCGCGAGGACGGCGCGTGCCGCCAGCAGCGGTTGGGGCGGCCAGGCTATAGATTGCATTGGTTACAGGAGGGACCTGCTGACGCAGCTCACGAGCCAGCGAGCACGTGCTAGTTCGGACGCCCTGCTCTAGACCTCAGGGGCGCGCCACCTGCAGCGCCGACAGCCTACTCTGCGCCTTGGGCTAGTAGGCCTTGCTCCCATGGGAGCGCCGCCATCTTCTAAACTCAATCTCCTTCCTCTTCAACTGTAATGAAAGTCGGCTTATTGATCCACATACTCCCGTCTTCCCTTCTTTCAATCCAAGGGTGGCCTGGTGGGATTTCGTCCCACCCCCTTGGCTTGATGCCCAGGCTCACATACGTCTGCAAAGGCTCCCAAAAGTCTGCTATAACTTGCGTTTTAATCCTGCTAATCGCTGTTTCTTCTACCTTGCCTTGTTCCCCTCTGGAGGCAAACAATAGCCTCCTACCGTACTCCATGGCAGAGATCGCAGCCAGGCATACAACGTCCCAGATGGGTCGCTGGATAGCCTCGTGTGGCGGTATTACTAGCCACAGATTCTTACGCTCCACTATCAACTCAATTATGTGATCCTCATCACCTATGTCTGTCGCTTCCTGAATATGCAGCCGTAGCGTGCTAGCAATTGTGCACGTGCTGAAATGGTGTGCGCGGTCAGACTGCGCATCCGTCACCCCACATGGGCATTTATGACCTTGCCCTCTGTGCATCGAGAAGCCTGGGAATCCATCCACTGCTAGCCTCCAGAAGGCTTCTTTCTGCTCTGCTTCCCATTTAACCTTCCACAAGCGTTCATATGTGCTCGAGATGCGTTCCTTGTCCTCTATCGCCATCACTATATCACCTACGTTACCACCCTTAGCCTCGTGGACAAAATCAGCATGTTTTTCTGCTAGTTTCCCAAACGCTTCACGCATCTGCAGGAACGTGGCCTGCTTCACCGAAACGGTCGCCAGTGGAATTGGTTGATTGTTCATCTTCCATCCAATCATTTCCGTGTATGCTTGATCCTGGTTTAGTCCCATGCCTGTTCGTGCCGCTTCTGTCCATCCCGCAGGCAGGTGGTTAATCAAGTTTTGCATGCGTCGAAATGCATCTATCCCATTCCTCAGGGGCCTCGGCATCAAATCTATCCCTAGTCCTCCAAAAATTCCCGCATCAATCACATCTTCCTTGTAAGCGCGTGCGCATTCACTCCGTATCCGGGGTGGGGCTCTGGTATTGGCCGGCACGTCTTGCAATTTCTCCTTATAGGGGCGATGGTGCGGTAAGGGGCTATAGGGGCGATGGTGCGGTAACGTAGGGGCACATGCCTAACCAGCCTGGCAACACCTTTTCCCTTCTTCGCCCATTCCGCTAACTCCCCCTACCCCCAATCGCCTATGTCTCCAAACAGGCAAGCATGAAGAGCGCCGTGGACGCCGATGTGCGGGAGGTGAAGAACGGCGCCGCCGCTGCCGCCGCCGCCGTGGGCAAGGCCGCTTCCGACGAGGTTCTGGCGGCCCGCACCGCCATGGGCAGCGCGCTGGATGCCCTGGACACCAAGTCCCAGGCGGCTCGGGTGAGCAGCATTGCGTGCTCGGGGCGGGGCATGTCCAGCAGCGTGTCATCAAAACAGCCGAGCAAGAACCGGGGTTTCTGTGCGTTTTGGCTGGTTTCTGTGTGTGTTGTTGTCACACAAGTCTTACTTTAACTCCTGATCCCCTGCATCGGAAGAAACTGACTTTACGCCTCGCGCCTCACTCCTGTGAACACAACAGGCGTCCATGAAGGCCGGACTGGATAATGACATCGCCGGCGTGGTCGCGTCCGTGGGCCAGGCTGAGGAGAAGGGCGCCGCCGCCGTGGCTGCCGCCGCCTCCAAGGCTGCCGCAGACCTGCGGGCGACCGGGGATGCCATGACCGCCAAGATCAACGGCGTTGCCGCTGACGCCAAGGCTGGTCGCGATGCCCTGCGCGCTGACTTCAACAAGGGCCTGGCTGCTTCCAACGAGGCTGCCGCCGCCGCCGGCTCCAATGCTGATGCTGCCGCCATTGCCGCCGCCAACGCGGCCGGCGCCGCCGCTGCCGCCGACTCCAAGGCTGACGCCGCCACCACTGCCGCCGCCAACGCCGGCTCCAAGGCTGACGCCGCCACAACTGCCGCCAGCAACGCCGGCTCCAAGGCTGACGCCGCGACCACTGCTGCCGCCAACGCCGGAACCAAGGCTGACGCCGCCTCCACCGCTGTGAAAAGCCTGTCCACTAAGGTTGACGGCGCTGTCACCACCTCCAAGGATGCGCTGGCCAAGGCCCAGCAGGCACTGGATGCCACCACCCCCGGCGGTGGCAAGAGCGGTTAAGTGGCTGTTGTAGCGTAATGAATTTGAAATGCAAAAGTGGGTAGAGTAGTCCAGGCCAGCCAGTCACATTAGCTCGCCTGCTCCATCCCCGGATTTGCATAAACCCAGCGATCAGCAGGTAGCAAAATCTTCAGCTGCTCCGCCGCCTCCCCCCTGCGCCGCCGACTCCCTTGAGTACCGCAGCTCACAGCATACGAGCGCGCCGAGGGCCAGCACTAAGGCACGCGCGCGCACATGCCCGCGCAGCCGGCAATCAAAAATACATAATGTCACAATTAGGAATGATGTCGAAGACACGTGGAAGCAGTGGCCGCCCGAATTCCGGGGATACCGGTCGGGGCGTGCTTGCACGCTTTGGATTATCTACTCTGTCAGCCATAGGAGACACACCACGCACACGCACGTGCTGCCGGCTGCACCTATGCGCTGAAACTGCCGCACTCTGTATTGGACAAGCTCGAAGTCCGGCTGACAAAACCCGCGCCACGGCCGCGGCCACCCTCGCGGTGGCGGCTACTACGGCTACCTGCTGGCTCCGGCACTGGCCGCGCGCGGGGTGGCGACGGGTGTCAACAACAACGTCCTGTGCCCCTGCTTAGCCCCCGCTCGCCGACGATTTCTTCAGCGGCCTTGATGGGCTGCCAGCCCCACAACATAATATGTCGAACCATCATTTGATTGCCACACTGGTGATATCGATCATAGGGAAGGGCCCTGCCTCGGCTGGAATGCAGGCGGCATCCCGCCGTTGTTCGCCGCCGCTGCTGCCGCTGCCAAGGCAGCAGCCCTGTGGGTCTGGCTCGGCGACACACCCGCCGTCGCCCCGTCTTCGCTTCCCGCAGCTCCTGCTGCTGGCGCTTCTCCTCCGCCCACGCTCCCGGGCTTCATTCCTAGTGACACCTTCTTGAGTTTCTCGACCACGGCCTTCACCGTTGCATTAGCTGCGTCCACGTGGCGCTTCAGCTTCCCGCGGGTGTAGACGGCGAGCTGGGCGGAAGCGCACGTGTGCGTATGTGTACGTGTGCATGTGCGCGCGCGCGCGAATTTGTGTGTTCGCGCGTGTAGACATGCGAGAGTAAGGGCGGGGAGGGGAAAGGGAGCATGGCGGGCGGGGAGGGGAAGGACAGATAAGCAAAGGAGCACACAAGGGGCGAGGACGGGCGTAGGTGGCACGCGCGCAATGGCAATCTACGCACCGGCAGGCCCCAGGACCGCACTATGCGGCTGCCCTTTCGCATGGGGCGGCAAAAGTGTACGCGGCCTGGCAGAAAGGTACGAAGGGGCCGCAGGCCCCAAACGCACGCGCACGGCCCTCCTAGCCCCCCCCCGCTGGCGTCCTCGTCCCGTCCCCGCACTCACGTCTGTGGCCACCAGGCCGGTCACCACCGTGACCACCACGCACACACAGGAGGTGGCGATGGCGGTGCCGGTGCTGTAGAAGTAGAAAGCGGCGACGGCGATGGAGGACATGAGCGTGAAGCAGGTGAACCCGAAGACGGCGGTCAGCCACAGGAAGTAGCCCTGCGGCGGGCACAGCGGGGAGGGAGGGAGGGAGGGCACAGCAGGGAGGGAGAGAGGGCACAGCGGGGAGGGAGGGAGGGCACAGCGGGGAGGGAGGGCATGGCGGGGAGGGAGGGAGGGCACAGCGGGGAGGGAGGGCATGGCGGGGAGGGAGGGAGGGCACAGCGGGGAGAAACGGCACAGCGGGGAGAGAGAGCACAGCGGGGAGGGAGGGGAGAAGTCAGCCTTGGGCGTGGGTGGTGGTTGGAAGCGGGAAGAGGTACGGCAGCAAGGGAGGCAAGGGAGGGAGGCCAGGTCAGCACACAGGTGGTGCAGGTAGGGATTGCCACGGCCGCTCCAAGGCCTAGATTGCCGTTGCCTTTGTGCACCTGAGTAAATCCCCTGGTTGTTCCCCCAACCCTCCCCCCCCCGCGCACGCACGCACCTGGAACTTGTCGATGAAGCCATCCAAGTCCTCATCCTGTGTGTGTTTGAGTGCGAGTGTGCGGGTTTCGTGTGTGGTGGGCAACTAACAAGGTGGGCGTTTGGTGGCTTGAAGTGGCGGCAGAGCGAGGCAGGAGCAACGACCCCCCGCGCCTCACCCGCACGACCGCACACGCCTTGTAACGCGCCGCGCCGTCCACCCCGGGATCTGCTCCATGGAGATTCCAGCTCCCAAGCGACGCCGTCTTGGCAGGAATGCCCAGCCGCCTCACCCACTCCATACAGTCCTGGTTACGCACCCACCCACCCCACTCTTTCCCCCCTCCTTCTGCCCTTTCCCCCTTGCCTCGCTCCCTGGCACCCACCAAATTGGAAAACACTACCACCCGCCCGCCCGCCCGCCCCCCCCAACCCCAGCCACGCACCGTGCACACCAGGTCCACCTCCGCCAGCAGCACCAGGCTCATAACCAGCACCCCGATGGACACCACCAGGCTAGTGGCGCTGAGGGAGGGAGGGAGGGGCGCAGTGCATGGGAGCGTGGCCAACGGGGTGGGGGCGGGGGGCGGGAGGGTGTCGTACAGAGCGGGAGGACGGTGAGGAGGGAGCACTGTGTGTGTTGCAGTGCTACCACCCCACCTGTTGTCCTGTAAGGACAACCTGCCACACCTGCATGCCCCACCACCCCACCGTAGGTTGTCGGGGTGTTCACAACCCAGCCCGACAACCTACGGTGACGTGCAGCAGCTCGCATCTGCGGCTTCAGCTTCTCCTTGCAGCGCTTGTGTTTCCTCACGGGATTGGTTCACAGTTAGCTCCCCCCCCCCCCACACCCCCCACACACGCCCTTCCCCACCTGAGCACGATGTACGCGATAACCAGCGGCTCGTCCGTCTCCACGGGCCCGCTGCCGGAGCTGACGTTGTGCCGGGTAGTGACGGTGGGGTTGGTGATGGAGCTGTAGGTCATCGTCATGGCTGCGAGGGGGCGGTGTGGGGTGGGGCGGTGTCGGATGCGTCATGCGTGTCAGGGGGATAAGCAAGTGGGACTGAGTGAACCACCTGGCGCCTGCATATGGTGCTGAACCCTCCCTCCACTTTGGTTCCTCGCTGCTGCTCGGACCGAGCGTACAACAACTTACTGAGCGCGGAGAAAATGCCCACGGTGGTCCAGTAGGACTTGAGCCGCTCCTTGGTGGCCTGCACGCCCGTCTTGTCGGCGATCACCTTCCACTGCGTCCTAATGCGCGTGTCCCTGGCGGACGGCTCCCACGTCGTGGGCGTGCCTGAGAGGAAAGGCAGGGCATTGTGGACCTTGGTGGCCATGGCCGGAACAAAACACACGCTGGTAAGTGGCATGGTCGGGAGGGCCACACTCAAGAACCCCTGCGCCCACCCCCCTTAAAGCAAGGGGCAGGTAGGAGGCAGGAGGCAGGCACCGTCGCGCTTGAGTGCAATTTGTGGAGTTTGGCAGCGAAAGAAAGGGTCTAGACTCGACAGAGGAAAGTGCGTTGCGAGTTTAGGGCAGGCGACCTGGCGACGGCAATAATGCAGCACGACGTGTCGTGCCCTGTGCAGTATCTCTGTCAGGCCGAGCATGCATTACGCCGCAATGCGCTGGAAGCTCCAAACGTGCCCTGGCCCCATGTCCTGCTTCATGCGCGAGCCCACTCCGCAGACGGCAGTCTGCTCTGGCGCTGCAGATAGCCTTACATAATTCTGGCAGCTCACCGAGTGCTGAGCCATTTGGAGGGGTGAGCAGAGGCGCGCTGGGACTCACTCGATTCTCCTTGTATGGCTTTGGTATTAATTGGCTCATTGTTCTCGTAGCAATAATATCACCAATCGGAATGTGTTTTAAACAAACAAAGCACGATTTTACAAACTGCCGGCGCATCGGCAGTCCCCCTTGCCAAAAACAACAACAGCGGAGACAGGAGATTGAGATTATTGCGTTGCTCTGCTGCGCACATCATCAGCGCAGCCTTGAGATCAACGCCAAAGTGTGGTCAGTGCGTCGGGTCAGCGTGCCCGTGCGTGGAGCCCCGATCCAGCCCCTCATGTTCCCCCTCCGCGTGCCGCTCGCGTCTTCGGCTTCCCTCCACAACAGTAATAGCCCTTTCGTACGTCGGCGGACATTTGTGGAAATCGCATGCGGAAATGGTGCGAGGTACACTTCGAAACGTGCCAGAGAACCACCAAGCTGGCCCTTGTGCTGCTTCTGGACCTGTCGGGCCAAAATGTGGCCATCGCTCCTCTTCCTCTGCCTCTGGGTGGCAAAGACTGCTCGGGCTGAATGGGGTGATGGGGTTTGTGGCGGCATATCCTGGCATGTCCAGGCATGTCCCAACATGCTTGGCACTTTCCCGCCCAGAACACCGGTACGTCTGTTCCAGCTGCTTGAATGGCCAGTACGGGGTAATACAAGCGTTCACATATGCCGTTGAAGTAGAATGGAGGAGAAATACCGCCGATGGACGGTTAAAAAACCCGGCGCAAACCTAGCGAAAGGTTTTGAGGCCGGATGTGATATTATTTTCGCCAGCTGTGCGTGCGGAAATCCTGGGGGAATTCAAAACGCATTGGAGCTCCGCCATCCGCGCCCATCCCCGTGCCCACCACCCATCAGCGCGGGTTTTCGGGCGTGGGCGTGGGAGCCTCGAGCTGTGCAGAGAAAAATACACCTGAAAAGGAATACAATACTCTTCACCGCCAGTACTACAGCAGCCTTGTTCTTTGAAGAAAGCAAAATGTTAATGTGAGTGGAGTTTCACTGGGAGTGGGCCTCAGTCAGCGGCACCAATGGGCTGTGGAGTGAGCACGGTAAGTCTTGCGAGCGACTGCTGAATAGGTCGAAGTACAGGGCGACAAGAAAGAGAATCGCGCGTTGTGGCGCGACTCCATAATCTGTCCCCAGATAGGCAGCTGTCTCTTTCTTGATGTAGAAAACCTTCATTATAATGGCCTAGACTACGGTCAACGAACGGTCGGCCGGCGAGTGAAATAGGAGGCAGTTTAGGAGGGGCTACTGGAGCGCGCTAGGCACCGAGCTTGGGATTATTGTTATACTGCAAGAGAAGAGTGGTGTTGTCGGGAGGCGAGACGCGTGAAGAGGGCAGAAGGCGGGCCCCGGGCGCGTGGCCGGGCAGAACAGAGGAGGGGTGACTCAGGGCGTATTCAGAACCCGCGGGCTTCATGGCTGTAAGCACATGGGGGATTGGAGATTGTTACACGTCGACTGCCTCACGTGCCTGTGTGACTAGCTTACCCGGCCGCATGGCTGTCCATCTTCTCCCCTGCCTGACAGGGCCGCGAGGCGCTGCCCCCCGAAAATGAAGCGGCGCTTGAGGCCAAGCGCCAACAGCTTGCCCTCGAGAAGAAGCAGCTTGAAGCGGCTCGCGCCGAGCTCGAACAGGAGCGAAAGCGTGCAGAGGCTGAGCGGCAGAAGCTTGAGGTTGAGCGAAAGCTCAAAGAGGAGGAGCAGGAGCGTGTAAAGGCGGCGGCTGCAGCCAAGCGAAAGGCGGAAGAGGAGGCGGAGGCGAAGCGAAAGGCTGCGGAGGAGGCGGAGCGTAAGGCTGCCGAAGTGGAGGCAAAGCGCAAGGAGGCGGAGGCGGCCGTGGCTCGCAAGAAGGCGGCGGAGGAGGAAGCGGCACGGCGCAAAGCAGAGGAGGCGGAGGCGGAGCGCCAACGCAAAGAGGAGGAGGAGCGGCGGGTGCTTGCGGAGGAGGCTGCGAAGGCTCTGGACGTGGACGCGGTGCGTGGTGGTGGTGGTGGGGAGGGGCAGGGCAGAGGGGGAGGGGAGAGGAGGATGGGGACTGGAGAGGGCAGCAAGTCGGGAACTGTGGCTGCTGGGGAAGTGCAGAAACTTGGTGTGCGTGCGTATGTCAAACAAGGCGCTGCTGCGCTTGCTGCCCCAAGGCGCCGCGCCCTCTGCGCACACGCACGGTGCTGCAACACACCCGACTGGCTTTGTTTCCTGACACCTGCGTGGCTCCGTACATACGGTGTTCGTCCCTGGTCCTGTCTGACACGCATCAACCGGCCCCACCCTGCCCCGGCCCCGGCCCCGCCCTGCCGTCCGCCCGCCCCACCACGCATGTGTTCTCCTACACAGGAGCTGGTGATGTCCTTCCCGCCCGCCAACCGGCCTCTGGGAGAACTGCAGGAATTCGTGCTGGAGCTGTCCGACCAGCTGCCACTGGCCATTCGCGCCGCGCCCATGCGGCTGCTGCACATAGACGCCCTGCTGCGCGGTTGGAAGACCGGGATCAAGGTGTGTGCCATGGTGGGGTGGATCAGGGCATATGGGCGCACGTGATGAGGCGAAAAGCCAGACAGGCGGTACCCAGCTGCGACCTCCATGTCTGGACAGCTCTAGCTCTATACGGTAACTCGAGATTACCGTATGCATGGGCATGGTTAAGCCAGGCGTCTTTGCGGCTGCAGATTGTTCTGTCCCAGGTAGCTGTCCCAGGTAGCGTATGCATAAGACGATGCACCCTGCCCTCGGGAAAAGGGGGGCTGCGGCACCGAAGCCCATCCCAATAGATTCTTTGCCCCAAGTGACAAGCTGCACCTGAATTTTCATACCGAAGTGTCAAGCCCGCAAAACACTGATATTCCCAAGAGCCAAAACGCTGGTTGCGCCTTTTTGTCACTTAAAACTGTGCGCACTACGTATTCCTACACACGCACGCAACCGCCCACCAGGTGTTTGAGGAGGTCGAGGAGGCGGATGCCATCACAGTGCCTTACACCGAGGTCAGTGAGGCGCATTGGGCGCAGACGGCGGTGCTGAGCTGGCGCTGGGGCAGACCCAAGCCCTACCCGTACCGCCCCGGCTTCAGCCCCATGACGGACGTCCAGTTCACCGAGCTGCGGCTGCTGCTGCACCGCCTCAAGGCCGCCGGCTTCAGCCTGGTGTGGATCGATTGGTGGGTGGGTGCGTGGGCGGTGGGCGCAAAAATGCCGGTGAATGGGTGGGCAAGCGGCTTTCTTGGGGGCACGAGGTCGAGCCGTAAGACCCGTCATGGCCTGACCCCGGCCCCGGCCCCGGCCCCGACCCCGGCCCCGGCCCCGGCCCCGGCCCCGGCCCCGGCCCCGGCCCCGGCCCCGGCCCCGGCCCCGGCCCCAGCCCCGGCCCCGGCCCCGGCCCCGGCCCCGGCCCCGGCCCCGGCCCCGGCCCCGGCCCCGGCCCCGGCCCCGGCCCCGGCCCCGGCCCCGGCCCCGGCCCCGGCCCCGGCCCCGGCCCCGGCCCCGGCCCCGGCCCCGGCCCCGGCCCCGGCCCCGGCCCCGGCCCCGGCCCCGGCCCCGGCCCCGGCCCCGGCCCCGGCCCCGGCCCCGGCCCCGGCCCCGGCCCCGGCCCCGGCCCCGGCCCCGGCCCCGGCCCCACCCCACTAGACACGACCTCACCGGCATTGCCCGCGACACCACACGCCCTTCGTACCACCCTCCATTCGCAGGAGCTGTGTGCCGCAGTACAAGTCCTCACCCATGGTGAGTAGTCCACCCGCCGCACCCCACAATCCACGACAACCAACACCCCCTCATGCGCCACTGCTCATTTTTTCATGTTCTCAGCTGCTTAACTGCTCGACTGCTCAACCGCTCGATCCCTCCTCCCCAATCAACTGCTGCCCAGACCGAGGTGATGCGCTCCAAGCTGTTCTACGCGCGCGCCCGCTCCATGATCGTGCTGCCCTCCTACGTGGCCTTCGAGGAGCTGCCCGAGAACAGCGCCGCCGTGGTGCGGGTGCTGCTGGCCAAGGCCGTGCGCACGCTGCGGCGCCGAGCCGGGGAGGGCCAGCCGCACTGCGCGCAGGCCACCGCCGCGCTTTCCACCATCCTGGAGAGAGAGGTGAGGGGCTGGCGGAGGGGATGGAGCGCTTCGTGCGGCGAAACGCCCTCGCTTCTGCCGACCCAGCCGCCTACCCTGCCTGCCCAGCCGTCACACTGCGCGCCCCGCTTCGCCGTGCCCCCTGGCTGACTTGGCTACGGCGGTGGTGTGCAATACGCCTCGCCTCGCGACGCCCCCTGACACGAACCCCTGACACGAACCCTGATGGCATGCCTTCTCCAGGTGGTGGCGGGTCGCGACTATTTCTCCCGCGCCTGGACACTGGCGGAGCGCATGGCGCGACACGGCCGCGGCGAGCCCCTGAGGCTGTGGCTCAGCTGCGAGACCTGGTGCGTGCGGGTGTGGGCGGGGTTCGGAGCAACAAGACTGAACATGTGCAGGCGTGTGCAAATGGAACCCGCTGCGTGGCGTGCTGTGGTATGGTGGGCCCGGCGGGGTGCGCAAGCGGCGGCAGGGCTCGTGTGCACCTGTGTGGTGTGCATACGCGTGTGCACACGTGTTTCTGCTCCCGCCCCAACCCCATTTCCACCCCCACCCCCCAATGTGAAAACCTTGCACCCCCAGGGCTGGCATGCTTGTCGACGCGCTGCTGCGGTCGATTGAGGACCGCACAGCCAGCAGCATCTACAAGAAGATCCTGGTGCGTTCTGGTGTTGGTGTTGATGGCCGTTGTGGCGGGCGTGGCCATGGGGCCCCGTGTTGCTCGAGAGGCCGATCTACAGGGTTCATCCAGAACCCGCCTGGCCGCCAGGCCGCCTGCAAATGCCCCTGTAACTGTCACTACAATTGCTGCTTACCTGCCTGCAACTGCCCCGGCAACTGCCCCTACAACTGCGCCTGCCCCTGCTGCCTACCTGCCTGCAACCGCCCTCCTCAGGGCCCGGAGGCTGCTGCGCTGCTTGACTCGGCCATTGAGCCGCTGGTGGAGGCGGTGGCCACGGGCAGCCCGCAGGACGAGGAGCTGGTGGACACGGTGGGGGACTGCGGGGGCCGCGGGTTTGTGTGCGTTGTTTTCGCAATTCCCAATTAGAAAGTAGCGACGCAAGGAGGCAGGACAAGAAGGGGAGGGGGGAGGCGCGCGCGTGTGTGTATGTGCGCATTCGGATTTAAAGCTAGGGGGGAGTTTTGCCAGTCTCGCACCGCCGTTGTGGGTGCCGCCTACTTGGCCCCATACCGGATGCCGCAAGGGTATGCACATGGTCTGCACAGGTGGCCAGTCTGTTCCAGGCGGCTGTGGGCGTGTGGCGCACATCGCCCAACCTGGGGGAGGCGCCGTCCAAGGTGTGTGTGTATAGGGGGGAAAGGGGGGAGAGGGGGTTGTGAACACCAGCCCAAAACCAAGCTAAACTAAACGAGGGGGGACGGAGGCGCACCCGGGTGCCTGTGCGCGCGCCCCAGTCCGACCTTGCCTCCGGGACCCGCCTGCCCGCCCTACAACATCCCACCAACAACTGCTACCCTTATTCCTCCTCCCTCCTTCCCTACGCTCCTCCCTCCTCCCTCAGTCCTGGCTGGCGGCTTATCTTGAGGAGATACACACCGGCATATACCAGGTGAGTGGGTGGGCGCTGTGGGGGCAGCAAGGGGCGATCGCAGGCATTGTGGTCAAGCCTGCTGGTGGCGCCCCCGCCCGCGTTCGGAACTGCCACCCCACCTGGCTCCGCCCGCTCTCCCAATGCACGGGTGGGGGCCGCAGCACGGCTGGAGCCACCGGAGCGCAGTGGGGGATGCAAGCCCAATGCAGCCCCGGCCTACGCGCTCCCACCGCCTTCAACCCTACTCTCCGTGCACGGCTGCCTCCCCCCTTTCAGGGCATCCTGTACCGCTTTTCCATACCTTTGCAACCCCCCTCCCGCCTCCTCCCAACCTGCCCGCCACCCCACGCCGCCGCCCCACGCCGCCACCCCACGCCGCCACCCCACGCCGCCACCCCACGCCGCCACCCCACGCCGCCGCCCCACGCCGCCACGCACCCCACGCCGCCGCCAACCCCCCCCCCCCCAGGCCTGGAGCCGCCCCGACCTGCTGTGGGCGGTGTACTCGTACTTCTGCTTCAAGCCGCTGGACCAGACCCGCGAGGACGGCGTCATGGCGGCGCTGCAGGCACTGGTCAAGGTAGGTGCGGGCGGGAGTTGCGGGGTGCGGGGTGTGGGATGGGGTACTTTTTTCCAATTCCCAAATCAACCATTGCCATTGGGGGTGGCGGCTTGAGCAGCAGAGCTAGAGGCGCGCCAGCAGACCTACATGGTGCATGGTTTACTCATCCGAACAGAACGTTCGGCCGCCCGTGTTGTGCATGTCTGCCTCCCCCCCCCCTCGAGACGCAGTCTTCAGTGCATCCTGTACCGCTTTCCCGAACATATTTGCAACCACCCTGTGTCCCTTCAGGTGGCGGGTGGTGACGACATGCGCACGTCCTTCCTGGCGACCAAGATGGGCATGGGGCACATGGTCACGCTGAGGCCGCTGGACAGGTGCGTGCGCGTGTGGGCGTCTGTGGGTGTTTGTTTCATCTGTACCGTGTATGTTTTGTGTGCGGGGCTTGGCTCTTGGTTAGGATGGGTTGGGGGTTGTGGGGTTGCTGGCGTGTCGCAGTGCATCATCTCCTCGTCAAGTCGGCCTCCCTTCCCGCGGATCCTCCCCCTCTAGTTTCGCTTGGTTTAGATTATTGGGCTGGTGTTCACCCCCCTCTCGCCTTCTCCCCGCCAGGCGCCTGCATGCGGCTGTGGAGGCGGGTCGCACCTCAGAGGTGTTGGAGCTGCTGGCGGAGGGCGCGTTCATTGAGGCACTGGATGAGGTGAGGCGGGGAGGATGTGGGATCGGGGGGGGGGGGGAAGACGTGGGGTGGGGACTCCGCCAACTCCCTGCTGTTCAACTCCCAAAACCTCCCCTCAATACATTCCCCCCTCCCCTCCCTCGACCGCCACTCCTCACCCCTGCACCTCTCCCCACACAGAAAGCCAGCACGCCGCTGCTGATGGCGGTGTGCGCGGGCCACGCCGAGGTGGTGCAGGCGCTGCTGGATGCAGGGGCGGCGGTGCAGGCCTGCCTGTCGGAGGTGCGTGTGGATGGGTACTGGGTAGGTGGGAGCCGGCGTCCGTTCGTGCATGGCGCAATGCAGGTGTTGCGTAATCCACTCTACCGCCAACCACCTGTTTCTTTTACTGAAAGGATAGCACAGCACAACACGCAGCCGCTTGCTCGCTCGCAAACATGCAATGCCAGGCGGGGGGTACAGCGCCGGAGGCTTAAGTAGTCCGCCGTGTCCCGCGCACCGTGTCCCCCCCCACACACACACACACATGCACATGCGCACGCCCCTAATGCGACGCGCATCTAATTGTAACTTGTATAACCTCCTGGTGGTGAACCTGCAGGAGGAGCGGAATACGGCGCTGCATGTGGCGGCCGCACGGGGCGACCCCGCTGTGGTGCAGGCGCTGCTGGCGGCGGGGGCGCACATCGGGGCGCGGGATGCGGTGCGTGTGGGGCTTGTTTCGGAAGCGGGTCATGCCCCGTACGGCACGTGCATGCTCGTGGTCCGTGTGTACTGTGTATGACACACACGACTTGCTTAATTCAACGCGACAGCGCGTCTCCAAGCCTTTTACCTGATGACGTACACTCTCCCCAACTTATCGCCTGGCCTCCCGGCTTCCCCGCCTCCCTGCACCCCCCCCCCCCCCAAACACACCACACCCCCCATCACTATCACTGCTATCATGGTGGTCCTACTTGTAACGTAGTTATGGGTCTTCCGAACCTGCAGGCTGGCTGCACGCCGCTGAGCGTGGCTGCGCGCGAGGGCCACCTGCAGGTGGTAGAGCTGCTGCTGGCGGCGTCAGGCGGCAAGGACGTGGATGCAAAAGACGGTGCCGGCAACACGCCTTTGCACCACAGCGCCATCCATGAGGAGGTGCGGGCGGCGCTGCAGGCGGCCGGCGCCAACGTTGCGGCACGCAACCTGGCAGGCCAGACCGCAGAGGACACACGGAGGGCGCTGGAGACACGCAAGGCGGCGGCCATGCCGGCCCGACCGCCGCAGTCAGATGCCGAGGTGGGCGCTCGGGTCCGCCGGAGCTGGCAATGTACCGGTACTCCGTGTCTTGTCAATATGCGTTGCCCTCCATCTCCTCTGTCACAATTGCTGAGTCCCCCATCCCCAACCCCGGCCCTTACCACCCCATCCAAACCCCACGAACACATGCACGCCCGCACACACCACACACAGTGCGCGCTGCTGGCCGAGTGCTCCAAGCCGCCGCAGCACCGGCGGGCGGTGGCGGCGGCCGTGAAGCGGATGCTGGTCAACGACATGAGCGTCAACGCCAACGCGCAGGACGAGGTGCGGGTGGGAGACGACCTTGAACTTGATATGTATACCTCCTGCCGACGTGACTTCACCCATTCAAGATGCATTCATCAAAAAGCAGCTATCGCAGCTATCAAACCCTCCGTCAAACCCTCCGTCAAACCCTCCGTCAAACCCTCCGTCAAACCCTCCTCACCACATCCACCACCGCATCCACCCCGCCCCGCCCCGACCTTCAGGAGGGCCACTGCGCAGTGCACCTGGCAGCCGGCAATGGGCATGTGGAGGCGCTGGCTGCGCTGCTGCTGGTGGGCGCCCTCAAAGATGTCCGCAGCAAGGCCGGGCACACGCCGCTGCACCGCGCCGCGCTGCACGGCCACGCGGATGCGCTGACGGTGCTGCTGGATAAGGGAGTCGCCCCCGACCTGCCCGATGAGGTGTGTGTGTTAAAAACAAGCAACAGAACGGACAACAAAGCCCGCCAAACACGCGCGCGCAATGTATACAGATACCTACGCCGGTTACCAAGCTCCGCGTTGTCGATGTTGCCCTCGTTGTCTACCTTTGCATACTTACCCGCATATGATGCCTGTAACCCCCTACCCGGGCGTTTGGCATTCAGCCTCGTCTCCGAGGTGCACCTGTATGCGTCCATGCGCCGCGCCATTGACGCGCTAGAAACGTTTGCCCGGCACGCCTAATGCCCTGTTGCCCGCCCGCTGTCCGTAGCCAGGCTCACCTATAGGCGAGCGCAAAATGGAAGCACAAGGCGGCGGCACAGCAGTGTCACGGGCAGGCAAAATGGCAAAGGCGAATCGGGGGCGGCGTGCAACAAGCAAGCTAGTGAGCTACTTAACACGCATCCCATATCCCGCCCACTAACTATTCTAATGCCCGTGGAAGGGAACGATTTTGGGGCGGCGCGGAAACAAATAGCGCGAGGCTGCATGGAGGCGTGTGGCGGGCGGCGGTTGCAGAGACCCGGATCAGGGCTGATGAGGCAAGCGGAGAGGACGCCACTCCTGCACCCCTGAGGCCGCCCATAACGTTATCCCGCGTGTGTGTGTGTGTGTGTGTGTGTGTGTGTGTGTGTGTGTGTGTGTGTGTGTGTGTGTGTGTGTGTGTGTGTGTGTGTGTTAGAGAGTGTGTGTGTGTGTGTGTGTGTGTTAGAGAGTGTGTTAGAGAGTGAGTGTAACTACGGTTTACAGTTGCTTGATAGAACCTCGTGATCGAGTGTCCGAACAACTAACCAGCGCTAGAGCCAGGCTCCAGCACAGTAGTGTTCGCATAGTCTGGTAGTGCGTGTCTCCCAAGCATATGCGCGAAGTTGCGGAGTAACCCGCCGTTTCTGCCCTGTTGGCATACCCTCATCGACTTCTGTGAGCCGGCACTGTCGCTATGCATTGTTTGTTCGACTAGCAATAGGTCATGCACCAAACCAAGTCAGGCACACGTAGTCAAGGCAACTGCACAGCAAGCACACTGGGGCACAACCGAAGTCCTTCCCTCACAGGGCAGAGTACGCCTATGGGCAGCCACAAAATGAGAAGAGGTCTGATTGCCATGCCGTCAATGTCCTAGCGTCGCCATCACGCCAACCCTAGCCTCCACTAGCCTCGAAACCCTACACAGCGCGCGCCGCTCTCAGTGATCCGCCGTATGCATTACTGCATTGTGTGTACGCGGCGCCGGTCCCCCTCCTCAGTCACAATATCCGTTCCCTGCCAGTACGGCTGCAGTCCCCTTCCACAAGGCTGTCGAACTGGGCTTGCCTCGCGCGCCTAGCTGTGCGCCCCTCCGGCGTTAGGAAAGGCGCCACCGTCACGCCTGCGGTGTGTTTTATCCGCGCAGCAGCCCGGATGAGAGCTGCCCGCTGATCCCTGGTCACCACCACCTCCACATTCCAGACACGACCCGTGCCACTAGCGCGCCAGCGACGCTCATACATGCCGACCGGACCCTCTCCCAGGCCCAGAGCAGTGAAGTCGCCGCGCGCCATTTCCGCCGCCTGCTCGCTGCTCACGCCGCGGAACAGACGTTTGTTGGCCGCCACCGCGCTAGGCAGTGGCAGCGGATGCGCGCACGCGGGCGGGTGCGGCTGGTGCGGCCGTGTGGCCGCTCCTGCCGCAGGGTCCGCCGCGGCGCTGGGGCAGTCAGCTGCGGTTGGCACGCCCGGCGGCGACGCCGGACGGCCTGCCGCCGCTGCTGCGGATGAGTGGATGCTGGGGGGTGCGCTGGGGCCCTGTACCAGCGTGGCCGCCGCTCCACCGCCAGTCTCCACCTCGAGCACGGCCACAGTTGCGGCCGCGAATGATTCCAGCTGCTGCTGCAGCTGCCGAACGGTGTCCGACAGCTGGTCCAGCCGCGAGCTGTGGGTACGCGCCGCGCTGGCGCGGGCGTTGTGTTCGTGGCGCAGGCCGCGCAGCTGCCGCCGAACGCGGGCGATATCCTCGCCATGCGTTATGAGCTTGCCGCTGCTGGCCAGCCACAGGGAAAACACGAGGTCCTCCATCCGCGACATCCATTTCTGGATGTGGGCCAACCCGTTGGGCCCCCCAATTTTGGGACGCAGACCGCTAAGCTCGTCGAAAGCAGCCTCCCAGACCTCGTCGTCTGCATCGAACGAGATGTTGGAGGGCCCCTCATCGGCTTTGGCGCACCCGGACGAGCCAGGCGGGAGGTGCCACGTTTGGAAGGAAAGCGATGCGGGATCGTGAGGATTCTCCGAGGCAGGAGAAGCGAGCATTGGCTGCTCGCCAGGCGCGCGCGAACGAGCTGGAGCCTCGATCTCGCGGGCCCGACCAGGCGTCCCTGTAATATCGCTACCTTCTGGCATTTGTCTGATCAGTAAAATACTGGACCAGCGCTAGCCATGAGTCGCGCAAGTGGCCCCTGCGATAAGTGAACTTGGCCTCTAAAGTCCACTTGCCACTGCGCCTAGCGTGAGTATTGTGAGTATTGTGAGTATTGTGAGTATTGTGTGTGTGTGTGTGTGTGTGTGTGTAACTACGGTTTCCACGGTTGACTGATCGAGTCTCGTGATCGAGTACTCGGGACAACCAGCAAACAACGGGCGCTCCAGGCTCTCGTTGCTGCTACCACGCGCCTCTCCTGCCCAGAGCGCATCCTGCTCTGGAGTCCACCGGAGAGAACGCACCAACCCCGGGCCACACCAGTAACCTCAGCTGGGTTACTCCTGACCAAAACGCCGCAGGGCCCAGCGGGCTAACCACCTCTAGGCAGCGGCAAGGCACACCAGAGCACACCAACTAACACCCACCACCGCACGCACACGCACACGCACGCGCACGCACGCACACGCACACGCACACGCACACGCACGCACACGCACGCACACACACGCTCAACAAGACACCCATAGGCTGCGGGGCTGAGTCCTGCGACCCTCGCAGCCTAACGCGACCAAGACCTCAACCTAACCAGCACTCGACGCCAGGGCAGACTATGCCTACGGGCAGCCACAAACGCGTCTTGGCCACTAGGCCGGTCCAGGCCGAGAGGCCCGAGGTGCTCCAGCACCCAACCCGCTGACACCCTCAGACCCCACAGCCCCCCTCACCCTGGCCCCAGTACCCGTGCCTGCCTACTTTCCCGAACCCTGCCCGCTGGGCCTTCTCATACGCCAACTCATTGGCGGCTCTACCAAGCGCTCCTGCGCTTCTAGTTAGGGCTGTTCCCTCTCAGGCCTCCATCTCGAACTCCAGCTCCACAGCTTGCGGCAGCGCGCACAGCAGTTCACCGCCCACCACCGCGAGCATGGGGTGGGTGGCGTCCACGTCATCCCAGCCCTTGCGGGGCACGCCCAGCTGTGCGAACTGCATCAGCCGCGACCAGAAGTCCGCGACCGCGCGAGCACACACAAGCTGGACTGGGGTGACTCCCGGCGGCGGTGGCGTCAGCTGCGTGGGTGGGACCTCATCAGGGTCGGGATCCACCCCTACAGCTTCCGCCGCCGCCGCCACCGCCTCCACGTTCACTGCTGCTGTTGCCGCCGCCGCGTCTCCTTGGGCCGCTGCATCGCGTGTCATCCCACGCAGCCGCACTCGGCCGTGCTCGATGGCAGACAGCGCCGCCAGGGCTACCACGTCCCACACGCATTGCTGGTAGCCCGGCGGTGCCTGCACCAGCCAGAGCTGGGCCTGGCTGATGGGCGGTGCCTCCGGGCTGTTGGCGTTGATCTGCGCCACCACAGCCTTCGCCACCGCACAGTCCCAGAAATGATGCTGTCGTGGCGGTGGCTGGGGGGTGGCCACGGCGGGGCCAGCCGCGGCGGCGCCGCCGAGGCCACACTGTCCACACCCGCAGCGCTCGCGCCGGGCCGTAGGCATGTGTGAGTTGCCTGGCAGCGGCACGGCGTCGATGGCCAGCCGCCACAGAGTCTCGAAGTGGCGCCGCTCCCAGCGCACCTTCTGCCACACGCGCTCCAGGGTGCCCCTGATGTTGCCGAGCGAATTCACGGCCGCCTCTGGCAGGTCCTCGCGTCGCACCTCGGTGCGGAGCGGCAGGCCCTGCGCTGCGCGCTCATAGTCCTCATGGAGGCCGGCGCGCCGTGTTGAGATGCTGTCCAGCTGCATAGCCGTGGCCATGCGGACTGACAGCTTTTCAAGGGGCACAGTGATCGACTCCATGCCGGGCAAGCGCCATCCCATGCGCGGCATGATGATGGTGCGGATCACCTCGCGAGTAGACGGGGCCGGCTGTGTAGCGTGGGCTCTCGCTGCATCCAGCCAGGCCTGTGGGACGTCTTGCAGCAGGCTCGCCAGAGCCCTCAGCGTGGGCCCTCGGCGTCGCTGGCGGCGGTCCGTCGGAGCCAGGTTAATGCGTACCCATTCTGGCCAGTCAACTGCATCGCCGTCGGCAGGCCGCAGGTCCCAGGCGCGCACCAGATCACGGATGGTGACAAGGCGGGCGCAGGCGCGTAGCTGTCTGTGGCGGTAGTCAATGCCGCGGCCGCGGGTGCACTGGGCTACCTCGGCCAGCGCCGGCTCCCCCGCTGGCTCCGCGTCGCTGTCTGCATCCTCCCCCTCTGACCCCTCGCCAGCGGTGGATGGGCTGGGCGTGAGGAGCGGATTGCCCCAGAGTGGTGCTGCCACGCACCACGTTCCAGGTGTCGGCGCCGGGTCCAGGGCTTGCACGGGCGGCAGCCACCCAAGTGCTGTGACCGTCCGCTCGGCGTCCTCCGGTAGGGGGTGTTCTGGGACGACATCGCCAGCGCCGCAAAGCGCCGGCACTGCCGTCAGTGCGCTGCTTGGGCGCAGCGATGGGTGGTGTTGGCGGAGGAAGGCGTCGTAGGCAACACACCACGGTTGGGGTTTGGGCGTGGTTGGGGTGGCGTCGTGGGCAGCCAGTCGTGCGGCCCACGTGGCATGCCGGGCGCGCACGTGTTGCCTGATGGGCAGTGCTCCAAAACCACCAGCCGTGGGGTGGCCGTACAGCAGCTCAGTCGGGATACCCGTCAATCGCTGCTCAGTCGATTCTGGCGCCAATTTGCGGTCCACTACTCGCGCAACCAGCCGTTCCAGTTCCTGCGCGATATCCTCAGGTAGGCCGCTGTGCTCCATGTGCCACGTCACCATGGACGTGCAGTAGGCAGAGGCGGCGTTAGCGCGCCCGAAGGCTGATAGCCCTAGGTGGGCAACGCGCCGCAGGCGGCGCATGGCTTCCCGCAGGCGGGCTTGCCAGTCCAGCCGTAGCCGCATCGGGTCGTTGCTGAAGCGCACGCTGAGGGCTGTGGCGGCAGCAACTACTCGCAGTCCGTGGATCTGCTCAGGTTCGCCGGGCCCAGGCCCTGGGTGACCAGCCGGGGCAGCAGCGGCGGGCGCTGCTGCGGGCGCTGCAGTGGGCGCTGCGGCGGGCGCTGCGGCGGGCGCTGCGGCGGGCGCTGCGGCGGCCGTTGCGGCAGGTGCTTCGGTGGGCGCGTCGGCGGCCGCCTCGGTGGGCGCCGCTGCCGGCGCTGTGGCCGGCGCCGCGGGGGCTGCTGCGGCGGCCGGCGCGGCGGCGGGTGCGGCGGCGGGCGTGGCGGCGGGCGCAGTGGCGGGCGCCGCGGCAGGTGCTGCTGCGGGCGCGGCAGCGGGCGCAGCGGCCGGCGTGGCGGCTGGCGCACCTTGCAGTTCCCCAATCCGCAGCATTTCCACCTTTGTGAGGTTCAGCCACTGCCCGGAGGCGCGGCTAAACGTGTCCATGGTGGCAAGGAAGCTAGGCACTGCCGCCTCGCTCTCCAACAACACTTTCGTGTCGTCAGCAAACTGGGCGGCGGTGGTGAGCTCTGCCTTGTCCGGTTGGAGGCGGATGCCAACCTGCTGGCGCTGCAGCCAGCACAGTAGTGCCTGCGCCACGAACAGGTACAGCAGCGGGGCTAGCGGGCAGCCCTGCCACACCCCCGCCTCCATGGTCACTGGCGCTGACCAGTGCCCGTTGACAACGGCCTGCGCCGTTGTGTGCTGCAGCAGCGTGTGGACCCAGCCCCGCAGCTGGGGTCCAGCCCCCATCGCCTCCATGGCAGCCAGGAGGAAGCTGCGGTCGATGGTGTCATAAGCCTTTGCGAAATCGAGGAAGGCTATGATTGCGGACCGGTGCTGCTGCTTCAGGAGGTGCGGCAGGAGCCGTAGCAGCTGAATGTTGGCGCCGATGAGGCGGCCAGGCAGGAAGGCTGTCTGTTCCAGGGACACGACCTTGCCTAGCGCGGGTGCTAGCCGGTTGGCCAGTACCTTTGCCAGGATGCGGTAGTCCGTGCCGAGGAGGGTGATGGGGCGGTAGTTGCCTGGCGCCGTGACGTCGCCCTTCTTGTACAGCACCGAGATGACGCCATGTAGGAAGCCTGCTGGCGCCTGGCCTGTGTGTGTGTGTGTGTGTGTGTGTGTGTGTGTGTGTGTGTGTGTGTGTGTGTGTGTGTGTGTGTGTGTGTGTGTGTGTGTGTGTGTGTGTGTGTGTGTGTGTGTGTGTGTGTGTGTGTAACTACGGTTTACAGTTGCTTGATAGAACCTCGTGATCGAGTGTCCTGAACAACTAACCAGCGCTGGAGCCAGGCTCCAGCACAGTAGTGTTCGCATAGTCTGGTAGTGCGTGTCTCCCAAGCATATGCGCAAAGTTGCGGAGTAACCCGCCGTTTCTGCCCTGTTGGCATACCCTCATCGACTTCTGTGAGCCGGCACTGTCGCTATGCATTGTTTGTTCGACTAGCAATAGGTCATGCACCAAACCAAGTCAGGCACACGTAGTCAAGGCAACTGCACAGCAAGCACACTGGGGCACAAACTACCGAAGTCCTTCCCTCACAGGGCAGAATACGCCTATGGGCAGCCACAAAATGAGAAGAGGTCTGATTGCCATGCCGTCAATGTCCTAGCGTCGCCGTCACGCCAACCCTAGCCTCCACTAGCCTCGAAACCCTACACAGCGCGCGCCGCTCTCAGTGATCCGCCGTATGCATTACTGCATTGTGTGTACGCGGCGCCGGTCCCCCTCCTCAGTCACAATATCCGTTCCCCGCCAGTACGGCTGCAGCCCCCGTTCCACAAGGCTGTCGAACTGGGCTTGCCTCGCGCGCCTGGCTGTGCGCCCCTCCGGCGTTAGGAAAGGCGCCACCGTCACGCCTGCGGTGTGTTTTATCCGCGCAGCAGCCCGGATGAGAGCTGCCCGCTGATCCCTGGTCACCACCACCTCCACATTCCAGACACGACCCGTGCCACTAGCGCGCCAGCGACGCTCATACATGCCGACCGGACCCTCTCCCAGGCCCAGAGCAGTGAAGTCGCCGCGCACCATTTCCGCCGCCTGCTCGCTGCTCACGCCGCGGAACAGAAGTTTGTTGGCCGCCACCGCGCTAGGCAGTGGCAGCGGATGCGCGCACGCGGGCGGGTGCGGCTGGTGCGGCCGTGTGGCCGCTCCTGCCGCAGGGTCCGCCGCGGCGCAGGGGCAGTCAGCGGCGGTTGGCACGCCCGGCGGCGACGCCGGACGGCCTGCCGCCGCTGCTGCAGATGAGTGGATGCTGGGGGGTGCGCTGGGGCCCTGCACCAGCCTGGCCGCCGCTCCACCGCCAGTCTCCACCTCGAGCACGGCCACAGTTGCGGCCGCGAATGATTCCAGCTGCTGCTGCAGCTGCCGAACGGTGTCCGACAGCTGGTCCAGCCGCGAGCTGTGGGTACGCGCCGCGCTGGCGCGGGCGTTGTGTTCGTGGCGCAGGCCGCGCAGCTGCCGCCGAACGCGGGCGATATCCTCGCCATGCGTTATGAACCTGCCGCTGCTGGCCAGCCACAGGGAAAACACGAGGTCGTCCATCCGCGACATCCATTTCTGGATGTGGGCCAACCCGTTGGGCCCCCCAATTTTGGGACGCAGACCGCTAAGCTCGTTGAAAGCAGCCTCCCAGACCTCGTCGTCTGCATCGAACGAGATGTGGGAGGGCTGCCCATCGGCTTTGGCGCACCCGGACGAGCCGGGCGGGAGGTGCCACGTTTGGAAGGAAAGCGATGCGGGATCGCGAGGATTCTCCGAGGCAGGAGAAGCAAGCATCGGCTGCTCGCCAGGCGCGCGCGAACGAGCTGGAGCCTCGATCTCGCGGGCCCGACCAGGCGTCCCTGTAATATCGCTACCTTCTGGCATTGGTCTGATCAGTAAAATACTGGATCAGCGCTAGCCATGAGTCGCGCAAGTGGCCCCCGCAATAAGTGAACTTGGCCTCTAAAGTCCACTTGCCACTGCGCCTAGCGTGAGTATTGTGAGTATTGTGAGTATTGTGTGTGTGTGTGTGTGTGTGTGTGTTAGAGAGTGTGTGTGTGTGTGTGTGTGTGTGTGTGTTAGAGAGTGTGTTAGAGAGTGAGTGTAACTACGGTTTACAGTTGCTTGATAGAACCTCGTGATCGAGTGTCCGAACAACTAACCAGCGCTGGAGCCAGGCTCCAGCACAGTAGTGTTCGCATAGTCTGGTAGTGTGTGTCTCCCAAGCATATGCGCGAAGTTGCGGAGTAACCCGCCATTTCTGCCCTGTTGGCATACCCTCATCGACTTCTGTGAGCCGGCACTGTCGCTATGCATTGTTTGTTCGACTAGCAATAGGTCATGCACCAAACCAAGTCAGGCACACGTAGTCAAGGCAACTGCACAGCAAGCACACTGGGGCACAAACTACCGAAGTCCTTCCCTCACAGGGCAGAATACGCCTATGGGCAGCCACAAAATGAGAAGAGGTCTGATTGCCATGCCGTCAATGTCCTAGCGTCGCCGTCACGCCAACCCTAGCCTCCACTAGCCTCGAAACCCTACACAGCGCGCGCCGCTCTCAGTGATCCGCCGTATGCATTACTGCATTGTGTGTACGCGGCGCCGGTCCCCCTCCTCAGTCACAATATCCGTTCCCCGCCAGTACGGCTGCAGCCCCCGTGTGTGTGTGTGTGTGTGTGTGTGTGGCTGCAGCCCCCGTGTGTGTGTGTGTGTGTGTGTGTGTGTGTGTGTGTGTGTGTGTGTGTGTGTGTGTGTGTGTGTGTGTGTGTGTGTGTGTGTGTGTGTTAGAGAGTGTGTTAGAGAGTGAGTGTAACTACGGTTTACAGTTGCTTGATAGAACCTCGTGATCGAGTGTCCTGAACAACTAACCAGCGCTAGAGCCAGGCTCCAGCACAGTAGTGTTCGCATAGTCTGGTAGTGCGTGTCTCCCAAGCATATGCGCGAAGTTGCGGAGTAACCCGCCGTTTCTGCCCTGTTGGCATACCCTCATCGACTTCTGTGAGCCGGCACTGTCGCTATGCATTGTTTGTTCGACTAGCAATAGGTCATGCACCAAACCAAGTCAGGCACACGTAGTCAAGGCAACTGCACAGCAAGCACACTGGGGCACAACCGAAGTCCTTCCCTCACAGGGCAGAGTACGCCTATGGGCAGCCACAAAATGAGAAGAGGTCTGATTGCCATGCCGTCAATGTCCTAGCGTCGCCGTCACGCCAACCCTAGCCTCCACTAGCCTCGAAACCCTACACAGAGTGTGTTAGAGAGTGTGTTAGAGAGTGTGTTAGAGAGTGTGTTAGAGAGTGTGTTAGAGAGTGTGTTAGAGAGTGTGTTAGAGAGTGTGTTAGAGAGTGTGTTAGAGAGTGTGTTAGAGAGTGTGTGTGTTTGTGTGTGTGTTAGAGAGCACAAGGAAGAGAGGACGCAGGGCTGCGTATGTGCGTGCGTGCGTGCGTGCGTGCGTGCCCGCCCTAAACCAGGCCCTAGGCGCCCCCAGCCCGCACGGCGTTAACACCCTCGAACCTGTTGGGATCCGTGCCGGCTGCCGGGACATGGCGGTACACGTGTCTGCCGAACATGTGCCGCCGCCGCTGCCGCCGCTGTTCACCTAATGCATGCAAGAGTGGAGACACGCCGTTGCTGGTGGCGGCGCGCGCGGGCCAGCTGGACTGCATCCGCCTGCTGCTCAAGCAAGCTGGCGTGGCCAAGGACACTCTCAACAAGGTGCGTGCGTGCGGACAGGACACGGTGAACCGAGGATTGCAACAGCTGTTTTTATGATTGCGAGGTTACAAGGTTTTTATGCTGCTGGCAAAGATGCAAGCTTGCCCCGCATGCAGTGGCCCCAAGCAGCACAGTGGCTGCCGGTTTGGCGCTGCACATCCGCCGCATTCGCTTGCGCGCCCTGCTGCTGCCTGTCCTTTTGCTGACGCACCGGCCATGTACATCTGCATATCTATCTGCCTAACTGCCCACACCTCCCCACACCTGCCGTGCCCACACCCCCGCCACATGCGAAGGCCGGGAATAACGCATTGCACTGCGCGGCGCTGTCGGGCAACGCCGACGCCGTCCGCATTGTTTTGTCCGCGGCCGTGCCCAACGTGCCCAACAAGGTGCGCAAGCGATGTACCCCATACGTGTACGCGTGTCTGCATGTGCATCCGCCGTTGCTTGCTCACTGCTGCTGCGGTACATACCGTGGGTGTCGTGTGTTAGCTGCTGGCGTGCAGGCCAGGCAGTCGGTATTGCCCTTGCTTCTGCAGCCGGTGATTACGGTAGAGTTGCCGTTGGTACGTACGGCGGTATTGCACCTGCCCATGCATGTCCATGCCGTACCTGCTGATGCTGTAATAATTGGATCCGTGCACGGGGCGCCGCGCATGCGCATGCACGTGCACGTGCACGCATGCAGGAGTCGTACCTGCCGCTGCACGTGGCGGCCATGCACAGCACGGGGGAGGTGGTGAGGGCACTGCTGGACGCGGAGGCTGGCATCGAGGCGCTGGATTCGGTGCGTGGGCTTGGGCTTGGGCGGGCGTGTGCGGCGGTCAGCATGTGCTGTCACGTGCTGAATCAAAGGTCAACGCCCGGCTGGCAGCAGAGGCAGCAGCGAGTAGGAGAAGGCGGCGCAAGCGGCGGCGGCACAAGGCCGCCGACGTACCCGCAAGCGGCAGCAAACAGCTGCCGCTGAGTGATGCAGCTGGCGGTGCGTCGGCGCGTCGGTGCCAGCACCATCGATTGGTGCTTCCAATCTGCACAATGACCCACCCCCCTTCCGCATGCACCGCAGACGAAAAGTACGCCCCTGCATTGCGCTGCGTATGAGGGAAAGGCAGACAACGTGCGGGCGCTCCTGGCGGCGGGGGCCAACAAGGAGGCACTCAATGAGGTGCGTGGGAGGTGGCATTGCAGTGGCGTTCGGCAGCTGTAGCAGTGGTGAGGTCGCCGCCACACATGCACAATATCAGGACCGCCAGGGGGGCCTGGTGGGGTGGCTAGCTAGCTCGCTGGCTCAGGGGGCAGCAGGGCGCGGCCCTCTCCATTCCCGGGCTGATCGTCCAGCGGTGCTGAGCCGGTGCGCGTTTGCTTCGCCAATACGGTAATGAGCCAGGCGGCCCGCCCGCGGCCCACCCCTGCGCCTCCCTGCCCTGCTGGGCCTCCATGTCCACCAGATAACGCCACATTCACCTGCCTCGTATGTACTACTGCTGCCGCCGCAGCATGTGCGCACCCGTACCCGCACCCCCTGCCCTGCCCACCCACCCAGCCACACCCTGCACTGCACTGCACTGCACTGCACTGCACTGCACTGCACTGCACTGCACTGCACTGCACTGCCCAAACCTTTCCCGCTGCACTGCCCTGACCTGCACAGCACTGCCCAAGCCTTCCCCGCTGCACTGCCCGGCCCGGCCCTGACCGGCCCGGCCCGGCCCGGACCTGACCTGACCTGACCTGACCTGACCTGACCTGACCTGACCTGACCTGACCTGACCTGACCTGACCTGACCTGACCTGACCTGACCTGACCTGACCTGACCTGACCTGACCTGACCTGACCTGACCTGACCTGACCTGACCTGACCTGACCTGCCCGGCCCGGCCCGGCCCGGCCCGGCCCTGCCCTGCCCTGCCCTGCCCTGCCCTGCCCTGCCCTGCCCTGCCCTGCCCTGCCCTGCCCTGCCCTGCCCTGCCCTGCCCTGCGCTGCACTGCAGGACACGGTCACGCCACTGTTCGGGGCGGTGCACTACGGCCACGTGGAGGTCATCAAACTGATGGCGGAGGCGGGCTGCAACCTGGCGGCCTGCGACCAAAATGTGAGCCCCACCGCCGCGTAGCTAGCTAGCCTGGCCTAAGGGGAAGGAAGACGTGACACGAACAACAGCAGCAACAGCAGCCGGGCGACATGCTATGCACCAGGGGAGGCCCCTCCCCTGCTATGCACTGCGATTACGGTAATGGGCTGGCCTGCACGTGATAAAGACGAGCACGCGCCGGCACCTAGCTAGGGTACCTTCCAGCCATCGTGACCACCCGCCTAGCCACCAATCAAACCCCCGCCCATCCACCCGCCTCCCCCGCCCGCCCCCCCCCCAGTTCGGCATATCGCTTCTGCACCACGCGGCCACGGAAGGCAAAGTGGAGGCTTTGAATGCACTCATCAAACTGGGAGCTAACCTCACAGCGCAGGACAGAGACGGAGACACGCCCCTGCATGCTGCCGCTGCGGCGGGCGAGTTGGGGGCCTTGAAAGCTCTGCTGGCCGCGGCCCCGGCGGGCGCTAAGGAAGTCAAAAACAAGGCACGTGCCTGCATGGGGCACGTGCCTGCATGGGGCACGTGCCTGCATGGGGCACAGGTGGCACCAGTAGCGGCGCATGGTTTGCATGGGGAAGTGTTGGTTGCCGACATCCGTGCCCGTGGCCCTGATGAAACGGCATTTTGCTCTGCCATAGCTCGCAGCAGTTTGTACCGTACAACGCATGCAACTGAAACGGCCACGCATGTGTTGATTGCAGTTGGGGCTGACGCCGCTGCACAGCACAGCACAGGACTCGGGTGCCAGGGAAGTGGTGCAGGCCCTGCTGGACGCCGGCGTCAACAAGGATGCAACCACCACGGTGGGTTGGATTGGGCAATTGGGTGGATGGGTCGATTGCCTTGGATAAGTGACCATCCACAGCCGAGGTAGCAGCAGAAACATCGAGCGTCATTACCTTACCCTTTCGGCATGTGCGTGTGAACTTCTTCTCCGAGTCGAGCAGGGGCCACAGGGACGCAGAGTCGCTCGCTTGATGTGTGTCGGCATGCACCCTGCCATCACGACCACTGCCCACCTCCTCATGCATCGAATGCATGCAGGAGGGGGACACCGCACTGCACCTGGCCGCGAAAGCCAAACATTTGGAGGCAGTCCGTGCACTGCTTGCAGCCGGTGCAGCCAAGGTGCACAGCAAGGTGAGTTGGCAAAGGGCAGGGACGGACAGACCCTGCTGGGGGATTGCCCCTACACAATTGCCAGCCGTACGTGCCGTACAGCAGGCGGCATCAGGGCTGCGCTGCCAAGGACCGGCCCCCTCTGCTGCATCAGGGCTGTGCTGCCAAAGACAGCCCTCACCCCAGCAGGCGCCCGCTGCTCGCTGCTGAGTCTTTCTCGTGCGTGCCTTCATCCTTGCAATGTCCCGCGCACTCGTGCGCCCGTGTTTTGGCCGCAAGCTAGCTGCGCACTCGCGCGCGCACCCAACGGTTACCGCACAAAGCAAAGCTGAGCAATGCCTGTCTGTGATCACATGCCTCGCCCACAGGGCGGCCACACGGCCGTGCACCGCGCTGTGGAGGGCGAGGCCCAGGGCACGGACCAGGTCCTGGAGCTCCTGGCCAAGGCCGGCTTCAACCTGGAGGCGTCTGTCGGAGGTGTGACGGCACTTACTCATGCCGCGAGGCTCGGCGCAACTGAGGGCGTCCGCAAGCTCCTTGCGCTCGGTGCCAACCGCGCGGCAGCAATCAGCGACGTAAGTCCTCACAGGCGGTGTTGATAAGTTCATGTGGTGGTTTCTGGTTGCAACGGCTGCTGTTGCATGTGGGGCTTTCGCGCGCAAGCGCATTGCAGGTGGAACCGCTGCCGCAACCTGCCTGTGTTAGAAAGCGCACGGGATAGGAAACATGCGATACTGGTTATGCGATGTGTGTCCCACAACGTGATACGCGCACACAGACGAAGAATACATCCCTGCATCTGGCGGCGGCCCTGGGCCACACCGCCATCGTGCGGCTGCTCCTGGACAAGGCCCCCGCCGCCGTCCGGGAGGCCCGGAACGTTTCCGGCCACACGCCGCTGCTCATGGCGGCGGAGAAGGGCAGCGACGAGGTCCTGAAGCTTCTGCTGGCAGCCGGTGCCGATAAGACAGCGATGACGACAAATCCGGTGAGGGCGCTGACTTGCTTTTGCATAACCTGCCTTGGCCGCGCGCTGTGTGTCCCTTGTTCGCTTTCTTTCTTCTGTGTCGCCTACATGATTGTTTGTTTTCTGCGTGCCTAGGACTCTTGGCAAGCGCTCGAGCTGGCTGCCAAGAACGGGCACACGGGCGCGTGCAAGGTGCTGGTGGAGGCGGGCATTGATGTGAACCAGCCCAACCCCAAGGTGCGCCCATGCGTGCTGGGCAGGGGTGCGTGTATGAGTGCCGAACTATCTTGCCAACACACACGCACACACACGCCACGCCATTTTGGCGGGGCCGCATTTCCGTTTCGTCTAAGTACGTACTCACACACCACCCGTGCAGACCGGCTGCACGCCCCTCCACCGCGCGGCGGAGTTCAACAAAGCCGACGTGATCGACATGCTGTTCACACTGCGCAGCTTCCGCTCGAAGCGCGACTTCGTGAGTTGCTTTGCCGCCGTATGTGGGCACGTAGCAGGGCCAGCAGTAGCGACGCACGGCCCTGCAAAACACCCCTTATCGGCGATCCACAGCTCGCAGTGACCCACTCCCCCCCTCGCTCCCTCTCGCTCCTACCCACAATATCTATAGCAGAGTTTGCATACAGCTTTCAACATGGTTTATCTATGATGAGTCACGCGCCGAATCGCTGTGCCACCCCCGCTTTGTTATGCACGTGCAGCGGGGATACGCGGCGCTCCACGTGGCGGCGGAGAAAGGCTCCCTTGAAGCAACGAAAGCCCTCCTCAAGGAGATGGGCGACCAGTTCAGAAACGACCCCACCGACGTGAGTGTGTCAGTAGCGTCAGCAGTTAAATGGGCCGGTCAGCGTCGAATGAAGGCGTTAGTTTGCATCCTTGTTTTCTTGGACCGTACGGCACGAGCACGTAAGGTAGTCCTCTCGAGCAGCTTGACCATACGCCCATGTGCCTGCTCGGGGCGGACGCGGTAGTATCATACGTAGACGGATGCAACTCACGATAACACGCGCATGCCGCATACCTTACCTTACCTTACCCTGCTGCTGCTGCTGCTGCTGCTGCTGCTGCTGCTGCTGCTGCTGCTGCTGCTGCTGCTGCTGCTGCTGCTGCTGCTGCTGCTGCTGCTGCTGCTGCTGCTGCTGCTGCTGCTGCTGCTGCTGCTGCTGCTGCTGCTGCTGCTGCTGCTGCTGCTGCTGCTGCTGCTGCTGCTGCTGCTGCTGCTGCTGCTGCTGCTGCTGCTGCTGCTGCTGCTGCTGCTGCTGCTGCTGCTGCTGCTGCTGCTGCTGCTGCTGCTGCTGCTGCTGCTGCTGCTGCTGCTGCTGCTGCTGCTGCTGCTGCTGCTGCTGCTGCTGCTGCTGCTGCTGCTGCTGCTGCTGCTGCTGCTGCTGCTGCTGCTGCTGCTGCTGCTGCTGCTGCTGCTGCTGCTGCTGCTGCGCTGCTGCTGCTGCTGCTGCTGCTGCTGCTGCTGCTGCTGCTGCTGCTGCTGCTGCTGCTGCTGCTGCTGCTGCTGCTGCTGCTGCTGCTGCTGCTGCTGCTGCTGCTGCTGCTGCTGCTGCTGCTGCTGCTGCTGCTGCTGCTGCTGCTGCTGCTGCTGCTGCTGCTGCTGCTGCTGCTGCTGCTGCTGCTGCTGCTGCTGCTGCTGCTGCTGCTGCTGCTGCTGCTGCTGCTGCTGCTGCTGCTGCCGCCGTACGCACGTGCACTTGCAGAAGGAGAAGCGCTCGGCCTTCATCGTGGCCGCCATCTACGGCCACGTGGACATAATGGCGGCGCTGCTGGAGAACCAGGGCAACTACCATCGCATTGAGCCAGATGACACCGACGTGGTGCGTGTGTGTGCGTGTGCGTGAAGGGACAGCACGCAGGGGCTGGCTGGTAGAAGTCCGCCGGTCGGTTTAGAACTCCGGTATGCCCGTGCCCAATGCCACCCCTGCTCATCATGCAACCCTGCACCTGCAACCCTGCCCCCCATGGTGCCCCCCTGCTGCCACCACCACCCCCCCGGCTGCAGTACGGCTACTCGGCGTGCATGTACAGTGCGAGGCACGGCCACGTGGAGGTGCTCAAGTTCCTGTTCGAGAAGACCTACCGCATGAACTCATCACTGGCCCTCGTGCGCCCCGACCGGGTGCGTGGCCGCGTGCGTGTGTGCTATCAATGGAAACGGAAACGACCGCGTGCGTGTGTGCGTGCGTGGGGTAGGGCGGGGGTTGGTGGTACCATTCCCAATACGGTAAGAAACCTGAGACGCACGGAAGCAAGGCAAGAAAAGTTAGTGTAGAAGTGCTACAACACTCGTTGACGGTGGTGGCGGCGGGCGACCGGCATGGGGAGCGGAAGAAGTAGAATGTATAGTATACGCACCTCCCTCCCTTGGCCATCGATCGTCGCCCCTTTCAGGCGACGCAGGAAGCCACGATGCACCTGGCAATCGGCAAGACGCCCGGCCACACGGCGGTCCTCGCCTACCTGCTCAAGTCGTTGGCAGCAAATGTAGGCATCAAGGACAAGGTGGGTAGGCGTGTGCGACGTCGTGGGTGGGCGTGTGGGGGGTTGTGTGTGGATGTGTGGATGGGAGGGTGTCTGTGGATATGGATGGGTGGGTGGGGTGAGGTAGTTTATTCCGAAACCCCACAAGACCAGGACCCGAGCCCAGAGACCAGCCCGAGAGCGTGGAGGAGGTGTGGCCTCAACCTGTGTCATGGGCGCCCTTCAGTCTTGTTCTTCGGGGCGCTGTGCACCGTAGACGGTAGTCGGGAGCCTAACTCTGGGTGGGTGGACACGGTGGGTGGCTGGGTGGCTGGGTGGGGGGTTGTGAATACCCGTCCAAGCTAAGCTAGACAAGGGACAGGCAATTGCAACAGCGGGGGGGGGGGGGGGTATGTGTAAACAGGCGGCCGCAAATGGCATAGAGTCTGTGTGTCACTTGTGTGCGCCTGTGTGTCCCTTCACCGGTCCTCTGTCCTGTACAGCCCACTTTATCACGCAGCCTGCTTCGCCAGCTGCTGTAGGCTGTGTAGGCGCTAGGCAGTGATGCGTGGCGTGCGGTGCGGCCCCGCGCGAGTCGTGAACACCTCGTTACATACTTTTCTCTCTCCCCTCCATCCCAACCCATGTGGCGCTCACTGTGGCCTGCCAGACCGGGAACAAGCCCATACACTACGTGGGCAAGCGCGGCTTGCCTGAGATGGTGGACTTGCTGGTCGACGCGGGCGCCGACATCAACTCACTAAATGACGTACGTCGCGGGGTGCTGTTGGCGGGCGGGTGGTGCAAGGGTTTGATCCGCTGCAGCACATGGCCACCTTACATATGCCGTGCTCTAAGGCCGGGTACCGTATCCTTGTTGGGTGCGTGCGGCTGCTGCGCTCCATCACGTCTCACCCCAAGTGTGTTAGACGACGGAACGGCGAAAAAGGGGGAAACACCCGACATGTATGTGTGTTCGACAATGAAACGGAAACGTGTGTGTGTGTGTGTTTGTGTTCTTCCGCTTCCTCCCTACAGAACAACCGACGCCCTCTGGACATGGCCATTGAAGCCGGCAACACGGCCGTCCAGAAGCGCATGATGGAGCTGGGAGCCCGCCGCTCCTGATAAGTGCACATCTCGTCTAGAGGGAGTCAAGCGCCGGCCACGCTCAGGCCGGGCAACCGGAAAATGGCCGGGCAACCGGATGAAGAATGAATAATAGGGGTGCAACGACGTGGGAATGCGCTGTGAATGCGCTTGGCTTACCGGTGATGTGTTTCCAGGGTTAATGAGACGCCAGCCAGCATGTGTTTGTGAGTGTGTGTTTTGTTGCCCCCGCATGATCGGCCGGGGGGTGGGGAGAAGTGCAGAATTTCGCGTTTTCGTTCCCTGCCTCTTACTGGTGATCTCGCTGCGGCAACACCAGAAAGGCAGGAGGGGGTTTGAATCCTTACATCCAGGCCCTCAGGTCAACAGATTTCATTGAAGTGCAGAGAAATGTGTAGGCGCGGGAATTCAGGGGGAGTGGCGGCTTCGCTCATCTTGTCGCTGGTCTGCACTCTGCACGACAGCACACGGTTGGCAGGTGCCTGCCCGCTGCAGCAGCAGCCTGTAACGCACTTGGCTTCTGACAAGTGCACCTTGCTTTACATACATACAGCAGGGGGGGGGTACGAACAAAAGTTCCAGACCCCACCCCACAAAACCTCCCGACCCCCCCTGACCGACGACCGACCATGCCGTACCGTGCCGTACACCCCCTAAAACCCCTCTGTTTTCTACCAAGATGGTGTCAATTGACTGCTTTCCGCGAGCTCTATTGATGTGTAAACACGGGACGGTCGCACAGACCGTGTCCGTGCCAGCCATGTCAACAACACATTGTGAGCATCTTGCGACCGTGAGAGGTTCTCTTCTAGAAATCATGCGTACGAGACGTGTCTATATTTACATCCCATTGCCTCTCTGGTTCCTGTTCCGGTCCGCGAATTTGAGCAGGCGAGACGTGTCTGATCCCAACATCCCGACCCCAACATGTGTTGATGGACGGCAGCCCTTCGTCGTCTGGTTGGTTCCTGACGTTCCAGCCTTTACAAGCTTCCATAACATGCTTTTGGCAATGCTTGGGGCATGTCCGGCTGTCTGATAGGCCCTAAGACGAAAGTTCTCGGCCCACCGTGACAAAACCTTTGGGACCCTGGGGACCGAGGACCGACCCTCGACTTTGAGGGCCCATATCTTTGGTCTGTCTGCTTGGCTGTTGCTCACATTTGCGGTGCCTTATGAGCCGCGTGCTTTGTGATGCTGCTGTTTGGTGTGGCTTTGGCGGGCTGCGGCTTAGCTTCGACGCGCCTACGCAGCTGTGAGTTGGGTTGGCAGCCAAGCGGGGGTTGCGGTTTGCTGCGTTCCTCGGAATGGTGGCTTCCCTAGTAGCCGTGATGGTGTTTACACTGTCCCCTTCTTGTAACCTCGCAATCATATCTTTGCAATTACTACCCTGATCAAAATTCCGAAAGCGGATTCTGAACGCTCTCGTCAAGCACTTTCCATCTGAAGGGTGGGGTGTGTCTGCGGCATCCTTAACCCCCCCTGCATACAGCCTCTGTTACATCTTGGTACGGTACTCTTAGAAAGTTGCCCATGCATCGGGCATGCAATGTGCGAGTGCCGAGGTTATGGCCTTGTAGTTTTAGTACAGCAGCTTGTTCACCACGCCACCCACAACTCCAACCCAGGGTAGCCTCCCAGCTAATAATACGCGTATTAGTACGTAGTATGCTGCTCACCTAGTACGATACGCCATAGTTCGCTTATAAAACGCTGGCGGGCAAAGGCTAGTACGCTGACATAGTACGCTGCGCCAAACCCACAAATTTCGGGATGTTGGGATGCACGCGTGGGATGTCGAGTCAGTTCCGGGCCGTTCTCGCGCTTGCTGATGCTTACATAACATGATATATTGACGACGAGGTCAATGAGCGTGACAGGCAGCTACAATCAGGATGGATGCGTGTGCTGATGTCCAACATCCCGGCTCAGCATCCCTTCGGATGCCCATGGTTGTCTCAACTTGTTAGTTCCTGGCACAGCGTACTTTACCACGTACTACCATTCAAGAACAGCTTACTAGTACGTACAGCGTACTGTGCAACCCTGCTCCAACCCACCTACACGTGATGTTGTATGCACTATCTACCCTCAATGCTCGCCCCGCCTGCTGGCGACCCGCCTGCCCACGTCAGTACACTGCAATGCCAACACGGTGGTATAATGCAGCAGGCGTTACGCGCTAATTGGCGTGCATGGAAGTCGTGCACAGGGCACAATATCATGCGCCGTGCAGTGGCGCACGGTTTGCAATCACAGGTGCTTCACAAGCACACAACTTGCATGCCCTGCGCCATCTATCGCCTGGCCTCCGCCGGCCCATGTCGCATTCACACACCCTGTCGCCCAAGACCTCCCCAGACACACTTTCTTTCTCCACGGGAATGCTTTACCATTAACCCACGCACACTTGATGACCCAAGAACGACATCTTTTTGCAGGCGCATCGTTGCCGCATCAGTAACCCTACCGCCGCAGCACACGCGACGCAGATCCATCACCACACAGTATGGACAGCAGAAGGGGGGCGGGCTGGCATACGTTCAACCATGTCAACCATGTTCAACCACGTCCAATCAACTCTTGCAACCGAAGTCCGTGGTGCGTATTAGCCCTCAATCCCTGATGCGCATGGTGATAATCTGTATGCACGCACGGCTGAAACGACAGGCGTGCCTCTTGCCCTTTTCCATCGACGACAGGTGTGTCCCTGGGTTGTTGCTATGTCAATCAGCCACCAGCTATATACATACACACATATGATTGCATGGCGCGTCCATTATTGGTGTGGTAAAGCCACTGCGATATCTGCGACGCGTGCAGGGCTTTGTCAGACAGTCCCATGCGTGCAACCCCTCTAACCCCTCTATCCGCACACTGCAGGCGGCACGGCGCCATGCCCTGCCGACGCGGTAGGGCTGGAGCCGCCGCTGCCGCTGCGGTTCAAGCTGCTGCTGCTGCTGCAGTCTGTCAGGCGCGCGCCATGGCCTACACCCAGCTCCACATCGCCGGTGGCTGACCCCGGCCGCACCACCTTGCCCGCCACAGCCGCGTCCTCGGCCGCGCCTGCTGCCACCTTGAGCTGCGCAACCGCATGCTCCTGGGCTGCCGCATCATCATCAGACTCCGGTTCGCCAGCCACTGGCGTAGACGCGAAGCGGCCGGACGGCGCCACGCCCCTGCGGATGGTGACAGCACGGCCGCCGCATGCGCTGCTGCCCTTCTCGGAGGAGGGCTCCGCCAGCCACTGCAGCCAGGCCGGCAGCAGCCCCGCACGCGCCAGGCCGCCCAGCACGTGCACCTCCAGCGCCATGGCGGCGATCATGCAGCCCACCAGCACCCCCAGCTGCCGGGTGCAGGCGCGGCTCACCAAGTTCACCTGCGCAGGCAGGCGCGCACGGGCAGGCAGGCGCGGGAATCCATGGAAACCAGTAAGCAGCGGGTAGAGGGGCAGTAGTTGGTATTGGTCTGAAGACGGCGGCAAAAGGATGGCTCGGCCGACGCGTTCACGCGCACCCAGACGCCCGAGCGGCTGTAGGAGCAACGAGAGCGAGGCCCTAAGCAACTTACCAGCGCCGGGCCGGGGCAGATGCCGCAGAGCCCCCAGCCCGCTCCGAACATGGCGCCTCCGAGGAGCAAGCGCCCGTCAAGGTCTGTGGCGGTTGGCATATCCCACTTGAACTTGAGCGCGGGGCGGGGCAGCAGCTTGAAGCGAAGGGCGACTTGGTAGGCCGGCAGCGCAATGAAGAGGGCGGCCCCCATCACGAAGGGCAGGCTCAGATCCCATGCCGGGAAATAATAAATGCCAAGGAAGCCTGCCACCTTCGTCTGGTGCGTCATTAGAGACACGCCCAGACCAAACGCGAACAGCACCCCCACCAGGAGTTCCGCAGCCGCCTCGAGCACCCACACGGTCCACGCGCCGCTCGGCGCCGCCTGACCCGGAACGCCGCAGAGCATGGGCCTCTTGGGCTTCAGAGATGCGCTTGCGGCGGCTGCGGCGCCGCCGTCACCGCTGCTGCTGCTGCCATCGGTGCTGCCGTTGGTGCTTTGCCGAGTCGCCCAAAATCCCGCGAGCGCGAGAAGCGTCATCAGGGCTGCGCCGCCAGGCGCCACCACGGCCGCGGTGATGGCGGCCGTGCGCTCCATGGCGCCTTGCACCACCACGCCCCTCATGGCAATGTCCAAGGCCTGGGACAAGTTGGAGGCGGCGGCGATGCCGATGGCGAAGGCCATGAAGATGCCCGTGTAGACCATAGAGCGCCATGACAAGCGCGCGTTGCCGCAGATCCTGCATGGATGCCGCACATAACAAAACCCCACACGGGGGGACACGCACGGTCGGTCCGGGCACGGGTCCGGGGCGGGTCCAAAACGCAAGATTGGGTGGATGTTTACTCGTGGATGCACCTTTTTAAATTCTATAAAGCGCGTTACCCTAAGGATGTGTATAGTATGTATGCAAACATAGTAGCTGGCACAGCGCCGTGTATGTCTTGTGCATGCGAGACAAAAGTCCAGCCCCAACCACGTATTGAGGACTCAGCAGCTATTTGGGACCGCACCCGTGTCCAGATGTGCAGCCACGGCCCAAGGAAGTCCCGAAGCCCACCAGCAGTCCGGCGCCGACAGCGCGGCCATACTGCAAGCGGGCGCGAACGTCAGGGGCGCGACGGGGCGGGGAGGAGAGTTCGGGTGGCGAGGCCAGGAGGCGTGACCCTCTGCAGTACAAATTACGGAATTTCCCCGCCGCGTTACCCGCCGCGTTACCTACCGAAAATGTGGGAGGTAGCGCCTCAAACGCCGAGGGTAGCCATGCATTCATCAGCGACGCGCCAGCGAGCAGGCCGAGCAAGGCGAGTGGCCTCGTCGACCGCAAGTCGCCCAACACGATTCCGCGTACAAAGCCTGAAATCCCGAGCACGCGCCCGGTGCAAAAAAGGCGCGCCGCAGTGGCGATACCTAGGATAATACCACCTGCGGTGCATGCCGCGGGGGTGAAGACCAGCTGGATGGCCATCGCTGGCGGTGGCGCTCCCCGAGCAAAGTGCCCACTCGCTACGAGGCTGCAGGGAAATGACTTGACAGTGCGCTTTTAAGGTCAATGCTCGGTGCGCAAAAAAGTTATGTTCACATGTCATCTGGCGGGCCTGCAGGCCGTGGGGAGTCGTTATTGCGGATAAACTCGACCTTAGATACCCAAGACTCTATTAAACTATGTATATATACTATGTACTATATGTGTATGCTGCAACTTGTTCTCATGGTGTAGTGGTTATCACGTTTGATTTACACTCAAAAGGTCTCCGGTTCAATCCCGGATGAGAACATTTTGCATGCCCGTCCTTGAATCGATGTGCGGCTAAGCCGCCGGCGCAGGGCAACGGTTAAGACTGATGCTGAAGTTGCGACTAAGTGGTTGCGTGTGCAGCCGCTGGGGTGCCGCCGGCTGGGGGCAGCGCTGGGGCCACCTTGAGGCTTGAGCGCCCCGGCAACGACAGCCGTCGCCGCCGCCGCCGCCGCCGCCGCCGCCGCCGCCGCTGCCGCCGCCGCCGCCGCCGCCGCCGCCGCCGCCGCCGCCGCCGCCGCCGCCGCCGCCGCCGCCGCCGCCGCCGCCACGCACTTGCACCCACCCGCGCCGCCGCCGCCCGCGGCCCGAATTGGGAAAGCCGGGGCAACGGGGCTGCTCGCTGGCAGACTCGATTGCAGCAACGGCAGCAGCTGAGAACAAGCCCACTGCCCTCCGGCGTGCTGTTGTCACTGCACGCCATCACCATCGCGGTCCCACACACCCCTCTGCATGGGCCTGCGCGCCTCCCTGCCCCATTGGCTCTGCTTATTGCCGCTGCTTGCACCCTGCTTCCCCCTGTTTTGTGCACATGTCGCCCGGCCTTGTTTTTGCACGCTGTTCGCATTACTGAGCAATGTGAGCATCTTCCTTGCAGTGGCTCACGGTGGACGCCGATGTGCTCTGCAGGTGCGCGCCGTCCTGAATCTTCGCTAGTCTCCCGCACGGCATTGTGTGTTGTCTGTTGGTGTGACGCCTGGCCGGGCGACCCGGAGAGCGAGGAGCGCACATCAGGTTTTCAGCTCGCCACCAGCGACCAGCGCAGTTCCCAGCCTCTGGCGCTCGAACAGCGTTCCACAGCCGCTCTGGCCCTATGGTAACGTGGTACTGGTAACGTGAACGGGAGCTTGTGGGCGCAAGGGCGTATACCTGCTTTTGATTGCGCACCTGGGTGGGCGTAACCTGTTTTCTCGGGACTTCGAAGTTCAGCTACTGCCCCCTGTTTGCCGTGTAACACCGAAGCCCACTGCCCGAGGGCTACCCACTGGAGGCTGGGAGTCCAAGACGGCAAGAAGTCGTACGCCCGGGACCACACTTTTACCAGTCCGGTGATGGCGCATGTCAACCCGACTGGCCGACTGCTGATTGTGCAGCGGGTGATTGTGCGGTATGTCGTTACTTCCTCCGGGGCCCAGCGCTTGAAATCCCGAGTTTCCCTCCCCTTTCGTGGGGATTTTGGGTAATTTTGGGTTGCGCCGCTGCCACGCGCGCGTCGCATATCCATCAACACACTCTACTAGCCCCGACGACAGACCAGCTTGCGGCGCTGCCCCGTGAGCGCGCCGCGCGCCCCATCATGAGAGGCCGCCTACCCGCCACGATCCAGCCGCCGGCTCCCCAGCTCCGCGCGCCTGCTTGCACACGCGCCCGTCCCGCCGCCGCCCCGCTACCAACGGGTGCTGCTGACCGCGGACACAGCGCGCGGGGGTGGCCGCAATGGGCCACTGCTGCTGCAGCCCACCTCGCTGCGTCGTACATCACTCCTGCCATTTGTCGAGACTCCTGTTTAGGCACGCCGGTGATGACGCGCGGCAGCCGTTCTCTGCCTGTGCTCCCTTCCTGCCATGCAAACCAAATCTGCCGTGCCCTGCCCCTCCCAAGTCGCCCCTCCCAAGTCGCCCACGCTCGAATGCCCACCGATGCTTCTCAATGCCAACCTACGCCTGCACCGCGGGCGCCATGCATCACCGCCGCCCCACGCCCCAGCGCGCGGGTGATGCCACCGGACTCGGTCCACCCACAGCCGACATCCCGCCGCCGCGCACACTGCCGCCGCCGCTGCCGCCTCCGGCTGCGCCGGACGCAACCAGGCTACTCGTGGTGTTCGCCAGGAGCGCCACCTCCTGCAGGGCGCGTGGGCGCAGGCACATTGATCAGTGCAGGTAGGATTGGGGATCACAGAGAGTCACAGCTGCCACGGCCCACGTGCCTGCCGCGTGCCCGGGCCAGGGCACGCCCCGGCGGGTGGCCGTGCACGGTGCGGTATGGTATAACAGTACGGTATACGGTACTGGCGGCGGGGACCCGCAATGACCACATTGCGCCTGCAGTCCTCCCTACCCCCGCACTTGCACCCGCACGCGGCACGCACACAACGAGGTCCACCCGTCCACATCCTGGCCCCGCCGCTCGCACGCATGCACGCAGGGGACGCCCTCAGATCCGCGCCCACCTGCTGTATCATGGCCAGCTCGTCATCGTCCGACATGACACTGCTGCCGCCCGCGCTGACCTGCGGGGCCAGAGCCCTCGGCGCGCCGCCACCGCCGCTCCCTGCAGCCAGCCCGGAGGCGGGGCGCGGCGGCAGAGGCGGCGGCAGCGCCGCGCCCGGCGCGGCCGCCTCCTCTGCCCCAGCCCCACGCGTGCCCGGCGCCCGAGCCGAGAACGGGCTTGCTGTGCCCAGCCCCGTCGCGCCCCGGCCGCTGCCGCTGCCCTCCCCAGCGCCACCACTGCCGCCGCTCTGGCTGGGGCGTGGGGTGTTGGTGCCACTGCCCGCAGGCGAGGACCACGCCAGGCCCACGCCCGCCGCCGCCGCCGCTGCAGCAGCAGCTTCGTTGGCGTCCTGCGGACCCGCGCCGCTGCCGCTGCCACGTGAAGCCCCTTGTAGCCCGGCCGACGTTGCCGCCGCGAAACGGCGAAGCGCCGCCGAGTCTGGGCCCGCCTGCTGCTGCTGCTGCTGCTGCTGCTGCTGCTGCTGCTGCTGCTGCTGTGCGGCTGCTGCGGAGGGTGACGCGCTAGCGCTGGCGTACGGTGCTGGCGGCGGCGCCACCACTGCCCGGACCGCCGTCGGCGGGGTGGATGGCGGCGGCGGGGCTGGCGGAGGCGGCCCGGCCGGCGGCGGCGGCGGCATGCCGTAGAGCAGGCCCGCGTTGGCTGATGGCGGCGGGGCGGCGGCGGCGGCAGCAGATGAGGAGGAGGCGGAGCGGCTGGTCACTGCCTGCGGCCAAGCGCCGCCGCCTGCGCTGCCGCCGCCGGAGCTGCGGTGCTGTGACGGCGGCTGCATTGGCGTGCCGCCCAGTTGCTGTGGCACGGGCAAGTGATGGCAGCGGGGCATGAGAACACAAGGGCCCGGCTCTGTCCGGTACACGATACCCGGCCTTGCCTCCCAGTCACTGCACAACCCAATGCCTGAGTAAGGCACCCCTGAGTCGAGGCATCCCTGAGCAAGGCACCCCTGACGACGGCACCCATGTGGAAGGCACCCCGACCACCATGCCCCCATGTCTGCCCACCCGGGCGCCTCACACGCACACACACACACGCAGTCACGCACACACGCACCTCCATGGCGGACGTGCTGATGGGCAGCCGGTGGCCGGTCATGCTGGCCGCGCTCTCCAGCGCCGCCGAGTGCAGCGGCGCCAGCGGCAGCGGCACCGGGGCCGACGACGAAGTCGGCACTCCCGACTGACCCGCACCCGCACCCGCACCGGCCGCGGCGGCCGCGGCCGCCGCGGCTGCAGCGGGCGCCGAAGCGAAGGCGCCCTGCCCCGCGGGCGCAGGGGCCGCCGGCGGCAACGCCGGCCCGGGTGCCGCCCTTGCAGGCGGCGCGGGCGCCGCCACCACCACGGCCGCCGCCTCCAGCTGCGCGCGGCAGGCCTCGGCGTTGGCGAGCTGCTGCGCCAGGGGCAGCAGCGAGGTGCGCACCAGGCGCCGGATGCGCGCCCTGCGCACGGCCATGCAGGGGGGCGTGCGAGGTCATTGGCGGCAACGACTGCAAACGTGCGCAGCGCGTCCATACAGCGTGCGGCGGGGCCTGTGAACATTAACCCCACCCCATCCCGCACCGCACCGCACCGCACCGCACTCCAACCCAACACATATGCACACATGCGCACACACGTGCACGCGCACTCGTACCGGTTGTCGGGCGACTTGGCCGCCAGCAGGAACAGCATCCACGCCACCTGCCGCCGCCGCTCCGCCGCCGGCCCGGTCGGCAGCGCCGTCGGCCCGCCGCCGCCTCCTGCCGTCTCCACGCCGCCACCCGCACCGCCCGAGCCGCCCGCGCCCCCACCACCTCCACCACCTCCACCTCCACCCGGCGCCCCGCCGGGCCCAGCCCCTCCGGAGCCCCCATGCAGCAGAACGCCGTTGGCCACCCGCTGGAATGCAGCCGCGGCGGAGCCGGCCAGGCTGGCCCACCACGCCTGGCTACCGGGGCCGCCGGAGCGGCTGTGTCCCGACAGCTGGCGGCTGACGGCCAGGCCGGAGGCGGGGTCGGCGGACAGCGACTCCAGCGGCGTCGCCTCGAGCGCGGGCAGCGCGCTCTGCCCCGGGTGCGGCTGCGGCGGCGGGGCGGAGTGGGGTTGCAAGGATGTTTGGGAAAGCGGTACAGTGGGGTGGGCGGGTCACGGTCATTTGGGGGGGGGGCTAACGCGCGTGTGTGGTGGGAGGCGTTGCGTGCTGTGCTTTCAGGTGGGCGCAGGGGCCCTGCATCCCATGAATTCAGGGGCGTTGCGCGAACGTCCCACGTGCTTCCCAAGGAACCCACGCACGCACCTTGGCGGCGGGTGCAGAGCGCGCCGGAGCTGCGCCCTTGGGCGCCGGCGCCGCCGACGACGAAGAAGACGAAACGGCCTGCTGCTGATGTTGCTGCTGCTGCTGCTCCAGCCAGTCCGCCGCGTCCGCCACGCCGCTCGCCACCGCCGCGGCGTCGCGCACGCCGCCCGCCGTCACGCCGCCCATGGGCATGACCGCCGTCACCGCTGCGTGCCACGGCGCGCCGGGCGGCAGCGGGCCATGCGGCCGCGAAGAGGCGGCGGCGGCCGCCGCTGCCGCCGCCGCCGCCGTCATCGGGATCGGCGGCGGCGCGTACGGTACGTACATCGCGAGTACGAGCATGTCGCAGAGGTCCAATTCGAAGAACTCACGGGTGGGCGGGCCGGGCAGCGCGCCGGGCGTGCGCACGGCCAGCCACTCGAGCGCCTCGGCGGCGGCGGCGGCGGTGGGCGGGTCGGAGGCGGCGAGCAGTTTGAACAGCGCCAGGCCCAGGCCGGGCTGCTCCTGCGCGTTCGGGGGCGGCGAGGAGAGGAGTGGCGCGAGAGGGGAGGGGAGGCGGGTGAACCGGGGGGTGCGTGGCCGTGGTCGATTCGAGGTTGGACAAACGAGGACAGGAGCAGGAGGCTAAGCGACGGACGTAGGCGCGTGTGGAAACCAGCCCGAGTCAAATCACCAAGCCAACCTCAGGGAAACATATAGGGGGTTCCATGTGTCATTGATTATGGCGAGCCACTAGCATGAGGTTGCGACCCGGGCACACAAGCGACAGCAGCCGAGCGGACGTGTGCTTGCACCTGCACCCCGACCAGCACACCGCACACGCCCATTCGCGACCCAGTCGCGCGGCCTCACCTCGAGTCGAGCCAGGTTAGCGTCGCTTTCGCGCACCAGCGCCGACACCGCGCCGCAGCAGCCCGCCACCGCCGGCAGCAGAGCCGACCGGAACGCCAGCGCCGCCTCGCCCGCCTCCCGCTGCGCCGCGTCCCGCTGCGCCGCCTCCCGCGTCCGTCGGGACTGCTGCCGCCCCACCGCCCACGCCCCCGCTTCCTCCTCAACCTCGTCCGCCGCCCCGAAGACGTCGCCATTCCCTGCGCCTGTGCCCAAGAGAGGGCTCTCCAAATGCAACGGCAGCGGAGGCGGAGCAGTCACGAAGTCGGCGGCTGCCTTTAAGAAGTCGCCCAGCAGGCTGACGCCACCGAGCTCCCTCACAAAGTCCTTGTTGCCGCCGTTCAGCTCCACCGCCGCCTCCAGCAGGCCAAACAGCGCGCGCAGCAGCCGGCACTGCTCCGCTGCGGCGTGCGCGCCCGCGGCGGTCGCCGCGGACGCCGCAGCACCAGCGCCGCCCCCGCCGGCGTCGGCCGCGTCCTGCAGCGGCTGCGGCAGCGGCAGCGCTGTGAGTGTGTCCCGGACCAAATCCACAGCCACCTCCAACCCGCCCTGCACTGCTACAGCCTCCTGGTTGGCGTGGTTGCCCGCCGCCATTTCCGCAAGCGCCGCCGCAGCAGCAGCCGCGATGGCTGTAGCGCCAGCCGCGGCTGCGGCGCCGCCGCTGGCGGCGGCGCGCCGCGCCGCCAGCCCGCAGCGCCGCACCGCTGCCACCAGCACGGCGGGCAGGCCCGCCGTCCGCGCGCTGTTCTTGGCAAATGTGTTGCCTTTGAGGATGGCACCGAGCAGCGCCAGCGCCGCCGGCGCGGCGGAGCTGGCGCTGGCGCCGGCGGCGCCCGCGGCGGCGGCGGCGGCGGTGCCGTCGCGGACAATGTCGGACGCGGCCGCAAGCACGCCCTGCGACACCAGCTCGTTCTGAATGTCTGTGTCGCCTTCCGCCAGCAGCGCCAGCACGGCTGCCGCCAGGGCGGCGGCGGATTCGGGCTGCTGCGACAGCAGCAGCTGCTGCTCCCCGGAGAAAGATGCGGCGGCGGCGGCCTTCAGTGAGGGCAGCCGGGCCGCCTGTCGGAAGACGGGCGGCGGCGGAGGAGGAGGAGCGGCCGGCGGCGCCGAGGCTGTCGTAGCCGGTGACGGCGACTGCAGGATGTGCAGCAGCGGCGGCAGCGCGCCCGCGCCCACCACCAATGCGCGCGCGCCCGAGGCGTTGCCGCGGACCAGCGCCGCCAGCAGCGCCGTCAGCGCCCGTGCCTCCGGGCCGCCGGCGGCGTCTCCGCCGCCGCTCCCCGCCGGCGGCTTGCCACCCGCGCCGCCGCCGCCGCCGCCGCCGCCGCAGAGCCGCTCCAGCCAGGCCACGATGGCCGGCACGACGTCCAGCGCGAGGATGCCGTTCTGGGCGGCGGCGTTGCCGCCGTCGGCTGTCGCCGCCAGCGCCGCCGCCGCCGCCAGCCGCACCGCCTCGTCCAGGCGGGGGTCTCGGAACAGCTCCGACATCGGGTGCAGCAGCCCCAGCGCCACGATGGCGTCCTGAGGGGCGGTGCAAGGATGGTACAGCAAAGTGTAGCAGCGTAGACAGCAGGTGCAGAAGTGCCGAGAAGTACCGATGGCCGCTGGCATGAACTTGTCCAGCGCCAGAGCTCGCCGTGGCGTCCCCGTTTGATGGCTATACCTAATTATGATGTCACGTCACATGCCTGGCAGCAGGGAAGGCTGCGCGCGCGTGGCCGTGCCAAGGCAGGAGCCAGCGGCGCCTTGCCCTGCAGGCTGAATTGCTGTTACCGGTGCGCACCCAACCCCCAAACCGTGTCGTTGAAAGAAAGCAGCGGCAGCCAGACTTGCCTGTGTGCCGGGGCTGCCGAGCGCGGCGGCCGCGACCGCCTCCAGCGCCGCCACCGCCAGCGGGGCGTCGTCGTCGAGGACCACATCCGCGGAGCCGCCGGAGCTGCGAAAGCGGATGTGCGGACGCGCCGGCGCGGCGGTTTGTTTGGCGCAGAGCGGCGTTGTGAGGGGAATCAAGTAAGGGGACACACTTGCACAATCAACATCTAGTGCCCCGATGAGTGCCCCCTGAGCGGCTATTATCACAGCACATCGCCGCGGCCGCCCACACGCACAGACCGACGGCGGATGCGCTGACCCGACGTCAACCAACGGCCGCCGCGACCCTTTTTGCCCGGTTGCCCCTCTCTTGCTTCCTCCCCAGCACCACAGCTACCGGCAGCACCCGCGCGACGCACCCGTCCGCCGCCCGCCGCCGCGCCGCCGCCAGGCCCACCAGCAGCCCGCCCAGCAGCGGCAGCAGCCCATGCTCCCGCGCGGCCAGCTGCGAGGCCGCATTGCCTGAACGGGCAACACGTGGCGACGGTGATGTATTGATATTGACGGGGCGCACACGCACAAACGCTCAGCTTCCGATTCAGTCAGGACTAGTGACGGGCCTGGCGACGCACATAGTTTGCCATTGTACGCCTGCGCACAGCCTGCGCACAGCCTGCGCACAGCCTGCGCACAGCCTGCGCACAGCCAGACGCCCGCCCGCCCGCCCGCCGGTCACTGCACACTGTCGGCGTCACACCTTCCAGCGCCAGCGCGGCGGTGCGGCAGGTGGCGGGGCGCAGCTGGTACACGTCCAGGGCGCCGGGCCGCAGCAGCGAGGATAGCAGCGCCGCCAGCACGCCCAGCCCGCCCATGGCCCGGAGCTCGTCCTGCAAGGCAAGGCGCGCCCGGTGGCGGCACAACAGGCAGCACCGTTATTGAAGCTGACACGCATGGCCCGGAGCTCACAACCAAGGCGCGGACATGTCATAGAATGCCGCCGTATACGTCGTTTTCGCGCCGCCTCGGCGTGGCTCGTGCAGGCGTTGTCCGAACGATAGGGTTCATCCGTCCTCGACCTTCCATCTTGCCGGCCCCCGCCCGCCCGGTATTGCCCCCCGCCCGCCCCCCCCCCACGCCCCGCGCCCCGCACCTGCGCCCCCGGGTCGTGCAGCAGCACCAGGTCCGTCAGCGTGAGCAGCGCCGCCGCCAGCTTGGAGTGGTGCACGCCCGTGGCCTCGTGGTGCAGCAGCTGCAGCACGCCGTACACGCCGCCGGCGGCCGCGAAGCGGCGGCACACGGCGGCGGCGGAGCCGCCGGAAGAGGCGGCGACGCTGCCGGCGGCGGGCGAGGCGGACATGAGCCGCAGCAGGGCCTTGATGGCGGCGGAGGGGGCGCAGTAGTCGCAGTAGGCGGCGGCGTCGTGGGAGCCGTACAGGCACGCCGCGGACGTGGTGAAGTCCAGCGGCAGCCGCCCCACCAGGAACAACCGCTGCGCCGCGCGCCGCCGCGCGCCGCCGCGCGCCCCCGGCCGCACGTGCACCGGCGGCAGCGCGGACGAAGAGGCCGCGGCCGCGCCGCTGGTGCCGCCGGCGCCTGAGGCGGCGCCGGAGCCGGCGCCGCCGTGGCCGTGGTGGCCGTGGCCGTGGTGCGCCTCGGCGGCCACGTGCGCGGACTGGATCTGAATCTGCTTCCGCAGCGTGAGGCCATGCAGCAGGTCCGCCGACTCCTGTGGGGCGGCGGGAGTTCCTGAATTTCAGATTTCAGCGCGTCAATAGCGGATCTTCCCCGGGCGCTAGTGTGTATGGAACCCAGCCACGAATTCAAGGTTTGCACACGCCACGAGCTCCGCGGCTCCTGGCTCCACCCCGGCCTGCCCCGACGAGCGCACCCCATCCTCGTTACAGCCCCCGCCGCCAGCGCCGCCCCGCACCTGCAGCAGCAGCGCCAGCTCCTCCACGGCGCCCGCCGCCACCAGGTCCGCCCCCGTGGCGCCCTCCGCCAGGAACACCGCCGCCTCCGCCGCCTGCCAGGCCAGGCCCATGTCGCCGTGCGCCACCAGCTGCAGACGCGGGGAAAGAAAAGGGTCCCATGCGTGATTGGTGGTACAAAGGGTGGAGTGCGGCCCGTGCATTGCCTTGCCGGGAACATGCCGAGCATGATTGCGTTTTGCACCCGGCATCATCCCTTTACCCTCCGCGCTCTATCGGGATTGAACGAAATGACCTACCGTACTCGATCCACACACCAACATCCGGCCGCCTTACCTGCACCAGCAGCTGCGGCAGCCCCAGCCCCGCAAGCTCCAGCTGGTTGGGCTCGCAGTCGCACATCAGCGTTTTGGCTGTAGCAAGGCACTCCCGCAGCGGGCACAACCGCCGCCGCAGCATCGCGCCGCCAACCGCCGACGCGGCGGCGCCGGCGCCACCGGAGGCAGACCCGCCCGCGCCAGAGCTGCTACTGCCGGCCTGGGCCGCCATGTCGACCGTCTCGACCAGCACCGGCAGTAGCAGACCGTAGCACGCCAGGCGTGCGCCCGCCACGACGGGGCTCGTTCCCTTGCCCTGGGCGTCTGCGGCAGCGCCGGCTGTAGCAGGCTGCAGGTCCTGCGCAGCAGCGGTTCCGTTGCCGTCCTCGTCGCCTTCGATGTCTGACATGCTCATTGGCGAAGGCGTGCCAGGCTCGCCCGCCGGCACGGCCCCATCCTTGGCCACTGCTGCTACTGCCGACGGCTCCTCGCCCTCGCCTGCTACCACCGGTCCCCGGCGCGGCAGCGCCGACGACAGCTGCGGAACCAAGCCGTTAATGAGCAGCACCGCCATCAACCGCTGCCAGGGCGTCCAAGATCCAAACGTGGCGTGTGGATTCTGGAGGTACGGGTCCAGCGCCTCCCCCGCACCGCTTACCCCTTGCCCCGCCCCGCCGCCGCCGTCGCCCCCGTGCCCGTTGGCCATGAGCGCATATCCGCTGGCGTGGATGTCACACCCCGTGTGCGCCGCCGGGCGTTGGTGCGACACCTGCATTGCATAGTACGGCCCTGCGCCGCCGCCGCCGCCGTAGCCGCCGCCGCCAGCGGCGGCGGCGCCTGCCGACCCTGCCGCGTTGCTGCCATCGCCATCGGCGCCCTCAGCCTCGCCGTTGCGACCTGGCATCGCGCCCGCAAAGCCGGACAGCTGCTGCGCCGACCGGTGCGCGCCCGAGTGGCGCGGCGGCTGCGCCGCCGCTGCGGCGACGTACGGCGCCGTGTGGCGGCGCACCAGGCTGACCAGGACCGGCAGCACGCCCGCGGCGCGCAGCGCCTCCTTGCCCTCGTCGTGCCCCGCCACCTGCACGTGCAGCGCGCTGTCGAGGGGCGCGAAGGGTGGCGGGCGGACTGGGGTCGGTGCAGGTTCCGAGCACTCGCCGCCCTGTGCCGGCCTCCCTCGGCGAGCTCTACATTCGCCTGTACAACCGCCAAGGCCCCCTGCCCCGGCCCCGTCGCCTCCAGCCCGCAGCGACCCACCGTATAGCTAGCGCCGCCAGGTGGCTGTGCCGCCCGCCCCACCACGGCGCCGCGTACAGGAACAGCAGCGGCGCCAGCGCGTCCGCTACGTCTGACCTGTAGCCGCCGCCGCCGCCGTCCTCGCCGTCCGCGCCCTGGCGCGAGGAGGGCGCCGCGCTGCCGGGCGGCAGCGCGTCCTCGTCCGTGAGGTACGCCAGCAGCCACAGCAGCTCCTGCAGGCGCGGGAGCGCCATTGCGGGGGAGAGCGCAAGCGTGCGTGGAGCGATGTGGCGGACAGCGCGACAGGCGCTGGTCGATACGGTGGTAACGAACATACAGTACGTCATAGTCAGGTGAGCTAGTTGTCGAGCTAGATGCTGCTACACATCAAGACCCGCCCCGCCCGCGCCCGCGCCCGCGCCCGCGCCCGCGCCCCGGGGGCGCACCTGCACCGCCACCAGGTCGCACAGCACGTCCAGCCGCAGCAGCAGCCGCAGCACCACCGGCAGCGCCCCCGCCGCCAGCAGCTTGTCGCGGTGCACTGCGAGGGCGTGGGGCGCAGGGGCAGGGCGCAGGGCGCAGGGCGGGGTGTGAAAGAGCGTGCACTAGGTGCAGAGCTGATTGGCTGCCTCGCAATAGGCGCAGTGCTGCTGTGAGGGCCCTGCGGGACTCCAGCGTCTTAGCCCTGTCCTCCGCACCAAGCCGTTACCAGCCCCAACCATACTGGCACGTTCTCCGGCACAAGCCCCACCGCACCCTCACTCTCTGCCGCACTCACCAGTCGCCGCCGCCGCCAGGCAATGCAGCACGGTGGCTACCGCCTGACGCGCTGGGCCGCAGGTGCGCTCGCTTTCCAACAGAGACAGCAGCAGGCGCAGCGCCTGGGGTTCGGTGGATGGTGGATGGTGGTGGTCGGGGGTTACACTCGGGAGCGGGGGCGGGGGTGGGAGCGGGCCGTGCCGGCAGCAGACATGAACATGAGTGGGTGAGTTGGCGATGGTGGTAGTGGTGGTGATGGGCACAAGGGCTGCGCCCGGGCATGCGCCGTGCTACGCATGCAAGCGTGAAGACAGAGCAGTGTAAGCGCACAGAGGCGAAGGCTGCAGGTGCGCACGCGCGCGCATGCATGCAGCATAGCGCGCACGGTTGCTGCCTTGCCTGCGGCTGGGCGGCCTCGGTGGCACCGTCGCAGCGCACCAGCACCGACAGCAGCCCCGCGCCCGCGGTTGACAGCACCGGCCAGGCGGGGTGATGCCGCGGCGCCTGGCACAGGATGTCTAGGGCAGGCACGGGCGCGTAAAAATGCGGCAGTGGGGGGTAACGAAAAGTCAGGAAGGGGCTCCACATAAGAGGACCGATCTCGCTGCGGTTGGTCCGCGCTTTGCGCCCCCCGGCCCGCTATCCGTTCCACAACAGCCCCTGCTACAGGAGCACCCACCCAGCACGACGCCGGTGCCGCCCGCCGCCGCCATCTCATGCGCCATGATCGGCTTGTAGTCGAGGGAAAGACACGCCAGCTGCGGGGGGTAGCAAGCAAAGGGAAGCAGCTGCCACGTGAAGCTTGCGCACGCTGGTGCATGCGAGAGCGTCCGGGTGGCGTCAAACGTGCCGCTTTGCGGAAACCTCGGAAACCCAACTCCGCGTGGTGAACCGAGTATGTGCGTGCTAGGTTGTGCGCGCTCCTCCCTTTCCCTCACCTGCAGAAGGCGTGCCAGCGTGCCCCACGCGCCGCGCGCCATCTGCAGTATGAGCAGCCGTACCACATCCGGCGTGGCCTATACGGATGCAGGGCAAGGAACACGTTGCCTGATTTAGTCGTGCTGTTTGTCGCTGTGCGTGGGGCGCCGATCATCTAAGCAGGGTGTTGTCGCGCGCTTGCGCTATCTGTGGCGCGGCTGCTGATTGGTCCAAGCAGGTTATGGCAGCACCAGCCAGCCCGGCCCACACCCCCACACCCCCAACCACACTGCTGCGTGAGCTGAACAACGCCGCGCAGACCTCCAAACCCTCACGTCCCGCGCTGCTCATGGTATCCCCTTGATGTTAGGATGCTACGTGTTATGCGCCCTTGCTGTTGCGCGCTTCGGTACCGAAACTTCCCCATGGCAGTGCGCGCGATCCTCCGCGACCGACGGCTCGACCGTACCTGGACGAAAGGCACATCATCCAACGCCTTCCCCTCCCGCTCAGGAAGCCATTTGAGCCGCTCCCGGGATGCCATCGCGTCGTGTCAAAATACTTCAGTTCTAGGATGAGGCAGACTCCATCGCAACGACTCGCTTTAACAGCGTTGCATGGTGTTAAATTGAAGGCTATCGTAGGAGCAAACGTTGGAGTCGACAAGCCGGACGCGGAGCAGCACCCTCGCATGTGATTGGCAGAAAAAACAGAGCAAATCCAGCCTTACGAGCTTGCTGGATTGGCGAACCTTGCTATACATACACAGCGTGTGCCCTAGCGACTGCACACAGGAAACCTTTTGCTTTCCAGCGTTCAGTCCCACTCAGCACATCCTCCGCGACAGGGGCCAGACACGATGCCGCGCTCGTCGCGTTACGCGGTGGTGGTGGACAACATCTCCTCTAACACGCCCGTGCGCGACATAGAGTAAGCGCTTTTGGGATGGTGCAGCGACTCAGTTCGCGGAGGCGCGCGCAGCAAATCTCGGCTGCTGCGCAGCTGCATGCGCTGGCCCTCGGACCCGGTCCATTTGGTGGCCTGACGTTGTCTAGCGGTCTGACCTGCCCGAACGCTGAGCGGGCCGCCTCCCTTGCCTCGCAGGCGTGAGTTCGCCTTCTTCGGCCGCATCCGCGACTGCGTCAAGGACGGGAAGCACCGCCTGGCGCTGATTGAGTTCGAGAAGTGAGTGACGTTATCCGGGTCTCCTGCCCGGGCGTCTGAGAGAGTCCGGGTTGCCGCGGGCCCGGTGAATTTCGTCGCGAAGCTTCTGAACGCATTTGGGCGGCAAACACGCGTGGACTCGGGATTGCGCACAAGCTCCCGACGCAGCTGGTTGTACATCAACACACAATGCTGGGGAACAGCAGGGTTGCTGCGCGCTGGGCCGCGCCGGGCCCCTGCCTCCAACCCGGGCGGCCGTGGCCGTGTGTGTGCTGAACACTTGATGCACGTCGTCGTAGCCCCGGACTTGTTGCATCTCGACATCCTCTGCGTGTTGCACAATCACTGCCAAACACGCAGCTGCGAGCCTGAAGCTCCGCCATGACCAAGCTCAGAGGCCTTGCAAGTTTCTGAGCGTATGTCACTAGGTCGGATCGTGTGGACGGCCCGGCACGCGTGCCATCGAGCGCTTTGGCTCAGGGACTGGAACGGGCTTGCATGGCTTGGCGAAGGGCGGGTGCCTGTCACCTTGGCCAGCCCCACTCACGTATCGCCATCGCACTTCGCTTCCTTACCTGCCCGCATCGCATCACCTCCCCCTCAACAGGTCCCAGGATGCCACTGCCGCCTGGCGCAAGATGGACGGTTTCCGCATGGACGGCCGCCAGTGGCGTGTGGAGTACGCCACGCGGGAGGACTTCCGCTTCTTCGGCTGGAAGTGGTTCGAGCACTCGCCCTCGCCGCCGCGCTACCGGTGAGGCTGGCAGGGGCAGTCCGGCCGTTGTTGAGCAGGCAGTCGGCTGTTCGCGCGCGGCTGGGTGCGGCAATGCCAGATGATTGCCTGCTGGACTAGGGCTGTGTCCTTTGCATGGCCAACTTTGACGGATCCCACCTTGCATGGCGTACTTTGACGGATCCCAACCCGCACACGTGCACAGGTCGCGTTCCCGCTCTCCGCGCGGTCGCTCTCCTTCGCGCTCCCCGGTGCGCCGCTCTCCGTCCCGGTCACCGGCGCGCTCCCGCTCACCTGACACCCCTGGCGGCAAGGACGGCCGGCCGCGTGACGCGTCCAAGTCAACCTCGCCGCCGCCTCGCCACGAGGATGACCGCGGCACCAATGATGGCCGGCGCTCGCCGTCGCGCTCGCCGCGGCGCGATTACTAAATTGGGCATGTGTGCGCTGGCGCTTTCTCTGGCATGCTGGAAAAGCATGTAGCTGGCGTAGGTCGCAGTGACTGAGAGGAGGTTGAGAGGCGCGACGGTTTCAAGCTAGAGCGTGAATTGAGGACGTACGGGGACGGTACAGCCCAACCGTGCAGGCCCTCGGGATCAAGGAGTGCCTGCCTGCAGCGCGTTTGCTACAGGCGGCAGGAGCGGCACAGCGGGGAGCGCCGCTGGGCATACATACACTGCAAACAACTGAGGCTAGAGAACAATGCGGTTGTTATTTATGAACACGTTGCTCCTGGGGGGCGCCCCTGAGAGGTGGCCGCGTACGGCCTCCGACGGGAGATGTGGCGTGTGGCCTTTTTGTGCCTTTCTTGTCTACTGGACGTTGACAACGATTGCCAGGCCTGTTTAGTACTAGAACATGCTGGCCATGGAAATTGACGACTGATGCTCTGAACAGGGCCCAGGACTGGACGTTGGGTGGGGTTTTGAACTGTCACAAGAGTATGACGCGAATTGCCATGGGAGTGTGGGCTGGGTGCCCATATGCGTGGGGTGGGGAGGCATTGAGAGATCTGCATGTTAATGTAATCGCCGCTACGGTGTGCGGTTGTGTGCTTTGCCAATTGCCAGCTCGCTCCGGTACAAGTTTCCTGGTGGACAGCTGGGGTGGACAGGGTAACTGGCAACTTGGGCGGGAGCGAGGCCCACACCCCAACGAGGGGTCTGCCGTCTTACTCCAATTGAAGTGTAGTGGGAAGCGTGTGCCATCTGGCGTTGCGACCGCCACTTGCTTTGGAAGCGCGCTCGCACCACAGCACGAGTCTGCCGCTGCTCGCACACGCGGCCACTTCAGCGCAAGTGGGAAGGGTGCGCCGTGCACAGCAGTGCAACCGCCATGTGCTCATGGTAACGTCATGCTGCTGCAGCTGACTCCTGGTTTGCTGAAAGCGGCAGGGCAGTCCCCGGGTGTGGCCGCCTTCTTGGATTTCTATAAAGCGTATGACACGGTGGACCGGTCTTTCCTTCTCGCCTGTTTAGAGCAGCTTGGCGTGGGGGCCGGCTTTGTGGCGTGGGTGTCCCGGCTGCTGTCTGATACGCGGGGTGCGGCCTTGGTTAACGGCCACGTCTCGGGGTGGGTGCCCCTAGCGGCGGGCGTGCGGCAGGGGTGCCCGCTCGCGCCCTTGCTGTACCTCGCCGTGGCACAGGCTCTGTTGTCGTGGCTGCGCAGCCGGGGCCATGGTGTGCTGGCGGGTATTGCGTCCGTACTGGCATCGCAGTATGCGGACGACTGTACGCCCCTGTTAGCGGGGATGCAGGCGGTGCCAGCGTTTCTAGCGGACATGGATGTTTTTCGGTATGCGTCTGGCCAACGTTTGAACATGAGTAAAGTAGAATTGCTGGTGATGGGTACGTCCGCTGGGACCGGGGTTGTGGCGGCCGCGGTCAATGGGCCGCCGCTGCCGCCTGGTTGGCGCGTGGTGAAACAAGTCAAATCCTTGGGTGTCCATTTTGGCGACTGGCGTGCTGACACCCCCCCGGTTGATTTTGCGGGCGTGGTTACGGTCCTGGGCAAAATTGCACGCATGCCTGTGTCCATGTTTGGCCGGGCGTCCGCGGCCTCCGCGTACGCATTGGGCAAATGTCTGTACCACTTGGAGTTTGCGGGCTTCCCCACCCCTGTGCGTTTGGTCCATGAGTTACTCGCGAAGATAGCAGCGGTGGTGGACCGGCGCCTGTCGCCTGCGCAGTACGCGGACCGGCCACACGCTCGGCCTACCGGGGTGTCGCTAGAGATTATGCAGTAGCCGCCTGTGTGTGGGGGCCTGGGGCTGCTGCCTCTGGTGCCCCATATCCGCGCCCGGCATGCGGGGTTGGCTGTGCGTTGTGTGCTGGGCGCGTGTGGTCTCCTGTCGTACGTACCGCCGTGGGTGACGGTGGTGGCGGCGTGGCTGCGCCGGCGCCATCCCGCGGCCACGGTGCTGTGTGTCTTGTGCCCTGGGGGTGGCTCGCGTGTGCTGGACAAGCCTGTGGCCCCTGCCTCCCGGCCGCTTATCCGGCTGCTTGGGGCGGTGTCAGAATTGCCTCCAATTGCTTTGGTAGCACCGCCGGCGCCCGGCGCCTGGGTATACAACGTGCCCTTGTGGGGCAACCCGGCGCTTCGGGACGGCGCGCGCACTTTTTATGACGCTTTTCCTGACTTGTTTGCCCTGCCGGGGTTGCTGTGTGTGGGCGTACTGGTGGCTGTGCATGATGGCCTGACCCGTGTGCGCTACGCGTACGCCTGCCCGGGCGGGGGCTGCCCGAACGTTGATAGTGAGTGTACGCGGGTGTACGTTGACGAGGTGTGGCGTCGGGTGTTAGGGTGGCCACCGCGGCGGCCCCTGCCTGCCCCCCTCCCGGGCCCGGCCTCTGCCCAACTCGCAGCGGCGCGGGTGGCCGCCGCCGTGGCACTACTGCCCGGGGGGTGGGAGGCCGCCGCGCGTGCCGCCCGCTCGGATCCCGGTGGCGTTGCTGCGGCTCCACCACCAGATGCGTCGGTGCAGCATGTCGTGCGGGGGCTTGGTTGGGTTCCAGTGGCGGGGCCGCCCGTGCTGTTACTGGAGTATACGGTCAAGATTGGTACGCTTATGCAGCTGGCGCCACAGCTTGAGCGGTTGGGCGCGAAGCACTTAGAGTGTGTTCGTGAGGCCGGTGTCATTGGCGTGCCTGACGCGGACCAGCTGTTGGCCGCGGGTGCGTTCCGTGCCACACTGGTGCGCTTGTGGGCCTTGAAGTGGGAGAATCGGCATAAAGAGGCTTTGTGGCGTTTGTCCGCCAATGCCTGTTGGGCGTTCCCTAAACGTGCCAGTGAGCGGGCTGCGGGCGTAGTGCATGTTTGTCAGGCTTGTGGCGAGGGGATGGCGCACGGGGATCGCCGGCACTACTTCTGGGATTGCGTGGTGGCACGGGCGCTGCGTGAAGCTATCGGTATGGCTATGGGCGCGTTGCCCTGTGACTCTTTGGATGCCCTTGCCCGGTCGGAGTTGTGGCTGGTCCAGCCGCCTGTTGGGCTGTGTCAGCCGGTGTGGGATGTTGTGTGTCTTGCTGCGTTGTCGGCCATGGACTTGGGGCGGCAACGGGTGGTTATGGCTGGCCATGGTTTGCCTGTGTCCGCAACCCTCCCGTCAGCGCGTGTGTTAGCTATTGGTGTTGCTGTCATTACGGATTTCTGGGGGCGCCTGCAGGCCTTCTCTAGTTTGGGTGTCAGGCCTGGTGGGTGGGATGCGGTCCCCTCTGGCCACCCCTTCCTGGCGCGCGGGTCGGGTGGTGGCGTGGCGTTGGTTCCGCCGTGGGATGATGCGTCTCCGCCGCCGTCTCCATGAGGTTGGTGTTGTGCGTCTGTGGGAGTGTTTTGGCGTGCCCACCTGTTTCGCAGCCCTAGCTTGCGTCTGCTGGCGCTAGATTCCGCGTTTTCGTGTGGTCTGTCTGCTTGGCTGTTGCTCAGATTTGCGGTGCCTTATGAGCCGCGTGCTTTGTGATGCTGCTGTTTGGTGTGGCTTTGGCGGGCTGCGGATTAGCTTCGACGCGCCTACGCAGCTGTGAGTTGGGTTGGCAGCCAAGCGGGGGTTGCGGTTTGCTGCGTTCCTCGGAATGGTGGCTTCCCTCGTAGCCGTGATGGTGTTTACACTGTCCCCTTCTTGTAACCTCGCAATCATGTGCTCAGTGCCCGTATCTTCCATCTACACTGTAGAATTTTGCCCCAAATCCGCCGAAGGCGGAGAAAAAATTTTGGGCTTTGGGGCCGCGCATCTACGGAGCGTAGACGTTTTTGGCGGGTTTGGCGGTATTTCAGACAGGGAGCGTAGATGGTTTGGGGGTTTTGGGTTTGGGTCGCTGCGCAGCTGGGGGGTTTCTGCGTCGCGCCGTCGCCTGGATGGCTGCGGGGAGGGCCAATAGCGTCCCCTGGCCTGGCTGTAGGCAAAGCTGTTGGCTTGGGTGAGCCTGCCCGAACGCTGAGCGGACCGCGCTCCCTTTCCCCGCAGGCGTGCGTTCGCATTCTTCGTCCGCATCCGTGTGTGCTGAACGCCTGTTGCTCGCCGCAGCCCCGGACTTTTGCATCTCGACATCCTCTGCGTGTTGCACAATCACAGAGGTGCACAGGGACACGGCTTTATGATAAGGCGCCGCCTGGCGCCGCGGCCCCGGGGCGTCCGGCGCCTTGCTGCCCTGGTCCGGCGTGTATCGTGCCAGCGGCCGCGGTTCATGGACCTGCACGCATCCATCCATCTGCCGTCTTACACCAGAAATGTAATTTCTTGTAATTGCTTCTGAATAACAGACATTGGCTCTCGAACGAATGTGACCTCTCCAGTGTACAAACGCGAAATGAAGCGCCCTACTGGAGCTCTGAGCCCGTTGCTTCTGGAGCGACTTTGCTACCTGGCCGTGAGTAAAATTTTGCTGTCAGCCAATTTCCTTGATGGAAGTGCGACAGCTGGAACTGTCCCCGCTCGCAGCTTATCGCGGCGCTCCAATGGAACGTGCTCCGGGAGGGCTACACGTTCGCGAAGCAGCTATCCTCACACGTAGTGCTTCGAAATGTGCGATCTGGGGGACCTCTCGGACCGAACGACCTGTCGGACCACCAGTGGCGCTCCTTCCGGGAGTCGTTGCCGCTGCTCGCGGCGGCGATGGCCGCCTTCGTTGCAGTCTCTTCGCTGGTGAGAGGAACTTCTCGCGGGTAGTGGTGTCAATGAGCTGGGCTGGTGAGGCCAGGGGGACGGCCAGGCCTGTCCACGCAGAGCCAGGGTTTGCGGCACGGTTACGGGGCCTTCACAGCTGGTCTCACCTCCTTGTCCTTGTGGACACTGCAGGCGCGATTGCGGATGCTTCCTCGAGCTAGGCAGTCCTTCGTGATTGCGTTGTCGGTGGCGTTCTTGTGTAAGTGCCCATGCCGGCTTGTGTGACTTCTGCCGTGGTATGTCGCCACCAGTTGCCACGCCTCAAACCCGCTGCTGTCAACTTTCCCTCGCCCAAGGTGATTTAGTACACAAACTCCCTTTTCCCGCATTTCGCCGCGTCCGCCCTGAAGTCGTGCTTCACGGAGCGTGTGCGGTGTACGTGCTGGCGCTCGTGGTTGGGGCGTACGGCCTCAGCCGACGCCTGGCAGGAGTCTCAGGTAAGCGTGCCCAACGGAAGAATGATGGGGCCTTGGCATGAACCGCTGCCGGGGTGCGCTTGATTGACATATTCTCGTGAAGTGCCTGTATGAAACCGACATTTAAGCGCCGTATGGCCCGTTGTTCCTCTCAGGCGCCCCATACGGGCTGCTAGTGGTGTGGGCGTACTGCTGCGGCTCCCTGCTGCTGGCGCGGCTGTGGGAGGGACTGCCCTTCGCGTGGCTCAGGTGCGGGCGGGCGGTTCCGGAGGTAGTTGGTGAGCATGACTCATCAGGTTTAAACGCCCCGACGGAGGCCGCGGTACGCTTCATGACGTCTAGGCCGAGTCCGTGCGGGCGCCGTGTCGGGATGGCGGGTGGGGTGTTCCAGACCCTTTCAGTGATGTGCATCTTGGGTGGTGGACTGCGATGAAGCAGGGCTGGCCTCTGGCCCAGCTTGCGGCAGGTGTCGTACGCACCGCCGTGTAAACCGAACACCGCCTGCAACCCCACCGCTGCAACCTCCGCCCCCGCCCGCAGCCCGCACCTGGCGTTCCTGGACGCCCACCGGGGCATGCTGCGCTGGCACATCCACTACAACCTGATGACCCTGCGCCTCATCTCATTCGCATCGGACCTGGCGTGGGCGCGCAGCGCGCGGCAAGCCACGCCCGGAGGCCGCGGCCCTATGCTGGCGGCACCGGCGGCTGCGTCTACAGCGCTGTCGGGAACTGACACCGTGGATGACGTCAGGGCCAGCGGGTTAGGGGACGGTGGTGGCAGCAGACGCGAGAAAGGCGGCGGCGGCAGCTCAGCGGCCCTGCCTCCTAGTGCGGTGGGTTTGGACCAGGAAATTAAGGTGCGTACAGCAGGGCTAATGGGCATAGCCTTCTTCACACGGGCTGTAGCACTGCGGAGGCCTCGCGAGCGCAAGCGCAATAGCCGCCTTCTTCTGCTTGCTACTATCCCTCCCGCCCCCGAGCAGGCACGTGTGGAGGAGCCGCTGCCGCTGTGCCAGTACAACCTGTCCGGCCTGCTGGAGTACTGCCTGTATCCGCCGCTGTACATCGCCGGGCCCATCATGTCGTACAACTGCTTCGCCTCGCAGCGCGCGCCCGGCGGCGCAATACGGCAGCTCGGCGGCCGGCAGGTGTGACGGCCGCGGGTTACATGGGGGCGTCGGGCCGCGCCTTGGGTGCTGGTCAGTCGGGGCTACCAGATCTGCGACTTCCAAAACAGTCCATGATCTTCCGTTCAGTCCGCCGCACGCCTGACCTCGGCTCCTCGCCTGCACGCCTGGCATGCCTCACAGCTCCTGGTGTACGCGGCGCGCGCGGCACTGGTGCTGCTGTGCCTGGAGGCCGTGACGCACGCGCTGCCGTACAACGCCATCGCGCGCGACCGGGCCCTGGACAAGCTGGCGGCGCGATGGGCGGGCGACCCTGCGGGCGCGGCGGCGGCGGGGCTGCCGCGGCCCCGGCCGCTGCACTACGCCATCACCGGCTATTGGGTGCTGGTGTTCATGTGGCTCAAGGTGGGGCGGGGCAGGGCGGGGTTGGGTTGCGTTTACCAGCCCAAGCTACGGTAATCCAAACCAAAGCAAGGCAATGTCGGCGCGTCAGTGCATATATATACGAGCTGGTGATGAGCACCTCGTTCAGTGCATCCGGACGGTGTTGACGTGGGGTGGGAGTAAGGAAGATGGGTTATGGTTACCAGCCCCAGCTAAACCAAGGGGCGGGTAGCGGGCAGAGATTCGTGCTGGCAGCTTACTGTCTGGGTCTGCGTGCCAGCTGAGAATCACGCAAGCGCACCTTCCTCGCGCTGTCATCGCTGTGCGTGAAACAATTGTGTTGTCTTTGCGAACTCGCAGTTCACGTTCATATGGCGCTTCTTCCGGTTGGCCGCGCTGGCGGATGGCGTTGCGCCGCCAGAGAACATGACGCGTTGCGTGTGCGACAACTATGATGTGGAGGTGCGGGAGGCTTCGCTCCCATACTGCGTGCTCTGTGAACCTGAGGACGGCATTGTTCGGGATGGCATTGTTCGGGACCAGAGCTGCATGCGTGTGCGTTAGAGAGCACAAGCGAAAACGACAACGAAGACTGTGCGTGAGGCAGGTGTGTGGAGATGGTGGCCCGCCGCGTGCCGTGCGGGCTTCCCCCTTACCTTCCTCCTGTACCACCCTCCTACCCGCCCGCCAACCACCCGCCAACCGCCCTCCAACCACCCCCGTCCGACCCAGGGCTTCTGGCGCAGCTGGCACGCGTCGTACAACCGCTGGCTGGTGCGGTACATGTACGTGCCGCTGGGCGGCAGCGCCTGGCGGGCGGCCAACGTGTGGGTCATCTTCACCTTTGTTGCGCTGTGGCACGACCTGGAGTGGCGCCTGCTGGGCTGGGCGTGGATGATGGCGGCGGCCATCGCGCCCGAGATGGTGGGTTCCCATGCGGGGGCGGTGTGGCGGCAGGACCATGTCAGAGCGCCGGCGGTGGTTGCCGGCGGCGCGGAAGTTGCCATTGGATCAGCGACTGGTTTTGGAATTCATTTTACGGTTTCTGAGCACATACCGGACCCGCGTGCACCCCACGCGTGCACCCCGATGCGCTCGCCAGGCCGTCAAAGCGCTGGGCCGCAGCAAGCTGCTGCGGCGCTGGCACGGCACGGCCGCATTGCGCCAGGCCTGCGCCGCCGCCGCCGCCGTCAACATCCTGCTGCTCATGACCGCCAACCTTGTGGGCTTCGTGACGGGGCTCGACGGCATCGGCCCGCTGGCACGACAGGTGCGCGCGGCCGGAGCCCCCTCACGCCCGCGCATCATTGCGCGAAAAGCATCATTAGTCATGGCTTGGGGTGGTGCGTGCAAGACTGCACGGGTGACGCCGAGGTGGACCTGCCACCGACAAGCGAGCTGTGCGGTGCTATGCCATGTAGCGCACGTGAATGCGTCGCAAGCCGCGCTTGGACGACCCTGGCCTACAGGCCAACGCAGCACACGCCCGTGCCCGCCACGCAGGTTCTGGCCCAGCCACGCTTCCTGGCGGTGGTGCTGCTGGCGCTGTTCTCGGCAGCCCAGCTCATGTTCTGGAAGCGCGAATGCGAAGCGGCAGGCCGGGAGCGGGCGGCAGTTGCATCCGCCGCTGCCGCCGCAGCGACGGGGACGTCCGGCAAGGCGTAGGGTCGGGCGTGGCGATGGATGGGCACGACATCGCCGCGTGGGGGCAGAGCCGGGGAGGTAAGGGGGCCTGGGAACTGTGGCAAGGCTGCTGCAGTCGAGAGGCAGCAGGGTCTTTGTTTCACGTTGGTGATGATCTTTGGCAGTGTCATATGGCAGGGCTTGCTTGCGTGGCGGTGCGCTGATTGCTGATGAACGCCATGTGGAGCTCAAGCTGGGTGGTGGTGGTGGTGGAGGCGCGCCAGCACAGTGGGTGGTGCATGCTGAGAGCGATTCACGTGCATGCACAGCTAGTACATACAGAGGATGCTCACACATGTAGATCTTGACGCGGCTAGAAAGCTTCAAATAAAGGCAGTTGATGGGGCTTGAGTACTCCAGGGGGCTGAGGGGACTGTGTTCCTGCCCAGGTGCAACCCAGGTTTACACTGAGCGTTGTATGGGCGGCCAAGCTTATCACTACCACCGTCTTGCGCGGTCTGCGGCACAAGAATGTGGAGCGCACCCAGCGCAAGGCACCAGGTCGTACCGCAAGGACTGTTGTGTCGGGAGGCCTGCACCATTGATCGCGGGTGCGGCGACTGACGTGCGATGCGCGGGTGCGGCGACAGACGTGCACACACCGTTTTTGCCCGCGCGTTCCGGCGTGGCGGTGAGATCTCGTACCCTTACCCGGCGAACGAAGCTCGTCAGCTGAGCTTGAACACCTGCCTAACGCGCGCTGCGCCCAGCGGCATGTGAGCAATGGGGAGACTTGAAGGGCCCACCGGCGCCAGCTTTACGCTTTCCCCTTCATGTTCGCACTTTGATTTTAACGTTAATGTTGATGGAATACACTGTAGCTGTCGACCGCGTAAATTCATACCGAAGTGTGCGCGAACTTCCGAGTGGAGTCTGCCCCCTGCCAGTTTTGTGGTGAGTCCATTCATGATCGAGTTTAAGTTATGAACCACTTTACTAAAGCAGCTTTGGTGTGCGCGAAGGGGCCCTTGGCGTGTGTCAGTGGGAGAAATTGTCGGTCAACTTGAGACGCTGGCCGCAGCGTCTGCTTCTTGTTGCGCATATGCAAGCGTCTGGAAAACTCAGTTGAAGCCAGCTGTGCAATTGCTACAAACTCAGGCAGCGCGTGGGGCGGTTGGGCGCTATTATCGCTGCGGGCCACAGTAATGTTACCTGGATACTCAGTTCAGTAATGATTGGTGAATGAGCAAGTAGCAGGTGTGTTCGATCGCCTCCGGTCGCGCCGGGAGAGCTTTAATCCTGAGCCGCCCCGCCAAGGACACCGCTTGGTCATTAGATAATCTAGTTCTACCGGTATGATGGCTGCCGACCTTCATGCCCGCCCTTTCGCAGGAAGCCAGCTGACGCTGTTCGGCGCATTGCCGCTTGTGTTCGATAGCGGCCGCGCGGTGCTGGCCTTGCCCTGAAGGGACTGCTGCAGCCGCTTAACGGGGGGGCATAAGAAGAGCTGGCACGCTCGCGTGCAGGAAGTCGCTGCCCGGCGGTGCCGCGTGCCGGCGAACCACCCTCCGGTGCGCAAACTGCGGCGGCCTGAGGGCGGAGTCGCCAGGCGGACGTGCAGTCTATTACCGTCCGTAATCGAGCAGCTGCACGAACCATTGCGAGCTTCCTGGTGCTCGGGGCTCCAGCGGGCTGTGGCGGGCGGCAGCGCGTGCCTCGCGCACAAACGGCCAGTACGAACGTAAGCTGGACGCGGCCCGCTCCGTCACACCTGGAGCCATGATGCGGCCAGACGGCCCCTCGGGGGGCCGCCGGCCTGAGGAGGTGGACATCGGCGACATAGCGGCTGGCATCACAAGCGATGACGACCGGCTGTCACCGCATGTGCCATTGCGGACTTCCAAGAGCCGCCGCAATGCCACGGCGCTCTATGCGCCGTCGCTTGACGCGCCGGACCCTTCGGAAGCCGCCGCTGCCGCGGCGGCGGTGGCGGCCATGCCGTCGGTCACGCCGACAGGCCCGTTTGACCCGGCGTCTGCCGCGCTGAAGCCCCGGCGCAATGCCTACGCGATGTATAGCACGGACGGCGCGCAGACGAGCAGCAGCGGCGGCGGAAGCGGTGAGACCGCGGCGGTGGCAGCGGCTGCGCTTGCTGGCGGCGGGGCGCACGGCGGCGAGGACAGTCGAAACGGCTCGAGGTCCGCGCCGCTGTTGCAGATGGCGGCAGCCGTGCTTGGCGGCGGCACTGTGCCGATTGCAGGCGAAGGCCACGGCGATGCGGCCGCGGCCGGCGCTGCTGGTGCGCTGTGGTCGGATGACGCCTTTAGGACCCAGCGGGCTGCCGCAGCAGGCGCCATGCAGCAGCGGCCGCATCGGCTGATTTCGCACGATGTGGCGGCAGGCATTGCTGTGGGCGCCAACAACCACAACAATGCCGGCTTGCAAGGCACGTGGGGTTTACCACGCCACCAGCAGCAGGGTTCTGCCGCCGCAAGGCTAAACTCTTCTTCATCACAGTCACTGCCGGACGCCGCGGCGCGCCTGGTGGCAGGCCTGCAGCTGCCAGACATGCCTGCTACAGCAGGGCAGCACCAGACGGCAGCAGGCGCAACAGCAGGAGTATCGGCGGCAGCCGGCGCCGCCTCAGCCGGCAGCAGCAGACGACGAGGAGAGCCCAGCACAGCAGCGGCTGATGGTGCCGACATTGCGGCGGCGGCGCCGTGGGGCCGGCGGGCAGGCTCTGAACCCGCATGGCGCGAGGAGGATGAAGCGGCGGCTGCAGCGGCGCCTACCGATGCAGAGACGGCGGCTGGGGCGGCGGCGGATATGGATTACGCCGCTGACGACCACGCCGCCTCGGCGCCGCTGCCAGTGCTGATGGAGGGCGGCGTGCCGCTGACGCTGCCGCCGCCCGTGAGCGTGCAGGTGTCCAGCCGCAGCCGCAAGACGGTGGACCTCAGCGGCAAGGGCAAGCTGACGCTGGGCATGGTGGGCGTGTTCCATCCGCAGCTGTACATGAAGGGCGGCGACTGCATCGAGGTGGACGGCAAGATGATCAGCAGGGGCAAGTGAGTGAGCGGGCGCGTTAGGTTGGGTGTGGCACGCGATGGCGTATTCGTTAGGTGCCAGTGTACCCGCTCTCTGGCGCGCTAGTGACATGGATAACAACTGCAGGCTTCGGCTTCGGTTATATGTGTCGTGTTATTTGCATGTAGATTTGAAAAGATGGCCGGCACCGCCACGGCCAAGTGGCACGTCAGCATCAAGGTGCTCCCCTCGGGCACCACCATCGGCAAGTGGCTGCAGCAGCACGGGCTGCCGGTGCTTCAGGTGCGCATGTTCCGGCTCTGCAACTAATGCTGGCCTTCGATGCAATCCGTGCAGCAGTTGACTAGGAGCCCCGGGGATTTCGGCCTGGCAATCTGGCTATCGTTTGCGCAGAGCTGCTTGACCACTAGCTCAGTTTGTCCAAGTCTTTCTTGCAACGCCTTTCTCCGCATGCAGGGCCGGCCGCGCAAGCGCCGCGCCGCGTCACCGCTGCACGACGAAGACACCGACGAGCCTGATGAGGACATCCCCGAGGATGACGGCTCCGGCGATGAAGACGACAACAACCCTGGCAGCAACCGCTCGTCCCGGCGGGCCTCGCGCCGCGACTCCGCCGCGGCCGGTGGGGCTGGCGGCGCCGTGGCCGTGGCCGGCGGCGGGCCGAGCCGCATCGGCGGCGTGCAGGCCCTGTCAGCAGGTGGCATTGGGCTGGGCGGCACCGTGGCGCTGCTGCCGGCAGGCGCAAGCCCGCCGCAATCACAGATGTCGCATCAACAGCAGCAGCAGCACGGCGGAGGCAGCAGCACGCCTCTGCCAAGGCTATCGGTGCCAGGCGTCAGCGGTGGCGGAGCCGCCGCGTTCGCCCGGCGCAGCGGCGACCCCCGCCTGGGCGCCGCACCTGTCGGCACCGTGACCATTAGCCAGGGCCTGGTCGACACGCGACAGGGCCAGGCGCCGCAGCCGCCGCGTGGGATGGCGCCCTCGATGTACGCTGCGGGCGTGAAGCTTGACGACGCGGACGGAACAGATGATGACATGTTGTTGTCCCTGCTGGACACCGCCGGTATGATGGGCGACGACACCCTGCCGCCTCCTGAAAGCGGCGACCTGCTGGTCTCGGCCGCAAGCCAGCCGGCATCGGGGTCCGGCTTTGGGGGCACAGCAGCCTACCAGTCGCACCAGCACCAGCAACAACAACAGCAGCAACAGCTACAGCTGCAGCTGCACTCGGCACCGCAGCAGGACGCGTCAGCGCAGCAGCGGCTGCTGGAGGGGCTCCGCAGCGGGACGCCGATGCCCGCTCCGCAGCAGCACCAGATGCAGCAACAGATGCAGCAGTTCCAACAGCAGCAGCATAGCGGACACACGCTGCACCCCCTGCTGCGCGGAGAGACATCGGGCGTTGCAGGCATCGGCGGCGGAAACGGCAGCGGCGGGCTGAGGTCCTATGACGCTCAAGCTGGCTCTGCTGACATAGCTTCGTCCGAGCTTGCGGGGATGTATGGATCGGGCTTTGCAAGCAGCAACCCAATGGGCAGTGCGAGTCAACAGTGGGCATTCTCCGCTCCGGGTCATCCTGTGAGTGCCGACAATGCCAATGCCTTCCTGCTGCGGCAGCAGCTCATGCAGCAGCAGCGGCAGCAGCAGCGGCAGCAGCAAATGCCGGCGCTGGGTGGCCTCACGCTGCAACATCAGCAGAGCCTGGGGCTGCAAGGCCGTTCGAGTGGCGGCTTTGTGCCGCTGCAGCACGCGCGCAGCAGCCCTGCGGTTGCATTAGTCACCGGCGGCGGTTCACCAGCTGTGGGCCCATCACATCAGCAAATGCAGCGACAGCAGCAGCAGCAAGGGGCCGCAACCGCTGCGGGCGGCGCGTTCGGCCCCACGGCTGCCGCAACCACCACCAGCCTGCCTGCTTCGGGATCCATGCGAGCCTGGGGGCAGGTGGGCGCTGCAACCTTCGAATCCATGATGGCCGGAGCCGGCCAGGGCGGAAGTGGCCACATCGGTGCGGCGCTCGGCGCTGGCACAGGCTCTGCCGTGCAAGGGTACATGGGTGGCGGCACGGGTGCCGGCGGCGCGGTGGTATCCGGCGCCGCTGCTGCAGCCGGCGCAAGCCTGCTGGGAGGCGGCTCCGTCACCTGGGGCCGCGCCGGCGGCACAGCCGGCGCCGCTGCTGCCGGCGGAGGCATCAGCGGCATGTTTGGCTTCGCAGACGGTGGCAGCGCCGCCACCAGCGGCGCCGGAACCGCGGGACGTGCGCTTGCATGCGGCAGCATCTACACGTTCGCCACCGGTGGCCTGACCAGCACCACCACGATCGGGGGCTATTCGGAGGATGCATTCAACCGCCGCAGCAGCATCCTTAGTAATACGCCGTTGGAGCTTCCCAGCCCGCCGCCGCCGCTGGGGCTGCAGGATGTCGAGATGTTGGCGGCGGTTGCGCAACGGATCACGGTTGCCGGGAGCGGCGGCAGCATGTCATCCGACGTGAACACGGCGGCGGGTGGCGGCGGCGGCGGCGGCGCGCCCATGTGGCAGCAGCAGTCGACTCACAGCCACAACAGTGGCCTGCTAGGGGCTACAGCGGGCGCCGGTGGCGGAGGGCGGGTGTTCCAAGGCGGCATGGTGCAGACGGTGCGGCCGCAGCACCTGCACACGTCAGCATCGGGCGGTTACTCAGGTGGGCGTCCGTGCATGTGTAAGCTTGGCCAGCGGTTGAGGTCTGGTGGTTGGTGGTCTGCCGTGCGCGCTGACTACAACAGGGGGACGGACTGCCTGTTGTAGGCGCGCAGACGGCTCTCTTGAGTGGCATACCGTACGTGCGTAGGCATGGCGACGGTTCACCGCCCCGTTGCAGCTTGCTTGCATGCGGCGCTCAGGTCCTGCCTGATCCTGCTGCCGCCACATACAGGCGGTGTTTCAATGCTCGGCGGCGGCGGCGCGGGGAGCGGCCCGCTGCCGTCCCTTCTGGTCGGCGATGCGCCGTCCACGTCCACGTCCATGCCCCAGCACGACGACTTCTCGCAGCAGCTGCAACACGACCTGATCCGGCCGGCCAAGGGCCGGCGTCTGGGCGATTTCTTTGACTCTGCGGATGCCAGTCTGGGGCTAGGGTCCGGCGCGGCCGGCGCCGCCGCGGCTCCGGTGTTCGGCGGAAGCGGCAGCTTGACGCTCGCTGGCTCGGGCAACCTCAGCCAGGGGCAGCTGCAGCAGCTTCAGTTGCAATTGCAGATGCAGCAGCTGCAGCCGTCACAGGTGACGATGAGGCGGGATTCGAGCTCTGCGGCGGCGACGCAGGGCAGCGGCGTCAGCAACGACGGCAGCGGGGGCTACAGCAAACAGCAGTCATTTGCTGCGATGCGATCGATGGAGGAGCGTGCGGCTGCACTGATGCGGCCTCGAGCGCCGCAGGCAGCTGCCGTGCCGACAGCCGGTGGCCTTATGGATGCCTTTTACCAGCAGCAACAGCAGCAACAGATGGGCCCGATGCAGCAGCGGCCGCAGCATGGGCAGCCAGAAACTGAGTAGATGTTGCTTGCGTCAGTAATAGCTGGTTGGGTGTTACTCATTTAGGACAGTGTTGGTGCAAGCTTGTTTCCATTATAAACGGTTCGTGTGTATGTGCACCGGCGGGTTGCAACTTCCGGCGATGCTATGTCATCGAGGTTTTGCGAATCGTAGCTTAGGGCACAACCGACGCACACAGGTGTCAGCCGAATCATTCGAGACAGCTGACGTAACAAACGAAGTACATTCAGTGCTGCCGCAACAAGACCTGGCGCAAGATGTCCGTACTGGTGTTGCGAATGCTGCACATTGTGTGTGTGTGTGTGTGTGTGTGTGTGTGTGTGTGTGTGTGTGTGTGTGTGTGTGTGTGTGTGTGTGTGTGTGTGTGTGTGTGTGTGTGTGTGTTATTCATGGTTGCCGTGTGGTGCACGCACTGCGCGAAGACCGCCCACTTCAACATTGAGCGGCACAGCCTGAAGGTGGTGAAGGGGAAGGTGGTGAAGAGGAAGCGGTGACCCGGTGTGCACGTAAAACTGGTTGCTGGTCATCTGCTGGCGGATTGTCGTATTATGCAAGTTTTGCTTGCGGCATCATTATTAAGGATTAAACTGCTGTTGTGTGGGGTCGGTAAGTGCGGGTCTCGATGCTTCGTCTGGCTAGACGAGCAAACAGTGCATGGGAAAGCGGCGGTGGGTGCCTCGTCGAAGCCACGTTGGATGCGGGAGTGGGTGAGCGGTTTGGGCTTTCAGGCCGTGCCGACTTACAGCAGCTAGCACACATACTGTGATGTGCGCCGTTATTCGTCCTAAATTAGCACTGACGAGAATCGTCCTGCGTGCTTCGGATGACCTCCAGGCAGATTGAGTGGGATGCAAGCGAAGGTGTCGGCTTGTGCTGCTGCGCTCGTATGCATTACACTTACGTGTCAAACATACGATAGAGGGGTCGTCGCAGCTGCGCAGAGTCAGACCGTGCCGGCCTAACATGTTTTTGATCTGGCATGGCAAGGAATGCGGTCGCAACACGAGCGACGTTGCGCCATGGCGCGCCTGGTGGAGATGCACATTGGTTAGGCATTGGCACACGGCGCGGGTTCGAGATCTATACTGCGCATAAGCATTGCGTTTAGATAGTGGCCGCATCTGCGCGGATGGATGATGCGTGCTGAGTAGGCGGAGGAGCACTGGCGCGCGATCTGACAGTGGGAACCTAAGCAGGGCTAGAGACGCCAAAATCCCCGCCCAGCAGCCGATTCGCGACCGGCGCGACGTACACATGCACGCGCTTTTGGTTCTTGGCATTTGTTGCTTGTGATTTAATGGATACAGGCGGACGTCGGTCTGGTGGCTGGGGCAGGCACGCAGTTAGCTAGCTGCCGGCCGGATGCTGCTGAGGCCCTGGCTGTGCACGTACCATTGGCACGGTAGCCCAGTGCCCAGCCCACACGGCCTGAGCACCGGTATGAAGCGAACGCACGCCGGCATGAATATGCTGGTTCCGCAAAGTATGCATTGCCAATTAAGAGCTACAATCGCTCATGACATGAAGCTAGTCTGCCGGGCGCTGTCATTGATGTTATGCAGTGGGTGGCAAGGCGGGGTGGGGCGGGACGTATGCGTGCATGGGCGGATGCCGGATTGGCATTTTTATACATGGCGGGCGGTGGTGGTGGCAGTGGTGAGGTTGTCCGCAACGCCACCCACTGGTGGTGCGGCAGCAGGTGCGGGATGCTGGAGTCATGCACGCACAGTCTGCGTCAATGCAAGCGGGCTGGGCAGGGGGGTGCGACGGTGTGTTTGGTGGGTGCGACGGTGTGTTAGGTGGTGCGGCCTGTGGATCCAGGCAGGCGGTACCAGGAGAAGATGAAAAGGCCCCCGCGGCTCTGCATTGCGTGTCAGTAGCTAGGAGGGAAGGCCGGGCGCAGACGCTGCCAGCGACACGGTTGTTGTGCCACTTAGCAGTCGTACGGCGCGCAGTCCGCCCGGCCTGAACCCTATGTTGTGCGTTGTATGCCGCACGGATAGCCAAAAGTGGTGCAAGGTTTCTCAAGTTATCCAACGGCTGCAGGCGTGTCCCTACCGGGGGTCGCATACAGTTCTGTGTGGTCCGGGTTCAGTTGGCGAGGCATTACGGCATGCAGCGAAGCCGCAGAGGCGTCGCACCTAATGGCCAGGCATGCAGGAAGCATGCAGGACGCCGGTCTATGGCGGTCGAGTTGAACAGGCGCGCGAGCTTTAGACAAATGTACGTGACGCGCTGTGGAACACAGAGGAGACAGCACTTACTCTCAGAGCATGGGAGGATGCAAGTGCCGGTTGCGAGGGGATGCGAGGCAGGTAGCCATCATCCGCCGGTGCCGTCCGTGTTGTACACGGGCGCTGTAGCAGTAGTGGCCGCCTCAGGCCACCGTGCCCTCGGACCTGCTGTCTCTAGTTGTCCCCGCCCCCACGCCCGCCCCGTTGTCGGCAGACCCGGATGTCCTCGGTGTGTTCCTAGCAGGTGAGCAAACCGCGCTTGTACGGACTGCAAGGCGCACATAGTAGTGGGTCGCCCATCCAGTGATCCAGTGACAAGCCTGGAGTGGGTACCTGTCACCGGACAGCGTGGCTGGTGAGGACCGCAAGCCAGGCCAGCCGCCTGTGAGCCTAGGCCGTGCAGAAGTCTGCGCCAGCAGCTACTGCATACATTCCAGGCCTTCAAGGACAATATCCCGCTTTTCTGGTGGGCTGCTGGCGGCTGGTCCCCGCCACGGCCTTAGACGGTGCTCAGTGTCGGATCGAAAACGATGGGCTGCTGTCGGATGGCACGACTGGGCCGGCGACACGCCTAGCTAGCGGAGCGCAGGTGCGAATTGGAGTGCGCAGGATGGACATCATGCCGGCCTGTAACAGCTTGCACACGCACATCGCCGTATCACACTTCGCCACGCAGGCATGCATTAGCACGAGTTATAAGCGGCTCGTCGGCTTCACCTGGCCGCTAGAACCAGAGCGCATCGGTTGACATGGCCGCACGGAACACCCTTGCAGTCTTCATTGAGCCTTCATAGAGTTACGCGGCATCATACAATCCGGTGTCCCTATCTCACAAACCTCAGACGAACGCTTCGACTCCACTTCCACCCCTCACATGTAAGCATTCGTGTTCACGCACACAAGGCCCCAACCACACGCCCACCAGCCCCTCAAGGCCTCGGTACACGTAAGCTCGACCCAATGTTCCCGTATTCCACTGAACGCGCACAGCCCCCCCCCATTGACGTTCCATTCACGTAACAGCTCCGAGCATTACCACACTATCATGTTTTGGACCGAGTGACGAGGCGTGCGTCATACAAGCATAGCTCACTGGTTGCGTACCGGTTTCCTGATATGCCCGTCAACGCGATGCCACATGCCGCTGGAAGCGCTGTGAGCCACAATGAGCAGAGCGCGCGACTACAACCAGACCTCGCTCATCCAGACTACTGCCACGCACACGCAGCCAGCTATGCGCATTAGCACTTGACCACACCGACACGTCAGCCCATCATCAATAAACAAAGAATCAAAAGCGGGGCAGTAACGGAGTGCCGGAGGGGAGCACGGTACCTGGAAGGTGCCCCACAGTCAGTCACAACATCATTGCCATCCGATGGCCGGCTCGCGCGTGCATGCATAGGATTGTCGAATGCCAGCATAGCCAGGGGCCTGCATTACCCGATGCTGCAACGCCCAGGGAAATAGACTTCGGGTCAGGTGCGTTGGTCAATGGTGGCGGCACGAGGTGCTCACTCGGGTGCTTTGCATGCGCACGGCCGCCACATAATTAGGGCGTGTCAGCTTATTACGCATGCAACGTGTCCTCACCATCACGCAAGTTAACACCCTAATTCTTGGTTCACAGACATAACATGCATAACGTACATACGGTACACGTTTCGGTTGCGGCCTATCAAAGCACGGCCTCACACACACCACACAAAGACACGTGACGCATCACACGGCTTATTAAATGACACGCAACACAAAAAGCACGTGTCAGGTTCTTCGCACCTATCAGGTGCCGTTATCTGCCGAGCGAGCTGGCTGGTGATGCAGCTGCTGGTGCTGAGCCGCTGCAGATAGGGAGCTGGCCTATGCGGGGCCGTGCTGTTGGTAGGATGGAGTGAACTGGTGCGGTTGCTGTTGCAGCTGGAATGGAATGTTGCGAGCTGAGGCAACAGGTCCCCATCGCGGGTAGCAAGCGGGGCCATCGGCTGTAGCACCGTCAAAGCTGTGTCGCTGCTGCTCTTGCTGCTCCTGCTGCGGCTGCCACCGCTCTGGGTGGCTGACGTAGTGTTTTAACTGGCCCGCACCCTGCTGCGGCTGAAGGCATTGCTCATGTGAATGCGTGATCGGCATGTTGTGCGCGTGGTATTGGTGGGAAGAGTGCGCATGCGCTTGCGCCTGGAGGCCAGTTGCCGTCAACGCAGGCCGCTGCTGCAGAGGTGGCGGTGACTGGGATTGCAGAGACTGTAGCTGCTGCTGCTTGTCCCACAGCTCTCCCAGCGTGCCTGGTGCCGCCAGCTGCTGCAGCGGCTGCTGGAGAGGCGCCGGCTGTTGCTGACTATGCTGACCACCCGCCCACTGCCTGCTGGCGTCGCCCACAGCAGCAAATGCACCTGCTGTTGCCGCAGCCGTGCCTGCCGCCGCACCGCCCGCAGCGGTGGGGCCAAAATGCGGGGGTAGAAATAATTTCCCCCGGTCGCCAAAGGCCACTGCCGCACATGGGCCGGGTGGCGGCTGCCCTGCCCTCGGGCCAGCTGCATCTGCCGAAGGCCCCCAGTCCATGTGACCTGCGCCTGTCATGGACACCCGCCCCCCAGGCCCTGCGGACAGTGCAGCCCCATCAGCCCCATTCGGCTGCATACCCGGCGAAGGCGCGGCAGGCTGCCGAAACGGCGGCTGCGGTGCGGCCGGAGAGTGGATTTGGGGGTACGGTCCGCTGCCGCCTCCACCGGCTCGACCCTGCTGATGAGGCTGGTGGAAAGAGGCTTCCCGAGAGGTGACGGCTGCCGTTGAGATGCACCCGCCGGGCACAGGACTCCGCTGCTGCTGCGCGGCCTGCCAGGGCGGCTGGTTGCCCTGCATCCCGTGTGAACCGGATGCGCCGGGGAACGAGCCGCGCGCGAGAGGAGCCGCAGGCCCCACCCCCGCACCACAGCCGTTGCTGCTGCCGCGGGCGAAGGGATAACCGTAGCACCTGTCGTCGCTGCCCGCCGCCGCCCGCATGGGGTGGGTGCCGCCGCTGCCCGCCACGAAGCCAGCCGCAGCGCCGCTTGGTGCACATGGCGCACCCGGCATGGCCAGATTGCTGCACGTGCTGCCACTGTACGACAACTTGCTGAGAACACCCGCGCCGCCTTGCGTTGCGGTACTTGACGTGGAGGTGCCGCCAAGGCCGGCCGAGCCCGCATGCAGAAGGCCCGGGCCGCCGCTGTTGCTGGCGCGCCAGGGCCCGCCGGCTGGCGGCTCTGCTGCTGCAGCCGGCCGCGTGGCTGCTGTCGCGTCGCCGCCGCCGAGCATGAGAGACGGTGGCAGGGGCCGCAGCGGTGCCGTTGAAAGGAAGGAAGATGGAGGGACGGCATCGTTGTGCTGCTGGTGGTGGTGGTGGTGGTGCTGCTGGTGGTGGTGGTTGTGGTGGTGGCCGATGTGGCTGTGCTGTTGCTGGTGCCGCTGCGGGTACGGCTGTTGGCGGTGGTACCAGTGCTGGTGCTGCTGTGCTCGCTGAGACTCTGCAAACGGCGAGTCGTAGTGTAGCGGCGGTCCCATGCCAATGCTCGTTAGCCCCTCGGCAAAGCCCAGCGTACTGCCACGCAAGTTGCTCTGAACTCCGGGCTCGCGGCCACTCCAATGGGCAGATTGCTGCTGCTGGGGGCCTTGGCTGCCGCCAGTCACATTGTGCTGCTGCTGCTGCTGCTGCTGGGGAGCACGGTCGCCTATGGCGGCAGTCCAGCCATAGGGCTGCTGGTGCTGCTGGTGCTGCTGGTGCTGCTGGTGCTGCTGCTGCTGCTGCTGCCGCTCACTACGCGCGCCTTCCACAATGGTCTCTAACATGGGCACATCGTCTTCCATGATGTCGCCAACGCCAAGCAGTGACATCAGCAGCGGGTCAAAGTCGGCATCCGACGGCGCGGCACCGCTCTGCGGCTGCCCGGCTGCGAGCGGCGCCGAGTTAAAGGCGGCATGGCTGGTGATGCTGTCACGACCGGCCTGCAGCGGCAGAGTCGCAGCTGACAAGTCCATCAAGTGGAGCGGTGCGCTGCTACTGCCGCCGCCGCCGCCAGCGCCGCCGCCACCACACAGGTTGCTGCCGGGGCCGCCTTGCATTGCCGCCGCCGGGTAGGGCAGGCTGCTATTGCTGTCACCGCCGCAGCCGCCGGCTCCCGCTCCGCCCCCGTAGAAGCTCGACCGCCCCGGCTGCAGCAGCAGCGAGCCGTGGGACGACATCCGGGCCAGGTACTGCTGTGGCTGTTGCGACTGTTGGGACTGCGACTGCAACAGCGGCCGCGAGTCATTCGACCACCGCTCTAAAGTCCGGCCACTGCCGGTGCGTCCTCTATCCCCGACGTCGGCGCCCACGCTGCCGCCGCCTCCGAACAGGGCTCCTGAACCGTCCATGCTAAGACCGGTTGTCGAATTGCCACGCTGGCGGCGACCGCCTCCGGATGCGCGTCTGACGGCGGCACCGCGACCGCCGCCACCGCCGTGCACACCGCCGAGCCCGCCCGACGTGTCCACGCCGCCGCCGTCGCTGGCGCGCTGCTGGTGCCGTCGGCTCCCAGCTGCAGCAGCCGCAGCCACAGGACCAGCGGAGGCGGCCGCTGGGCCGTCATCACAACCGGCGGCGATGCCGTACAGCTGGCCGGAATTGAAGGCGCGTGAGCCTGGATGCGGTTCCTCCTCGGGGGCGCCCTCGCGTTTGCACGCGAAGCCCTCCCCGCCGTCGTCATCATCGCTGCCACTGCTGCTGCTGTCGGCAGTCCCGTGCGGCTGCGGGTGACTCGGCTCCTGCTTCCGCGATTTGCGCGAGGCGGCGCACTTCTTGGAGACGCCCTTGGCGAGCCGCTTCCCGGTGCGCGGCTGCCCCTGTCACATCATTGGCCAGCAGGATGTGCGCAGCGGGCACGTGTCAGGGTCAGAGAGAACGTCTATCGTATCTGTGGCAGCAATTAAACTATTAAAGAATTTTCTGGATGGTGCGCGTGTGGCTCTTCACGTTCTGGCTACGCACCTGCAGCACCGGCAGCCCGTGCTGCTGCAGCCACTTGCCGATGGTGGTGCCCGAGGGGAGCACCTTGATGCTCACGTGCCACTTGGCCGTGGCGGTGCCGGCCATCCGCTCGAACCTGCACGCGAGAGTAAAACGCGATAGTTAATGCCATTGATGCGGAAACCTTCACTACCGTATCATACGCGGTTTAGTTTACAAATGGCGGTACACTTTATAGCATGCCAGAGAGCGGGTACACTGGCACCGAATGAACACGCCATCGCGAGCCACACCCAACCTAACGCGCCCGCTCACTCACTTGCCCCTGCTGATCATCTTGCCGTCCACCTCGATGCAGTCGCCGCCCTTCATGTACAGCTGCGGGTGGAACACGCCCACCATGCCCAGCGTCAGCTTGCCCTTGCCGCTCATGTCCACCGTCTTGCGGCTGCGGCTGGACACCTGCACGCTCACGGGCGGCGGCAGCGTCAGCGGCACACCGCCCTCGCCGCCGCCGTCTGTTGCGCCATCACAGCCCTCGTCCTCCTCCGCCAGCGACTGGAGCTGCTGTGGCGATCCTGACGCAGATGCGAAGCTGTCCCTAGCAAATGACGGCTGTGGGCCAGCGGGCGCGACGGGTGGCGGCGGCCCCGATGGCGGCCCAAGGCCGCAGTAGTTTTGCGGCTGGTGCGGCTGGTGCAGCTGCTTCTGCTTCTGCTGGAGGCGGAGATGACTTAGGCCGTGAGGCGGTAGCAGCTGCTGCGCCGGCTGTGGATGCTGTGGGGCACACGTGAAGGGCTCGCCACCCGGCTGCAGCATTGCATCAGGCGCCGCCGGCGCGCCAACAGCCGCAGCAGTGCCAGCTGAAGGGCCAAAGTCGGCGCCGCCTCCGTCACCATTTCCAGACCCGGCTCCGCCGCCAACAGCAGCAGCAGCGGCAGACGTGCCGCCGCCGCCGGCGTACCCGCCATCGTCGTAGCAGGCATAAGCCATGCGGCGCGGCTTGGGGCCACTGGCAGAACCGCTGTTGTTCAGGCAAATGCTGTCTACGAGCAGGCCCGTGCTACTGCCGCTTCCGCTGCTACTGGCGTCTCGCGCACCACCAAATGCGGCGCCGCCGGCGCCCGGCGAGTCCCGTTGCGGCCCGCCCAGCAGCCCATGGTCACCGGCCGACGATGGCGGTGGCGGGGGCGCATAGCAGGTCGCCGAGCCGCCCTGTGGTTCGCCGTAGACGGCTGTGGCGTTGCGGCGGGCTTTGGGCTGCTGCAGCGGTGCCAGCATTGCCCGCCGAGTTCCCGCGAAAGCGCCGTCGCGGTCGCGCAGCTTCGCCTGCTGCTGGCCATCGTCAACGCCCGCGTGCGCTTGGGGCAGAGCTACGCTTGAGCAGGCGAGTTCATGGTTGGAGCTCCCAAGGAACATATTCATGTGGTTTGCCAGCCTGATGTGCTGGCGGCGGCCACACGAACTGAGGCGCGGACCTGTGACGCGCGCGCGGCAGCGGGCGTTGGGTGGGGCGTGCGGGAGTAACTTTCCCAGAGCCGCAAAGGCACGTGCGCTAGCAAGACCAAAACCGTCGTTCACGCCCGGGTCAGCGACCAGCCCTGATTGCCTCCAAAGTCTGTGTTTTTGAGCGCCGTGCGTTAGGCGGGCTGCAACCTAGGCCTCCGAGGACGCGGGTTCATGGTGCACAAACATCCGGTCTGCAAGGCCGGCAGCCACCGACACTGGCGAAGGGCTTGCTAACTGAACGCATTTTCTTTCAGGCTTTTTTTCGCACCTACCTCTTGAATGCGAAAGAAAACCTCTGACCCAGCGGTTGGGCGACGCGCGAGCGAGGAGGGAAGCTAGGTTTCGATGCGTCGCAGGCTGTTAATTAATGTGCGGCCAGGTGTCTCTTGACCTGGTTCAGGCTCGCCAGCTGCAATCGCTGTTCATCAACGCGGCCCGCGGACCCCCAAGCGGTCTTCGTGCACCGCTAGACCGTCAGGGTACATTCAAACCATTCATCCAACATAATTGCACCGGCAAATGTCTTAGGCAGCGAGGATACGCGATAAGCGGGATAAACTCTCGTTTGTGGGCCTCGGCCTGCGTGGTGCTGTGAAGAGCCTAAACTCGTTGCTATTGCAATTCTTTCACTATATTTGATTTCTAAACAATGTTTGGAGCCGGCGCTAACGATGTCGCGCCGTGGTTACTTGTGCCAACCGCCAGTTCAGCTGCTCACGCTCGATTGATGTAAGGCGCGTGACATACGTATACAAAATACCGGTGCGTTCATAGGACATGTCGGGGTGTTCGCCGGCGCGAAGCCGGCGCTGATTTCTCCCTCGGTCGCCTCGTTGCCTCGTCGCCATCGCACCCTCGCCGCGCAGCTCAGTGTCCGCTCGACAGAGTTACACCAAGCCCTTCAGCTATCTGCTACCTCTGTCGACTGCAGCGCGGCCGCCAAATTGGCCGGGCTGCCTTTGGGAGTCAAGGGCTCCAGCATGTCAGGCTGCCAAATGTCTGGGAGCGGGGAGGCCAGTAGCCTGACGACACGGGCGGTCGAAACTACCCTGCAAAATGTCGGGGGCAGTCGTGGACAGCACACGTGGGATGAGCCGCGAGAGTCCATGGATCTCAGGGACGAGCTCGCGCCTGAAGTGCATGTCAAATGCAAAGGCCGAAACCCCCGATTAACACTGGGCTTGCATCATACACCTCCTGGCCTAGGCTAGAGTAGCACCAGCCAGGTTCGGTGCTGGCAGGCTGCGCCAGCGTGACCGCTGACTGCTGGCTGGGCGCGTGTGCAAAGCCGGAGCACACGTTGCGCGATGGGCGGGTGGGCAGCCGCGTGTGGGTTTCGCAGACCAGGCGCGGTTCTTATGCGATAAGTGGACACTGAAAACATTATACCAGTAACATATATTGCGTGTGACGAAAGTGCTGGTAGTGCTCTGCTCTCCATCGAAGACTATTGCTGCGCCACTGCACCTCTTTACTCCCCGTCCTGTCTGTGCAGCATTTATATTCACTGTGCTCTCAAGGTGAATCAGCTATAATGACAAGCAAGGCGCCAGGTGCTGAGAAAGATGAGTTGGACGTAAAAGGCCTCAACCAGGACCCGGAGAAAATAAAAATGCTTATGAAGGTGAGCTCTGATGCATTCGGGAGCCATAACGTCAAAGCTTCGGGATGGAACCCCATCGTCACCCCTTCGGTGTGTCCGCCCTGCTCGACCCTTCAGCGCGACCCCAAATTCATCGAGCGCCTCATCACGGTAGGGGCCCAACGTCACAGCTACATGTGTCTGCAGCTGGGGCGAATGCGCGGCCAGGGGGGGGGTCGGGTGCGACCATGGCGTGCCCAGAAGTTGGCACGGGCCACGCGCTTCCATTTTTCAGAACCGCGGCCCCGACCTTGTGTTCCCTAAACGAATCACAGCAACTAGACAAGAATATGCACAAGATGATGCTACAAAAGAAGGCAAAAGTGGACGAGATTGCAGAAGCTGAGGTGCGTGAGGAGCTGCAGGCCGTGACGGTGAACGCCAGTGCTGGGTGTACATGCATGCCAGTTATTCTGAGCACTTGGCAATTGCTAACGGATTGCAGAAAGAGATAGAGACGATCAACAGCCAAATAAAGTCGCACATCACGCCGAACCTGGAGCGGTTAGAGGTGTCCATCAAGAGCAAGCGGGAGCTGCGGGACCAGGTCAAGCAGCAATGCGACGCCGAGTTCGCAAAGGTGGGTGCGGCTCAAGCCCACTTCTGCAACACATGATGAACGCATCACCGTGCCATGGGCCAACACATGCTTAAAACTCCCAAATCCCGCGTGTCGGATCCTGGACAAGCGCGGCTGGCTGTGACCTGTGGAAAATGCGTCGTGAACACGACGTCTCGCAATATCCAGAGTGCGTGGGGCTGCATTGCACGTTACCGAAATTCTCGTGCCCCGAACGACCGGTGGCTGGGCACGCAGGTGAAGAACCTGGAGGCGGAGGCGCGGGCGCTGATTCAGAAGTCCCGGCACACGGCCGGCAAGCTCTACGTGAGTGTGTGCACGTTTCGCCAGGGTGAAGGCTGGCATTCGGCGGTCGTTAGAACTAAATATGGATGGCGCGGGTTCTGGCACATGCCATAGCTTCGGCCCGCACGCAGACATTGCACAACTCATTCAACAAGGCGCAATACGTAGTTGGGTAGTTGGGTTGCTGCGTGCCCTCCATGCATTGCGCACTGCCACACCACGCCCTTCCTACACCTGCTCACCTGCTCACCCATGCTGCATCACCGACTTCCTGCGTGAACGCAGCGCGCGACGGCAACACAACGAATGGAGGAGGCCCGCGGATTCTCCTCGTCCGTGCCCACCACCACGCTGCTCCGAGGCGGCGGCGGCTCCACGGGCACCCTGGGCGCCACGGGGGCAGCGGGGAGAAACACGGTGCCCACCACGGCAGCGGCGAAGCCGGCGCCCAGCACGTAGCGCCCGCTACTGCCGCTGCTGCTGGTGCTGCTACTGCTGCTGGTGCTGCTACTGCGGCTGGCGCCGTCACCGGTGCCAGAACGGCGGACTAGAGCTGCTGGGGCGGGAGCTGGAGCGGGTGAGGTGGAAGGGGAGGGAAGCGCGCGGCAGTGGCTGACGGCGCACGTGAGGCCGGGGCATGCGAGCGTCTAGGGCGCACGGCGAGGGCGAAGTGGTGGTGGTCGAGGCGCGGGTTGTAATCTACGGGTTCAGCGTGGGCACGGATGCGGGATGGATGCCTGAGCTTGGTGCCTGGGCCACAGCAGTCCACCGGGGTGCTCACGGCACCGACGTTTGGCGCCAGCGGTGCCGGCCTTATGACCGAAGGGGTGGCCATGGCCGTCAAGGCCGAGCCCGCGGTTACACGGAAACGGGAATGCACCGACATGCGGCGCAATGTGAAGGGTGCGCGTTCCGCGCCAAGGTTGCGCGAACGTAAGCTGCTGCCGAGGAGCAGAGTGGCAGTCCTACTTTGGCAGTAGGTTGCCTGCCGGGGGCGGGTGGTAGGATGAGCGGGCGTTGCAGGACAGGCTCCAGGCCAGATGCGCGCTGCAAAATGCGTGTTTGGGGTGCCGTTGTGGAGCACTGGCGAAGCGGAAGGTGGCGTAGGGTGCAGGGCGAGTGTGCTGCGGTCCGGCCGTGCGAGTCGTTGAGCTCAGAAGCACTTCGGCAATCGGGGCCACGGGTTGAGGCCGTAAGCTGAATCATCGGACACTGTGACTGTAACAGGCTGGCGGCGAGAGTGTATCAGCAAGAGCGTCTGTGTCAGGGTATTGCTAGTCGCGTAAGCGCGGCGCAGCAGGATCCAGACTGGATCGTCTGCAACAGCGCACGGACAGACGGACAGCTCGCTCCAGTTGCTCCCAGTTTTAGGCACTAGCATGTCTTTGGCCCACCGCGCCATTGACCTAGCAGTGGCGTGATGCCCCACGTGTACTCCCCCTTCCTTCGCGCGAAAACACCAACTGCGTCGCGCTCGTTGACGTCAAGCCGAACTCAGTAAAGATGTAGCATCAACCGGTCACAGCAAGCTCATCCAGCCGCAAGCAATCTTGGGCACGCACGTCGCATCGCCGCCCTTGCCATGCACTCCGCAAGAGCCCATGAATGCCTCTCACCGCGCTCCCCCGCCCGCGCTCGCGCGTCGACAATCGCACACACACACACACACACACACACACACACACACACACACACACACACACACACACACACACACACACACACACACACACACACACACACACACACACACACACACACACACACACACACACACACACACACACACACACACACACACACACACACACACACACACAGACAACACACACCACAAGCACACCGACTCCTGCACCGCCTGCCCAACCCCTCCTCTCCAGCTCAGTTGTTCGCTGCGGCGTCCTTGTCCTTCTTCTTGTCGTCCTCCCCGGTCAGGTCTTCCCGGCTTGGCAGGCCGAAGCTGGGCACATCAGTGTAGCTCCACAGCCGGCCCGCCTCGCCGCGAGCCAGGCCCATCAGCAGCACGGCCCCAAGCGTAGACGGCACGATGTACAGCAACGCCTGTGTGTGTGCGGAGCAGCGGGAATGGCGTTGCAACGGGCAGTAAACTGGCTGTGCAGGATCGGTAAGGCCAATTGCATACGTACGTTATCTGCATACGGTGCGTCGCTGCATGTGGTGCGATAGGCCGGACGGCTCTGCTACCCTCACGAACAGACCTTGCGATCCCGCATGCACGCGCGGGGGGGGGCCCACACACCCCACCCCACTCCTTTCCACCCCACCCCACCCCTTTGCGTGTGGTTACGCCGAGGCTGGTACCGGTATCCAAACACCACAGCGGCCACACGCCACCCACCGGCTGCCCCATCTTTGTGATGTCGTTGGCCACGAAGGCCAGCGCCAGGCCGAACACGTACGACACCATGACGGGCGTGAAGTACGTGCGCTGGTACAGTACCGCCTCCGACACCGGCACGCGCGGCGTCGCCGCCACCGGCGGCGCCGCCGCGGCACCGCCGGAAGAGGATGCTGCGGCGGCGGTCGCCGCCGCCGCCGCGGCGGCGGCCGCGGCGTCCCCCTGCTGCTGCGCCTGCTGCGTCTGCTGCGCCGCGCGCGTGGACGCCCCGAGGCTGCTGCGACTGGAGCCGAGCGCAGAGGCGCCGCTGGCGGCGGCGGAGACGCCGCGGACCAGCGATGCGCCGAGCCGGTTGGCGGCGGCAGCGCTCTCGCCGTCGCCGCTGCCGCCGCTGCCGCCGGCGTTGGTGCCGTCCAGGCTCTGCGTGCGCTGCAGGGCTTCCTGGTCGGCGATGCGGTCATAGGCGTTGCAGGCGGCGTCGGCCGTAGCGTCCGCCACCTGTGAGGCAAAGGTGGCGAGGGGAACGGCAGCAGCAGACGGGTGCGCTGTGATGCGCACTGACCAAACGGCAGCCCCGAACATGTGGCCTGAGGTGCAAGGGCACTAACAACGGCAGCTGCCATGCGGCGGAAGCTGCTTGCCGCGCTCTTGACCCAGCTCCCACCTGTCGGCTGGTGGCCTTGGGGTCAAGTGACGCCAGGGCCGATGTGATCGCATCGGCCGCCGCCACCGCCCGGGCCTTCATGTCCACCGACCGCGAGGCGTCGTACCTACAAGCAGACCGGACCAGGCCAAGCCAGACCAGACCAGGAATGAAAATGAGATGGACATCATGGAAAGCTGGAAACAGCGTCCAAGCCCCGCTTGCCATTGGCCATCGCATGGCACCGCACATCCCGCGCTCACTCCTTCCCAACCAGCTGCGTTTGCGTGCTTGCAACCTGCGCCCTGTCCTCCCCGCACTCCCGCACAGTAACCACACAAAGCACAACCCCCTCCCGCCAGGCGCCCCACCCCAACCACCTGCTACACGTCTTTGTACCATCTTTGCAACCCCGCCCCGCCCCACCGCATCCCACGCCGCCCCGCCAGCCGCCCGCCCCACCCCACCTCAGCGCTAGGCAGGCCAGCAGGCCAGGCACCGCGATGTCGCCCAGCCCTAGCAGCGAGAAGGGGAAGGCGGCGGCGGCGGGCTCGGCGGTGCTGCCGCCGCCGGGGATGCGCGGGAAGAGGATGCGGGTGGGCCCGGTGATGACGTCGGACGTGGCCACCGTCAGCATCACGTTGTCGCCGATGACCTGTTGCCGTACATGGCCGTACACGGCACAGCAGCACACCAGTCGCTCTAGGGCGCACCTCAAGTCCCACACTTGCCAGTCCCCCTGGGTGACAGGCCAGCCACCCAGGAAGCCCGTGATTACCGTAACCCGCCCGCCCAACTTCGGCGAGCGCCAACCCGCATGCCCAACCCGCATTGGGCCGAGCCCTACCCCGCCCGCCACAAGTTGGAACACGACTACGCCTCTCTCCTCTTCACATGGGTTGGCAATGGTTGATTTGGGAACTGGAAAGGACTACCCCCCCTGCCTTTTCCTAGCTATGCCTTTACTTCCTTAACTTATCATGAATGAAACCCCACCTTGGGCGAGCCGAACACCCAGAACACGTCGTACACCAGCAGGCCCAGCAGCAGCAGGCCGGCGGTGCGGAAGCTGCGCGGGCCGATCAGCTGCAGGGCGCGGAGGGGGGCGGGGGGCGTGTGGGCGGGACGAGCGGTTCGGCCGGGCGGGCGGCACATGGTGACACGGCCGGCGACGCACACGAGGCTTCAGGAAGGCGGGTAGGCGAAGGGGTGCAGTGCGGCGGCAAGGACCGTGGCACGTGTCGCATGCAGCAGGCGAAGAGCGGGTGGTTCCACTCATGCGACGAGGGTGTGGGTGGCAGGACAGCGCCTGGGCAGAAAATTGCCGCGAATCCATGCGGTGTGCAGCTCATTCCATTCATAATCAATTATCACGAGGGGTGGGGTGCAAAGACGGTAAGAGACGTGTTGCGGGGTAGACAGCAGGACAACGCCCCGGGAACTTGCCGCGGACGTAGGCGGTGCGCAGCGCGGCAGCACAGCTGCGTCCTCACCCACACGCACGTGCACTTGGTCTCTCATGCTCTCTAACACATGCTCGTGTGCGCGCGTGTTCGGCCGCTCACCTGCAGGATGTCTGTGGCCACCAGCGTGGCGATCAGGTTGTTGAGCGTGAAGTTGGAGTGGCCGCTGGCCAGCTCGGCGGAGGACAGCCCCAGCGCCAGCGCCACCGACACGATGTCGGTGGGCGCCAGCTCCGCCTGGCGGGTGCGCGCGTGTGTGTGGGGGGGGGGGGCGGGGGCGTGGGGCCGGGCGGTCGTACAAAATGAGTTCATATTGGGTCAAACACAAGGGGTTCAGACGGGTGCAGAGGGTTCAGGCACCAGAGCGCTCGCTGCAGTAAAGGCGTGCAATTGGCGTGCTCGTTGCACCTGTAGCGATGGCACTGGACCACCCACTGCCCGCCCGCTCAACGCCATTGCCGCCCCCACCCAAACCAAAGTGCCCGTGTGCAGGGCCGGCACTGCACAGGCGCAACCCCGCCCAACCCAAGCCCCAGTGCCCAGCCGTACCATGCACACAAGCGCACGCGCAACGCGCAACGCGCAACGCGCACGCACGCACGCACAAGCGCAACGCGCAACGCACCCGTGTGATGCTGTGTCCCGCCTCGTCCAGCAGCCAGCCCTCCGGCACATCGAACTTGATGGACTTCTCGCCCAGTGGTCCGCCCAGCTGTTCCGAGGGAAGGGAATGGGTATGCATCCGTGTTTGTAATTGTTGCGAGTGTGCGCGTGTGTGAAAACGACGGATGAGGATGTGAGGATCCAGACATTCACCCCTCCTGGCCTGCTTCCCAATCCCAACCGTGGCGCTCGCACGCATTCTGAGGTGGGCCCGGCTGATTCCGAGCTGGGCCCGGCTGATTCTGAACTGAGGGGGCTGATTCCTGAACTGGCACCGGCCTTGTTTTACGCACCTGCCGCAGCACCGGCATTGCCGCGCCTCCAATTGCGAAGCTGCCCAGCATCCAGAAGTACGCGTTTAAGAACATCTGCGTGCATTACATGATTGCAAGAAATTAGGAAAGCCAGGTTGACTTCCGGGTTCGATTTCACCCAGCACCACCATTCCGCGCATGGTTACGACCATGGCCTTCCTATGCCTCCCGTTTGCTGTCAGCCCAACTTTTACATGCAGTAGCTTCTTAGCTCCAGCGCCCCATGCCGCCATGCTGCTTTCGCCGCTGCAGCACCTGGGGGTTGAAGTCGGGCAGGTACTTGATGAGCAGGTAGAAGCCGAACAGCGAGGCGGAGGCCAGCACCGGCGCCAGGATGCCCTGCGTGCGGGGTAAAAAGGGACAACGGTGACGCCACGGGTTCAGACCGAGTACGGTGCTACAGCATGAGCGGACAACCGGAGGAGATGAGTGCAGGGCAGGAGCGGCAGGCGGCGAGCAGGAGGATGCGACGTTACAACAAAAAGGGGCACGTATGCGTGCAAGGTGTTGCCACCCCCGTCAACAACATCTCGTCATACATGGCAGCCCCTAAGCCGCAGAGACAGGCAGGGGCCCGCAGCGCGCGCTCACCTCCTTGAGTGTGATCTGCTGGCGCTGCCGGGTGGTGAGGCCGCGGTGGGCGCCGATGTAGATGGTGCACACCGCCAGGCCTGCGGAGGAGCGTGGGAGGTAAGGTCGGCCACCGGCGCCTGGCGCAGTGCACACGCGCCACGCGCACGCCACGGCGGCCCAATGACCGCCGCACCCCTCACGCCGCACGATAGCCCGATTCCACCTGTGCACGCCACATCCCCACCGATGACGTGCGGCAGGTCCCCACGCCTCCACGTCCCCACGCCCCCACGTCCCCACGCCCCCACGTCCCCACCCATGTACGGCAGGTCCCCACGCCCCCACGCGCGCCCCCACCGATGAAGTACGGCAGGTCTGCCAGCTGCGTGCTGTGCAGCGGCGTCACCGTGCCCAGCGCCAGCAGGCCCGCCAGCGCGCCTATGAGTCCAGGGTTCGGTTCAGCGGGGCCGGGCAGCAGCGGGACGTGGCAGGATTGCGCCGTGCGGGGATGATGGCGGCAGCCACGAGGTGCTCAGCAGGCAGGCCGCTCATAACTTCAGCACACACAAGAGCCACGCCGCTCGGGCCTGCGTGTCGGTGGCCCCTAGGAATGCCATCGATGCCATGCGGCGCAGGCTCGCAGGGTCGGCATGTGGGTGCAGAGGTTCGGTTGCCTGGCGCCGTGCAAGTGGTGGTGAGCATCGCTGACAGCTAGCTGGCTCCATAGAGTAGATGGCCGTATACTAGAGTGCACTTCGCAGAGTTTTAAACTGCGCAGAGCCAAACCAGCCGCTCACCGTAGGCCTTAACCGCATCCTCGCTCTCCTCCCAACGCCACGCGTCGTCGGCGGGCGGCGCGCCGGCGGCAGCGGCTACGGCGCCACCGGTCAGGCCCAGCGCCTCCTCATCGGAGGCAGAAGCGATGGCGACTGTGTGCGTGCATGCGTGTGTGTGACACGGGTGTCAGCGTGTTGCTGTGTCGCGTGCGTGCCAGCTCCGCGTCTGGTGTTAGGGCTGTACACAAATGCCAGGCCTTGCCGTGCCTGGACAAGCGCATTACGCTGCCCACATGCCGCAACGCTTACCCACCCATCCCGATTAGTGCCCGGTTCAGGCCCCGGCCCCGCCCTGCCCACCCACCCTGCGTGCTCTTGCTGCCCTCCTCCTTCCCGCCACTCGTTGCGCCCGCCCGCAGGCCGCGCGGGAGGCGTCCAGGCGACGCGGGGAGCCGCGCCGCAGGACAGCGAGTCCCTATCGTCGGGCGCTGGATGCGAGCTAGCAGTTGCGAGGCCAACATCGCGGCTTGCAGCGCGCAGCTGGGCGAGGCACCTTAATGCAAGCTTGCACCTTCGCGGGCTAGCAGGCCTCAGGCGGATAAGTCAGTAATCAAGTGGGTCCGAGTGCACTAGCCAGAGGCAGAAATCAATACACGCAGTCCGCGCGTGTAGCGAGGTTGAGGGCCATGCATCTCGACCGGTCCGATTTCCCGGGGCGCTACTTCATATTCCGCTTCGCATACATATTAGCCTTATACAATTTGTAAAGTATTAACTTACACTTACTGTCTAAGACGGGGGCGTGTGGCGCACGAGGCCAGACTCGGCGACAACTTCCGCAAGCGAACAGCTCCACAAAAGAATGCTATCCGCGTCATCGACAACAGCGTCACAGCTGCAACAGCTAGCTCCAACGATTGTAACGTCAGCAGCTGCTGGGCGTGGACTAGCGGTATTGTCTTGGTGAGGATGCGTGGCACGCCTCCGCGGGGCCTCTCTGCTCTGGACGCAGCCGGATCCCAGACGATTCTGCACCAGCCAGCATGACCATTCACCAGTATCGCGGTTCACGTAGCCTAGCTGGGTGTTCTAATTAGGGTTCTCCGACGCTCGCGTGCCAGCAATTCAGTAGCTTCACGATATGATTGATTGTGTTCTCGGCGTTGTAATGCAGGGGCCGGAATGTGGAGGGGCAATGCGGCGTAGAGAATTCATTGCTGGTGAGTTCAGCGCAGAGTTTGGGTCTTCTGGGACCACTCTAAAAAGGGCGCTTCACACCGGACTAAGCAAACGAGTGTGTGACCAGCGCGGCGTTTGGACACTGGGCGCGGAGTGAGAAGCGCCCTCAGGCGCGCACTCTTCCCGAAGCACCAACGCAACCGTCTCTCCCGACTCCTGCAGGTGCTCCGACCAACTCCAATCATTGAGCTGCACGATCAGAGGGTGGAATCGCTGCATGCCGGCAAGCTGCACAGTGGCGCGGTGACGGGCGGCGAGGCCTGGACATGGGGTGACGGCAAGTGCGGCAAGCTGGGGCACGGCTCTGCCGAGCACACTCATACGCCGAGCCGGGTGCGTGAGGTTTTGGGCATGGGAGCGAAAGAACCACATAGTATGCCGAGCGTGTCGCTCATTGTTGGAGTTTGGCTGGCGTACCGCGGACATGAAGCGTGCCCAACGCCAAAAGGCCCTGTTTCCTTTGACACACCTTGCCAGTTGCAACTTACAAGCAATGCATCCGCAACGACACAGGTGGAGAGCCTGGTGGGACGCGTGGCCGTGTCTCGCCTGGCTCTGGGCGATCACCACTCGCTGTTCGTGGACTCCATTGGGGGGCTGTGGGCGTGCGGCGAGAACAAGGAGGGCCAGTGCGGATTAGGGACACCGGTAGAGACCATCGCGGCGCAGCACCGAAAGGCCTACTACGAGAGCTTTCGGGCGCTGCGGGACACGATAGCGGCGGTGAGTGGGGCTGGAGATACGGGGCGGGAGGCGGTAGGACTGCGGGGGGCCACAGTCGAAGTGATAAGAACGAAAGGGCGTTCATGCTGCAAACAACACGACGGAGGGCTGCGGACGAGGGAATTATGGGTAGCACCTGGGTTGGATTGCGAAAGAGGAGGCTGTTTGCGGCTGTCGGTTGCGACGCGGCCGGTGCTAACAGCAGTCCTTGGCACTTGCGTCGCATGCGTTCGCAGGAGCCGCGGGCCAGCCGGGAACAACGGGGCAAGCAGGTGCTGCACGCGCTGTTGGGCAGCTCGGGGCAGCAGCATGCGGCGCAGCACGCGGGCGGCGGCTGGGGGCACGGCGGCGGACACGGCTGGGGCGCCGGGCGGTGAGTGGCGGGCACGCGGGGTTGTCGCTTGAGGCTCTGGGATGGGCGCCGAACGTAGCCGTAGGCACGTGAGAGCATGACGGCCAGCAGTTCAGTTTGCTGAGGCACAATGTTAGCTGCCACCTTGCTGTGCACGCCGGGAGGGCTGGGTGACGTGTCAGCCGCCACTGGCCTGCGGCCCAACAGCCCTCCCGAGCGTGCATCAAGAGCGCAGCACTAACAGCACGTCTTGCAACGGCCGTCATTCGATTCATCGGAATCCTGTCACTCACGTCGTGCCGCGCCCGCCCTGCAATCCCGCACAGGAGCTCGGGCTGGCAGTCCCTGGCGGCGACGGGATCCCCGCAGGGGGGTGCCGCGGGCGGCGTGTCGCACGCGGGCGCGCGCGCGGCGCTCAATTTCGGAGGTCTGGACTTTGAGGGCGCCTTCGCGTCGGCGGGGCTGCAGCCGGGGCAGCAGGCCACGCCGCTGCGCATCGGGCGCGACCAGCACCCCCTCATGAGCGCGCTGCAGGCGCAGGCGGCGGCGGCGGCGGGGGCAGCAGCCGCCGGCAGCCTGGCGGCGGCGGCTGGGATTGCTGGTGAGCGGGTCTCTCTCTCGTGGAACGGGCGTGGTTTGCTGCGGGCAGTCGAGGCGGGGATTTTGGGGTCGGTGCCGGTGCGGGTGCCGCGGGGTGGGTACGGTACGGGCCCCGCTGCATTGCCAGGGGTCCTGCCGGGTCCCAAATACCTGCTCCCACGCGGATGGTGTTGTTGCCGCCGCAGGCGCGGAGAGCAACCTGCGCGTGGTGCTGCCCAGCGGCCTGGAGGGCGAGGCGGTGGTGGAGGTGGCGGCCAGCCGCTACTTCAGCGCGGCGCTGACGGCGGCAGGCGAGGTGTGGTGCTTCGGCGCCGACTACAACGGCAGCCTGGGCAGCGACAACTCCTGGAGCACCAGCGCACAGAAGGTGGGCGGGCGGGCGGGCGGCGGGATCATGATGATGAGATGATCACAGGCTTCGGTAGTTTGCATGATGCTGCGCCCAGCCGGTTGTGAAGCAGCACGCCTGCGGCGCCCACGTCGCCTCATGGGTTGTGTCAAAGGAATCGTGCTCGCCCAACCGCGCCTCTGCACTCGTCAAGACATCGGGGCCGATCAACACCGGTTTGGGTCAACACAGGTGTCTGGGCGGCTGGCAGCGGCGCTGGAGGAGGGCGGCGGCGCGGTGCGGGTGGTGGCGGGCGGAACCTTCTGCGCCGCGCTGACGGCCTCTGGGCGCGTGGTGCTGTGGGGCAAGGTGCGTCCGCACCGTGCCGCGCGTGTTGTCATGTTTGTTGCTGTGGCCGCCCTCGCGATGGGCGCGGTGCTCCAGATCATGTGCACCGCTGTCGCTCTATGATATTAGAACTGGCACCGGCACCGGCACCGGCACCGGCACCGGCAGGCCTGAAGTAACGAACGTCCACGTGCTCCGTGCCCAACCCCAGGTGCCGGGTGGCGAGGCGGAGGCGGGCGCGCTGCTGGGCGGCGGCGCGGGCGCGGACAGCGCCGGCAGCAGCGACGGCGAGGGCAGCGTGGGGCGAGTGCTGGGTCTGACGGAGCAGGGCGTCGACATCGTGCAAGGTGCGGGCGAGCAGGGTGCAGGCGCTGGGATGTGGGCTGGGCCCCGTGCTCCCGCTCTCGTGCGCGGCACTGCAAGCACCGCAGCAACAGCTTTGCTACAGCTTCCTGCCAAATGTTTACCAAGTGCTGCCGCGCTCTGTTGTCGATCTGCAGGCGGGCGTGTTATCGCCGGCGTCGTGCCCAACCTGCCGCCCATCACGCACATCGCGGCGGGGCAGCAGCACATCCTGCTGTCGGACGGCGAGCGCGTGTGGCAGATCGGGCGGGGCTACGACGCATCGGGCACCGTCGGTGAGTGGAGGGGGTTGCAAGGATGTTTGGAAAAGCGGTACAGGTGCACTGAAGATTGCGTCTCGAAGTCGTTACCGAAGGGGGTGGGGGCGACAGCCATTCCGCGGGCCCCGCCCTGATATCTTCGCCCACGCCTGCCCTTGCCCCGCGCTGCTGCGCACCCCCCGTGCCTCCACCACGGCTGCATCCCTTGGCATCCACACTCCCCACCACCACTCGCGCCAGTCTCTCAACCCACAGCCCCACCCTCCCCCGTGCCCCTCCCGTCGTTGCCGCAGTCTCCACCGCGCCCTGGCGGCGCCCCGCGCTGGTGCTGACGCTCCCGGCCGGCGAGTACGTGCGGCAGCTGACGGCCGGAATGCACAGCAGCGGCGTGGTGTCGGACTGCGGCGCGGCCTGGGCCTGGGGACGCATCCTGGACCGGCATCACGCCGACAGTGTGGTGCGGCGGCACCCGCACCTGGCCTTTGGGGAGGGTGCGGGCCACGTGGCGCCTGCGGCGGCGGCGGGGCACGGCGCAGGCGTGTTCGACGGACTGGGCAAGCACGGCGCCGGAGCGGGATCAGCAGGCATGGCGCGGCACTCGGCGCCGCCACAGCTGCACGAGGACGTGCGTTGGGGTTGGAGCGGCTTCGGCGGGCGCGAGCCGGCGCGGCTGGACGGGCTGGGCGGGCCGGTGCGCGCGCTGGCGCTGGGCGGCTGGCACGCGCTCGCTCTGGTGGAGTGAGCTGGTGAGCTACGGGAATGTGCTGCGGGCCATCTCGGGAGCACAGCTGCAGCTCGCGGAGCGTCAGGAGCAAGCTGCAGGATGGCGCGAGCTGCGAGCGGCATGGCGTGAGCCTTAGGCCAGGACTGGGGTGAGAAGGCAACAGCTAGAGGTTTCTTGTCAAACTTATGGGGTGTCGTCGTCTTTCATCGCTTTCGTCCGCGATCATCCAGCGCGTCTGAAACTGGAAGCTCAAACCCCCGCGAATTGGGAGAAAGTGTATACGGTATGTGGTGTGGCGCACATGCATATGTTGCGCGTGTGACTCTTGGCTTATACGCTATGCGTTACGCAACGCTATTACGCCGTTACCGTATTACGAACTGAAGTGCAAATGTACGGTTGCATCACATTCATGACCGTGAGCCGGTCCACAGAGCATATGGCACGTTTTTGGAACTTTGTGGCCGAAACATCTATACTGTTGCTGTGCTGCCGCGCTGCGTCGAGCACGGCTAGGCCGTCACATGATAGCAAACAGGACCCGAGCTTGGGACCAAGCCGGCAGGTAGCCGTATCACCCGACATAGCGGCGCAAGGTGACGCTAGTGTAACTGTATGAGTGGGACCTCACGGCACGAGGACGCCCAAGTAGCTGGGCCGAAGAGTGTGTCTATTTGGTGCGGGGCGTCGTGTAGGTGTGGTGCCAAGAGCTTTGGATGCCACGGCTACTGGTGCTCCTGCTGCTGCAGCTGCTTATGCTGTTTAGATGTGGCTGACTCTGCGAAGCGGATGGATAGACAAATTGCGGAGTTCGTATCAGTGGCCAGGAGCGATGGGAACAGGCGGCGTACTGACCAGCTGCAGTCTCGGGCTCGCGGCCGCAAACTGCGACGCCAAGCAAGCTGCAAGTGTCTGCTTGTCATGTGGAGCAGTGGAGGGCAAACGCGCTGCATGCCCTTGTTATGCATTAGATTGTCCCCTCCTGTAAGCCGCTTCACACTTGGAAACAGTCTCGTGGGCATGAGTACAACCTTATTACATGGAACTCAAAGCTTTCCGGTTCTAAACCGATGGTTGGCAGCATCTGCTAGCAGCACACTCGCTCAGGGATCTGCCCGGCCCATGCAACACCGCAACATGCATGAAAGCAACTTCATATTCAAGGGCGGGGCAAGGCCGCAGGGGCACAAGCACTCGTTTTATGTTGGTACAGCACTCAGACACGTGCTGCAGCACGCCAGACGGCTACCGCACATCCCCCACGTTACTCTACAGACACCAGACAACACGGCCGCGCGTGGCACAGAACCGCGGCTTTTAGTCCCACAACAGGGTCTCCGCAGTCGCTAGTCATCATTAATCATTATACAAACTCGGCTTGCTGCCTCGCCAAACACGTTCGCGTTTAAAGCACTTCGCAAACACATTGAATTCCGTAAAAGGCCCGCTTCTAACACATGGCCTCCGTAGGCGCTATTCCTCATGACATAGGTCCACACTTCACAGATCTACTGCTCCCCGGCGCTGGGCGTCGCGGCGGCGGCTGACACGCTCACGCGGCGCGGCTTGGGCTTCTCCACCACGCGCCGCGGCACCGTCACCGTCAGCACGCCCCGGTCCAGCGACGCGCTCACGCCCTCCACCTCCGCATCCTCGGGCAGGCCGAACGAGCGGCTGAAGCGGTACGACACGCGCACAGACGGCTCGGCAGCGGAGGGGGCAGCCGCGGCCGCGTCGCCAGCGGCAGCGGCATCGCTGTCCGCAGCCGCGGCCGCGGGCTCAGCCGCCGCGGGCTCGGGGTTGGGCGCGGCGGCGGTGCGGGGCTGGTGGGGTGTGGGGGCCTTGCGGGCGCCGGCGATGGTGAGCACACGCTCCGGGCTGATCTCAATGCTGATGTCCTCCTCACCCATGCCTGAGGAAGGGGGATCAGGAAGGGAGAAAGGGAAGCGCATATGCTCGTCAGCGGCAATGCTTAGGAAGGTTCCGGAAGGTTCGAGAATCGAGACGCGAGGTGTGACGGTAGCGACTTGAACGCGTTCCCCTGAGCCCCTACGGTACAGCGAGCCAGCAGCAGCACTCCCCGCTACCTCGCACGTGTGACCTTCCCAGCACTCGGCCGGTCGCCCTTCCCCATGCATGCCAAGCTCACCTGGGCAGTCGGAGGTCAGAACATAGCGGTCCTCCAGCGCGGAGATGTCCATGGCATGCGTGCAAGCCGCCGACTCGCGAAGCAGCTCGGACGCCAGACGGCCCATGCCCAGCGAGATGGGGCTTGACCGGTACGCGCGCGCGGGCTTGCAGCTGTAGGGGCTGAGGTAAAAGGCCTGGGGCGCCACCGCGCCCTGACGCGAAGGCCGGACCGGCAGCATGGACCGCACGCCGATGGCGCGAGCGCCGGCGGGCGCGGCGGTCTTGCGTCGGGCAGAGGCAGCGCCGGAGGTGGAAGCAGCAGACTTCATGAGAGTGGTGGCCATGGTGTTTGGCTGAAGTTGAATTACAGCGAGTTCGGGTGCAGCGAGTTTGGCGAACGCCGATTGTACGGTCGGTTCGCGCAAAGTGCGGGCCGCTATATAGGAGGCGTATATGTGCGTGCTATTGTATGTATTACGAGGTGCGCGAGAAGCGGGGACATAAATAGTGGCGATCCGGCGCCTCACGAGAGCCCGGGCCGCCGCGTTCGGCTGCTTCGGGCAGCTGGCGTCAGACGGCCTGTCACACGTTCTGGAAGTTTTGAGTTTGGATTACTGGGGTCTTGACCATCGTTGTCTATGGAGTTGGATGTTGTATGCAGCTGCAATCTGAGGTCCATCAACGGCGCAGGATCCAGCGAGTTCGATTCGCGGGGTTCCAGATGGCCGCAGATGGCCGACATGCCAACTTTGTCCCGACTTGTCCCGGCGGTGGCCTGCTGCTGGAGCTTCACTCCTCTCCTATGCTGTCGCACAATGTGTGATTTGGGCAAGAACCCAGTGATTCAAACTCAAAACTTCCAGAACGTGTGACAGGCCGTCTGACGCCAGCTGCCCGAAGCAGCTCGACGCGGCGGCCCGGGCTCTCGTGAGGCGCCGGATCGCCACTATTTATGTCCCCGCTTCTCATGCACTTACATACAATAGCACGCACATATACGCCTCCTATAGCGGCCCGCACTTTGCGCGAACCGACTGTTTTGCACAATCGGCGTTCGCCGAACTTGCTGCACCTGAACTCGCTGTAATTCAACTTCAGCCAAACACCATGGCCACCACTCTCATGAAGTCTGCTGCTTCCACCTCCGGCGCTGCCTCTGCCCGACGCAAGACCGCCGCGCCCGCCGGCGCTCGCGCCATCGGCGTGCGGTCCATGCTGCCGGTCCGGCCTTCGCGTCAGGGCGCGGTGGCGCCCCAGGCCTTTTACCTCAGCCCCTACAGCTGCAAGCCCGCGCGCGCGTACCGGTCAAGCCCCTTCTCGCTGGGCATGGGCCGTCTGGCGTCCGAGCTGCTTCGCGAGTCGGCGGCTTGCACGCATGCCATGGACATCTCCGCGCTGGAGGACCGCTATGTTCTGACCTCCGACTGCCCAGGTGAGCTTGGCATGCATGGGGAAGGGCGACCGGCCGAGTGCTGGGAAGGTCACACGTGCGAGGTAGCGGGGAGTGCTGCTGCTGGCTCGCTGTACCGTACTCAGGGGAACGCGTTCAAGTCGCTACCGTCACACCTCGCGTCTCGATTCTCGAACCTTCCGGAACCTTCCTAAGCATTGCCGCTGACGAGCATATGCGCTTTCCCTTTCTCTCTTCCTGATCCCCCTTCCTCAGGCATGGGTGAGGAGGACATCAGCATTGAGATCAGCCCGGAGCGTGTGCTCACCATCGCCGGCGCCCGCAAGGCCCCCACACCCCACCAGCCCCGCACCGCCGCCGCGCCCAACCCCGAGCCTACGGCGGCCGAGCCCGCGGCCGCGGCTGCGGACAGCGATGCCGCTGCCGCTGGCGACGCGGCCGCGGCTGCCCCCTCCGCTGCCGAGCCGTCTGTGCGTGTGTCGTACCGCTTCAGCCGCTCGTTCGGCCTGCCCGAGGATGCGGAGGTGGAGGGCGTGAGCGCGTCGCTGGACCGGGGCGTGCTGACGGTGACGGTGCCGCGGCGCGTGGTGGAGAAGCCCAAGCCGCGCCGCGTGAGCGTGTCAGCCGCCGCCGCGACGCCCAGCGCCGGGGAGCAGTAGATCTGTGAAGTGTGAACCTATGTAGTGAGGAGTAGCGCAAGGTAGCGCCCACGGCGGCCATGTGTGGCAAAAGCGGGCCTAGGAAGTCAACGTGTTTGGTGAGGCAGCAAGCCGAGGCACATGTATTATACTGTCTTTGCGTGGATTGAGTTGTTTAGCCTCTGGGTGGGGGGCTCGGCAGCCCGGCGTAGCGCGGCCACACGTAGGTTGTTTGGTGTGATGTGGCAGTATGCGGCGCCGTGCGGTGTGCCGAAGGGTCACAGCGCCTCAGCGTCTGCTGTTCATATACTGTATTCCAAACCTGATTGTTTCATTATTTCTTTGTGCTGCTAGCCGGTGCCGGTTATTCACCTGTGTTTCATTAAGCGTAAGGGAACATGCCCGCGTTACCGTGACGGCGGTTTCTCGTCTGCGTGGATGCTGTAAATCTCTATCTAGAGCCCCCGCCCCTCGTGTAGACGTCGATCTGTTGGTTCTTGCCTCGGGCAGCCATCTGATGGCCCCAGCCAGCCAGCCAGCCAGCTGCATGTGTTCAGTGCCCGTATCTTCCATCTACGCTATAGAAATTTGCCCCAAATCCGCCGAAGGCGGAGAAAAATTTTTGGGTTTGGGGCCGCGCATCTACGGAGCGTAGACGTTTTGGGCGGATTTGGCGGTATTTCAGACAGGGAGCGTAGATGGTTTGGGGGTTTTGGGGGCGTGCCCCTAGGAAAATTTTTCCGGCCGTAGATGGCGCGGGAGGGGCCATCTACGCAGTGTAGACGCCAGGGGGCAAAAGCCATCTACATGATACGGGCACTGCATGTGTTGTCAGTCGTCGGCTCCGCCCGTTACACTCACTTTGCATATCAACCGTAGCAGCCACTTTGTGTGCATCCCACCAGTCACCAGACAAATGCTGGAAGGTTCCATCGCTTAGCTCCCCACGGCCAGCTTCGAGTCTGGTAATGCAGCACACACTCATAGAACACCTGCAATACATGACCTGCTGTACACACCGCGCGCCCTACCGCGCCAAACGCAGTTTGCTGCAACACTCACTGCAAACCTCACAACCTAGGACCACGCGTGCACCCATCACCCCTCATCCTGCTATCCTGCGCATCCCTGCTGCCTCCTCACTCCGCATTGACGGGCGGCGCCCCCGGCAGCACCTCGTACGGCAGGTGCTTGAAGCGGCACTGCCGTATCGCCTGCGCCGCAGCGCGCTTGACCACCTCGACCGTGGCTGTCTCAAAGATGTGCTGCAGCTTGGGGCCCTGGGCGCAGCGGGCAGGGGGGGGGGCAGGAACACGAGGTGCGGCGTGTCAGCAAAGGAGGGCAGGCCAGCGCACGCAAGCACGTTGCGCCGCCAGAACCTTCCTACTGCTCATGCCCCCACACCAAACTTGCCCAAGCACACCCGCAGTGAACCCGCGCATCCAACACACCGCCGCCACACCCGCGCCAATGGCCGCATTCCACCCCTCTCCTATCTCCACGGACGGCTGCTCCCCACGCCCTGAACCCTCCCTCCAACCATACAGCCCCGCCAGCCTCACCGCGCCGTCGGCCACCAGGATGGCCCTCGCCTCGGGCGCCTCCGCCACATTGGACACCGCGGTCATGGCGTTGATGCACAGCTGCTCGTGGCAGGGGTCCAGCAGCGACACCAGCCCCGACAGGCCGCCGGGCGACTCCAGTGCCGCGTACTTGCCCTCCCGCCGGATGGTGATCGCGCCCAGCGCGGCCACGGCGGAGGTGGCGAAGGGCACCGGCACGCTGGGGCTGGCCGCCAGCAGCAGCAGCGGCACCGCGCCCACCTGCGGTTCGGGTGCGGGCCGCGTGGGGCGCAGGGTGTTGCATGTGGGCGGCTGGGTGTTTGCAGGCAGCAGCAGCAATGCGGCAGTGCAGCCCGCCACCCCGAGAGCAGCCGCACCCAAAAGCCACGTCAGCGCCACGCCGCGCATCATTGCAAAGGACTGCCGTACCGCCGTACCTGCACCGCCTGTATCTTGGCGTCCTCCCGGGTGGCCAATGCGCCCAGCAGCTCCGCCGCCGCGTGCCGCACGGGCATGGGCAGCTCGGGCTTCAGCAAGCCTACGAGCGCGTGGCGGGGTGAAGGGAGGAGGCATGGACAGGGGGATGGCACTCATGATGAGTGAAGGGGTGGGTGCAAAGTGCAGGATTTGAGGAGTTTGGGGGAGCTACTGGGTTCGCTGTGGTAGGCGGAGTGCCGGGTGGCGGGTGATGAAGAGGGTGCATTGAGTTTGGCACTCGTGGGGTACCACGGCACAAGCGTGATCTACATGATTGCGGAGTCGTCCTGTTTCCCTCACACACCTGCCAGGTGAGGGATGGCCTGCGCCACGTCCACCAGCTGGGACAGGATGCCGGCGTTGTAGCGAGCCTGTGCAAATCGACGAGGTTCATGTGAACAGATGGCGTGTGTGTGACGCGACGCAACAGAGGTAAAGAGGCACAAAGGACAATCGAGAGGAAGCGGGCGGGCGCAGACGGTGTGCAAGGATCGAGGATCGCAGCAAGTGTCGTCTGCCGGTCCCTCCCGAGCGCTCACCTGCGTGCACGTGAACAGCAGCACCAGCGCCTGCTGCGCCCGCCCCGCCGCGCCGGATTGCGCTTCCAACAGCGCAAGCTCCATCACCCGCGGCAGCACAGTGCCGCCGCCACACGCCTCCAGCGCGCGCCGGGTGGAGTCGAAGCGCGCCGCCTCGATGAGCGCGGCGTAAGCCTCATCACGCACCTCCTGTGTGGGCAGGCAGGACAATGGCATGGGTCAGATGGGTGGTGCGTACGCAACCTGGGCGTTCACGCGGGCGGTGTTGACAGCAAGCTCAGAGGCTGCAGGTTCCAAGCGTCCTCTGGCCCAGCTGGCCCGGCCACCACATGGCCGCACCACTCGCAGTTGGCCCAAGCACGCCATCCACCGCTGACCGGTCCCAGTCCCTGCCCCAGTTCCTGACCCTCCTCGTTGGCCATCTCCACATGCACTAGGCCACCCACCCACCCACCCACCCACCCACCCCTGTGTCGTCCTCCAGCGCCGCCGCCAGGGCGTCCAGGCCGCCGTGTTGCGCCAGGTCCCGCGCGCCCACCTGCACAGCCGCATATGGCAGGGCCACATACGGTACGCCACGTCAGGCCCGCCGACTACTGAGTAGTGAAGAGGAGTTCTACGCCACACGCGAGATCGCTTTGACATTTGCGCTCTTGTCACAACAAGCAGCAGGACTGGTTCACCAAGGGCGACATGCAAGTCCAGGTGGGTGCAGCTACCAGCAACCTCCCCGCGGTGCATGCTCGCTGCGCGGCCCGCCCCAGCGCCCACCTCCTTTGCCGCTAGGAACTTGAGCGTGCCGGCCGCGAACGTCCGTGTCTCATCGTCTGTGGGATCCTGTAATTCAAGGGTCGATACACTGATTTCGGTTAGGGGCTGCGGACGCGAAGAGCAGGTTTGGCGTAGGGTTGCGCCAGCCGCCTCCTGCGCACCTGTACCGCGCCATCTGCACACGCACACAAATCACGCGGCCCGTCCAAGCTCACCTGCAACAACGACACGATTGCTGGCGTGGCGCCCGCCGCCACGCATTGTACGTGGTTGACTGGTGATGACAATAGGTCCCGGGCCGCTAGCAAGGACTTTTTCCGCACCACAGCGTTGTCGCATGTGAGCTCCCGCACCTGCAGCGGCGCACAGCGCCGTGTCAGCCACAGCCGCTAGTACTAAGCACAGCAACACGACCCTCAAGCGCATGCACATGGCCATCCCATGTGTATGGGGCTGGGTGCGTTCGCGGGGCCGCGTCCACAAGGCGTAACTCCCTCACCAGCTTTGGAAATGCAACCTTCTCAAACCCTCGTGTCACTGCCGTCTCCGGCAGGGCTTTGGGGTTGGGCTTCGCCTCGAACGACTGTATATGCCTAAGGTTTGCTTGGATACGAGCCTGGCTGTCCATGGCTATGATGCTGGCGCCCACTGGGACCGCGGTCCTCCGGAGCAGCGGCACGCAGGCGTCCGGGCACGGACCGTCCCCTCGCCCCGGTCACCGAGCGTCCCTTTGGCTCGCTGATGGATCTGCACTGCAACCTTGCACGTATCTGCTTAAAGGTATCCTCGCGAGTAATAACGCAAGGCGGGTCGGCACAGGAACTTGGGTTGGGTCTACACGTGTTTAGCTCGATGGATGCACTTATGTTTGTATAGATTAGCATCCGATTATTCGCAGCAGTTTGATGCAAGGGAGTGAATCGCTCGGCTTTGTCGCCCATGCCACGAGCAACTTAGAATGTTTGCCCAGCAAATCGAGGGCCTTCAATAATTACGCCACGCGCAACACAACACAATATTACATTCAAACTTGACGTAGCTATCCTCTGTGCTTCAAAGGCTTTCCAGGCTTCCGACTTTGCCGAGCTCGCCGCTACTTGAGGGCACCACTTTTCTAAACATCATAAGCTACTGAACACCTAGCCTTTAGCGATGGCGAGCGCCGCTGCCCGCGAGCGCTATGCCCGCAAGAATGAGCAGAATGAGCTAGAGCGTGCCTTCAACACGATAGACAGCAAGGGTGACAAGAAAATAGATGCAGAGGAACTGACGGAGCTATTCCTTCGGCTCGGGCACAAACCCAAGCGTGGCGAGGTGGAGGACATGATATGGGAGGTCGACGAGGACTGCGACGGCTGCATCAGCCTCCTAGAATTCCAGACTCTGTATACACGGTGCCGCGACGACAAGACCGGCTATGAGCCGCGCGGCCTGTTCAATGTGGTGGAGTTCGTCATGAACGACAAGAACAACCAGGGCTTCATCACGCTGGAGGAGGCGATGCAAATCATGTACCTGCGCTATGGGCGAGCGGAGCTGGACATGCAGCTGGAGCAGGTGTTTGGCACGGCGGACCTGAACAGCGGGAAGATTCTGACGCTGACGGAGTTCCTGCACTGCTTGCACACGAACCAAGTGAAGCAGCTGCTCAACCGCGTAACAGCTAAGACGTACAAGGCGCCGCCGCCGCCGCAGAAGCGCAAGTGAGGCGACGGCAGCAAGCGCTGCAGCAGCAGCGGCAGCAGCAGCGGCAGGGGCAGCAGTAGCTGGAGTCGGTGCGCAAGCCCACCAGCCGGGGGACTGCTCGCCCGGGTTCGCTTGGGGCCGTTCTGTCTGGATCTCATTAGGTAGGCATTGGGCACTACATAGTACTGCGATGGCAGAGCTGCTGCAGAAGCAGCGACTGGGCTTCACATGACAGAAAGCAGCCACGGCTCAGTTCGGTTAGTCTCGGTGCGTTACAGGGAGTGTCAACAATCGGACTTGTGAAGAGTCTGAAAGCAATGAGTGTGCTAGGCTTAGGGACGGAATCTAGGCCTGCGCAGCAGGAGGGTATGTCTGATTGGCACCGGCGTATCGGTGGCCGTGCTGTGTCAGTGTGGGCTTTCATCAGCAAGCGCATACTGACTTCCGTTTGCGACTGGGATTGTCACGGCCAAGCACGATGGGTTCAAGACGTATGCTGCGTACCAAGCAGTTGACACTTTCTTGTCTTTAGGTTGGCTGTGGACCTGTGTAACGTTTGCCAAGTTGTCTTTTGTCAGATTGCCGACCGTATCATCAACAAGGGCTGGGTGGGAGTCTTCAGCCGCGTAGTTGGGAGTAATTTGCACATACATCCAGCAACATGCCGCAGCAAGGCGCAATAATCTGCTCGGGGCCACACAACAAGGTGGAAGCAGCTACGGGCATAGTGGTTGTGCGAATGACAGCGCCGGACATCGTGGTTATGGCTTCGCACGGCACGCCGGGGCGCGGGCGTGCCGCGGGGCAGCCACGGGCAGCACTCAAAACCCTAACTGATGTTTTAGAGCGCTCCAACGACAGCGTCAATTAAATCGCTGAGTAGTGTGAGGTTGTTACTTCCCCTCGCAATGCGTGCAAGACGCCGCGACCCCATTAAACCGCAGCTCGATGCTCGCAGGCGGGATATCGATCCATGAATGTGGCCGCGCAGCTCATACAATCAAATTTCGACATGTTTCAATTGAATTCTATTCATCGCCCTTCTACCGCCTTCAGCGCTTCAAGTTCGCGCACTCGCCGCCACAGTCTGAGGAAGGCCACCGGGCAGCAGTCACGCCCGAACACTACTTCATTCAAAACACGCTCATACGGAAACGAGTACAGTCCCTTACAGCAACTGGAGCTGGCGTCGGCGGGCGATGCCGGAGGGGAGCTGCCCCTCGTCGGGGGCTCTCCTCTAATTGGAGCCCTTGGCTCCGATGACGATGTGAGTTGAACTTCATCGTGCTCATATAGCATTTCCCGTGCGCGGGGGGGCACCGATAAGCGAAGGGCAGCTTGACATTGCACGGGCGGGTAGCACAGCGATGGCGCGATTTTTGTAAGGCCCCCAGGCCAGCCACCGCGATGGGCCTCCAGGATAAGACGGCCACGTACGATAATGCTACTCGCAAGCGCCGCCGTGTGGCGACCCATATCCGCGACCGACGCTTCGGGCTGACGGGGCTGTCCCGTTGGTCTGTGGACGACTGCAGGCACCCGAGGCGCGGACCAGCGCCGCCCCGGCGGCGCCTCCACCTGTCATCAAGGTGACGGGGGAGATGCGGCGGAAGGCCTGGGCCTTGAGCTCAGTCCTTAAAGGTGAGTGAAGCATAAAAGGTTTGGCATATCATCTGGGATCTAGGGATGGGCAGCCACACGGGCAGGCCAGCGCAGCAGCAGATGGGCCTTACGGGTTGCAAGGCGAGAGGCTGAGGGCTGCGAATATAAGGGGTGGGCCTGCAATGTACAGCTATTGTTGAGGCTCTGGGCACACTGCAGCGTTTTTTGCAGTGAACGGGCTAGCAGCAGGGCTAGCAGCGTGCATGGTGGGGGTGGGGGGCGGCAGATCGTTTGAGTGGTGTCAGCGCGGTCGGATGCTGGCAGGCCGGGGATGTGTGGCCATGCCCTTTGAGCCATTAACTTGCTGTCGCTGCTTCCATGCATTGCAGTGTTCGTGAGCAAGGTGGATCCGAACTACGCGCAGCCGTGGCAGATGTGCCCGCAGCGCACCAGTACCGGCAGCGCCTTCGTGCTCGACACCAAAAAGCGCCAGATCCTCACGAACTCGCACGTGGTGCGTTGCGATACCGTGGCGGGCTCATGGATCATGATCGGTTTGGCAGAAGGCGCATCAGACTTTGGTTACTGCCAAACGCTGCTGTATGCGTGTGATCTGTGCCCCGCGGCTGGCCTGTCTGCGCAAAGCTGACCTGCGCGAGGCGGGCAAGCAAACCGGCGGGGCCCCGCCCGGCCATGTCTCTCCGAACCACTGCCATAGCCCCTGCAACCCTTCGTTCGCGCGTTTCATGTATGCGCTAACTTAACAAACCTGCTCTACCCTCAGGTGGCCAACGCAACAGCGGTGTACGTGCGGCGGCCGGGCGCAGCTCGCAAGTTCAAGGCGGAGTTGGTGTGCGACGGCAAGGTGCGTGTGGGATGGATCATGACGCCAGCAGATGCATGGTGCCAGGAGCATGCTGCGGCTTGCGAGAGCCGCCTCCAGCTTGCATATCGTGAGGTCTTGCGCACCACCTCGCCTACTTCCTATGCTGGCGCGCAACTGGCCCCGCAACGCACACACACGCAGGTGTGCGACCTGGCGCTGCTGACGGTGCACGACGACGCGTTCTGGGCCGCGGAGCTGCGGGGCCTGGAGTTCGTGGACGTGCCGGAGCTGCAGGTAGCTGGGTGTGTGTATATTATGTGGATGCACAGGAGCTTGGAGGGGGCTTGGACGGGGACGGAAGGGGTGCATGCCTGAGCTGCCTTTGGGCACCGTACGGGCGCGTGTCGGCGCTGGAGGGGGCGGCGCGCGTGCGCAATGAGATTATGAGAGTGTGCCGGGTGCACACAGGTCCGGCCATGCACGGACACCTGCCGTGTCATTGGCTCGCTGTACACCTGCGGCAGGGCCACCTGCTCCACCGGGCTGAATGCGTGTTGCTGCGTGCCTCTATGCGTTGCCCCTCGCAGAGCCCCATCGCGGTGGCGGGATATCCCGTTGGCGGTGAGTCTAATTACAGCCGATGCCGCTGGGTCCGTAGCCCACCGGAGCGGCCTTCCGGGTGTCTGGTGCCCCTGAAGCGGTGCCTCATCTACCGGTATGAAGGCAATCTCCTGGAGGTAGTTTTAGCCGACTCCGCTGCCCCGCGCCCGCTCCGCAGGCGACAACATCAGCGTCACCAAGGGCATCGTGTCGCGCATAGCGCTGGTGCGATACTCCGCCACCGCCCGCCTGCTGTCCATACAGATTGATGCGGCTATCAACCCAGGTCAGTGCGCGCAAGGGCGGGTACAGTGGGGGGGGGGATGGTGGAGCTTTGGGCGCGACGCGCAGGGGGCATGGAGCAGTCGGTCCAGCGACTGCATGCTCGCCTTGGAAGTGCGCGCCGGATCCTGTGCACACGCGACGAGTTACCCTCCACAAACTCTTGCTCCCCTTGCACCCCATGCGCAACAGGGAACAGTGGCGGCCCGGCGTTTGCGGACCTCGAAGGCGGCAAGGTGGCAGGTGCGTGTCGCGATTCTGCGCGCGCGTGAACAGTCTAGCGGCGTGGGCGACGGCGTTGGCGACCACTATCCTCTGCCTCGAGTATCTTCCGAGCTTACGTGTGTGCTTCTGGTCGAATTGTCCACGTCTCCACGCCGCTATGGCCTTAACTTAAATTACCTAGTGTGCATTCCTCGTTTCCATCACCTTTATCCCCAGGCGTGGCGTTCTCCAAGAACGTGTCCTCCTCCACCGACAACATCGGTTACATCATCCCCTACCGCGTGGTGAAGCACTTCCTGGAGGATGCCGAGAGCCACGGCACGTACCGTGGCGTGCCCTCCCCCGGCTTCTTCACGCAGGACCTGGAGAACCCCGCGCAGCGGGCCTTCCTCAAGGTGCGCGCGGGCTGGGGCAGGGAGGACTCGGGGGTGCCGTACCGTTGGGTGGGGGCTGTGAATATCAGCCCAATAGGGCGCACGTACACCATACACACAGGGCAACCGGCCGCTATGCGCCTCACATTCTCACTTCAAAATGCCGAGTGCGGCGTGCCGACGCGACATGCATGCGCCCCCGCCGCTGCCGCAGATGCCGGAGGGCGTGTCGGGTGTGATGGTGGTCAAGACCGACCCGCTGTCGGCGGCGCACGGCGCGGTGCAGAAGAACGACGTGGTGCTGGAGGTGGACGCCGTGCCCATCGCAGACGATGGTGCGTCGTTGCGGCAGGGGGGGTGCGGGTTGTGATGTGGTGGTGGTGGTGGTGGGGGGGGGGTGTCCGTACCGGCACCAAGGGGAGGGGGTGCAGGGGTGGTGCTGGCGCGTGGCGCTGTGCCGTGCATTCCCGAGATAGTGATCCGCGCTTCAGCCGGTGTACGGTCGGGACCGGCAGGGCTGACAACGTGTTCGTGGCATCGGGGGTGCTTTGTGCACCGGCGGGTGGTGGTGACTGATGACGTGCGTCCGCTGGCGCCGCTCCCCCGGCCCCTCCCCACTTCTTTGTACCATCTTTGCAAACCCCAACACACACATACACATAGGCACTGTCGTTTTCCCTTGTGATCTCTAACACGCAGGCACGGTGGAGTTCCGGGAGGACGAGCGGCTGGAGTTCAGCGCCATCATCCGGGCCAAGCACGTGGGCGAGCAGGTGCACCTCAAGCTGCTGCGGGACGGACAGGTGAGCGCGCACGTGTTTGTGAGGGGGGCATTCATTTCAGAACCCAAAGCAACCGACCGAGTGAACCCAAAGGGGGGTGTCGAGGTAGGGGGAGGCAAGAGCGGGCTGGCGTGTACGCGCGTGTGCATGGGTTGATTGTTTGGGGCACTGCGTTTTAGTCACCAGCATCCCAAACACCCAGCAGCGGCGCCTTGCGTGGCGGCCAGCGCCGTCCGCCCAGCTGCGCCAGAGCCCGCCAGAGCAGGCGCGTCTTGGCCAGCCCCTTCTGTCTTCCATGGACGCTTCTCCCTGTCTTAGAGAGCACAAGGTAAAACGATCAGCAAGCAAGAGATCGTGCGTGCGGTTCTCCCTGGGTCGTGCGCGCCGCGCAGGAGCTGTGCGTGAGCTACGAGCTGCGCGCCAAGGACCACCTGGTGCCGGTGCTGGACGCCGTGGACGCCGTGCCCTCCTACCTCATCGTGGGCGGGCTCGTGTTCGCGCCGCTGTCCAGGTGCGGGGGCGGTGGCGGCGCCGGCGGCGTGGGAGCGGCCCCGCGGCAACCCGCACAACACACATCACCCGCGGCGTGAATCCTTGGGACGAGAGCTGTGCCTGCAGCCCCTGCTGGTGCTCGACGCTAAGGGCGTTTTGAAATTCTTATATCGTTTTGTGTCGCGCCCGACCCTCCTCCACAGCCCGTTTCTGGAGATGGTGTTTGGGGGTGGCGGCGGCCGCCGCAGCCGCCGCGCCGACATCCCCGTGCCGGTGCTGGCGGCGCTCAACCAGAACAAGACGCGCAAGGGGCAGCAGGTGCGCGCGCGTTCGCTGCCATGTCATTTGGGACTTTGGCTGCGGGTCCAGCCGCGGCGGTCTGCTCCCCATGCCATTCCATCATCCGCGCTGGCTACTGCCCCACTGGCCGCTGCCTCGCTGGCTGCTGCCCCATCAGCTGTACCCTCACCTTCCCCCCGCCCTGCCGCTGCCCTGCCTCCCGCCGGCGTCCAGGTGGTCCTGCTGGTGCAGGTGCTGGCGCACGAGATCAATCACGGCTACCGCTACAGGTGCGCGGCAGCCGCGTCGGCGATGAATGAATCTGATAGAACCGGGGCGGGGCGCCAACAGAACACGCACTCGCACAGCAGTACATTGCGCCCCTCAGTCCACACCGCTCCCATGCCGGGCATTGAGCTCATTCCGTGACCGGCTGCCCCGACCCCCGTCTGCGGCTCCCCCTGGCACAGCGTGGTGCCGTGCGAGTCGTTCAACGGCACGCGGCTGCACAGCCTGCGGCACCTGGCGCACCTGGTGGACGGCTGCGACCAGCCCTTCCTCAACTTCGGACTGGAGGTGCGGACCTGAGGGCGAGGGCGCGAAGCAGACCTACCGCGCTAGGTTTCTAACGGCTGCGGGGCGCTTGCGTACGCGGCTCCTGCTTCGCGGGTGGGGGCTTCTTACCCGATTCCACGCGTGCTTTGGCACACACCTGGCTATGCGAAATCCGATTTCCACCGTCACCGCTATCACCACCACAACCTACACCATCACCCACCCCACCACCACCCTCACACAGGGCGGCCGCCTGATCACACTCGCCACCGCGGACGTGCGGGCCGCGGGGCCGCAGATCCTGTCCACCAATGCAATCGCCTCGGACCGGTCGCCGGACATGGCTTTGCCGAAGCCTGAAGATGAAGACTGGGACACGGCAGCCGCTGTCGATGAGAACCCCGCGGGCGGCCTGACTGGCGGGGACAGCGACGGCGAGTGAAGTGCGATGGGTGAACGGACAGAGAGAAGGGGCGCTGCGGAGGCTCTGGGCCAAGCTGCGAGTTTACGACGCTGCTGGCTGGTTGTGGCGGCTGCTGGCTGGTCGAGGCTAGGGCCAGTCGGCCTGCGATCAGGACCGCGCTTATGGATGAGTTGGGTGTTAGGAGGCGGAGGGCTTATGTGTGATGTATAGTAGTCGGGAGCGGTTCATAGAATCATAGTGGTTTACAGAGACTAGACAGTGAAAGGTTATGTGTATTGGGAGCGGCGGTACGGTACGAACCAAACGCAATGGCCGGCGGTGAGGGTGTTCGTATCTCGGAATGATTACTGATGTGCGCGTGGAGCAGTGGATGGGCGCGTGTGTGGCCTTCCGCTCATGCGTTCAAATGAGAATGGGCGCATAACATCCGCTTGTGCAGATCTGGGGGACAGACTGCAAGCCTTGTAGACTTGGCAGGATGGTGTAGCTCGAGCACCATGCTCGCGTGCGAAGGGTTGTAGCGCTCGGGCAACAACGAGTTCCGAGTGGCTCGGTGCGTCGGGTGTGTGATTGCGTGGAATATGTTGCACGTCTGCTTCCGCGGGCAGGAGCATCTCTTCGGCGTTGGCAAGCGTTCTATGCGGGCACCATGATCCTGCCATGAGTGCATGAATGGGGCAGGACAGGGGACAAGCAATGGCAGCCCTGGCAATCTCGGTGTGAGTGCATGTGTGAGGAAATGGTGTGACGACTACTGGTGGTCCGAGGTCGCCTGGGCGGCAGTGCGCCTGTGCCGCCATTGGCTGTGCGTCTGCTTCAAAACATTGTTCACGGCGCTAGTGGAGCAAGGGGCACAAAACAATGCTTGGCAGCTCGGGGACGCACTGCGCGGGAAATTGGAGACGTGTGCCACCGAAAGGGCGTATGGCACTCGAACATGCATGTTGCATGGACGTGTAGGAGCCCATGTGGCATGAATGGGGTGGGGTGGGGTGGCAGAGACCCTGTGATTGCACACGTTGTGGCCCGTGCTGGAGTGACCGTACTGCATACGGTGCAACGAGGAGACCCGTTATGAGACGGGTGCCGAGGCGGGGGATTGGCCTGGGCGGGGGGGCCGCAGGCGCTTGCCGCAGCGCCGCACTCCGCCCGTCGATAGCACTCGATGGTCGCCACAGTGCAGGGGCGCCTTCCCCATGATACATACAGGGTACTTGGCTAAGAGCTTTCGGAGTACAAACGCTAAAGCGGCGCGAGAGTGCTACGAACGCGTCGACGATTGGACGAAGGGGCTAGCGCGTTGCGTCCTGTGAACTTATGGAAACCATGTTTACTTTGCACGTGCTGGCTATCACATAAACATATCAGTTCATAACGCACTCGTCAAATAACCCGGGCGCACAGTTTGAGGTGTTCGCCTGAATGGGCACCGCGAGAAACCTCCTGTAACAGCGAACGCCACCACGATACAATTGATTGTGTATTCATCAGCAATGACCCAGCTCCGGAGCCCAGCTGTCGGCCGCCGTCGAAAGGACGGAGCGCAATTCCGTTGAAGAATGGGCAAGGAACTCGTCGACAAGGCCAAGGAGCTCCTACGCGTGAGTGAACAGGGACGGGAGGCCCTGCTGCAGATTTGGGGCCGCCAGGGTTCGCGAGGACTCCTCCCGAGTTGTACAAGTGTCGGCATCGCATTGCTCGGTTGGGCCGTCCAGTCCCTGGATGGCTTGCAAGGATAACCAGGAGTGATGACACCTGCCCGCCTGACCCCGCCCGCGACTTGCCTGCCTGACCCCGCCCTCGGTCCGCAGGACACTGCACGCGTGATTCGCGCGTACCCGCACGCTCTCTGCTTGCCGCTTCTGCTCCTCTCGCTGTTCGTGGGCGCCGGGCTCTTCGGTTACTTCGCATTCAGGAGCTTTGAATCAGAGGGGAGCGTCAGTGCCAAGGTGAGATTTCATCCGGCTCCGCGCAGTCCGGCCCGACGTGTCCTCAGTTGGCACTCTCCCCTCGGGACTCGGCGAGACAGCACGCCGCCTGACGACTGACAAGTGATAGCATCACATCAAAGCCCTTTGCCGTGAAGTCGTCCTGCAGACCCTTTACCCTTATCCAAGCTCGCAATCATCCCGATCACTTCTGGTGTCCTCGCATGCACAGGACCGCGCACAAGTGGTTGCATCCGAGGCCGCAGCGTGGTGGGCCGAGCATGTGCTACAGGCCTACGAGCCTGTGACGCTGCTGGCGGCGCTGGTGGCGCAGAAGCCTCACACCTTCGTGCAGTGCTTCAATGACAGCGTCGCACACACAACGCAGCATGCGGTGCAGGTGGGCCCAAGCGTCAAGGGTGCCGTGTCATAGGGTGGTACGGCGGGGCGGTGGGGCTACTAGCTCAGCACTGCACTGGCCTAGTCGTCAGGAAATCATGCCCAGGCCAGGCGCTTCTCCCGCGCTGGAACCCTCATGCTCGCTGCCATCCCTCTCGGCATTTCCCGTCACTGCCTTCTTGCACTACAGCACCACGCGCTGCGCAGGGAACCCGTTGGGGAACTGCTCCAGGCAGTGGCGGCAGGTGTTCTTGTCCGCCTTGAGCTTCTCCTGCGGCAGGTGTACTTGTCCGCCTTGAGCTTCTTGGTCCGCCTTGAACTTCTCCAAGAAGCTCAAGGCGGACAAGTACACCTGCCGCCACTGCCTGGAGCAGTTCCCCAACGGGCTGCTTGGGGGACGGCGTAACTTTGTTTTGGGGAAATGGGCCCTCGCCCAGACGCCTACCAGAGCCCAAGGGGCTTGGAGTGCATGCTTAGATAAAGGTACTCTAAAGTCGAGGTCATTAACGAATTGCGCCCCCCATGGCTCGCGCGCAGGGCAACAACAACCAATCGCGCTTCGAGCTACAGCTCCTGCCCAACGGCGTTGTGCAGAGCGCGCGGCCGGCTGCAGGCAAGTGACGCCTGCTGCAAGCGTACGAGGCGTACACGCTCGCGCCGACTGGAGTTAAACCAGCCTCGCACCTTGCTTCCGCAGCTCCCTCTCCTAAAACACGTGCTTCTTGCCCCTGGATGGGGCCCCTGGCGTGGATTCTGGCGCAGGTACCGGGGCATCGGCTGCTCTGGGGTTTGACGTCTTCTCTGATGCCTCGCCGCTAGCGGACCGCGCACGGCAAAGCGTCGCCGAGCGGCGGTCCATCACATGGGGCCCTGCGCCCCTGCCCAGCACCGGCGCCGGGCTGGGCTTTGTGATCCTGCAGCCGGTGTTTGTGACAGCGGCGGCCTCATCTTCACCTGGGGTGGGAGCCGGCGGCGCAGTAGTCAACGCGCTGTGTGGGGCGCCTTGCGCGCGGAATGCATCGTCCTCGGAGCTGCAGTGGTGAGGTGCTGCAGCCACAGGGACAGTGGCAAGGGGCTGTGCCGTGCCAGGCCGTACGCAGCGCGTTACTCGGTCTACGGTCATGTGGCGCTCTTGCGGTGTGCACGTACCTACGAGTTTCTGCTACGATACCTCGCAGGTGGGGCTTCGTGGCGGCTGAGGTTGACATTTCTGCCTTCGCCACTGCGCCCGGCTCGCCGCTGGTGCTGCTGGAGCACCTGGGCTACCGCTACCAGGTGGTGGTGGTGGGCGGCAGTAGCAGCGGCAGCAGCAGTGGCAGTGGCAGTAGTGGCGGCGCGGCAGTAGAGACACCTGTGGAGTCCAGGTGAGCACGCGATGCACAATGCGCGAGGCTGTGGCCGGCGGTGGTCCCAAACAACCCCCACAGTGAAGGGCGCCAGCCAATGCAGCCACCAGCGCCGTTTGCCACCGACCAATGCACGCCCTAACAGTTGTCCCCGCTCATCTCATCACCACTTCTCCATCCCTGCCTCGGGAAGCAGCGCGGTGCTGCCGTCCAACGACTACAAGGAGGGGCGCGCCGAGCTGGAGCCCGGGCCGCAGCCGCTGACGCTGGCGGTGCGCACCTCGCCGGCTGCGGGCTGGGCGGGCGACGACGCCCACACGTACGCCGTCAGCATGCTGGCCGTGCTGTGCGGCATGGGCCTCATCGCGGCGTCGCTGCTGTTCGGCGCCCTGGTGTCCTGGTGCGTGCGTGCTGCGTGGTATTTGGCACGTGCGTGTTGCCTTTGGCTGTGGCTTGATGTTTCCGAGCACAGCGCGAATGTAATTGCGGCAAGGGGAAAGGGTTGTCGTGAGGCCTGGACGCTGTGAACAGCAAGAAGCTGGGCCCTGGTAGCGACGCGGCGTGGTCCGCTCCGCCTCGCAGCTAGCGGCCCCTAGCTGACCCCCAGCATCGTTCACAAGAGCGCCGGCTGGCACCAGCGACTGCAGTGACCGCATCGCTGGGCATAGTGATGCAAGGGACTGAACCACGGCCGCCATGCACCATGCATGCGCCATGCGCCCCCAGGCGGCGCAACAAGATGCTGCTGGAGACGCTGCTGCCCAAGGCGGTGCTGAAGGACCTGCGCGGCGAGGACACGAGCGTGCTGGGCGTGGCGCAGATGAGGCCCACAGGTGCGTGCATGCGTGCGCGTGCGTGGCACACACGTGTGTGGCAAGCGCGTGAGGTTCCGGCTGTTGACGGGCCCCAAAGGTGTTGTGCGCGCGGTATGCTGGTGATGGCTTTGATGGACGTCGGTTCTTGCCGCCACCGCACCCCTGACAGACACGCCCGCCGACACGCTGCTGGCGATCCTGGCAGACCTGCTGGAGGTGAGTGCAGGGGATGAGTTATAGTCCAAATACTCAAATGTTTCCATCAACTCTGATTATTTATGGCTCCCGACAGGGCTGCGTACGCAGTTCCGCTAGGCGGGGCGATGGGGCAACCAGCGCTGCAGCTGCATGCCGTTTGGTTGGACTGCAAGGCGTATGCACTCGAGGTTGAAACTGGCCTCTGCCGGTATACTGTCTGCCCCGCAACACAGGGCGTCACGCCCGACCTGAGGGATGTGGTGCTGGTGCGCACCGCGCTGCAGCGCAACTGGGATGTGTACACGCCACTGAACCTGCGCGGGCACATCAAAGGAGCCAACCTGGACGTGAGTCGCGCCACCTGGCGGTATTGGTGCTGGTGTCGGTGTTGGTGGGCTGGGAGGTGGCTGACGGGGGAATGCTGGTGGCGTGGCAGCGCAGGGGCGTTTTGCACACGACGGGGAGGGGGGCGGCCGCGCCGCAATACGCCTTTGATGCGGCCTGCTGACCTCTCAGCCCTAACAAACCCCTGGATCGCCGCTGCAGGCTGACGTGGCCCAGGCGCTCATGCAGCAGCTGATGGGCTCCGATTCCGGCGGCACGCCGTACGATTCCATGTACGGCAATGGTGGCAACGGCACGGGCCACGGCATGCGTGGCTACAGCACAGCCGGCGGCGGCTACAGCGCGTCCCTGTCGGGCATGGGCCAGGGCAGCGGCGGCCTAGTCCGCCGCATCTCGGGGTTCGTGACGTACAACCTGGACACCATGGCCGGCGCGCTGCAGTTCATCCTGTCGCCGGATGCCATCTTCTCCGACTCTGTGCCCTCCGGCACGCTGGCTCACCCGCTTGGGGCGGCAGCCGCGGCACCCGCAGCTGCAGGCATGGTCATTGGCGGCGGGGATGGTGGCGGCGGTGGCGGCGGCGGCAGCCTGCTCTCGATGCCCGGGAGCCTGTACGACGCAGCCGCAGCGATTCCGGAGGGCAGCAGTGTGAGCCTCGCTGAGGGTGGGGCCGTCGGTGTGTCGGGCGGGCGGTGCACAGTCAGCGGCGCGCTCCACACCATACCCAGCGGCGTCGTCGTGTCCTTGGCGGGGCCGTCAGGCCGGGCGCAGTCGCTGCCGCAGACGGCGGGGGCGGCTGCGTCGCTACAGCAGGGGGCCCACACCGCGAGCGGTGGCGCAACAGGCACGTCAGGCGCTGCAGCAGCCGTGACGGGGATGCCGCCGGTGCCACCTCTGAAAATCATGAACCTGCGGGGAAGCTACGAGCGAACACGGAGCCAGCTAGCTGCATCGCTGCCGCCCCAGCCCCAGCCGCAGCCAGGCTCACCACAGGCGCCACTGTCGACGGGACAACCGTACAAGAACCACAATGCACAGCTACAGCCACCCGCAGCAGCAGTAGCAGTAGCAGTAGCGGCGGCCTCTGCTGCAGTTGCCACAGACTCGGCCTACATGTCCCCCACCGCGATATACAGTAGTGGTGGTGGGGCTGGCTCCATCGCCACGGGCCCAGCAGCAGCTTGCGTGCGCTCCCAAGCTTCCCTCCTGCTGCGGATGTCGAGCTCGGGCTCGCTCATGCGCGGGCTGCGCCACCCACCATCGCAGCAGCCCCAGCAGCAGCCACAATGCAACCTGTCGCAACCGCATGCGCTAATGGCGCATGCGCCACAGCAGTCGTCGGCCGCGGGCTCTTCGCCGCTGGTGCCGCTGACTGCCGCCATCTACCGTAGCTACACAATCAGCGGCGTTCCAGAAAACCCTGCCGATGATGCGGAGGGCAGTTCGGAAGAGAGCGGCCTTTACGGACCCTATGACGAGGCAGACCTGGTGGGCTTGGAGGCCGGTGGCACTGGCGGGGGTGGCGCGCCGGTCGCGTGCAGAGGCAGGGGCGGCGCCGGCGAGGGCACGCATGGGAACCCCCGGCTCACCCGGACGACCGAGGCAGCGCACCTGGCGACGCACCCCTACCAGCACCACCACTCGCAGCAGCATGCGCAGCACAGGCCTGGCAGCATGATCCTCACATCAACTGGCACGGGCTCACTGCTGCTGACCGTGCGCGCGACGGACGAGGGCGCGGCGGCCGCAGCCGCGGGCGCCGGCGCCGGCGCTGGCAACACCTCTGCGGCCGGCACGCCGCGCCCGGACGCTGGCAAGCGCTCGTCTGCCGCCGCCTACAAGCAGCGACGGCCGCCCGGTCGCGCCGCGAGCTTCGGTCTGCCGGACTCGCCAACGCAGCTCGCCTCGCTGGCAGGGGCTGCCGCTGCCGCCTCACGCGTGCAGCTGTGCGCCCGCGGCGGCCGCCGCAGCGTGGAGCTGCCCTCCAGCACGGCTACCGGCGCTTTCGGCACTGCCAGCGTAGGGGATGGAGCGGTGGCAGAGGACTCGGCGTCGCTGCAGAGCTACGCCATGGCGCTGCTGCACAAGCCGGCCAGCCGCCTGGGGCTGCTGCACCACCTGCAGTCCGGTGCTCCAGCCTCTGCGACTGCGCTTTCGCAGCCTTCATCGCAGCAGCTGCAGCTTAATACGTCTGCCGCCGCAGCGGCGGCTGCAGGCACAGGCAGCCCCTCGCTTGCGCAGCTTGCGCAAGCGCAGCACGCCCAGCATGCGCTGAGCCGACAGCGCAAGGCCGCGTCCCACGACCGGCTGAGCAGCTCATCGTTGCCTCACCGTCTGGATCTCAGTCCGTTCCTCACGGCAGAAGCTACCGATGCAGCAACGGCGGGTGCTGGAAGCAATGGCGCCGCTGCCATCGCGCCCTGCCAGGTGCTGGCGTCGCCGCCGCCATTCACGCCGCAGACACTTCCTCTGCCACAGCAGCCTTGCATCCCCGAGGTGCGCTGTCTTGTTGGTCGTCGCTACGGAATGGATGCTAGACACGGAAAGCCATCATGCGCAACATGGAGGTTGCGCGGCATGCGGTGCCGCGTGTGCTACAAGTGACTCCGTTCTGGTTCGCCCCCCGCAGGTGGAGCGGCTGCTCGCCAAGTCCGACAGCTGGGAGTTCGACATGTGGGCGCTGCAGGAGGCGACGCAGGGGCACGCGCTGTCCGTGCTGGGCTTCTATCTCATGCGAAGGACCGGCCTCATGGACCGATTCAAACTCAAGCCGGTCAAGATTGCGAGGTGCCTCGTGCGTTGCGGGCCATGGGTTGGATACGCTGGGTGGCGGGCAGGCAGCAAAGAGGGCTGCCAATGGTGCCCTTGGATGTTGGTTGCGACGTGGGCCTTAGAACGTGTCGTGTGGAGCTCTGGCTGTTGCCTTGATGCCCTGGCTGATGCACACCCCGGAGTCCCTGGCTGGTAACAGGTTGCTGAGGCTGCTGAGGCTGCTGTGCGCTTACAGTTGCTGGCGGTTGTACGTCTGTCCTGATGCATGTCCACACCCCATTGCTGTGCGACCCATGTGCAGGCTGCTGCGCGCGATTGAGAACGGGTACGTGGACAACCCCTACCACAGCGCCATCCACGCCGCGGACGTGCTGCAGACCCTGCACGTGGTCATCCACGCCGCGCAGCTGCACGTGCACTACCTGGACGCGCTGGGGCTGCTGGCGTCCTACTACGCGGCGGTGAGCTTGGGAGGATGGCGTTGACGCGCGCCGTATTCGAGGGAGGATGATCGTCTTGCTGTAATGCCCTGTACATGTGGCATGTCGTATTGTCTTCGTGGCTGCAGATCGTGCACGACTTCGCTCATCCCGGCCTCACCGGCGACTTCCTCGTCGCCTCCTCCGACCCGCTGGCCATCCGCTACAACGACCGCTCGCCGCTGGAGAACCACCACTGCGCCGCGTCCTTTGCGCTGCTTCGGCGCAAGGAGCTAGACGCACTCTCGCCGCTGTCCCAGTCGGAGCGCAGCGCGTTCCGCAAGCAGGTCATCGAGCTGGTGCTGTCCACGGACATGAAGCAGCACTTCTCCATCCTGTCGCACTTCAACACCGTGCACAGACTGGCTGCTTACAGCGGGCAGGCCCAGCAGGCGGACTCACCACACGGCCAGCAGCATCCTTCGCCCAAGCCGCCCCCACCCATCGGTGGCAAGGCCGGTGCTCACAAGTAGGTGACTTGGGAAGGTGGCCTGTGTCACGTGGCCTGTGCCACGCCCTGTCGTGCAACCTGGGATTGCTCGCACTGTCACACGCACAAGATGTAAGCGTTTTTGTGCCCCGTGGCTGTGTCGGACAGGCCCGGGCAGCTGCAGTCGTACGCGTCAGTGGATGAGTCGCTTGTGGTCCTCCAGCTGTCGGAGGGAAGCCTCCTGACCCAGGCTGACGCGGCTGCTTCGGCCGCGGCTGCCGGGGCCCCGGCGCCGCGGCCCGTGGACGACACGGAACGGCTGCTGACCCTGCAGATTGCGCTCAAGTGCGCGGACATTGGGCACCTGGGCGAGTCGCTCGAGGTGCACAAAAAGTGAGTGCAGGCTGGCTCGCGTCTGTGCACTTGCATGGTGCATGCTGAAAGAAGAAGCTGCTTGCTGTATTGGCGCAAGGCCCACGTGTCCGTGTCGTGAGGTCCTGCAACATCGTGTCCATGCCACGTGTCGCACCCCGCAGGTGGCTGTCCAATCTGGAGGAGGAGTTCTTCCGGCAGGGCGACCGCGAGCGCGCGCTGGGCCTGCCCATCAGCCCGCTCTTCGACCGCAGCAAACAGGGCGTGAGCAAGAGCCAGGTCGGGTTCTACGACTTCGTGGCGCTGCCGCTGGTGCACGCGCTGTCCAGCGCGTTCCCGGGCACGCAGCAGCTGATGCGGTGGTGAGTGGCGTGTGGATTTGCGGGTATATTATGGATGCTGGTGTGGGCTGTTTGCGTAGGAAAGACACCTAATGCGCAGGCATTGTGAAAAGCACATGCACAACTAGCCACGCTGGTGCGCGCACCCACGCGATCGCTTCCTGTGAGCTATCCGAACCCACTGTCCCTGTTTACTGTGCCAATTGACGCCTGCAGTTTCCTTCAGAACTACCACTACTGGAAGGAGGCTGCTGAGATGCCGGACGGCATGCGCCGTGGGAACGACTAGCCACATTCGTGGCCCAAAAATGGTGCTTTGAGGCGCGGAACAGGAGAGGAAGCCACAGAAGGGATTGGGGCACAAACCTCTTGGTGACACATCGTCACGGCTTCCGTACACATAAATGCAACTCGCCGCGCTTCTAGGCTTCAAGCCGTAGGTGTAGGCTTAAGGAGGAAGGCCCATATCGGCACGCGTAGCTTGATACTGCTCTGATGGATATTGGTGGGAACATTGGAACTGAACCCACATGCGAATTGGCACGACGGACCACCGGCGTGAGGATTCGCGCCTTTGGCCTGTCTGAGGCCTAGTTCCAAACCGCATTGATGAAATTGAATCGTATTGTTGCATGAGATGTGGCTGCCTTTGGGAACTGCGGCAGTGCATCGCTCTGGCGAGGGCATGTTGAACCGCGCCCAGTGCGGATGTCCCGTGTGCGCATAGCCATACGCGCTGCACCAGGCCCCGAAGGCCTGACTTTCATGTCACCGTTCGTTTCCAAGTCATCAAGTTGGATGTCAGCATAGTTTTCAACGCTCCTGCTGCTTTGACACAGCACGTGCCAGCATGAGTGCGGCCTGCATACCACGGGACGATAAGCGGTAATAAAGTGGTGAAGTGCCCTGGCAACTGACATGCGTCTTAGGGAGGAGGCCGGGGCGGAGATGTGTTCATATGTGTGCGCTTGAAAAATGGCGCGCACGTTTTATCGTGCCTTGGTGACTTGCTGGCTTGTGGCACGCTAGAGCCCGGGCCCAACCGGGGTGGCCCTTACGAGGGCATCAAACGTAATTTGGTGGCCGAACTTCTTGTTTGTGTTTCCCTGGCGCGGGGCACGTTCAGGGAGTCGGTTGTATCCATTGGCGCTGTTGGCAGCTCCACATTGTGGCTGCCCGGCCCCAATATGTTATCCATGCTTCCTACTACGGTGCCCTACATGCACTCTGCGTATGGGATTCGAACATAGTGCGTGTGCTTGTGTGCGAGCGTCATGTTTGTGCATGCGTGATGAATGCATGGGGGGCATTCAACGCAATAGGATTGATTTGAATAAGCGAATCTCGGCGCCATGCCATGCAAACGCGACGCGGCGCGTGTTCACGGGTATTGCTGCTTTGGCGCTGAGAAGAGAAGTGCTCATGTTGGGCTTAAGAGCGCGGCCTACGCGGCCGACCGGTATGAGGCTGTAGGCGGACGTTCAAGTATGACTGTCATGTACCTAGGAAATGATTGCACATATCCTTGGATGCCAGCGGGCGTGGAGATGGCGTGCGTGTGTACAGCTGAAGTCCACGGTTGCTCGAGTCTCGCGTGTGTGCAGGGCTGCAAGCCCTGCGAAAATGCGAAGGTGTTCAGTGCCAACCCACACACGAAATGTGGATCCAGTTTCCACAATGTTACCATCTGACGCAAGTGTAGCACGTGCGTCATTGTGTGTCGAGATCGCGTTAAGCGTACCGCATCACGCAACGTCGCATTGAGCGTTGGGGACACGGCGACTGGGAAGTACTTACACGGTTTCCGGTGTGCGGCACTTTGCTGTGGCAATGGGACTTACCCACAGCGCACGTCGGTGCCGTGTGCCTGTAGGGTATGTCGCATGTGCGAGTGTAGCATCACCTGCACTGATGTGTCTAGGAGGGGCCCGTTACCCCTACCAGGAAACCCGCACCGGGGTGCTGTAAAAGCTAAGTTCGCCTGGCGTACCTCGTGCGACCGCAGCAGCCAGCAGCCCCCCTCGGCTGGCCAGCTGTCTCCTTCCACCGCCCTCAGCAGTCTTTGTTCCCGTCCTTGGCTGTGTCCTATATGCGGCAGGGCACACAACCCGGGTCACCACTAACGCCACCGTGTCCTCAGCCCAACCTGTCCGCAGGCCTGCTGACCTTGGCTGTCCCGGTCACGGTCCCTGTCGGCCCGTCGACAGCACTTCCGGCCCCTGCCCCCACGGCCCACGCCATGCTCCTGCCTGGCACCTGCCCGGCACAACCTGCGGGCTATTACCCCACCATTTCACTGCGGGTCGCCCAACTAGGCAGGTTGGGGCAGGCAAGGGTCCGACGCAGACAAGGGTCCGAGCAGGGTCCGAGCTTGCGTCCGAGCCCAGCTGATGATTACCTGACCGACCAGGAGGCAGGACCAATTAATGCACACCTGACGCCGAATAACATCGAGGTACCTTCAAATCAACTACTTGTATCACAAGCTTTAGCACGAACCACATTCAACGTTTTGCCATGAGAACTCACTCCTTGGGCAAAGTTCAAGCCTGCAGGGCTGAATGTTAACATGGCGGAAGAAAAGCATTCCGTTGTATTTGTGGAGCCCCCGGCGGAGAGCAGACACAGCGAGGCGAGCACAGGGCACACCAAGACTGCCAGTTGGGGACAGTCCCTGAAGGCCAGTGCCCTGGTAAGCGTTGTTGCTTAACGCTTGAGATATAGTCATATGTTGTGTCGGTTGGGCACAAAGTGTAGAGAAGCACAGAGCTGAACGTTGCCGAGCTACCACCTTATTCCATCAAATTATATAGTGGAACATTGTGGCAATACGTTGCGAACTCTGCCCTGCCCTAGTCCTGGGAGGCCAGCTGAGGATGCGAATGAAGCTCCTCTTCTCTTGTAGTGTGGGGCCAAGGGTTGGGGGTACTGAAGATAACCTGTGACTCGTGGCAATAACGACCTGCTGACGACGGGCAGTCCTGACGCCGCAGCCCAGGGCGGGCGCCGTTGGTCCTGAGCCCACGTCTTGAGCCGCACTCGTCCAGCGCGCGCCGGCTTAAGGCTAGGGCGGCTTAAGGCCCCGACTCGCTCTGCGCCTTCTCGCCCGCCTTTCCTGCCCAACGCACCTTTCCTAACCCTGCCACGCAACTTTCCTGTCCTCCCTAGCTGACTTCCTGCTGGCGCTGGTGTTGTTCCCACCCTCCAGCTGTCATAGCCCCCCCCCCCGCATCCTTGCATCCCCGCATGGCTATCCACGCAGGGTGTATGGCGCATTGTGGTGCAACATCCTGTCAGCACGCTCCTGCCGCCCCTGCTGTTGCTGGGCCTGGTGCTAGGCCTGGGGGTAAGTCCCGAGCCCAGACACGCAGCGGCGCACATACACACGTGCTCCCTGCATCCGCACGCGCAAGCGCGGTGGGAGCGCTTGTGCAGGCTCCTGCCTCATCTGCTCAAAGCTTATCGCGCCACTTGATACGCCCCGCGACGTCGCCTGTAGCACTGTTTCGCTCACTCTCCTGGCCATGCCGTGTGTTTGTTATGCTCATGCGCAGATATGGGGGGTGAGCGAAAGCGCGTCGAGCTACTCGGACACAGCCAAGGTAAGCAGCCGGGTGAAACCACACGCCCGGTCTCCACCGGCCAAGCCAGCCAGCATAAGCGAAGCTTAAACAACACACTCACTCAGCTCCGCTTACTGCTCCGCACCCCTGCTCCTCCTGTATCGCAGGTCCGGGCGTACAGCCTGACGCAGGACACGGCCGCCTATTACCAGAGGTGTGTTGTGCTGATAATCTTGGGAGGCGTCTCTTACTGAAGCCTATAACTCGATGCTTGACGGCCCTGCTCTTCCTTCGCTGTGCAGGGAGATGGTCGGCAGTGTGGTGGCGCCTGTGCTGGTGACCAGCGCTATGGTGGGTCGGGGGAAGCGGGCCGGAGTTGGATCTGAATCTGATTTGATCATTTGAGAGAGGCCTATCGGCCTCGGACAGGCTAGAGTTGCGCTCGGGCCTGGGCCTCGGCGCGGCCCGTCGTGTGCCATGCCCCGTGCCCCGTCAGCTGCCCCCCCCCCGCAAAGTCTTACTGACGCTGCTCTGCCTGTTCCCGACACCAATAGTTGCGTCTGCCTGCGTGCGCTGCAGGTGCATTACAATCCAAACTACCAGGACGTCAGCAGCTTATTCCAGGGGCTGGCACCCACGTTGCTGACTCAGGTGAGGGGCGCGATAGGGAGGCGCTCATGCGCGCGCTCTCGTGCGGCCTGCCTGGGTAGTATCTTCTTGGGGCCACTGGATAACACAACTAGCGACTGGAGCGCAAGTCGAGAGCGAGAGAACGACTGAAATTATGCAGAGGGGTCGTAGGCGGCGTGCGATCCAATGGGGCCTGGTGGAGGCACGCATATGCACCGAAGGCAGGGACAGGAACGTGGACTGAGGGCGGCAGGAAGGCAGGAGCAGCTCAGCGGTACGCGCGCAATGGACGGCGGGGCAGGCGACTCGACCGTGTGACCGGTAGAGGACCAGGGATACACTACGGCGCAGGTCGGCATGCCTGAGTCCGCCGGTGCTCGGGACCGCCCCTGCCCCACTCCCGGTGTACACGCAGACCTCCAACAAGTACGCAGGCGCGGTGGAGCTGCAGCTGCAGCCCTTCGGCGTGGTGACGGCGACCTACCCTGCCGCCAACTCCAGCAGCAGTAGGGGCGGCGCGCCGGTGGGCTACGACATTTTTGCGTCGCCGGAGCGCGACATGGCGATCAAGATGGTGCGGGCCCGCTCGCTGACGCTGGCCGGCCCCATGGACTTCATGCGGGGCGGCTACGGCGTGACAGTCACCATGGTGGGTGTGGGCCAGGCTGGTGTCAGGGCTGCGGCGATGGGGTGTGTCCGGTTGACGCAGCAGCGGTGGACCGGAGCAAAGGGGCCGCCCCGAGGGGCCCCAGTGCCGCGGACGGTGGCCCACAATACGGTACCCCGCGAATGCACTGTGCTCAGTGTTTCTCGCCTTGCTCCTTGCAGCCCATCTTCATCACCGGCGTCCCTGAGAACACAACGGTAGGGCGCGATAAACCGGCAATGCTGTGCTGTTGTGGCACTGTGCAGACACCCTGAGGCTTTGCGTTAAGGCTGGGACCGGATTGATGGCAAAGGGCTGCAGTTTGCTGCTGTAAGCTTTGAATCTGTTTTTCGTGCCCACCTTGCCTGGCGCCTCCTCCTTTGCCTCCTTCCCATTTTCTTGCTGCACAGTTCAACAACCCTTACCCTCTGAACCCAGCTTGCGGGGCCGCCTGCGCCTACAACGCCACCACGAAAACGGCGTTTTGGGGCTTCGTGAGTGGCTGTGACGGGGTGTGGGGCTGCGGTATGTGGCCGCCGGCGTGCCGCGACGCTATGTGTGGGTCAAGTTGATGCAGAGATAGTTTGGGCGCCCCGGCATCCCTGGAGGGGCACGCCATGCCGTACCACGTGACCAAGTTCACCCGGTTCAAATGTGCTTGTCTGCCCCTTTTCTACACATACAAATTGTGCAGGCGACAGCGCAGGTGTGGCTCGACATCTTCGAGGCGGTAGACTCGCGCTTCGCGCTGCTGACCGAGCGCGGGTGAGATCGAGCACACAGCGGCAACCGGCTATGGGCCGGGGGCTGGCGGTTGGCGGTTGGCTCCGTGAACACTGGCCTGTCCCCGCTTGCAGACTTTGCCATGGCAGCAACCGTGGCCTGAACCTGGCACTGCCCGCCTGCGCACACTGCCCCCCGTGTTTGGCCGCCTGACCGCCTGTGTGGCCGCCAACTGACGTCGCGCGCCTGCCTGCCCGCCTGCCGGACCTCCCTCGCCGCCCACCTCCACCCCCATCCCCACCCCACGATAGGTACATCTACGAGGTTCTGGTGCCCGACGGCGCCGGCGGCAAGGCGCGGATCACCTCCAACATCGACGGCGCGCTGCCCAGTGACTCGGTGGAGGTGACCGTGCAGCTGCCCAACACGGAGGTGCGGCGGCGGGCGGGCGGGCGGGCGGGCAGGGTGGCCGACTTGCCGTCAATGTGGACGGTTTGGTGGGATGGGGTGGGGTGGGGGTGGGGGTGCCTGCGCTTCCAGGGTGCCTGCGCGGCCGCCCCGCAGCGTGTTGCACATGTTGTGCGCAGTTGCAATTGCAGCCCCGGCATGCAGCAGACTTGAACACATGACAGTAGACGCTCTATAGCTCCGCACGGCGGCTGCTGGCTAGGCGGGGGCCCTGCGCCATCTGCTGGCCTTATACATGGACGCGGCCGGAGGCCGTGCCATGCCGACCGGCAACCGCCGGCTGAGCCCGCACGCCAATACCCCAGCCAAGTGCTGACCCACGCCCCTTCCCGCCCGCCCCTGCCCGGCCCCCCTGCTGGTGGTGACGAGCGCAGTGGGTGCTGCGGGTGCACCCCACGGGCGACTGGATGCCTGCCTGGTACGCGGGGCTGCTGGCGGGCGTCATCGTGCTGGCGGTGGTGGTGGCGCTGCTGGCGTTCGCGGTGCTGGTGTCCAGGTGCGTGGGGCGGGTGGGTGGGTGAGCGGCCGGGTGGGTTGCAAGGATGCTTGGAAAAGCGTAGGCGGGTGGTTTGCGCGGTGGATGGGTGGGTGTTGGGCAAGTACATCGTTGCGCGGCTGCGACGTGCTATGGACTTGGGCTTGTCTGCATGCGTGATTGCGTGCCATGTGCCGGCCATTTCAGCGCTGGGATCAATTCGGCGGCGGCGACGGATGGAGACCTCGATTGCTGCGTGCGGCTGGCAGGCGGCGGGCGAGGGGCCGCGGCACCCGCTGCGTGTGTTGCCACATTGCGCACGTGACTATCGCGCGTTCGTCGCCGCCTCCACCGCCTCCACGGCCGACTCCCCTGCTGCCCGCAGGCGGCAGCACCAGACGCTGCTCGAGGCGGTGCTGCCCAAGCAGGTGATCCGCGAGCTGCGCAAGGAGGACACCACCACCATGGAGGCGCGCATCCTGCAAGCCGGTGCGTGCGTTAGGCGGGTTGCAACGATGGTACATGGAAGTGTAGCAACGTAGACAGCAGGCGTGCGTGCGTTGGGCGGGTTGGGTCGGTGAGGCGGGAGCGTGTGCGCCGGGTGGGGGGTGGACGGATGGTAGACTGGTAGTCCATCCCAATGCCATGATTCAGCCATTACCAACTCGAAATCAATAGAGCGCGGAGGAGAGAGATGTGCGGTACTCGTGCTCGGATGGCAAGGGTGCTTTTGGGCGAAGGCGGGCTCAGCCCAAATTGCTTTGGTGAAAGGCGGGCTACGGTGATTTGCCACCTGGATAGACGGGCGCATACGCTGGTCACCACACCAAGGCATGCAAGGTAGCGCAGGAGCAATGCGGCGACGGCAGGCCGTATGGACACGCACGCCGTGCCGAAAGCCCGCCAAGTCCGCGCGTCCGACCCTTGCGCCTCGCCCTGACCTGCACACTCGGCCGCGCCCCTGACAGACACCCCGGCCGACATGCTGCTGATGGTGCTGGGCGAGCTGCTGGAGGTGCGTCTCGGGTGTGGAGGGGCGGGGGGCACGTCTCGGGGGGCGGCACGGAGACGTGCTGCCCTCACAATTCATGGGCTGCGGGCTGCGGAACCAACCCTAACCGGCTCCTCTCCTAACCTCCCCTCTTCTCCCCTGATCTCCCCTGATCTCCCGCCGCCTCGCTCGGCCTTCCCCGACCTCCCCTGGCGTCCTCCCGACACGCAGGGCCGCACGCCCGACCTGCGGGATGTGGTGTTCATCCGGACGGTGCTCATGCGCAACCAGGACGTGTACGCGCCGCTGAACCTGAAGGGCCACCTGCGCGGCTCCAGTCTGGATGTGAGCGCGAGGGCGCGCAGGGTCTGCTGCTGCTGCTGCTGCTGCTGCTGCTGCTGCTGCTGCTGTTGCTGCGGGGCGCTTGGGGAGCTTGGGCGTGGGCGCGGGGCGTCTTGGGCATGCTTTGGGAGAGAGTTGGGGCGTTAAGGATGCCGTGTTGCAAAACGTTCAGGGCGGTGGTGGCCACGTTCGCTAGCTGGCTGATGCCCGCCTCCACAGCCCACGCTCGGCCTGACCTCCTCTGACGCCGCCCGGTTGCTCTGTGCACGTGCCCACAACCCCCCCCTCTCAAGGCGCAGTCTTCAGTGCACATATTCCGCTTTTCCAAACATCCTTGCAACCCACCCACCCCGCCCTCACACCCACCCACCCACCTGTCAGGCCGACGTGGTACGCGCGCTGATGCGGCAGCTGGGCAGCGGCGGCGACTTCGAGTCCACCAGCGTGTACGGCAGTGGCCGCATCGCGGAGGAGGCGGAGGGCGGCGCCGGCGGCGCGGACAGCGACGGCGGCGGCCCCGGCGCCACCGACAGTGCCTACTCCGGCCAGCCGGCGGACAGCGTGGAGGGCGCGCTGTCTCTCATCCTGAACGTACAGCCGTACCACGTGGTTCGCAGCGTGACGGGCGAGGTGGGCGGCATGTGCGGCGTGCTGACCGCGCAGCACAGCGTGGACGGCGAGCTGCGCTCGCCGGCGCTGGGTGCGTTCGACGTGGAGCCCAGCGGCGGCGCCATCACGGGGGTCATGGTGGCGGCGAGCCTGGGCGCGGTGGCCGAGGGGGCGCCGGTGGCAGCGTCGGGCGTGGCGGCGGAGACGCGCAGCCGGTGGCGCGGCAAGAAGACGCCGCTGATGCTCAGCAGCAACGGGCGGCCGGGGCTGCCGCCCGGGCCGCCGGCGGCGCCGCCGCAGCTGGTGATCGTTCCGCCGGCCATCATTGAGGACGTGAGTACCTTGTTGTCTGTATGACGTGAATGTTGGGCGGGCCCGGGAGCGGCCTGGGCGTTGCCAAGTCGCTGGCAGGCGCCAAAGACCGGGGAGGAGAGCTTGCGCGCAAACCCAAGCTGCTCCCCTCCTGCTGAGGTGATGCTGAAGGCGCTGTGTGACTGAGCTCCCGCTCCTCTAATCCGCATGCAGTCGGAGCGACTGCTGCAGCACGTGGACGGCTGGGAGTTCGACACATGGGCGCTGCAGGAGGCGACGCAGGGGCACGCGCTGTCCGTGCTGGGCTTCTACCTCATACAGCGCGCAGGGCTGGTCAGCAGGTTCCGGTTGAAGCCGGTCATACTAGCAAGGTGAGCTGGAGGTGTTCGGATTGCGGTGGGGCTACGATAACGTTGCATCCGCGATGCCGTCCGGTGGCGTGAAGGTACCGCTGCTGCGCGGTCAGCAGAGGGGCACCTAGTCGCCATCAACGTCGATGCCCTGGTCGGCCGGGATGGCACGCTCTCAAGCCGAAACTCACACCCCTCCACTCCTGGGCTCTACAGGCTGCTGCGCGCGATTGAGAACGGGTACGTGGACAACCCCTACCACAGCGCCATCCACGCCGCGGACGTGCTGCAGACGATGCACGTGGTCATCCACGCCGCGCAGCTGCACGTGCACTACCTGGACGCGCTGGGGCTGCTGGCGTCCTACTACGCGGCGGTGAGCTTGGGAGGATGGCGTTGACGCGCGCCGTATTCGAGGGAGGATGATCGTCTTGCTGTAATGCCCTGTACATGTGGCATGTCATATGGTCTCCGTGGCTGCAGATTGTGCATGACTTCGCTCATCCCGGCCTCACCGGCGACTACCTCATCGCCACCTCCGACCCGCTAGCCATCCGCTACAACGACCGCTCGCCGCTGGAGAACCACCACTGCGCCGCGTCCTTTGCGCTGCTTCGGCGCAAGGAGCTAGACGCACTCTCGCCGCTGTCGCAGTCGGAACGCACCGCATTCCGCAAGCAGGTCATCGAGCTGGTGCTGTCCACGGACATGAAGCAGCACTTCTCCATCCTGTCGCACTTCAACACCGTGCACCGCCTGACAAGCTACTCGCAACAACAAGCAGCGGCCGCTCTGCAACCCTCGCCGAGCCTTGCTCGGGCGGTGTCGCTCAGGCCAAATGGAAGTGGCGACCGGAACGGCATTCCGCCACCATCGCCACGGCAGCCGTTGTCGCTGTTCCAGGCGCCGCGGCCCGTGGACGACACGGAACGGCTGCTGACCCTGCAGATTGCGCTCAAGTGCGCGGACATTGGGCACCTGGGCGAGTCGCTCGAGGTGCACAAAAAGTGAGTGCAGGCTGGCTCGCGTCTGTGCACTTGCATGGTGCATGCTGAAAGAAGAAGCTGCTTGCTGTATTGGCGCAAGGCCCACGTGTCCGTGTCGTGAGGTCCTGCAACATCGTGTCCATGCCACGTGTCGCACCCCGCAGGTGGCTGTCCAATCTGGAGGAGGAGTTCTTCCGGCAGGGCGACCGCGAGCGCGAGCTGGGCCTGCCCATCAGCCCGCTCTTCGACCGCAGCAAGCAGGGCGTGAGCAAGAGCCAGGTCGGGTTCTACGACTTCGTGGCGCTGCCGCTGGTGCACGCGCTGTCCAGCGCGTTCCCGGGCACGCAGCAGCTGATGCGGTGGTGAGTGCGACGGCGCCAGTTCATATCTCACGTTAACTCATTACTCATAGGGAAAAAGCCGTGCGCCCTGAGCTGCTCCATGCATCGCACTTTCCGCTGGCCAAGGTGCTGACTCTGTGCGCTTGCCTTACCTCGCTGCTGCACACCACCCGCCTGCTCGACAGCTTCCTCAACAACTACAACCACTGGCGACAGGTGGGTCCCAGCGTTGCTGCCTCTTGAGCATGAGCATGAGCATTTACATGGGTTCGAGTCCACGCGGCCCCACTAAATCTTTTGTGTCCGGAGGCGCGATAAGTGTCTCGTGCGGCACGGCGCGATGGCTAGCAGGTGCAGCCTGTCGCCTGTCGTACCAGTGTACATCAAGCGGATCCGTTCCTGACCCCATAAGTTGCGGTGATCGTGAAAGAACCCTTCCCGCCATGTTTTGGACCGCAACCAACAGGTCGACGGCCAGCCGCCTGTAGAGCCACCCAAGGTACGCACGCTGTCTGGCCAGGGCTCGGGCCGCCAGCTGCTCGCCTCCGTCAGCAACCGCCTGCTGTCGGCGGCGCCGTCCACGCCGCGCGGCAGCGCAGCCGCCGCAGCGGCGGCGGCCGCAGCCGCACGGCTGGAGAAGGCGCGCCCGCCGCCACTAACGGTACCGCCGGCCGGAGTGGACGACAAGCCCGGCATGCCGACTGTGCAGCTCACGCTGGCAGGCAATAAAGGCGGGCGGTGAGCGCGGTGGGGTGCGGGTCTCCACCCGGCGCTGCACAGGGCGCTGTGAGGTACGGCGTGTAACGGATCTGGAGCTTGCGGGTGCAGTACGGATGGTGGCTTCTGTACGGCTGACATGCTGCGCCGCCAGACGGCGCGCAGCGGCGCGCAGCAAGGCGTTGGGTTGCTCTCGCAGCTAGTTGTGTGGGGTAGCAGCATCGGCCCCGTGTGAAGGGCCGGTCGTTCCGTGTGGCGCCGCGCTCGCGGCATTGGTTTGGGCTTGCGCAGCAGCATGCATTAGTACACTGTGGGCAGGGAGGGGGCGAATGCACGGGACGTGTACACTTATATACCTGTACGCAGGTGGCCATGGTGCTTTAGTACAGACGGCCAGTACCGGCAACCATTAGCGCTTCGGCGGCGGCTGGCCGTGGGGTGCCCCGTGCCGTGTGTGCATACGGTGACCTCGGCACCTTCATTCGTAAACAACTGAGTGGTTGTTTACTAACTTGACAGCCGGCTAGACGTGCGTTAGTTCGGTGGCATTTGCGGCTCGGGCGGGGGCTGGCGTACATGGACTGGACTGGACTGGACTGGACTGGACTGGACTGGACTGGACTGGACTGGACTGGACTGGACTGGACTGGACTGGACTGGACTGGACTGGACTGGACTGGACTATGCTTTGATGCCATACCGCACTTCCAACTTCGGATCCAGGATAAATAGCAGGGCGTGCTGTGAGGCGGTGGGGGCTTGCACTTTCCATGCCTCCGCGCAGCTGCAAGCGTGGGGCTGGAACGATGATTGCGTGTCGGCAAACGGAACCGATTACATAATAGTTTTATCAGCAATTGTTATCAGCAGCTGAGGAATATTTATTTGGACGGGGGGCATAACGGGCTATTTGCAAGTCGGTGAGACAGATGAGGACCAAATCCTTGATGCGGGGTTTGAGTTTGACCATGGCGCCCATTTACTGTATGGCGGAGGGCCGGGACTCGGATGCGAGGCAGCTGCATCATATTCGCTCCCAAATCAGCCCTAACTCAGCGCCTATGGTCCAGGGTTCGAATCAGCACGAATCAGTGCCCGGCCGTCCACGCATAGAATAAGTGGCGGGCGCCAAGCTCCGAAACTCAAAATCAGTGGGGGCCTCGGCCTCTTCAAACTCGGAACCGCAACAATGCCTGCCTGTGAAATGCCTCCTGCCCACGATAGGGTCCGACACTGGGCCCCGTCCATGGGGCTGCCAAGGCAGGGAGGAACCTGCTTTGACCCCGAAAACCCCTTAATCTTCAACCTTCGCGTCAAGCGTCACCTGTGCCAGCAGTAGCAACAGGAGAGACATGGAGACAACGAAGATGGCCAGTGGCAGGGCAGTGCTACGTGCCAACTGCAGGCAATGGCAGCTGTGCTATGTTACTGAACGCTGTCGGCAAGTGCCGTCACTTGACATCAGGTGACGCCAATGTATCACGTGCAGAGCACAGCGAACTTTAGGGGTTCAGCGAGTCATTCGGGGGCCAGATGCCGGGGCAACGGGGGGCAGCGGGGGCTTAGGGCTTGGCTGAGGGCTGTCGAATGGGCTATGCGAACTGATGCCGAGTCGGCGCCCGCAGAGCCCCCGCAGGAAAAAGCTTCAAAGGAGTTACTCGCGCGTCACGCATTTGGACTTAATTTATGATAAGTTCAAGGCCCAGTCGGACCTGCGGCAATGTCGATAAACTGAAGGGTTTCTCGCAACCGGGGCGTTGCCTATGAGCGTTATCTTTGCAATAGCAACCACGACATCCTCAGTCTTTCAATCTATACCAACATATGCGCAATGTCAATACAGCGCCGTTATGAACGCGCTAGAATGACTTTGTCCAGGGACTGTGTATTTCGCCGACGCTCCGTAGCCCCTTAAAATTTGCACTACGTTAAGTATACAAGTCGCTGCAGCTATGGGGCAAACGACACGCGACACCTAAAAGCCATATACGGTCCGCCCGTGGCTTGCTTGGCACATCTCAAGGAGCCTTGAGGATGCCAAAGCGGACGGCTGGCCGGCTGCGACATTGGGCGCGACAGAGTTGCACATCCTGCGCGGTGAGTGAGCAACCTGGTGATAAAGAACGGGACGTGGAAGCGCGGTGCCTGCTTCATATTCGCTGTCGAGGACTTGCTGAGCATTTGACCCGAGTGCCAGTGCCAGTGTGAGGCGCTCTGCCGGTCATTAGCAGGACGATGACATTCACTGCCGCGAGAAACGGAAAGTCGCTGGGGTGCAGGTCTGGCGAAGCATACAAAGATAGTCTTAGGAAGGCGGCCTGAGGAGGCGCAGGCGCCAACCACCACCACGGCTCTCCGCGCCTTTTTCCTTGTCACCCACGGCAAGCTGTCCTGTGGCGCGGTCCTCGCACACAGGGGGTCTGGCGCATCGTGAAGCGCCACCCGTTTTCAACTCTGCTGCCGCCGCTTCTGCTGCTGGCGCTGGTCCTCGGGCTCGGGGTGGGTGCGCTCGGTGAACCGCGTCACACTTCCCGAGCACGCCACACGGTCACCGCAACACGGTCACCGTGCGCGCGGTTATTCAGAGCACATATGATATGCATGGTAGCTAGAGTTAACTCCGAGCTCCGATTCCGCTCAGAACGTGCGCGGTCCCCTGGCCTTGCAGTTGTGGGGAGTGCGCGAGCTCATAAGGAGCTACGATGAGTCGACCAAGGTGATTAATCGGCGGGCGCAGTCACATGCAGCAGCATGACCTGGTATTAAGTCCGAGCAGGACGAACCTCGTGACCTTGTAAGGTAGTGTGTCCATCAGCAGCGTCGGAAACATATTAGATGTGTTTTCAACGCTTCTTGTGGTCGCCCCCTTCACGTCCTCTCAGGCTCGCATGCTCGGCCTGGCGTACGAGACTGTCACATGGTAGGAGCGATTGCGGCGTGACGGTTCGCGCCCCATGTGTGTGGTTCGTTGCAGCCCTATATTGCTTGCGCGGATGGTTGGGTGCGACTCCCGGAGCACCGCGCTGGTTATAGGCCAAGTGGGGGTTGTCCCCAACCCACATCAACTGCTGCAGTTAGAGAAATTCGGGGTTTCTTGGTTCCACGCAAACGGAAAACTTTGAAAGAATTGGCGTTGCGGTGCTTGTCGGGGATGGCCTCGCAGCTCCACCTAATCCACCTTCAACACACGCGCACACACGCCCACTGACAATGTGTTGCTTATTCGGCATCATTTACAACGCAGGTACAAGCAGCAACTCGTGATGAGTGTGCAGCCAGTCATCCAGCTGAGCAACATGGTCAAATACAATCCGAACTGGGATGCGGTGCAGACGATGTTTCTGGCGCTTGCCCCCACGATGCTGGTGAGGGCGCGCTTGCGTGCGGCCCGCGCTGTGGAGCACGCAGTTGCGAGTTCTGTCTGTTGCGAGCCCTATGGCATTAAGTACGTGACACGCATGGTGGCGTTGCGGCAAACGCACCGCACGCCATGCCCGTGCAAGGGCCCGTTGTGCGGAAGCATGCGCCCACACTCGCACAGGGCAGGGCGCCGTGTCGGGGTTGGCCTCTGGTCTGTCATTCTCTCAGGAAAAAACAAAAACCCTCAACACATGCGCGCACACATAATTTGTTCCGTTTTTTTGGATTTGTGTTTAACATACGGTAATCGCACACCGTTTCAACACGCACACGCTTGCGCATCACGTGCGCAGAACACGTCGTCCTCGCTGGACACACACCTCATACGACTGGAGCCCGCGGGCGTGGTGCGGCTGGAGTACCCGGCGGATGGGCCAGACCAGGCGCTGGGTGTGGACGTGTTGTCTCCGCTGCAGCCGGAATCGGCAGCAGCGCTGGCGGCGGCGCGGAGGCACCAGCTGACGCTGGACGGGCCTGTGCACGTGTTTGATGGCGGGTACGGCATGATTGCCCGGAAGGTGCGTGGAGGCTCGAGCGTGGTGACGGATAGGCCGTACGGAGGGTTATCGCGGCCAGTGCAGCGCTGCCGCGCGTCTTCGGGGGCGCATGGTGATTGTCGCATCGTCGGGAGCAGTTGAGTAGACGTATGAGGTTGTTGGATGCGATTGCTGGGGTGGGTCGCCGCGAAGCTGAGGCTCACGCCGTTGCCCTCTGTGCGCAGCCGATCTACATCTACAACGTTACCGGTAACGAGCGGTAAGAGGCATGGAGAGGATCGGCAATGAGTTGGCGTGCCTTCGTGTCGTGTTCCTGGGTGCGAGCCTACAGCTAGCTTGCGGCACCGCGGCCCAACCACGTGGCCCAACCACCTGTCGCACCTGTTGCAGGTTCGGGCAGCTGGACGTGCCCAATCCTGCGTGCGGAGAGCCCTGCGGCTACAACGCAACCAAGCGCACTGCATTCTGGGGCTATGTAGGTGATGCGTATGCGGGGCCCCGCCGCCGCCTCTGTCATGCCTGCCCCGAAAACCGTTCTGTGCATGGCTGCCGGCTTCCCACCTGACCCATCTTCCGCGCAATTTTTGCACCGCATGCAGGCTGTTATCTTGTTCAGCGTTAACGAGCTGTCAACCAGCCCGGACTCGCCGCTGCGCATCCTGGATTCCTTGAAATATCGATACGAGCTGAGGGCCGTCAATGCCAGCGAACGACCCTTAGCGAATAGGTGAGCGATACCTTTGGATAGCACCTTCCATGACCAGCCGGCCAATTTGCTGTACGCCAAGCTCGAGCGAGCAATGGTGGAGCTCCGCGCGTGGGGCATCAGCTGCGCCTGAATGACCGCTGTGCCGCGTGTGCCGTGCGTGCAGCGCCGAGCCGCCCGTGAACCCAGAGGAGGTCACAGTCAGCCTGTACGAGAATGAGGTCAGTCCTGTCGCTCGTGTGTTTTCGGGCCACCTACGTACGCGTCCTCATGTTTGGTAAACCCCCAATGGCATGCTTGGCACTGCCAGGTTGTGTGGCGGGGTTATCACGGCAGGCAAGCAAGTATGCTGGGAGGTGCCTTGGCCGGCGGGCCGCGGGTGCCGGCGGCATTGCCGTGGGCGAGGTTTGCTGACGCTGACGGCAAGCCGCGATCCATCCCCTCTGTGCCGGCTGTGCCGCAGTGGGTGCTGCGCGTGTCCACGTCCGAGGCGTTGAGCGCCAGTCGCTACGTGGGGCTTCTCGCGGGCATTGTGGTGCTGGCGGTGGCGCTGGCAGCCATGTGCTTTGCGCTGCTCGTGTCCAGGTGCGCTTCTATTGCAGCTCGCTTGCTTGCGCGCGTGCCGGGCGATGCGTGGGCGCGTGCCGGGTGGTGCAGGAGCGCGCTGCTGGGCTGCACAGCAGGCGCGGGAAGTCCGGGGGCGCGGCCAGTTTGTGGTCGTTCAAAGGGACGAGCGCGGGGTCTTCGTCTGTGTGGACGCCAGCTCCCAGGTTTGTTTCAGCGTCCCAAGCCTTGACTCGTTTCGTGTTGCTCGTGTGTTAGAGATCACAAGGAAAATCGACAACAACGTTTCGTGTTGCTCGTGTGTGTGTGTCGGAGCAGGAAGCGCAACAAGGAGCTGCTGGAGGCGCTGCTGCCGCGCGAGGTGATCAAGAGCCTGCGCGAGGAGCAGGCGGCCAAGTCGCTGAAGGACGCGATGGGGCCGGCCAACATCCTGTCCGCAGGTGCGCAGGCCCATGGGCTGAAACTGGCATGCTACCAATGCTAGCCAACTCCGCGCCTCCTCTCTTGGTCTGGCGCTGCCCGCCCGCAAAGCGGCCCTCCACACCGGCACACGGCATTACGTCGTTACCCGCCGCCGCCTCCCCACGCCTCCCCACGCCACGCCACGCCCTTGCAGACACTCCCGCCGACCTGCTCATGCTGCTGCTGGGCCAGCTGCTGGAGGTGTGCCTCGGGGCGGCGTGGGGGCACGGCGAGTTGCTTCTTACGAGGATGCGCCTGACCTGACCTCCCCCGACACGCTGACCTGACCTGGCCTGACAGGGCAACCTGCCGGACGTACGGGACGTGGTGTTCATCCGTACGGCGCTGGCACGCGGCTGCGACCTGTACGAGCCGCTCAACCTGACCAGCCACATCAACAACGCCAATCTGGACGTGAGTACGGCACGGCGTCGTCGCCGCGCGCTGGCGCCGAGGAATCCGAAAGCGGGCCATGTGGTGTCGGGGGTGGATGCGAGTTCAGGAAGGAAACAGTCATGCGTGAACAGTCCGATTGGGGGAATGCCCGCATGCTGATCGGTGCTCATTATTGTTGCTTCCTATCCACAACTCCACCCGGTTTTGCAGTCGGACGTGGCCCAGGCGCTCATGCAGCAGCTCGGCGGCGGCGGCGGCGCGGGCGGCATCGCGCAGCCGCGCTACAGCACCAACAGCCGCGTGCGGCGCCGGCTGCACTCGCTCGTCACGGGCCGCTCCAACGCCGGCTCCATGGCCGACTACGACCCAGACACCGACACGGACAGCATCGCGGGCGGCATGCTCACGAGCGTGGTGATGGCGAACGGCAGCGCTGTGAGCGGCAAGATCCGGCGGTCAGAGGACGCGGGGCCGGGCGGCGCAGCGCCGGCGGGAGCCGACACGCTGGCGTCGGCCCTGGCGCTGCTGATGACGCCGCGGCCGGCGGCGTGGATGGACCGCGGGCTCGGCAGCGCGTCGGAGGTGGCCATGGGCCCGCCACACGGCCCGGTGGCCATTGCAACGCCGTCGCTGCTGCCAGCCGGCCTGGGCGGGGGCCGCGTGCCCGTGTCCGTGGCGGCTGTGGCGGCGGCGACGGCGGCGGCTGGCAACAGCGGCGCGCACGGCCGGCAGCGCCAGAACAGCCTGTCGGGCACGCACCAGTCCCAGTCTCAGCAGCAGGAGAGGGGCTCCCAGAGCCTGTGGGAGCGCGCCGCGGCAGCGCTGATGCTGTCCCATGGTGGCGGCGGCAGTGGCAGCGGCGCTGAGCGCGAGCACGGACGCAGCGAGCGGGCAGCGGTTCGCGCCGCTTCAGCGGCGCGGCGTGCAAGCGCCTTGGACCCAGGAGCAGTAAATGCACCGGGTTTCTTAGGCCGACTGGGCAGCTCTTCGCGTCGTTACAGCGTAGAGACGTCGAGCCACTTCTCCGCGCTTGGCAGCGCGGCGGTTACGGCAGCAGCAGCCGCAGCAGCCGCAGCCGCGGCCGGTGACTGTGAGGATGGGAACTCTGACCCGCAGCGCTTCAGCGGCGCCGGCGCGGGCGCAGGCGGAAGCGGAGGCGCGGCTGGAGCTGCCAGTCCGTTTCTGACGACAGGCCAGCCTGCTAACCAGCTGCGCAGCACTCCTCGGCTTCATGACGCGTTCCTAGTGGGGAACGGGCCGCCAGGCGGTGCCGGTGCCGGTGCAGGCCCCAGCCGCAGCCGGCCCGCCAGCGGGCCTGTTGTGATAGTCCCCGTGAGCGGAAGGAGCGGCCGCGCCGTGAGCGTGCTGCCTGCTAGCGGCGGCGCTGCTGCTCCAGCTGCAGCTGCTGGGGCAACACTGGGCGCCGGCGGCTACGGTTCCGCACTGCTGACGGGAAGCCAGGTGCGCGTCGCCACGGCTGCCGGTGCCGGAGCCGGAGCCGCCAGCAGCGGCCCGGGCGGCGTCGCCAGCAGCCTCGGGGCAGCGGGCGGGAACGCAGGCGCCGTCGGGGCTGCGGGCAGCGCCGGCGGCCGAGGCGGCGGCCCCGAGTCGGCAAGCACGGGCAAGCTGCCCTGCGTCACAAGGATGCAGCCGGCGGCGGTGACCTTCGCCGAGATGCGCGCGGGCGTGGTCAGCGGGGCGGTGGACGACGGCGGGCTCATCTCCGGGACGCTGCCGCGAGAGGAGGGGACCATCACGCAGACCAGCGAGATGGAGATGGCCATGGACGCGGGCCTTGACATGGGCTCACTTTTGGAGCTGGGCGGCGACGGCACCCTGGACCTTGGCGAGATGGCGGCGGTCGTGCGTGGGGCGCCTGCTGGGCAGCCGGAGCTGCGCGCGTCAAGCCGCATGGCACGGCTGCAGCTGTCGCAGCAGCAGATGCTGCAGCAGCTGCCGCAGCAGCTGCCGCCGCCGCTGCCGCCGCTGCCGCTGCGCCCGCAGTCGCTGCAGCTGCGCGCGCAGTCGGGCGCGAGCGGGGCGGCGCAATCGCAGGAGGACTTTGCGGAACTGCCGATGCCGCCTTTGGCACGGCCGCCGCCGGTGCAGCCGCTGCCGCCGCCACAGACGCAGACGCAGCGGCGTGTGTCGGGCGTGCTGGGACTGCTGACGCGACGCGTGACAGGCAGTGTCGGCAGCCCGGGTCAAAGTCCGAGCTTGATTCCGGCGCCTGTCGGGGGGCCGACTGCAGCGGAGGTGGCGGCTTCCACAGGTGGCAGCACGGGCCCCAGCGCAGGTGGCGCGGGTGGTGGTGGTGCTCTCGGAGCGGCGGCCGTGGTGGCCAACCAACACAGCTTCTCAGGCAGCCTCAAGGGGCTTGGGCTTGGTCGCTCGGCCTCGGGCCGGGCGCCGGCGTCCAGTGGTGCGGTGCTGTTGAGCGTCGACGGCATGGCGCCGCTCGCACACCAGCCACAGAGCCGGCTCGGCGCCCAGGAAAAGGAAAAGGAAAAGGAGAAGAGCGGCTTCCTGTCAAAGCTGGGGAGCAGCCGGCACATGACCTGGGGCTCGAACGCAGCTGGCGGTGGGGTTGTCGGTGGAATGGGAGCTGCCGGCAGCGCTGGGAATGTGGCCAACGGCAGCTCAGAGGCGTTCGGCGTCGCGTCGGCGGCGGCGCTCGCTCAAGCGCAGGCGCAGGCTCTTGCGTATGCCAAACAGAGCCTGCCGCCGCCGCCGACCGTCATCCAAGAGGTGCGCCGGGACCGTGGCTGACCTGCGCCCGGCGATGCCCATGAATAGATTTCGATGTTCGTGGCGACTGGCGAGGCGCCAATGACGCGCCACGCGTCACTGGCTCGGCCAACGCTGCCTGGATGGCCTGCGCTGTCTGCTGGTGCGGTCACTCACATCGCTGCTCGTGTTGGCTAACCACTGCTCGCGTGCATTCACCGGCCCCCGCAGGTGGAGCGGCTGCTCGCCAAGTCCGACAGCTGGGAGTTCGACACGTGGGCGCTGCAGGAGGCGACGCAGGGGCACGCGCTGTCGGTGCTGGGCTTCTACCTCATGCAGCGCGCAGGTCTCGTCACCCGCTTCAAACTGAACCCGACACAGCTGGCTCGGTAAGTAGGGGGTGTTGGTGTTGGCTAGGGAAAGCGCCAATCCCGTTCTGGGGTGCATTGCGTTGGTCAAGCGCAGGACCCGCACTGCCGCAGCTGCAGGCTCACAGGGTGTTGGGTTGACCTCAGTCCTGGCTCTGTTATCGACATGACATGACATGACATGACATGACCGCATCGCTACATCGCTATACATATGCTGTGCAACCCACGTGCAGGCTGCTGCGCGCTTACAGTTGCTGGCGGTTGTACGTCTGTCCTGATGCATGTCCACACCCCATTGCTGTGCGACCCACATGCAGGCTGCTGCGCGCGATCGAGAACGGGTACTTGGACAACCCCTACCACAGCGCCATCCACGCCGCGGACGTGCTGCAGACGATGCACGTGGTCATCCACGCCGCGCAGCTGCACGTGCACTACCTGGACGCGCTGGGGCTGCTGGCGTCCTACTACGCGGCGGTGAGCTTGGGAGGATGGCGTTGGCGCGCGCCGCTTTCGAGGGAGGATAGTTCGTGTTACCGGTACTATAACACCCTGATTACAACCGCACATGTGACATGTCGTATTGTCTCCGTGGCCGCAGATCGTGCACGACTTCGCTCATCCCGGCCTCACCGGCGACTTCCTCATCGCCACCTCCGACCCGCTGGCCATCCGTTACAACGACCGCTCGCCGCTGGAGAATCACCACTGCGCCGCGTCGTTCGGGCTGCTGCGACGTCGGGAGTTAGACGCGCTCGCGCCGCTGTCCCAGTCGGAGCGCAGCGCGTTCCGCAGGCAGGTCATTGAGCTGGTGCTGTCCACGGACATGAAGCAGCACTTCTCCATCCTGTCGCACTTCAACACCGTGCACAGACTGGCTGCTTACAGCGGGCAGGCCCAGCAGGCAGCTACCGGCTCGAGTGGTGTGGGCGCAGCTGCGAAGACGACCTCTGGGAAGAAGCCCCCGCGCCGGACGGTGTCGCGCGCGCTCAGGTACGCCTGTGACCGTGTGATATGTGAGCAGCATGCCAGAGTGGACGGACCTCGATCCATGGCCCCGTGACCGTTCTGGTTCTCCTTGATTCACCTGGCGTGCATGTTTGCACGATTCGTCCTATATTTACTCTTACCGTAATACTTACCGGTACCCCTAAACGCTCATGCTCATCCTGTGTCCTGCAACCCGCAGCACGCTGCCCAGCAACGACCCCACGGCCGCGGCGTTCATGGACACATGGACGGAGTACCCGCCGCCCCGGCCCGTGGACGACACGGAACGGCTGCTGAGCCTGCAGATTGCGCTCAAGTGCGCGGACATTGGGCACCTGGGCGAGTCGTTCGAGGTGCACAAAAAGTGAGTGCCCGCGATACGGTGTGGGCAGCAAGCCCGCTGCGTGTGATGGCTTGCTAACACGAAAGTGGGTTTGTCGACGGCATGGCCGTGACCCTTTGCCTTGACCCTGACACCGTGTCGCACCCCGCAGGTGGCTGACGAGCCTGGAGGAGGAGTTCTTCCGGCAGGGCGACCGCGAGCGACAGCTGGGCCTGCCCATCAGCCCGCTCTTTGACCGCGCCAAGCAGGGCGTGAGCAAGAGCCAGGTCGGGTTCTACGACTTCGTGGCGCTGCCGCTGGTGCACGCGCTGTCCAGCGCGTTCCCAGGGTCCAAGCCCCTCATGAGGTGGTGAGTGGCGTGCGCGTGGGCGTGCCTCCTTCATCGCCCGGCTGCATTCATGTCTTACCCTGACAGGAGCTCCAGGCTGCGTGCAGTTTGAAGTTTGTATGTATGGCCAGCATGCTTTATGGCTGGTGCAGATGCGATGTGAGTTCATTGCAAGATGCAGACGCGCAGCTGGTGACCATACTGTGTTCCGCATTCGCAGCTTGCTGCGCAACTACAACCACTGGCGCGTCAGCGAGGGGCAGCCGCCCGTCGAGATCCCCTGTGGCGGCGTGCGGGGCGGCAGCCAGGACCAGAAGCGCGGCGACTCGCGCAACGGCACGGGCACGGGCATGCAGGGCCTGCTGCTCAGCGTGCCTGACGACCTGGTGTCCAGCGCGGTTGACATCGTGCCGCCTTTGGCCGATGACAACAAGAAGATTAGCATCGGCGACTCGCCGTAGCGATTTGGCGAGGGCCGTGCCGGTGTTTCAACACAGCCTGTAGTGCCTTGCCGGGTGCTGCTGGCGTACAAACGTGAGCCACTCAGATGATGGCCGCGATAAATAGCGTTTATGGGTTCATCATGACGAGGGTAGACGGCGGTGGTGCGTACGGCGCCCACATACCGTACTTCGGTCTCGTGCGGGCTCCAAAGGGCTGCCTGGTTGCGTCAAACTCGGGTCAAGGAGCACTGTGCATGCATGCCCACGCGCGTGACAACCATTGCGCGTGCTATGGAAGTCGGCGTAACGCATTTGCACGTGCACAAACGTAAGGACATGGGCAACTTCTCGCAAACGATGCATGAATCGCACACTGGTGCGGGTGAGCGAAGCGCTCACGGCCCCCTGCCGCGGTGCGCGGTGCGCGTGAGGCTGTTGGTTGCGCACAAACCGTCTGCTGGATGTGGAACGAGCCTAAGGGCTGACAACGCGCGGGCGCTGTCATATCATTTTTACTACGATACGACTGCACATTTATTGATCGCGCTGGTAAACAGGAGCGTCTGTACACCGCTAGTAGCATAGCTGCTGCATGCGTGCGGTGCAAGTACGTTATGTCGGATTGATCTGATCACTGCGGTGGGGCCCGCATGCGTGCTGCAATCATGCATGGTGAAAGGCGTTACCAGGACAGGGCGTATTGACTGTGGGGCGACGTGTTGGATCAATCGCGGCCCCCATCGCGGCCCCCCTCGTGAAGAAGGAAAGGGCATGTTTTGTCCAAGCTCAAACACAATTACCGTCCTCCTATACAAACACCTCATACACATCTCGCCATTTGACGCAGCGATAAGGCACACCGGAATCCGCCAATACTACGTGGGGCTGACATTCTATGTGTCGCTGGGGTGGGTTACCGGGTACAGGGTCCGCACGGTGTGCGATTGGGAGTGTGTCGGGGCAACATTTTATCTTGGGCTGGAGGGTTTGTGGGTTCTGGCTATCAAATGGTAAGTGCACACGTGTGCCGCAGGCGGTATGCTAGGCGAACAGCTGTTGGTCATCAGCTTTCCGAAACTGAATGGGCGCGAACGTATTGGGGGGCGCTGCTGCAAGGTCGCGGGCGGAATGGCACTGCGGCCGGCAGCATGAGCCTGGAGCCCAGGATGTGCGCAACGCTTCCTGTGCCAGTGATGGTATTTTTTTTTCCGACACTTCCTGCCAGGATGTTCGGGCAGTGTGCAGTTGGGGGCGACACCGGTTGGTTGGCAGCCTTGGCTTGGTGGTTTGACGGAAAGCGTTTGTCGTGAGGTTGCGCCGCTAGTTGCTTGGGGCGATCTATGGCTAGTTGAGCGTATCCGGCGTATCCACGCAAGTATCCACGTCTCTCAAGCCCTTGTCCCTATGCCGTATATAGCTGTATGGGTTTGCTTGCGTGCATGAGGACGTTCCCTGGCCGGAGCAGAGTTGGCGAGCGCTTGCCGTGCTGGGAGCAAGGCTGGGAGTCCATTTTATTGAGTGTGTGTCATTCGCATGTTATGCCCCTCAGTGGCAGGGACGTATGTTGTTGTCAGCGCGTATGGCGTGGAACGGTGGAAGGGGGCCCAGGCCGGAGCGGTGTACGGTTGTAACCGGCTGAGAGCGGTGCACTGCGTCGACCACAAGTATCGGGAGCGGGGCACGGAGGGGGGGGGGCTGTAACGAGTATTCTTCAGCCCGACTCTCATCAGGTTTGCCCGGCCTCCCATGGAGACCAAATCCGCGGCCTTTTCAGGTTCCAGGTCTTGGAGTTCGCGGGCCCTCGCCCTCCCCCCCCCCCTGCAGTCCAGGCGCTGCGCCCCAGTGCCCCACCCGCACGGAGCGGCCACCATCCAGTGGCGGGACTTCGCCCTATGCGTTGATGACACTTGGTGTCGAGTGGCGGGGTGTAACTGGGCTAGCGGCCTCCCCTGACTTCACGACTGGACGGCAGTGACCTTGAGGGTTCACGCCTTCGCCTCCAATCCTACCGCTGGAGTAGGGCCGGATGCGCCGCATGGGCACGGGCCGTTACGCACCAGTGCGGCCTTAATGCGGCTTCGATGGTACAACGGGGCGGCCTGAATGCGGCACCGTATCCCGGTCGTGCTGGAGTGCTCACTCGTTACACAGCTACGGTTCCGAGGCTGGACACGCCCCGTGGCCGCAGCACAAGACAGTTGCAGCACTCGCAGTTCAGCACTTACGATTGTTCATCGGCGCTGTGCGCAGCCGCAATACATGAAATGTCGGCCCCTCGCCTTCCCCCGTGTTCACAACCCAGCACAACCCCCTCCCCTGACTGCCATTTTTACGAGGCTCAAACTGCCAAGCAGGATTGAATGTGAAGGAACACAAGCAATAAGAAACACTAGCATAATTCCGCGTCGGTCCTGGGTGGTCCTCGTGGCTGCCCGGGGCTCGGCGCCCGCAGGCGCAAGTTCCCCGCGCCTCCATGGCGCGCTGCTGGCCTCGCTTTTCTGGGCCTCCGCCTTCTCAAGAGCCGGCGTCGTACAGGAGCACAGGGCCTCAGCCAGATTGAGGACGCTCCGCTGGTGTTGGCTTCTGCGTTGTCGGTGTGCTTCCTGGCCGCATGTCGGCCTGCGTCGGCCTCCTTCTCGGCCGCATGCATCGCTTAGGAGCAAAGGGCCTCAGCCAGATTGAGGACGCTCCGTTGGTGTGTATGGTGAAGGGATGTCTGTGGGCTGCGTGTCGGTGTGCGTTGGTTGCCGGTGTTGCCTGCTTGTTCGGGGCGCTTCCCTGTGCTGCGTTATCAGACAGCGGTTTGGGGCGCTGCCCCGTGTTGAGCCTTCGGGCTGGGACCAGATCGTGCCACGGGCACACCAGTTTGCTTGCTGTTTGGGGCGCTGCCCTGTGTTGCGCCTTCGGGCTTGGTGGAAGACTTTGCGGTGCCTTATGAGCCGCGTGCTTTGTGATGCTGCTGTTTGGTGTGGCTTTGGCGGGCTGCGGCTTAGCTTCGACGCGCCTACGCAGCTGTGAGTTGGGTTGGCAGCCAAGCGGGGGTTGCGGTTTGCTGCGTTCCTCGGAATGGTGGCTTCCCTCGTAGCCGTGATGGTGTTTACACTGTCCCCTTCTTGTAACCTCGCAATCATAATTCATACGGAGGCCACACAGGCCACACAAGCAATAAGAAACACCCACACGATGCACACGGAGGTTGTGTCTACTCAGACCCAAGTTCCAGGGCTTTAAACTCTAGCATCTATCAGAGCCGGTCAGCACCTCAGGTGTCGCACGCGCACGCTATTCCTCGCTCGCCCCTGCTTGCCGCATCATGCGACCAGCACTGAGCGCACCCTGCCTTCCAACAAACCTCCCCTTCTTATCCGTTGATAGGAGGCTGCACAGCACCAAACGCAGATGGGTGGTCCTACATTTGGTCCTTGGACGGCACAGCGCCGTAGCCGCCAACCGGCGGCGGCGGGGGCTGCACCACGGGCGCCGGCGGGTAGGCGGGCGGGTAGGTGGACGAGTAGTCCGCAGCACCGCCCGCGGGGTAGCTGCTGCCGGGGTAGGCGCCCGATGCGGGGTAGCCGGCCGGCGCGTAGCCGCCAGCGGACGGGTAGGCGGGCGGGTAGGCGGGCGGCATCGCGGGTGACGGCGCGTGGTGGGGCTCGGGCGCGCCGTACACGATGTTGCCGTCGGGCTGCTGCACCGCCAGGCCGGGCACCTGCGGGCGGGCGGGCAGCGGCAACAGGCAGCGTGTTGGTGCCGACTGCCGAGCCTGCCTGGCAGAGGGCGGCAACCCAGACGGGCGCTGCTCCAATCCATTATCCAATCTCATGCGTTCAGACGCGGCGCACCATCCCACCCGCGCCGCGCGCCCCGCACCCTGCTGCCCGACAGCCCTACCCCCACCCCACCCCCCACCCCCCCACCCCCCACCCCCCACCCCCCACCCCCCCACCCCCCACCCCCTATATGCGGCTCGCACCATGTTGTAGATGGCGTGGATCTCGGGGTGCGTCACGCGGCGCTGGTCCTTGTCCAGCGCGAAGCAGATGTACAGCGTGTTGACCACGTCCAGCAGCAGGCCCGCCACGAACAGCAGCGTGTAGAACATGCTGCGCACACACACACACACACACACACGCACACACACACACACACACACACACACACACACACACACACACACACACACACACACACACACACGTCGCGTGTTCCGTTTTGTCGTTTACACACGTCAGCAGCGCGGCACAGCAACAGGCAGAGGCGGGAGGAGGGGCAGGTGTGCAGGTGGGCATGGGGTCGCGGGCCGCGACTGGCCGCCGTGACTACCGTACACACCGGTAGCCCACACATGGTATCCCTTCTCCCCTTCAGCCTTTGACTGCACGCGCAACCGACGCCCTTCCACTCGGGCGCCAAACCAAACCCAAAACAAGCTCACGTGCCCACACATGCCCACACCGAGCCCACATAAGCCCACACCGCGCCCAAACCAAACTCACATGCCGAAGGCGCAGAACGCCACGCCGAAGGCCACGCCCCAGGCGTCCTGCCCCAGCCCGCCCTTGGCGGCGCCGTAGGAGGAGAAGAACACGATGCCGGCCCAGGTGAGGGACATGAGCGTCACCGCGAACTGCAGCACGCTGTCCGGCACCCACCTGTTAAGGAGGCACAGGCAGGTAAGCAGCACAGGCAGACAGTGGTTGGCACGGGCAAAACGAAGTGGAGGATGGTCAGGCGGCGGCACGCGCGCGTTAGGCCGTGGTTGTGGTCGGGCGACAGTATGGGGCGGGCGGGCGGTGTCGCCGCACAGGGCCTTGCACAGCGCAACCGCGCGGCGCAAGCCGACCGTCCCAGCCTCCAAAACAAAACTCGCGACGCGCCCACCGGCCCACACCGCAGCTCAGCACATTCTGTGGCTTGTTTGCCAGCCCGCCAACCCACCAGAGCGAGTAGGTCTGCAGGAAGTTGCGCTTGAGCGTGTCGAACACGGCCTTGGCGGCGGGCACGAACGGCTGGCCGGTGATGGCGCAGGCAATGGTGGCGAAGCGAGTGAACTTCTCCTGCGAAGACATCAAGAGCGTAGCGAACACCTTGTAATTAGGAGCACCACCCAAGTGCGTGACACACTGGGTCGGCGGCGCGTGGCGGACTGAGCCGTACGGCCACGTGTGGTGCGCTGGTGCTCAACCGCCCCTCCCCGCCCCCGCGCTGGCTCAGCACCCACCGCCAGCGCCAGCAGCGGCTGCAGGAAGCAGTTGAGGATGCAGCAGATGATGTTGTTGCGCGCCGCGCGCTCCATGGCCCGGCGCAGCATGCGGATGAGCGCCAGGATGGCGGCGGCGAACGCCACCGAGCCGAACGAGCTGGTCAGGCAGTGCTTGAGTGCCTGCTTCACGCTGCCGGCGGTCTGGGCGGCGCTGCCCACCGCGGCGCTGCTGAGGCTGTTGCCTGGGTAGGACACGGACACGAGGCCAGGGTCGGGAGGTGTTCAGGGGCGCTAGTCTGCCAAAGGTGCGATTGTGGGCACGTGAAGAAGCCATGCACGCATGCGGCCCGCCTGTAGCGGCGCGCCATCCCCGACGCGGCCCGCCCCGCCGGCCCCCTTTGTTAGCAGCCCAGCGAGCTCACCCGAGGACGTGGCGGAGAAGTACCACTGCGAGATGGTGTCGGCCACCGTGTACAGCTTGACCTGCGGCAGGGGCCGGGAGCCGGGGCGCAATGGCGGTCAAATGGCGGTCAAAGGGCGGTCTAGGGATGTGAGCTGGGCAGGCGGGCTAGGCAGGTAGGCACGGGGGGGAAGCGGGGCTGCTTAGTCCGGCTGCCCCGGCGGGCAACAAGACCCATGGATGTGGTCACGTGGGCATGCTCCCGCCTCCCGGCCCCAATCGCCCCGCGTGTTCCTTTAAGTGCGCGTGCCGCCTCCGAACGCGTGTGTCGCCCACCTGCATGATGAGCATGGCGCTCCACGCCACGAAGCACCAGGCGAAGAAGGCGTAGGCGCCGGCCCAGCCCTGCGCACGCGCGCACACGCACACACGCCATGCAAACACCACAGGCATGAGCACAGGGGGGCAGTGCAAGATTCCGGGGGAAGGGACGTGTATGCTTCAGGCTCGCCAGCGCGCGAGTCACACTGTCTTGCACGCATAGCTGCCGCGACCGACGCAACGCATTACATGCACAGTCTGCGTGTTCCCGATCTCATGTGTACTACGGTAATACAGCTGCCGGCCCGACGCTGCCCCGCACGTACCTTGGTATAGAAGGCGCAGCATTGCACCCTGCGGGCAGGCGCAACACAGGCCACACACCGGGGGGTACCGTCGTCAAAGATGCACAGGGTGGACCAAGACGTATTAGACGTATCAGACATATCATAGCTCGTGCTCGTAAAATTGAACGTTTCTTATCGCAACCATTCCGGCTGTTGGACCTATCGTCACCCGCACACATGCGCACGGCTGCTGCCCGTGCGAGCCCGACCCCAGCTCAGTCCTACTCTCGCGCTTATCTCCGGCATCCCGGCTACAGCGTCCGCCTTGCAGCAGGCCAGGCCGCATGCCGGCATGCGGCCACACACACCGCGCAAACCCAAGCCCACCACTCACTGGTTGAGCGCGGCGTCCAGGCACACGCGCTGCTCGATGCCCTCGTCCACGTGGCTGGCCACGCCCATGGAGGGGCCGGCGTGCCCGATGTTGAGCGCCGCGAAGAAACCGGCGGCGCCGTACACCAGCACGCACAGCCCCGCCAGCTTGATGCCCAGCGCGGCGGGCACCAGGCCCAGGTTCTCGTTCAGGCCGCGGCCTGCGCGCGCGCGTGTGCATGTGATGTGCGGGTTACAAAAATTTCTTAGTCTGGCCACGCACTCGAGCACTCAAGCACGCATGCACGCAGGCGCGCACGCACCTGCAATGGCTAGCAGGTCAGCGCACATGCGCAGCTGGGCCCGGATCCACCTGCGGTACAGGAGTGGGAGCATGGGGTGGTCACAAACTCTCTCGCGCACACACACGTGCCCCACAACTTGTACCGGCACACAGCCTGGTCCACATGCTGCAACAGGCGCCCCGATCGCCCGACGCGCCCTCCGCGACACAGCACACCCAGCTTGGCAGCTGTGCGCTGGCCCCACCATCCTGTCCAATGCGACCCTCAAGTCTGCACCCCGACGTCCGTCGATACCCGCTCCAGTACCCGCCCGCACCAGTAGAACAGCGCCGTGAGCGCCGTCACGATGAGCAGGATGATGCCGAAGGGCACGGCGCCAGTGGCGAAGCACACGATGCTGAACAGCACGCCGAAGCCCACCGAGCCCACGATAGTGGCCATGACCATCATCTGCGTGTCGGCACAATAATCGCAGGACGGCAGAAGTACTTGGTTAGCTCGGGCTAGCGTCGATGCATCTAGTCTACACGGACACGATGCCGCAGGAGAGGAACGCCCACTTTGTAGCCCATCCGCGCCCCAGCTAGAACCCGGATGCCCCGACCCACATGCCCCGACCCCTCCCTCCGCAAACTACGCCAGGTTCACCAGCGGCCCATTGCCAGCACGGTACACGAAACCTTGTCCTCATAGTGCCCTCCATACGGCACCACATGCCACACACCGCACCCGGCGCACGCAACCGCAACCGCAACCGCGACCGCACCTTGGCATAGCGGCGGAACAGCAGCAGGTACAGCGAGGACCCCAGGATGGCGAGGACCGCCGTGATGGGCAGCCAGATCGCGGCCTGCTTCTTAAACGCGTTCATGCTCGTGTCGTTCATCTCACTGCCGTCCTCCTCAATCGGGTGCACCGACTGTGGGCACAGGAATGATTGCAGGAGGGCGAAGGTGTGGGACACGTGGGGGGGGGAGGAGAGGGGGGGCTCCACGGCAGGGATGCGTGCGTCGGCCCCAGCTGGCACCGGGGCCCCCACCGCAACACCCCTCCCTGGCGCCCGACCGGCGTGTGCACAGAGGCAAGGCAAGCATTATGTGCTCGTTGCTGGTACACTACAGCGCGCCGGCCGTGATGCTCATGCGTGCGGGATTCAAGGCAGCTTTCGGGGGTCGCGTGGAGACGCCGCGTGCACGAACGCGCGCAGGTGCGCGCAGGTTCCAACCGCACGCTGAGTCCCAAGCCGAGCTAAACAAAGCACGCACCGCGTAGGCCTGCACATCACACGTGGAGCTGTTGTTGTAGAAGTCCTGGGTGTACAGCCCCGCGTTAGGGTCCCTGCGACGGCAGCGCAGCGCGCGGCGAGATGCAACTGACAATCGGCTTTTCCGGGCAACGCTGCGTCCATAATAGTTCCCTGACCTCAAAACATGCTTTTTCTTACGTGTACACAAATGCAGCAATGCCCCAGAACACTGTCAGGGCCGCGAGAAGACAGTAAGCTATGGAAGCCCAGGAATCTCTTCTCGGACGCTTGTCAGAATTGTACAGCGATAGGCCACTCTGAGCAAGATAGTGTCCCTCGGTGTTTCCAGGGGCCATAAGGCCCGGGGCCCGCTCCACGTCAAAGTTCATTTGCGTGTGTGTGTTTCAGAGCGCGTGCACAGTGTTTCTATGGTTGTGAGAGTCCATGTATTAAGTGCAGGCGTACTTTCAGCAAATTTCAGCAACAGACCTTCGGTGGGCTGCGAGGCAGGAGCTTGCTTGGGCGAGGGTTCAGCATGGGGCAACCGTGGATCGCGACAAAGACAACATTTCAGCAAGCTCGCCAGACAGCCTTACCCGGTGTACTGTGCATGCTTTGTAGGGAGTAGCGTGGCCCTACTTTACTGGCAGCTTAGACTGGGCAAGCGCATTCGCGGTTTTCACTTGGGCGGGGGCCGCAGGCACCCGGCGCAGCCATGGTCTTCTCTGGTGCTTTTAACTCGTCTAGCTCGACCACTGCTAAGGAGCCATACGCTAAGGTAGCTGTGCGCATGATTGTCGGGGCTGAGCACTATGCGCGCAGAGACCGCCTTGCTGAGCCCGCATGCTGGTTGGTAATGGTAAATGCAGACCAAGTCATCGGAGGCTGAGTATGGCGTCGACACGCCGGTCCCAGCGTCCGCGCTGAAGGTGTGCAGGGCGTGGGCGCAAAATGTGCAGCGCACTATTGCTGGGAAGGCTCGGAAGCTGAAATGAGTTGAACATCTGCCGTGGCGCAGGCTGCGGACAAGCACGACGCGCTGGCCTATGCTGTCGCGAATGCGCCCCTCATCGGCCTCGCCGGTCTGGCCGCTGGCGCCCAGGAGGCGTACCTGGTGTTCGAGGTGAGCGCGCTGGGAAGCTGCGCGGGCGTCGGGGCGTCCGGGGGGTGCAAATTACCGCCCCCGACGACGCACGCTGACCCCTCCCCAACGCCCCCACCCCTCGCGCCCGCAGCGCCTGCCGCCCACGCTCTCTCGCCAGCACTTCAAGCAGGCGCAGCTGCTGCTGGGCATCATCGGAAAGAAGACGGCGTACGCGACGCTGCTCGGCGCCGTGTTCAGCTTCACGGACGCGACGGTGGAGAACATGCGGGGGAAGCACGACATGACCAGCGGCATGGTCGCGGGCGCCGTGACGGGCTTCCTGTTCGGCATGGGGCGGCCCATGCCGCAGCCGTTCGCCTGGCCGCTGGCGTTCGCGGGCGCTGCCGTCGTCGCGGACTTCATTGGCGAGCTGATGCCCAAGTACATGAAGGACTACCGGTGGGGGGGGGCAGGGGCGCAGGAGCGCAATGGGGAGGGATGCCGGGAGTGGGGGAGGTTGGGGGATTTTAGGGTGTGGTGTGTGGGACGCTTGGGCGTGCGGGTTGTGGTTAGGGCGCGGCAGCGGGTCGGAAGCGGTAAGGGTGGGCGCATGAAGGTGAACGGCTTGGAAGGGCGGCGGGCAGCGCGGGGAACGGCGGAGGGGTCCGAATAGGCCCGGCCTCTGATGACTGTGCGGGTGTGTGCCATGTCCATGCTCACCGTTGGCGATGCGCCAAGCACGCGCTGCGCTAACTACTGTAGCGATTGGATTTGTAGACATAAGGTACACAAATGAACGCGCCAGCATTCGCGACGAAAAGCGTTGCTTGGGACAATGCCCGGCACCCCCAAGCCCGTACCTAAAAACCCCAACCTGTTTCTTCTCCCCCCTCCCTCACACACACACACAGCATGTACGGCCCTGTGGTGAACCGCGAGAACTGGGGCGACCCGGTACCGCCGCGCCCGCCCATCCTGGACACCGGCGCCGCCGTGCGGCCCAGCGACCCCGGCCAGGTGCGCTCGTGCCTGCGTGCGGTCGTGCGTGCTGGGAGTGGGGCTCGGGTTGGGATTGCTCTAGGGGCCTCTGTTGAAGAGGATAGAAGCAGGACGCTAGTCCTTGTAGAGAGTGTGTCACGTGTAGGCCAGGCAGCACCAGCAGCATGGGACCTCTCGCGCTGTTTTCCGGCGCCCGGCGTCTTGCACACCCGTGGCAGGGAGCACGGCGAAGGGAAATGCGCAGAACAGGACACCCGTGGATGCAAAAAAGGCAGTGCATGGGGTGCCTTGGCCTGCATAACACGCATTTCCCTTCGGGCCGGAGATGGTCCCTCCTGACCTGGGTGCGGGGCACTCTTGCTTGGTCGGACTGTCCCTTCTTTGTAATGTCGCATTCATAACACGCACAACCCTGCCCCTGCCTTTTCCTGCTCCCAGTTCTGGCGCGGGTACTAAGTCGCTGCGCATCCCTGCACGTGATGGTCAGCGTTGGAGGACGGACCTGCGTCCATCGTCGCTGAGTGCCAGGCGCTTGCGGATGAGCTTATCTCGTGGTGTGTATGGATCTCGCAAGGCTATGTATGTTGCGAAGGTGCTTTATGGTAGGTTGTAGCGAGGGGAAGATGGCAAGCTTGGAGGTTGGGGTTCAGGAATGGCTGATGTAGGCTTGGGCTGCGGTTAAACGAAGTGCTTGCGGTTCTGTAGGTGGTACTGAAGTGGGTCCAATCTGGAGCGGTGGTAGCTGGTGGTAGGCATGGACACCGTGTGGTGGGCATGGACACCGTGTGGTGCTTGTGCATGCCGACCGCTGCGCCTAGGGCAAGGGGCTACCCCATGGTGATGGGGTGTTCTGTGATGTCGCTTGTCGACTCGGGTTGTCGACTCGGTTAAAAGAGTTTCACGACTTTCGACTCCCCTGGCATACCGTACTGTCAGGCGGTCAGTTTGACGGTCTATGGGGGACCTGGATAAGGGGGCTTGCCTTGCTTGAAGCTGGCCTGCCAGAGTCTGTAGGGTAGCGGACCGGGCGTAGGGCTGCAAAGCGAATGGCGCGGGCGAAACCCCTGCCGAAGGGGGCGGTGCATCGGTCGCCCCGGTCCTATCAGGGTCCTGCGCATCAAGCTTAATCTGGTCCGCGTTAACAGCCTTCCACGTCTATACGAAGTCAGGACCCGCAACTCTAGGCGCGACTTTTACACACATTCCTGCATGCCAAACCCGTTGGTCAACGAGCGCCACTTTGCCGCATGAGCTAATCTGCCGTCGATCAAGCAGCTGCCGCAGTAGGTAGAATGACGAAACGGCGAACGCCGGTCGTCTTTAAAGCCGCGCGGGTCGAGGAGGTTGTCGACGACGACGCGTATGATGACGAGGACGAGGGCGAGGACGAGGCTCTGGAAACGGGCGTTCGGGTTGCGCCGAATACAAACTTTTTGGGCCGGCTGGTGCGCGGTGTGGCGACAGGCAACGCGCGCCAAATTGACAATACCAACGTGGGCGCTGCACACATGGTAAGCCGTCCACGCATGCTGTGATGGGTTTGGGGCGATAGGCCGGGCCCGGCACGCGAGGAGCATGAAATCGCGTTCCCGCCCGCTCGCGCCCCCGCCCTCAGTCCATCGGCGCGACTGGAGCCGCTAGTATGCGGGTTCAGCTGCAGCGGGCTGCAAACGCTCGGACGGCGCGCCTGGCAAATCTGCGGCGCGTCGTCCTTTCGAGCGCAGCGCAACAGCGACTTACCCTCTGTTCTGCGCTTCTGGCTGAGGTGGGGCGCCCGGGAAGGTTGGGGGAGTGGGGAGCCAAACACCACGGGTTCGTACGGGACCGGCGGGGCGATTCACCTGTACCGTATATGGGCAACACACCAATCGCGACCAATGGGTTGTCATCCCTTGCCACACTGCAGGTGGCGCAGGGTTTTGGCTTCCGTCTTTCGGTGCGGCGGCCTGACGGAAGGGAGGTGGGCGCGCGCCAGGCCATCACTGCCTCGGCTGAGCTGCAGGCACGGCAGGCACGGGCCGCCGTTGCCGGCAACGCCGCTGCCGCTGCCGTAGGCAGCTCAGACGCGGCCCAGACGCAGGACGCAGCCGGCGGCGAGGGAGACGCTGCAGGCGTAGAGGCGGCAGGCGGCGCCAACGGTGCCGGCGCCGGGGCGGCGGCCGCCGCGGGCGCGTCTGCGTCGGCGGCAGCTCCAGACCCGCTGGATGCGCTGGAGCCGCTTGATGTGGATCTGGATCTGGATTTTGATTCCAACGGTGTGCTGATGCATGTCGTCCAGCAGCCAACGCGGCAGGCGGCGGGCGCGGCGTCACTGGCGGGCACCAGCCTGGCGCGCCGCCTGGCCAAGTCGCCGGTGAGTGTCGGTCGCAAGCGCATGTGCGGCTATCATTCTGTAGGCATAGCGCTGTACCAAGATAACGAACGGAGCCAGTCGCTTGCTGTCCACATGCCAGCCTGGTCCCACACTCTCCCCTGGCCGCATCACATGTCTCGCCCGGCGCAGAGCGGCGCGCGCGCGACGGCTGCAGCGGCCGCGGCGCCAGCCCGGCCGGGCTCCGGCCTGGCAGGGTTGCTGTCCGGTCGGCTGACGTCAGCGGCCCTGGGCAGCATCGGCCTGGTGGCAAACAAGAAGTCAGCGGCGCAGCACGCGCTGCAGGCGGCGAGGAAGAGGTGGGGCCGGGCCGGGCACGCGCGGCGCGATGGCATTACCGTAGTGCGCGTCTTGCATGCAGGCCCGCGCTGCTTGGGCGCGCTGACAGCGCAGGCAGCGCAGCCAATGCAATGTGTTGCTGCGGCAAAAGGCGCCAAATGCTTGGTCCCTGACGACGCAGGGTGCTGGCGCGGGCGGCGTCCAACGCTGCAGCTGACGAGGCACTGGAGGCCGCCGCCGCCGCTGCCGTGTCAGGCGATGCCGGGGCGACAGGCGCGGGCGCTGCGGCGGCGGACGCCGGCGGCGCACTCGGTGCTGGTGCTGGGGATGCCGGCGGGGCGCCGGCAGGGCGGCGCATCGTGTGGGACCCGGCAAGGCTAGGTAAACAAGTGGGCGCTGCCGCCGGCGATGCAGCCGAGGCAGCGGAGCCGCCGGCCAAGCGCAAGCGCACTTCCGGTGCCGCCGGCACGCCAGACAAAGTGGAGCAGGTGGCGGCCGGCGGTGGCGAGGAGCAGGAGGAGCTGATGGGCGACGCTGACGCGGAGGAAGGGGAGGCCGCAGGGCATGGCGCGGACGGTATGGAGGAGGAGGAGGGTGATGCGGACGAGGGGGGCACGGCCGGCGGCAATGAGGAGGACGCCGCGGGCGCGGGCGCGGGCGCGGGCGCGGGCGCGGGCGCGGGCGCGGGCGCGAGTGGAAGCGGACGCGGCAGCGCGGCTGAGGGCAAGAGCGTCCTGGCGCGGTTGCAAGCCAAAGCGAGCGCGTCCGGGGCGGGCGGCGTAAAGCGAGCAGCAGCGCCGGCGCCGGCACGAGCGGGCCGGCTGCTGGGCGCGGCGCTGGCGGGGGTCGACGGCACCAGCGGGATCTGCGGCGCGGCAGCGGGCGCCGACGGCGCTAGAAAGCAGCGCAGCCAAGGCCGCGGACGCAGCTGCAGAGGCGGACAACGGCGAGGAGGCGGAGGCGGAGGTGGAGGGAGCAGCGGATGCACTTCCAGCAGGGCGGGAGGGTAGCGCACAGGCGGCTGCCGCTACGGCTGCGAAGGCTGGGGCGGCGACGGGGCCCGCTCCGCGCAGCCGGCCTGGGTCTGCGACTGCAGGAGGCCGGGGGGCAGGATCCGTGGGGTCTTCAGGCATGGGCAGTCCCGCAAGCAAGCTGTTTGGCGCCGCGATGCGCCAACTGCAGCGGGGCGGCGCTGGCGCCGGCGGCACATAAGCTCGCTCGTGGAACGAACCGTTTAAGAAGGCAGGGGCAGAAGCGAGGGGCACCGGTTTGTGTCCATAGTTACGAGGACGGCGAATTCCGTTTGCACGGCGCTGCACGCAGTGTTTACCGAAAAGGCGACAGAATGCAAATGATTGCGAGGTTACAAGAAGGGGACAGTGTAAACACCATCACGGCTACGAGGGAAGCCACCATTCCGAGGAACGCAGCAAACCACAACCCCCGCTTGGCTGCCAACCCAACTCACAGCTGCGTAGGCGCGTCGAAGCTAAGCCGCAGCCCGCCAAAGCCACACCAAACAGCAGCATCACAAAGCACGCGGCTCATAAGGCACCGCAAAGTCTTCCACCAAGCCCGAAGGCGCAACACAGGGCAGCGCCCCAAACAGCAAGCAAACTGGTGTGCCTGTGGCACGATCTGGTCCCAGCCCGAAGGCTCAACACGGGGCAGCGCCCCAAACTGCAGGTCTGTGTGCCTGGGGCACGGTCTGGGCCTAGCCCGAAGGCTCAACACGGGGCAGCGCCCCAAACCGCTGTCTGATAACGCAGCACAGGGAAGCGCCCCGAACAAGCAGGCAACACCGGCAACCAACGCACACCGACACGCAGCCCACAGACATCCCTTCACCATATACACCAACGGAGCGTCCTCAATCTGGCTGAGGCCCTTTGCTCCTAAGCGATGCATGCGGCCGAGAAGGAGGCCGACGAAGGCCGACATGCGGCCAGCTAGCACACCGACAACGCAGAAGCCAACACCAGCGGAGCGTCCTCAATCTGGCTGAGGCCCTGTGCTCCTGTACGACGCCGGCTCTTGAGAAGGCGGAGGCCCAGAAAAGCGAGGCCAGCAGCGCGCCATGGAGGCGCGGGGAACTTGCGCCTGCGGGCGCCGAGCCCCGGGCAGCCACGAGGACCACCCAGGACCGACGCGGAAAACGAAAACCAACGAGCCAAAACAACCCGCGAACCGCGAATGCAAATGCGGTGGGTGTCAGAGGGTGACCGGCAGCACACAGGTTGTTACTGTGCAGAGCCCATGGCAAGTCGTGGTGGAGGCCCCAGCTTTGATGTTCCCAGCCATGATTGATGAACCCGTGGACAAGGTCTTGATTTGCCGAGGCTTGCACGAATGCACGCGGTTGCAGGCGACACACTGTGCGCGGCGTGTGTGGACGGTTTGATGCGAACCAGGGGTGCCCTGATGCGAACCACGGCGGGGGCTCCCCGAGCGTGCCAGCGCCCCAGTGCGGGCGTATGGCGTACTGAGTGTGACCCAGCCAGGGGAGCCCCTGGACCCAGCTTTGTTGGCAGTTCCGCGGGCGGGCGACCCAGCAAAGCCGGGCAGTTACGGACGGATGCGGAGGAATCTGGAGGAATCTGGAGGAATGCGACATAATCCAACAAGGGACTAACGCTCACTGTGCGTGCCCGCATCCATTTATCCATGGCAGCAGCACCCACGCCTGCGGCGGCTTAGGTGCCCGTCCCTGGCTGCATACCGCCCTTGCCCTCAGCTATTGGGGTTGGGGACCTGCGGGATGTGGGAGGCCCGTAGCTTTGGGCCATCCTGCCCTGGGAGGCCCTTCCCGTTCGGTGCTCCCCCCCTGAATTTATGTAGCCTTCAGCGCGGCACGAACGGCGCTCCGCACCTCCCCTTCACGCGCCCCTTGGCCCCTTGCCTTCCCCACTCCCTTCTGGGGGGCGGTACTTGATTTTCGCGCGTTGCTGCGAGGACCTACCCCGCGACACATTTCGCTGTCGTGTGTTTTCTGGCTCCCGGACCTGCAGAAGTTGAAGAAAATTGATATGTGTATGCTCTTGCTTTTTTCAGCAGGTCTCCGGGCTCGGTTTCGGGTCGCTTTCGTGGCGATGGCGCATGGACGAAAGTCGGGGGCCCGGGGTACTAGGCGAGCGAGTTCGCCTGTAGAACTCTCTTTTTGCATAGTCCTCACGTGACCTTTTGCGGAAACGTAGCAAAGATGGGTGAGCTAAATAGCTAAGACGGGCAGAGATGTCGGCTGGCGCTGGGGACTGCGCCTGGCAGGGGCCACCGACCGCAATAATTGGCTCCTTGAGTGAACGCGTATTCAATACGCTTGGTGGCGCCCAGCGACCTGCAGTCTAGCGCACAGGAGTTGCGGGCCTCCATCTGGCGCCGCTGTGAAGAGGCAAAAGCCGGCAGTCGTGCGGCACAGTCCCTGTAGTATCAGGCAGAAGTTATCCTTGCTAACTCGTGGCCCTGTGCCCCTGCCGCCCCGCCGCCGCTGCCCTGCATTCTCACGACTGTGCAGCCAAGGTCAAGATGCACGAGCTCCGCAACATGAGCAAGCAGGACCTGATTGCTCGCCTCGGCGCCCTGAAGGGCGAGCTGCAGCAGCTGCGCGTCGCCAAGGTGCGCACACGGAGCGATGTGACTGAGCGGGCTCATAATAAACGAAGAAGCTGGAGCAGGAACGCCACAGTCCAGTGTTATGATGCGCGTGTTGTCTTGGTCAGAAGCTAGGTCAAGAATTTGACCGGTTCGTGTGCAGCTGCCGCGGCCGAGCACCCTCGTCTCCGCGTGCCTTGCACCTGCGCTTGCCCGCCCTGGACACACGCAACGGTCGGGCTTCCTCGTCAACGGGGCGCCAAGCAAACGGCATAACACGCGGTGCGCCCTCTGCAGGTCACCGGCGGTGCCCCCAACAAGCTGTCGAAGATCAAGGTGGTCCGCAAGTCGATTGCTCGCGTGCTGACTGTGTACAAGCAGAGCCAGCGCACGGCCGTGCGGAACAAGATCAAGGAGGAGAACGAGAAGAAGAAGGGCAAGGTACGTCATTCAGACATGCCGGGATGGGTTGTGGGGCTTGGGGGTTGCGGGGTACAACAGGGTTCGTCCTGTCGTTGAGAGGTCTGCGCCCGACCAAAGGGCTATCGTTTAGCGCCCCTGCGCTACTCGGCGCGTGCACACCACTGGCGATGGAAGGCGTCCGCGGAGCGGCGATAACAGCGGCGATGGCGACAGCAGCGGCGGCAGCAGCGGCGGCGGGGCAGGGTGGACGGAGGCCGCATCACGATTGGTCAGGGCGCTTAAAGCAGCACACGCACAGGCCAGGCGGTCAGCAGCGGCGGGGCCGGCGGCGTCGGCGGCGGCAGGGACAGGCATTGCCAGGGCTTAATGCGCCGGAGCTCGGGCGCTGGCAGTGTTACCAGCGGGCTCTGGATGCGGCCGGAACGGCGCCGTTTGCAGTGGGGCCGGGGTACCGAGCACTACCGCATGCACGGACAGCGCTATGGCGTCCGGGCGGGTGTCACAGCAGTTTTCCAGCACATCGATGGGCCGGCGGCCGCCGCCGCGCGGCGAGCCGGTGGTGATTATGCCGCTTGCGGAGGGGCGTGGAATCTCCGGCGGTGGGCGAATCTCCGTCTTGACGGGTGCAGGACAGCACCGCGCGCGTGGCTCCAGCTGCAACAACGCGAGCGGCTCCAGCTGCAGCACTGGCGCGCAGCCAGCATGTGGTGCTGTGCCACGGAGGCGAGCAGCAGGAGCGGCGCTGGGCGCAGCGCACTCTGTGGCTGGTGGCTGAACGTCGTCCCATAGCGGAACCGGGCGTCCGGGAGGACAGATCACGCCATGTAATGCACAACGCAGGGCAGCGGCGTAGCTGGCAGGATTCTTTCTAGCGGGCCGCACAGCAGGTGCACGTCCTGTACTTTTCCGTGCAGCACCGGCGGCGGGGGGGGACGGGCGGGCGGGCGCACTGAAGCCCAAAAAAGACAGCGCTGCTGGGCGCACGGCTTCGCCGGCTGCGCGGCAGCCTGGCAACCGCGGCCCTGGCGCGGCGCCGCAGCGCGCTTTGGCCGCAGCTCTCAGTATGGCCGTACTCAGGGCTCCACAGCGAGTTGGGGGACAGCGCACCAGCAGCCCGCTTCTGCAATACGACTGAAAGCAGCGAGCAGTACTGCATTGGGGGGAAGCGTGTGTGGGCGGATGGCGCGTGCACCAGGCGGCCGCTCGCTCCTGACCTACGCTGCTCCGCTCAGCAGCGTTTCTCCCGGGTGCACCCGTCCTCCCATAATGTTTCTGGCTATTTCCGCCTCCCGGCCCGGCCTGCTGCTTACCCTGTTTCCTTCGCTCCTCGCTCTCGCCTGCTCACGCCTTCGCCCGCAGACCTTCCTGCCCCTGGACCTGCGCGCCAAGAAGACCCGCGCCATCCGCCGGGCTCTGACCAAGGAGCAGGTGCGCTTGAGGCCTGGTTTGGGTTTGGGAGTGCGGGTTGTGAGGCGGGGGGGATGAGGCATGGATGCGGGTGGTGGGACTGGGCATGTGAGGGCATGGCATGGGGTGGGCGCACGTGCGGCAGGGGGTGTGCAGCCGGCACGCACCTGAGCGCCCGTGCGACGGAAGGGCTGCATGGGAGGGCTGCATGGGAGTTGGTATTTTTGGACGTGTACAGCGAGGAAAGAGGAACCGACCAGGAGCAGTGCGGGCGGGGAACAGGATGGGTGCTGGATGGGTACCGAGACTGCCATTCGCGCGTCCGCGAAGCTGCGAGCGCCAATGCGCCGTGGGGTAACGTCGGGCCGCCTTGGTCCCGGCGTACCTCAGCGGGGCTCTCACGGCCTGGTTGCCCACTCCTTATCGTCTGCTTATTTCAAAATCTGACGGACGCAACCTCCACTCCACAGGCCAACAAGAAGCTGGTCAAGACCGTGAAGAAGGAGAAGGCCTTCCCCAGCCGCAAGTTCGCCCTGAAGGCGTAAATGTAACCGTTTCGCAATCTTCAGGCGTGAACGGAAAAGAGGTCCGGAGGATGTGTCGGTCGGGTTGCTCGTGGTGACAGTGTAACACGCGTGCCGTGCAAGCTCGGCCTCCTCCTCCTCCGTGGAAGCGAAGCAGCCAGCATGTTGGATGTACGCACAGCCGGTCACACGTGATCAGTGAATCGATTGTCAGGACACATCATGTAGCCACTAGCCACGCACGCCAGGCTCACGAGAGTCACGGCACGAGGGCCTAGTCAGTGGCGCACATAGCCTCTCCCACGGCAGCATCACCACGTGTTTCCTTCCCTTGGCCTTGTCCTGCCACCACTTGTCAGCGTACGCACTTATCCAGCCAGTCAAGCGCCCGCAGTGATTCGCAATTCTGCTTGAGCAATGGCAGCACGTCCCCGGCCTCCCGCGACCATCCTGGCATGCACGTCTAGACTGGCTCCGTGCAGGGGACTCCGCATGTCTGATAAGCTGATACTGCCATACTGGTCGTACTGGCTGCACGAGTGCAGACAGCCACACTCGTCGAACAGCACCACAGCAGTGACAGCACGTGCGTCCAGCACAGCATGCCGTGTTCCGCGGACATTGCGTGCCCTGACCCTGACCCGCGCAGCTCAGGCACATTCATGCGGCCCAGGCGGATGCACACCGTGCACAACTACGCGGCGACACTCGCTCTACTTAGCGCCACCACCTGCTGCAGCCATTCCCTTCGAAGTTCACGCCACGCCTCGAGGCTCCAGTACCGAAAGAGGCACTAGCAATAGCCCAACCTATCTGATCGCTCCGGATGCCTAACTGCCATGTTCCATTGAAGCATTCGAAACTCGGCAGACGCTGTGCCGCGACGCCGTGCCGCGCTGAACCTGGCGGCACCTCCCTGGCGCCCCCCACGTCAGCAAGAGGGGCCCCCCTCTGTCTGTCGGCCAGACCTTCCACATAGCTGCAACACGCGCCCAGTGAACTCATGAATACAACCAATCCCGAATCGTGTCTCCCGCGCGTCAGGTCGGGTCTGCGAGACCGCTTCTGCATCTGCATCCTGCATCCTCAAGCGCAACCACTGGAACGAACCCCTCAGCACCACCTCGCTACAGCACTTGCTCAGCGCTCTAGCGGGGACCTGGGGTAGACACGCCATACCTGCACCTCCTGTAATCTACCCCTCCCATTTCAATGCATGTACCCCTCCCACTTATAACTGACTTGCCCGCGCACGCGGGCACTGTGACCCCGGTGGCCCAACCTACTTATGGCAGGGAGCGGAATTCCCTTACCGCGGTGATGCGCTCAGCTTGGACCATCCCTCAGCGACGACGCGTCGGCCCAACCTCTGCGTACTGTTACATACGGTGTTTGCCGTTTACGAGTTGAACATGGTCAAAATGTCCTTCTCCAGCTTCTTGACGTCACTGCGAATGAAGGTCAACAAACGAAAGGGGGACATGCTTCAGATGGCTCGTCGCACGGAGTGTCACCACACCCGAATCACACGCCGCGTGGCACAGGCTGCAGTACTCGGACACTTCGGCAGCCTCAGGGGGATACCGTATAGCCGTCCAAGCAAACGGTGTGCAACGAACATGGGAAAGGGTGTAAACGACGACCCAAGTCGGACGCGTGTGATACCCACACGCCGGTTCACCCATCCATCTGTCGTCACACCCGGCCAAATACATACACAGCTGCCTGCCCTGCTGACGATGCAAGATTGCAAGATGTGGTTACTCACTTGAGCACCTGGCCCAGGTCGGTCTGTTTGGTGAGCACCTCGAAGAACTCGTTGTACCCCACCACGCCATCGCCGTTGCGGTCCATCAGCTGCGCAGGGCAGGAGCAAGCGCTTTGTGTTGAATACCAACAATGGAACACAACTGTAGGCTGTGGATGACAAAGACCAGCGAGTTGCGGCCGATTGGAATTATCCGATCGGGTGCACGGGGCTAAGCAAGGCTACTGTGCCGCCCAATAATGCCTTCGCAACCCTTGCTGCACCCACCAACACATCACAATAATCATGTCTATCCTGACCAAACCCCCGGTCTTTCGAGGGGATTGGAATTAACTATCTCCCCCCTCCAACCCTGTGACCAGCACTGCGACCCGGCCTGCTCTCAGTGCGCCCCTTTGGCCAGCGGACTTGCTGCACCGCGACCATGCCGCCCCATGTACCGTATCTTCACCATTCGATTTGTCTATGCGCTCACTTCCATGAACTCGTCGATCTCGGGCCCCGTGAGCATGTTGCCCACGTCGCCCATGGCCTGTCGCAGCTCCTGTGGTCGTACATCACGGGATGCAAACATGACTATTCGTGGGCCGGTACGATGTAGACGGACGGACGCACGGACGGGCCATGAGGACAATTACGCAGATGCGTCGCAGCGCTTATTCTACATATTAAGGCAGCATTGCTTTGCGGTGCACGGGGCCCTTGAGCCCAACCGTTGCGGCGCCTTCCACACGGTCTCGCGTGTCCGCGCCGGCCACAACGCGCACCTGCCCGGAAATCTCGCCTGCGTAGAACAGAGAGGCAATTACAGCATGGGTAGCAAGTTTCAGTCGGCAGCATATGAAAAGAGCGGTCGAATCACGAGGTTTTGGCCCAGCAGCAGGACAGGCGAGACGTGACTGGTTACAGGGATGTGGCTTCAGCGACCGCTAGTGTCACAGCCCCGTGCTGATCGCACCGTTGCCGTCCTTGTCGAAGAACATGAAGGCGCGCTTCAGGATCGCGTCCTCATCCGTTTCGTCGTCCTTCATCTCCATCCTGTGAGGCCCGGACCAGACGCAGCGGCGGGGCGGTCAATCTCGCAACAGCTTGCAAAGAGCTCGCAGAAATCTCGGTCATATGCGAGTGACGCTGCCAGGTGTCCTCACTCACCACACGAAAACGGCCTGCGCCGGCGTGATCATGTCGCTCGTGAGCTTGAGGTAGCGCAGCTCCGCAGTGAGCGCGTCCTCCGTGGCGTTCTGCGCAGCGCAGAGCGGAGAACAGCGTTCAGGTTGGTTGCCGCGACGACAGGTGGTGTACGGTAGTGGGAGCCACACACCGGGTCGGGCGTTGCTAAGCGCGCGGTGTGCCAACTGCGCCGGGCAGTGGCTGCACCAGGCCCAACAGCACGCGCCACGCCACGCCGCCAACCCCGCCAACCGCGCCTGACTTCGCAGCAGCCCGACCGGGTACCTGCTCCTACCATCATGCAGTGCCCCCGCATCCGCATCCACATCCACATCCGCATCCGCACACGCAGATACATCAAGCGTCGCTCAGTCACTCACCACCCCCATGATGAATAGGAATGCGACCAGGTCTCCCCGGTCCATGGTGGCCTTGTTGAACAGCTTGTGCTCCACGATTTCGGGCGTCATCTTCTCCGCCTCCGTCTTGCCTGACTCTGGCTCGTCTTTCCCCAACATGTGCAGCGCGGTCTTGATGCGGCCGAGGTCTGCAGTCGGGACAGAGCAGCGCCGTGTAAAAGGAAGTGTCAGACGACGTCGTGCGTTGCTGGAGGGACGGTGGTGGCGGTGTCGGGGCGGAGTTGAACGCGGCGCGTCGGAGTAACGCTGCACGAGTCACGAATGCAAGCAGACAGCGAAAGGGGTCTGGAGGGCAACGCCGCCCTCAGGTATCGGGCACAAGCGCGCCCGATGGGAACAGGCTGCAGTGCGGAAGGCATCAGGCGCCGGGAGACGTGCGGGTCGGCAGCCGGGCCCGCCAACAGACCGCTCGGGCAAATCGGGGCACAAAATGGCTCGCGCGCCAGGGCCTGTCCAACGTACGCGTTGATGGTTTTGCAAGCTGGACAGCTGGACACTTTGCGTGGCGCGCAAGGCAGGGTTGCAAAGTGTAAAACCAACATTTTCGCACGGCTCAACGCGCTCGCTTCTGCATCAAGAATTTATGGATAACCAAAGTGGACTAAAGCGGATACGCGCGGCAGCAGCGACCCGAGTCGCTGCTTTGGCCGCCCGCCCATGGCACACCGTCGACGCACCTTCTGCTGTAAGCTGTTTAATTCCTTCGCGATACTCCTGGCCCTCCTTGGCTAGCTCCACAACGTTCACCCAGGTCATCTGACTCGGTTTGGGCACTGTCTTCCTGACCTCCACTGTCCGCACCATCCTGCGCCATGCTTTTCGGTTCATCATTTTTCAAAGCTTTGTTAAGAATTCGGGGCTTGTAAATTATTGGCAGGCTGCCTGAGGCGTCAAGGTCGACTGTAACACAGAGTGTTGCTAATATCTGTCTATAATTCAGCGCTGTTGCATATTGAGGCTCAAGGGGTAGAATGGATGTGACTCCCGAGGTCCTCGCGCGCTGCTCGTGTTGCCCGTGCAATACCCTGGTCTACTACCGCGCGTCCACCTGGGAACGGGGTTCAGTGCAGTTCACCTGCTTTGTAAAATGCCCAGTCTTCACGCAGTCACATGCGCGCCTCAGGCAACAGCCGGCCAGGTCCAGCCGTCCGGTGACAACCAAGATGGAACGCGCCACGCAAGACCATTCTCACTCCTCTGGCACGCCAACTTTCCCACCCTTCTGTCCAGACCCCTCTTGCCAGCTTGGGCGTGGGCACGCCCGGCCACGCACATGACATAGAGCGCTTTGCGCATTGCTGTTACATACAAGTAGTTATTATCATGACATATACGGCCGTACGCAAGCGCACACGCGGCCACGCAGACACGCGCCGTCATGCCGCTTCACGCTACCTCGGACGTATAATCTGGGAGCAGGGCAGCAGGCTCACGCCCAGCACATGCAACTATGACCTCATTGAATCCAACGCCGCGCGGTAACACGGACAGCACTTCGTTTAACAGTTCAATGACTCTGAGAAAGCGTCAAGCACTCTGGATGCCGTCTGGGTGGCCTGACCAAGTCGCTCTTTGCAGCACTTGGGGCTCACCGTCACCGTAGCTACAAGCCTTGATGCGTGCACTGTATGGCTCCATGTGAGTGCAAAGCGGTCCCAAGAAATGCACGAGGCGCAACAGTCCTACCATAGTCAAGGTCAATGAATCCTGCATTCATACGATGTCCCAACATCAATTCAGCTCCCCATCCAGTCATAAATACAAACACGCGGGAGTGGCTGCGAGCTCGAGGCGCCCTGCGCCCTGCGACGCGACGCACACATGGGTGCATGTGGCATGGGTGCGGAGCAGCCTTGCTCGTCGGCCAGTGCCTTCTTCAATGCCACATTCATATGAGTTCTGCCTGCCTGCCGCCCGGGCCCGCCGCCCAGTCCGCCCGCCAAATTCACCGCCCCGCCCGCCGCACAGGCTACAGCTGCAGCCCGCAGCTGCCGCCCATGCCGCCCACGTGGCGGAAGCTTGCTCGGAGGCCGCCCTGCAGCACGGGTCGGTGTGGCGGCCACGGCGGTCAGCTCGGGGTTGGCGGTCGCGGTGCCGGACGACGACCGGCCAGGCCGGCGGCGAGCAGCGTGGCTGCTGGGAAGCGCTGCGGAGGCAGCCTCGCAGCGGAGTGGATGCCCTATTGTAACCCCAGCAGCCGGGCGCCCACGGATGATGGATCTCCTGTACGGAAGCCATGGAACCCAGTTCCGCAGCTGCCCCTCACCTGCGTCCGGGCGGCTACCGGTCCCCGTGGCTGCTCGCAGGGCTGGCCACTCCGTCCGAGCCCGGCCCCGGCTCCAGCGCGGAGGGCGCACGCAGGCCCGCGGCCCCGCCCGCGTCCCCAGACCTGCGGCCAGCGGGATGCCAGTGTGCACAGGTGGGTGGGAAGGCCGCAGCGCAGGTCAGGCACCCTCCACACGCGACACGCACGGCTGCTGCACGCCACGTGCCTACTGAGCTACTGCTGTGCCGCGACTGGTGCGACGCCGCCACCCCCGCTGCGCATCACTCCCCATCCTTGCACAGGACCCCCCACACACGCACACACGCACTCAACTCACGCTCCGATTTATCTTCAACACAACACAGCCCCGCCTTCCCGCCACCACCGCGATGCAGCCTGCCGACCGCCCACCCACCTGCTGTGATTTGAAGCGCTGCGCTCCAGCGGTGTGGCGCCAACGCCCGGAGGTGACGACGGCGGCAGCGCCGCGCCGTCCCGTGCACTCATGCCGCTGGGCGGCGGCAGCGGCGTCGCCGTCGCCGTCGCCACAGCGCTGGACGCCACCGCTGCTTGCGCCTCGCGTAGCGACGCCTGCAGCCGCGGAGAGCCCGACCCTGTGCCCCCCGCACTGCCCTCTCCGCTGCCACTGCCCCGGCCTCCAGCCCCCTTGCCCTCCCCTATCCCCGCCGCCATGGACGGCTCCGGCATCCCCACGCCCTCGCCCGGGCCGTCGCTGCCGCCCTCCCGGCCGCCGTGCACCGCCGCCTCCTCTAGCTCGGGGTGGTGTCGCCGGCTCAGGCCCTGCGGCTGCTGCTGCTGCGGCGGCGCCTGGTGCGCCAGCCCGGTGTAGGTGCCGGCGGGCGAGTCGTGGGCGGACGGCGACAGCGCCGCCGCCGCCGCGAGCAGCGTGTCGTGCGGGCTGCTGGGCCCGGCGCCCGCCAGCGCGAGCCCGGGGTCCTCGTAGTGGCGGGCGTCGGCGCGCGTGAGGCCGCCGGCCACACTGCAGCGGGAGGGAAACAGATGGACGGAGCGAGGGACGCGTTTGTGCGCGCGCAGCTGCCACCGGTGCGCCGGAACGGCTGCAGCTGCCATATACCACCGGTTGCGACTACCCCAGCCCGCGTCATCTGCTCTTTTTTATTTACCTGCATTGAAACCCCCCAGCCCGCCCCCCAGCTCACCTCCGGTCCCCCTCCAGCGCCGCCTTGAGTCGGTGGTTGTCACCCGACAGCTCGGGCGCCTGCGTCTTCAGCGTGGCCAGGAACTCCGTGTACTGGGGGTTGCAAAAATGTTTTGGGGGGAGCGGAAATGGGCAGGCAGGAAGGGCAGGCAGGAAGGGCAGGCAGGAAGGGCAGGCAGGCAGGGAGCGAGGGAGCGGCTTCTTCAGGGTTTAGGAGGGGGAGCCCGAACAGCAGCAAACACACTACCGGGTGTTGCAGGTCGAGTGTCGGCCGCCGCTTGCCGCCGCGTACCAACTCAGTGTGTCGCTCCTGCCCGCTCCCACACACCTTGCAGCCCTGCCCTCCGCCCGCTCCCCAGCGCAGCAGGCCCAACCACCCACATCAACGACTTCTCAACCTTGCAACCCCGCAATCCACCCACCCCGATCACTCCGTCGTTGTTGACGTCCATGATGGCCATGAACGCCGCAATCTCCTCCTCACTCAGCAGGTCGCCCAGCTCGTGCATCGTGGTCTTCAGCTCCTGCGCGTTGCGGCAGTTGAATGTGTGTGCGTGCGTGTTAGCATGGGCTGCACAGCCCCAGCCATGCAGCGGCAAATGACTGCCACGCAGGACGCCGCGTCCGCTGATGCGGTCAACGAACTCCTGCTCCTCCTCCGCCTGCTTGCCGCCTCCCCACATGCCACCTCCCCACGCCACCTCCCTCACACGCCGCCTCCCACCTGCACGCTGATCTCGCCGTTCCCGTCCTTGTCGAAGAATTGGAAGGCACGCTTCAGGATCTCGTCCTCATCCGTCAGGTCCTGAAGCATGGAGTACCTGCACGTTCACGTGCATATGCACGTGCGGCGCATAGGGTGCATGGTCCGCATTAGTGGACGAGCTGCATACAGCATGCATGCCGCATGCGCCGGTGGATGACATCCCGGACCGGGTGTGGAAGGACGGCCCGTCCAAACGGCGGCCCGGACGAACGAGGAGAGAATGGTGCATGCGGTTGGGTCTCGGGGACAGCTGGACTTACACCGGCACAGCAACCCACACACACTCAGATGTTGGGCGCAAGGTATTGGGCACCGCGTGCGGTCGAGTCAACCGGCATTGATTCAGCTCGAAGGCAGGGAGTTGAGGGCTCTGTGTCCGCCCCATGGAGCCAGCCGGGCCCCATCCCTCGTTCGCACGCCCCACCCTTGCCGAGCATCGACATCAGGGCCCCCAGGCCACCCGCCGCGCCCGCAGGCACCAGGCACCGCGCTGACACGCGCCGGAGAGCACCCACCATACGTGCGCCAGCTGTCCAAACGTGAACGTCTTCTTGTGGTGCAGCTTGAAGGCGCGAATTTTGGAGTCGACGATGTCGTCCGTAGGGTTCTGCACGTTGTCAGAGAGAGTTCAGGCATACAAGTTCGGGCATGGCAGCGTAGCTGAGTACTAATGGGAAGCGTGCACATGGCGTACACCGTAATCTGCTGCATGCACGAGATTTACGTCTGCGCAGGGCTCCCAGGGGTCCTGGGAGCAACCTCGGCGCGCACGGCAGCTAGACACGCGGCACGGCCGGCAGCACGCCCCCATAGCCGTTTCCCCCGGCTGCCCTTGGCGACGCTCCCCCTGCCCACTCCTCCACCAGCTCGCACCAGGCCCATCGCATACAGGAACACGATGAAGTCCTGCTTGGTCAGTTGCTGCTTCTTGGGCTCGAGCCCTAGAATTTTGAGGGCCTTCAGGGCCGTCGCTGCAGGCAGGCGCCAGTTACCGGAGCAGGATTCAATTGTAGCTACTACACAAGGCTCCCACGAGTCGCAGCTCCGCGCCAGGGGAAGCCACGAGCCCGAACCGACATCGAGGGCCCTTACCTATTTGTGCTGGTGTTAGGTTTGAGTTTTCTAGCGTCAGCTCCTGTTCGACATGATGCCCACGCTTCTTTAGGCGGTCTCTGAAACCTCGGAAACGTCCAAACATTTTTATTAAGCAACCTTCAGCAGTCTCGTCAATAATTTATGCGGCTTATGTCACAATACAACTGAAATGCTATGCGTTGTTTGCAAAGGCCTGGTGTGGGCACCGAATCCCATGCGTCTTGCGCCCTTGCTCCATCAAACAAATGACACGTCCAATAATAGTATGTAGACGTGTACTAACACACACTCCGCGAAAGAACTGCGCGTTTACCCTGTCCTTGCACAGTGCCACGATGCACTTGCAACACTCGCCGGTCCTGACTCGCTCGGGGCCCCAAGCTCGCCGCGCATGCTCGGCAGCACCAGGTTCTCATTGGCATGGAGGAGCTAGTGTTCGCTCATGCGTGGCCCGGGCTCAAGCCAGCAAGGCGAACGTCGCCACGGTGAAGGGGGGGCTACTGAGTCTCGTCGGCAACACCTCCCGGGGAGTGAGCACAAGGTGGGTCGACTTTGCAAGGCCCGACAGTCCTTCCAGGACCCTCACGCACGGCTGCGGAGCATTGGCTGAGGAAGGGTGGGGCTGGCCGTGCGGTGCCGCCGGGAACATGGTGCGCGGTGGAGGTGTGTGTGTGTGTGTGTTGGGGGGGGGGGCGGCTGCCCCATCCCCCGCATAAGCTGCACCACCTTACACAGTGCCGATATCACTTCCAACCTACAGCCCGTCCGACCTGAAGGCCATTCAGGAGGCGGTGGCGGAACTGAAAGCCGCGGGGGCCGGCGCCACCACCACGGGCCCGCAGCAGTCGGGGACGTGGGAGCTGCTTTGGACGTCCGAGAAGGTGGGGGCCAACCCCGGGTATACAGTAGTGAATATGCGAGGGGCGTGCATCATGGCACTCGGGGGGGAAAGGACCCGCCACGCTTAACTGCAACGCAATGCAACGACGTCTCAGCACACTGGCCGCACGGCAACCCACGCGCCGTGCAGTGAGTGCATCATGCATCGCCCACCCTTGCATCGGCCAAGTGGCATCAGCACCCGTAAGCTGTTTAAAACACATAACAAGCGTGAAACGTGCTTTTTGCTGACAGGAAACGCTGTTCATCTTGGAGCGAGCGCCGCTATTCGGCACCAAGGCCGGCGACGTGTACCAGGTTATTGACATCGGCGGCGGGTACCTCCAAAACGTCATCACGTTCCCGCCGGAGGGGTCCTTCATAGTCGACAGCTCGCTAGCGGCGGAGGGGCCGCAACGTGTGGCGTTCAGCTTCAATGCCGCCACGCTGAAACTGCCGGGCGGGAGGAAGCTGGGCCTGCCGCCGTTCGGCAAGGGCTGGTGAGTCTGCATTCTGCAAGCAGTTGCACAGGCCTAGGAGTGTCATCCGGTGACCCGGGTTGCGGTTTCCCTGCCCTGTCTGCCTGCCACCGTTGTCACCAAGCCCCCAACCCAAACCCAAAACAAACGCAACAGGTTTGACAATCTGTACTTGGACGAGGACCTGCGCGTGTCGTACGACAGTCGGGGCGACACGCTTATTACCCGCCGCGCGGGGCCGCCCCGGCGCTTCACGTGAGCGCGTGTGTTGGCGGCTGGTGGTGGCGTCGCGCGGCGCAGCGGCGGGGGTGAGTGATTACGGTGTTGGGCTTCATGACGGGTGTCAGCCATGTTGCGGTTGATGTTGAGTTGACGGTGGCGGACGTTGTGGAGGGGGGGCGTGCGGAAGGCCCACTAGTACCATACGCGTGGTTACCCAAGATGCGGGCCGCCCCGGGCGTATCTGCGACATCGAGGCAGACAGGTTCAATTTTCTTTCGACTCGTGAGCTTGCCACGGACCCAGAGGAAAGGACCCCGGGGTTGTGGCGGTGGACGGCCGGGTGACAGATAGATCATGGACACCGCGCGAACAGAACAACTGTTCCGGGCGCCGTGTGCATTCACAATTTTGCATTCGTCGGTAACCGCCTAGTTGTAGGTGCAGCGGGACGCGCCGGTGCGCAAGTCAACTGTCGGATGCAGGGATGCTTGAAACAGCTGTGGTTGCTACCGCCTGTTGGTACCCCTCGCCTCACGGGGCTCCTATGGTCCTGTGGTCCTCATGTGAACGGAGCCACAACGTGACTGGCTGGCACTGAATGGCTGGGGCTGCTGGGCGCCGTGGTTGGATGCGTGCGCAAGATGGATCCATGGATCCATGGAGGCGCCGATTGATTAATTGATCCAGGGGCAGACTAGCGCAACAGCCACCACCTCAAAAGAGGCCGTGTGTCGCATGATGGCCATGCCAGCTCACACCAGCTCACACCAGCTCACACCAGCTCGCACGCACGGCGCCGTCGGCGATTCGGTGATCAGCAGGTAGCAGTGGCAGCTGCGCGTCAATTTGTTCACAGTGTTGCATAACCTACTCCTGGCGTGCATCACACATAAACACATACGCACTGCACAGCCACGCATTTACAGTATGTTGCTGGCTGAGGCACTTCCGAATCCACGCAATCACATCAAACATACTCTACACCTGCGCTCTTCGTCCCTACCTGCTCCGCCCTCGCCACACACCGACTGAACATTGGTCACGCCCCGCCTCCCGCTCTCAGAATGCACAGCCCCCTTCCATTCCAAAGTACTCAGTGGGAGCTCAATCACGCATGAATGTAATAGCTGTATTTCTGTATGTGCTTTGCAGTTCATTCGTAAGTGCTGTTGGCCGCATGGCCACATGGGTGCAACTCGGTATGCTATCAGCAGGTCCGATGTAGACCGCTGACAGGGAGCAGTGAAGTGCGGGTTGTGTTGTGTGTGCAACTAAGCATGGCCCACCCCTTCATGGCGGAGGCTCCCCAGTCTCCGACATGCGCGGAAACCGCATGCTCTCGTCTCTCACATGCGAGAGCGTTCAGCTCGGGTTGCAGCCGCGCAGCCCCGGCGGTCGGTTGCATGGGCAGGTGTGCAGCCCCAGCTCGACAGAGCGCATCTGGATACTGCGCCTCACGTGCGCTTCTTGCCGACCAGCTCCGGGGCCTCCCGCCCGGACCCGGCGTCGTGTCGGCCCTGTGCGCACAGTAGCAGCAGCGAGCAGGCCGCAGCCGGGGTGGCGGGGTGGTGAAGCGGCGAGAGAGGCAACACTGACCCGCACAGCGCTACGACACCACATCACCAGCCATGATGCATGCGCAGCACGGCAGCAGGTGCAGTACGCACGACCCCCAGCCCTGTTGTCACTACACGCCCACGCGCCCGCCCCGGAGCGCGCCCGCCCAGTGCACACGTGCCGCACCTGCGGGAGGTTGAGAAGCAGGCCCCCGGCAATGGCCAGGTTGGCTGTGAAGTGGCGGCGCAGGTAGCAGACGTAGTGCCTGCGACGGGTAAGGGAGCGAGAGGGGGGTTTGTAGCATGGAAGGAATGCGACAGGCGGACATCGCCACCCGTGCGAGGCCGCCCAGCGCCCGATCGTGTACCCAGCGAGAGTTGCAACCTTCCTGCCCACCCACCACCGCCACCGACCAAACCCACCAACGCGGCAGCAACATCTGGACCGGCGGACTAGAACCTGAATGCCGGGGCCGGCACACTCACTTTGACAGCCACACCGACGCCCAGAAGCGCCAGCAGGTGAAGGCCTCTGCCACCAGCAGCGCCGCCAGCAGCGCCGGAACGCGCTGCCGAGACACAACGGGGCAGGGGGAGTTCCATTCACAACAACTCACAAGTCAATCACATGGCGTGCACAAGGCGGCGGCCTTGACCCCGTTTAAGCTCCGCGCATTTACCGCTTCAGCGCATGCTGCCATCTCCCTCGTGTCTTACCACCCGTCCCCTTCCCCTCTAGCCCCTCCCACCCGTGCCTCTCCCACCCGCGCCGGCCCGACATCTCGCACCAATCCCCGCCCCCGTCCCCGCCCCCCGCCCCGCCCCCCGCCCCGCACCTTGTTGCTGATGCCGGTGACCAGCAGCACGTAGGCGGCCGCCTGCGCCGGAAGCCAGTTGTTGGTGGAGGAGTCGCCGGGCGGCAGCCAGTGGCGCGGGGCCAGCAGCCGAGCCTTCCAGCGGGACAGGCCCTCGGCGCTGCTGGTGATGTCGTAGTACTGCGGCGGGGGGCGAGGGGGAGAGAGGGAGAGAGGGGGGTTGCAAGGAGGTGTGGTCGGGTGGAATTGCAATGCGAATGATTTGGGAGAGGGAAACAAAACGGGAACCGTTGGCCTTGCGGTCGTGAGTATGTACGCGCTGGTGTCCACTTATCCTTGAGCTTGACATCAAAGTTTTCCAAACACGCCCCTTCCCTCCCACGCACACGCCCACGCCCACACCTGCAGCGCGCAGATGCTGATGAACAGCGGCGCCACTAGCAGCCGCCCCGCCAGCATGATCAGCTGCTGCCCCGGCCGCCACTGCTGCGTGTACATCAGGCCTGGGGCGGCAAGGCGGCGGCGGTGGCAGCAGGGGAGGATTGCATCACGATCAGATATGAAGGTGATAATAGAGATAGGGAGGGCCGGGCACGTGGACGCAGGTGCGATCAGGGCGGGTTCGCAGCCCGCCAACGGAAACACACGTGCGCCGCAGATGAGGCCGCGGCTGCGGTAAAGGCAGTGACCGCGTTGAGAGCCTGTGTGTGTGGGTCAGTGGGCCCAGGTGCCAGGCCCAGCTGGCCCAGCCCAGACCGGTGTGTGCGCGCGCGCACCCACCTTTCGCCTTGCCCTTGCCCTTCGCCTTGGCGCCTCCGCCGCGCGCCCAGTCCCGCACCCAGTCGGGCACGTAATAGGTGTGGCCTGCGGCAGACACGGACTTGGATGAGTACGAGTGCACCAGATGCAAGCAATACTGCATAACCGGTTTGGAGTCCCGTAGGGATGCGTCGGTTGGTATACCCTGCCCTCCACCCCCGCGCAACCTGTCTCATGCATGGGCATTATGATCATGTTCGGTTTGGCATTGGTTCGCACGTGCTTGATTCGGTTGCGCTGGTAATCACAGCCCCCCTCCAGCCCCCCTCCAATCCTTGCACCCTACCCCCCACCTCCGGCCCGCCGCCCTCACCTATGAACACGATGACGGTGCCCACCACCGCCAGCTCCTTGACCGGCAGCAGGTTGCTGGTCTGCTCCTGCAGCACGGCGCTGGGGGAAACAAGCGCGGGGGTGGGGCGCGAGGTGGATGGGCGGATGGGCGGGAGGGCCGGGTGGGGTGGCCGGTCAGCCTTTAGCCGCAGAACATCGTTCGCGTGGACCGCTACCCCCCCCCCCCCGGCGGACCTAAATGGGACCCTCTGGACGTCGACACTCCCCCGCTGTGCACCGCCATTCGCACCAAACCACGGCTCCCAAGCCAGTCGTTACGGCCAACGAACATTGCGCTCCTCATAACACGATCAACCCAACCCCAACCCCAACCCCAACCCCAACCCCACGCACCACCCCCACCGCCACTCACATGATCTCCTCCCACAGCTCGAAGCACTGCACCGCCAGCCGCGCCGCCAGCCAGCCCGCCGCCAGGCTGGTGTACACGCCTGCGTTGTGGCCGGGGGCACGCGGGGCCCTCATGGTCTCATAATGCGGGGCTGGTGCAAGCGAGCTAGCCTCGGTGACGCGCCCTTCCCTCCCATTTTGCCGAACACCGTTCACATGAAGGGCTACCCCTCCCTCACCCCAACCTGTGTCCCACAGCAGCACGCACCCGCCATCAGCGCCATCAGCGCCAGCCCGCTGAGCAGCGCCGGCAGAGGCGGTATCTCGTCCGCCACCCAGGACAGGTCGTACCACTCCCGCCAGCCGTACCTGCGCAGCGGTGGTCACGTGCGTACGGCGTGCGGACGAGGGTGACACGACACAAGGCACAACACGGCAAGAGCTGGGCCGCCGGGCCCCAGCCCCCTACAGCCATACGCGCCCTGAGCGGCCGCATCCCCTCCCTCCCGCCACGCCTTCTGTTCGTCCCCCTGCCTTTCCCGCTGTGCCTTTTGCCAATGCGAGCCCCGCCATCCTCCTCTGCCGCGCCCCGCCCCTCCCCCTGAACCCTGCCCAACCCCTCCATCTGCTGGTCTGCACCCTGCATCGTATTTCCAACGATCCTTGCAACCCCCACCCAATCCACCCGCCCCACACGCGCCCGCCAACACGCCAGCGCTGCCCTGGTCGCCCCTCTCTCTCTACCCCTCACCCCTTGAGCGTGCGCCACTCGCCGAGCTCCTGCGCCAGAAGGTTGGCGAACAGCGCCGCCAGCAGCAGCCGCCCCACCAGCCGCAGCCGCCGCACCCACAGAGGCGTGTCCAGGCCTGCGCGCGTCGGGCGGCAGGGGCCAACCGTTCATGCCGCCAAGATGCGGACCCACTGCCACCAATAGTCCCTTTCCCGCCTTTCCCTCCCGCCCTCCTCCTCCCCGCCACCCGTGCTGCACCTCCCTCCTGCCTCCGCCCCCTGCATGTTCGGGGCTCACCTCGCTCCACACCCGACAGCGCCTTGCCCAGCGCCCGTGTCGAGGCCGTGTCGCTCAGACAGCCGCCGCCGCCGCCGCCGGTCACGCCGCCGCTGGCGCCGCCGTAGTCGCTGGGGGAGCCGAACACCGACCTGCGCAAGCATGCAGCTGTGAGTTGGGTTGGCAGCCAAGCGGGGGTTGCGGTTTGCTGCGTTCCTCGGAATGGTGGCTTCCCTCGTAGCCGTGATGGTGTTTACACTGTCCCCTTCTTGTAACCTCGCATTCATGACACCAGAGATCAGCGAGGCCATGAGTGGACTGCAATCTACAACCTGCCGCTGCTCGATCGCGCGCGCATGCTCATTCTGCTGAAGTGCGAGACCCAAAGTTGCAACTCATCGGGTACTAGTCACTATCCTCTCGATCTGCTCGAGAGGTTGGCGGGCTGACGGGCTGGCGGACTGACCCGTTCATGGACGAGCGCGGCGTGGGCAGCCCGCTCTGCAGCGGCGTGTTGCCACGTGACAGCGGATGGCGCGGCGACAGCATGTGCGGCGAGAGCGGCCCCCCGAAGGCCCCGCTCCCGCCGGCGCCGGCCAGGCCGCCTAGGCCGCCTAGGCTGAGGCCGCCGCCGTAGCCGCCGGCGCTAAAGCGGCTGCCCAGCCCGCCGCCACCCCCGCCGCCGCCTGACATGATGCCGGCGCTGCCCAGCCCGCCGCCGATGCTGGTGGCAGGGCTCCCGAGCCGGCTTCCCGACCGGCCGCCGCCGCTGCCGCCGCCGCCGACACCTGCGCCGCCAGGGCTGCTACGATAGCTGTGCCCATGCCCAAGCCCGTGACCGTGACCGTGACCGTGACCGAGCAGGCCGTGTCCGTAGCCACCCCCGCCGCTGCCGCGCGGGTAGGCACCGGCAGCCGCCGCCGCGGCGGCCTCCGCCGCCGCCATGGCCGCCTCTATGCCTGCCGCGGGAGCTGAGGTAGTCCAGGCCAGGCGCGATGGGGCGCCGCCGCCGCCAGGTTCGGCGCTGGCTGGGCCGCCTGGGCTGCTGTAGCCGTGGCCGTAGCCGCCGCCGGGGCTCCCGATGCCGCCGCCACCGCCGACGCCGCTGAACTGGCGCTGGTGCGGGCCCGATGAGGCGCCCGGGGGAGGAGGCATGGCGTGCGGGTTCTGGAGGGGCAGGTCAGGTTGGGAGAGCAAGGTCGTGGCGTGCCTTGCGCGTGGGTGCGTGCCATGTGCGGGATTGCAGCGAGCTGCACGAGCGTCGGCAAGGCCCCTGCCCTGACACCCCTGCCTTTTGTGCAGGTTCCGAAGCCTCAGGCAAGCAACCCGACCTGCTCCAGTGTGGAAGTACAAGCCCTGCAACCAGATGCTCACCAGTGCGGGGAATGAGAAGCTGGGGCCGTGGCCAAGGCCAGGCATCTCCCCGGGCATGGACATGCGACGCGCCTGCATCGGCTCTCCGTTGAAGTCCGCCGTGGGCAGCCGGTGGTCTAGGATGCCAGGCATACCAGGCAGCTCGTCCCGGAAATCCATGGCATCATTCCAGTCTGAATGCATGCTGGCCAGGCGATGCCGCACGGCTGCCGCTTCGGCCCAATTCGCGGAGTGCCCCCCATCATCAGTTCGTCGCCGCGGCTCGGCCCAGTTGTTGCTGAGGCCGCCATCCTCTGTGCGTCTTCTTGCGACATAGACCTGTCTTTTTGATGAATCTGATGAGTCGCCTGAGTCGTCTACAACATTTCGCCATAGCTGTTTTCCCGGCACCACCCGGCCGAGCCGCGAGCGAGTGCCACGATGCTCAGGGGGCGGTTGCTGGGGCAATCCGTCCTCAATACTGCTGGCAGGGCTGGTCGCGGCGGAGGTGGCAACACTGCCGCGAGCAGAGTTCCAAGGGCTCGCGTGCCTCATGGTTTCAAGTATTCTATACACATGACTAGTGCTTCTGAATCAAACTATGAAACCCAGGCTGACCGGTTGGACGGCCGGTTATCAAATCATCGAGAAGCCGCACTCGGCACATGGTTCTGCTCCCAGATTTAAACCTGAAGTGCGTCCAAATATTCAGAGACAACACAGCATAATTTCCGTAATCTGAGAGGCGTTATGTCAAAAGAACCGTCGCAGGAAAAAACAGAGACATCCTATGTAATGCCCAGGACACGGTTTCGCCTCCAAACCACTTCCTGCGTTCTCTGCTTAAAATGACCGTCTCTGCTCAGGGGTGGAACGATGCAACACGAGCCGTGCGTGGAGCCTCCCGGGAAAGGCATACCCGCCACCACTGCGCCCCAGTGCGCCAAAACCACTACATGGCGCATTTACAGCTGCTGCACCGATAAGTCTACCGTAAGGAGGTCATCCGCTAAAATCGCGCGCACGGACCAGGCGTACGGCACGCAGCACGCATGAATCATCCAAGGTAGAGGAGGCCCCACACAACGTAGCTCGACCAAGCACGACCGGTCTGGCGGCTGGCGGCTTGGAGCTCGACTTTCCGGACCTGGTGGCGCTGCCGGGTATGCTGACGCTTGGCGTAGCGGTGCGGTGCTGGGAGGCACTGTCCGACGTGCGTCAGGTGCTGGCGTCGCAGCCCCATGGTGCGCTGAGCCCGCGCATTGCCCGGCGCTGCACCAACCTGTATGAACGCGCGGTCCTGCGCCCTATCCTGGGCGTCACCGACCTGGCTGATGTTCCGCTGGCGCTGCAGTCGGGTGCCGCTGCCGCTCGCCAGCTGGATTCCTTGCTGGCACGCGTGCCGGCGGCGTGGAAGGCGGCGGCCTCCACGACGCTACGCGCGCCTGGCGGCGGCGGCACCGCGCCTCCCGCCCCTCAGGTGTGGCTGCTTCTCGCGCAGAGCCTGGGGTGGCGCCTCGGCGCGGCAGAGGTGCCGCTGCTGACCCTCACCGTTAAGCAGGCGACCCTTCTGCAATTGGCGCCTACGTACGACGCGCTTCGTGCGCGCCACATGGCTTTTGTCCAAGAGGCCTACAGTGGTGCCATCCCGTCGGCGGAGGCAGTTCATGCTCTGCGGGCGGCGTTGGCACGGCTGTGGGCACTGGTCTGGGAGCCGCGACACAAAGAACCCCTCTGGCGCCTGGCAGTCAATGGTTTCTCGGGCTTTGGGATGCATAAAGCCCGTGCAGCCGCGGGGAATGCTGATAAGTGCCCCCTGCGGTGTGCAGATGACTGACGGGGCTAGGGAGCACCACTTCTGGAGCTGTGACGTGGCGGGGGCTCTGCGTGATGTGCTGCAAGAGCATGCGGGCTTGGACATTATGCGGCACCAGTTGTGGTTAGTACAGGCGCCTCCAGGGCTGGCGCAGGCGGTGTGGGACATCGTTTGCTTAGCTGCTGTGGCTGCCATGGAGTACGGCCGACAGCGCCTCTACGCTAGCCGGAGTGATTCGGGCGGGACCGTGGGGGTTGCTGTTGTGCGAAGAATCGGTGTGGAGGTGGTGGCTGATTTCTGGTCGCGGCTTGCTGCGTTCGTGAGTCTGCGCCGCTGGGACCTAGTCCCAAACCAGCACCCATTCCTAGCGTCAGACGATGTGGGAGGGGTTATCTTTGTGGGCCCAGCGGCGGACTCGCCACCGGCCTCACCCTAGCGTGTCTGCTTAGGGACTCGCAAGAGGTAGTCTTTATGACGCCGACCCGCGGCTTAGGTTAGCAACGCGTGCGTTTGCGGTGAGCCTGGCTCGGGGTTCCTCCCCTCCCCGGAGGCGAGGAGCATGGGGGTCATTCGGGGTTCCCTCCTCGAGTGAGCGTGCGTGTTTCGCACGTTTTTGGAGCCCTGGCTTGTCCACGGCTGTTGTCCCACATGTAATCTCTTTCGCTAAAATTGAATGAGTTTACGGTACGCAAAGCCATGCATCAGGGCACAACTTCTAAAGACAGAGGCAGTCACTTGCCTACGGCACTGACCTTTTCTCCCAGCGCGACTGCGGCGCTTACTATACGGGTGTGGTGTGGCGACTGAGCCCTCAGCATCCTGTCGCATGCATTTTAGATGCACATGCAGCGCCGCTCATGCGGAAGCCTGCTGCTCCACGGGCTCCTCAGGCATATCCTCCTCTGGAATGTCCTCCTCAGCCACCTCCTCCGCCAGCTCCGCCGCGCCCTCGAACGCCTCCTTCGCCGCCTCGGCCTCCTTCGCCGCCTCGGCCACGGGCGCCGCCTCCGCCTCCTTCGCCGCCTCAGCCAACGGAGCGACTGCCTCAGCCACGGGTGCCGCCGCTGGCGCTGCCGCTGGCTCGACTACCGGCGCCGCCGCTGGTGCCGCCGCCACCTCCTGCACCACCTTCAGCTTTTTAGCTGAAGTGCTGCTCGACGGTGCCGCCGCCGCCGGCGCGCCGCCGCCCGAGCTGCGGAGCGTGCCGCCCGGCGTCTCTGTTGACGCGTCTGCCTTCTTCGCCAGCTCGGCGTGCACCTGAGAGTGAATCGCATTTGCAAGAAGAAAGCAATAGCCACAATTGCAGTAAGCCGTGAGCACAATGAATCCTATTTTGTTGCCTTGAGGCGTGCTGGTCAGATCATTTTGGTGTCAAGCATGCCGGGATAGACGCGGCACCTGCGATGACACCCATCGAACCCACCGGCGCTCCGTCACACACCTGCCGGCCCACCCACAACCCAGCCCTCGACCGTGCGACGTACAGCTTGCATCTTGCAGCACCAGCGTCAGCTGCGCCTCCTCACCTCCGGCGTGCTGTTGTCACTGCACACCATCGCGTTCCCACACACACCCCTACGCATGGGCATGCGCGCCTCCTCGCCCCATTGCTCTGCTTATTGCCGCTGCCTGCACCCTGCTTCCCCCTGTTTTGTGCACATGTCGCCCGGCCTTTTTTTTGCACTCTGTTCGCATTACTGAACGTCTTCCTTGCAGTGGCTCACGGTGGACGCCGATGTGCTCTGCAGGTGCGCGCCGTCCTGAATCTTCGCTAGTCTCCCGCACGGCATTGTGTGTTGTCTGTTGGTGTGAGCCTGGCCGGGCGACCCGGAGACCGAGGAGCGCGCATACAGCTTGTCAGCTCGCCACCAGCTCAGTTCCCAGCCGCTGGCGCTCGCTCAGCGTACCACAGCCGCTCTGGATCTATGGTAACGTGATATTGGTAACGTGAACGGGAGTTTGTGGGCGCACGGGAGTTTGTGGGCGCGCCTGCTTTTTGATTGCGCACTGGGTTGGGCGTAACCTGTTTCTCGGGACTTGCGGCTCAGCTACTTCCCCTTGTTTGCCGTGTACCACCGAACCCATCGAACCCACCTGTGCAACCTTGCTCTTCGGCGGCGCCGCCTTCACTGGAGGCACGCCGCGCGGCGACGCTTTCACTTTGGCTGGCGTGTTGGCGGCGCTGGTGGTCACACTGGCCGTGCCGTCAGCAGCGGCTGCAGCGGCTGGTGGTGACGCGGCCGACGCCGGCGCCTGCTCCACAGAGCCCTCGGCAGTGCCCTCCTTGACGGCGTCCGGCTTTGCGGGGGCCTTTGCGGGGGCCTCCTTGCTGCTGCTGGCCTTCTTCACCGCTGCCGCGGCTGGGGCCGCCCCCGCGTCCTTGCTGGCACTCTTTGTGGCGCTCGTAGCAGCAGACGATGGCCGAGCGATGCCTGAGCGAGAGGGCGTGCTGGGGCGCGCAGCGCCCGCAGGCGCCGGCGAAGCCGCGGCGGTGCTGGCCGGCGCCCCCGTGGCCGCCGCTGTGGCGGCGCCCGCTTTGGTCGGCGAGGTGGCGCCTCCATCCCAGGGCTGCGGCCGCGGCGACTTTCGGAAGGCGCCAGAGAAGCTGGTCCTGGTGTTGGCAGACGAGCCGGGCGTGGAGCTGGCCGCCGCCGCGCCGGGAGCGGACACCGTGCCGGCCGCAGGGGTGGGAATGCTGCTGGTGCTCGCGCGCACGGCGTTGCGCGGCGCTGAGGAAGGGCGGGAGCCGCTGCCGCCGCCGGTGCCCGGCATGCCTGCGGCGGGGATGCTGCTGGTGGAGGCCCGGACCGCGTTGCGCGGCGCGGAGGAGGGGCGCGAGCTGGGGCGCGCGTTGGCGCCGCCAGTGGCGGGCGTGGTTGCGGCGGCGGCGCCTGCGCCTGCGCCGGGCGACGCTGTGAGGGGGCGGCGCTGGGCCGAGGACGGCCGCGAGTTGGGGCGCCCGGCCAGGAAGGGCGCCTGCTGCAGCGTGGGCGCGGGCGAGGTGGGGCTGCCCAGCAGCGTGGTGCCTTGCATCGACACGCGCAGCTTGTACTGCTCCTGTGGGGGTTGCAAGCAGCAACGACGCGAGACCGCGAGACCGCGAGACCGCGGGGGCGGGTTCAGGCGTGGTGGGCATGACACAGGCGATGCCGCCGGATGCCACCAGCAGGCTCCTGCCGGTTCCGTTCCGCCTCACTCCCAACCCAACCCACGGGGCCACTCCTGCCGCCACCGGGGGCCCTCCTGCCCCGCGCGCACACCCGCCTCCCCCCCCCCGGGCGCATCCACCCACCCCTCCATCCCTCCACCCTCTTACAACCCCAGCCCCAGGCGGCCAGGCTCCGGGGCCGCACCTTGAGCTCGTGCGACACCGCCAGCTCCTTCTCCAGCGCCGCGATGCGCTCCTGCAGCCGCACGATCTCGCCCGCCATGTGCCGCACCTCCTCCAGGTGCCGCGTCACGTGCACCGTGCCCTCGTCGCGCGGGCCTGCGCGGGTGGGGAACGGCGCGGCAAGCCCCGGAGCTCGGCTCCCGCTAAACACTGGCGATGTCGTTTATGACCCACATGCTGCTACACCCCGTGTACAAGCACGAGATACAGCACAACGACCACCTGTCACAGAAGAGCATCTGCTACATCACAATCCAGTGAGATGGACAGGCCAGCTGCGCAGCACACAACGCCGACCCAGTCGAGACTCGTGCCACCCACCTGCTTTAACCTCCGCGACCGCCACGCGGTTGGCCACCGCCGTGGTGCGCGCCAGCTGGCTGACCAGCACGCCGACCTGCACCGCGCGGGGCCGGGGCGAGCTGGTTGCTTGGGTTCCAGCCCACGACCGGACCCACTTGCGTCTTGCGTCCTCTGCGCCATCTTCCGGTCTCCGCAGGCTCCTGGTGTTCGCTACCCCTGCTCGCAGGCCACTTCTTCAGACGCCACTAGTGGTGTTCCCTGCCCCCTTTCGCCAGGGCGCCGACCCTGACGGCCTGCAACCCTCGGTGCTCACTAACAACACCCCCGCCACGCCCTGTACGGCCCTGCCCCACCCATATGCAGTCCAGTGACCTCTGGGTTACCTGCCGCAGCACCTCCGCCCTGCGACCCCCGCGCCGCTCACCTCGGTCTCCAACGCGTTGCAGCGCGCCTCGCTGGCCCGCAGCGCCGCGCCGGTGCGCGCCGCCGCCTCCTGGCTGGCCTCCAGCAGCTCCTTGGTCTTGGCCAGCTCGCTCGACAGCCGCGACTTGTCCAGGTTCTGTCGCGGTGGTGTGGCAAGGCAGCTGTTGCTTAGCGCAGCTATGGTAATGCCCGCTCGGTATCCGCCCTGCGCCCGCCGCTAGGTCTGAACGACCAGAACAGAACAGACCACGCCCCAGCCGACCCAGATGGCCATCCATCAGCTTGTCCTGGCCCAGCCCCCCGTACCCCCACACACCTGCGTCCGGATGTGGTCTGTGTTGTTCTTGCCCATCTTGGCTGCCTCGTCCAGCTGCTTGCCAGCTTCCAGCAGCTTGTTGTCCAGCTCCAGCACCTTCTTGGACAGCGCGTCCGCCTCGTCCGCCTGCATTTAATGTGTGCGCGGCAGGTTGAGCGGGGCCCAGGATCTTGCGTTGGAGCGCGATTTCGCTGGAAGTGGCCGCGGTGCTGTCGCAACTGAAGGAGAAGTGGTGCCTGTGCTGGGTTAGGTGCGATTGGCCGCGCGTCCGGTTCCCTACGCCCCACGAAGCCCCTCGCTCTCATGTGTTGACATGGGACGGTACAGCGTAGGCTCTGGGTTAGGTTTTGGTTAGGTTTTGGTTTGGTTCTGGTTCGGGTTCAGCTTGGGCCGCTACTCACAGCCCCACCTTCTTCTGCAGCACGTTGATGTGCTTGTCCTTGGCGCGCAGCAGGTTCTCCAGCGCCCGGATGTTCTCAGCCGCCTTCTCGCCGTCCATCTTGGCCATGCGCAGGTCGGCCTGGCGGCGACGGACGCGGCGGGCGTTGGCGGGTCGGCAGGACGGAAGCAGCGGAGGAGCGGGGGAGCAGGATGAATGGACGGCTCAGGGGCAGGATGGCATGTGGGTTGGCAGGACGGCTCAGGGGCAGGATGGCATGTGGGTTGGCAGGATGGCATGTGGGTTGGCAGGATGGCATGTGGGTTGGCAGGATGGCATGTGGGTTGGCAGGACGGCATGTGGGTTGGCAGGACGGCATGTGGGTTGGCAGCGCCAGGTGCTGTGGCAAAAACTGATGGCTACGCGGCCGCCGGGTGGCCCTCCCACAGTCCCAGGTCCCGCGCCGTGCCGGCATCCCGACGCCTTCGCCCGCAGCATGCCAGCTCACGCACACGAAACAGCACCCACCTGCAGGTTGGCCATCTGCATGCTGCTGGGCAGGGGGTTGGCGGCCGCTCCGCCGGACGCCGTCACCGCGGGTCCTGAGGCGGCGACGCTCACGGCGTCGTCCCCGGCCGCATCACCAGTGACCGGCTGCGTGGTGGAGCAGGGAACAGGCGCGCAGCAGAGAAGGCGGACATTCGCTGAGACATGTTAAACTCCCTGCGCGAGGGACAGCAACGAACCCCGTACCTCATCATGCTACACTGAACTGGGTGGGACACGTACCGTCCGGGTGCCGCTACCGTTGGCCGCGGCTTTGCTCTCGGCCGCCGCCACCACGCTCGCCGACTGCTCCTTGTCGCCCTTACGCAGCAGCCCCGCCAGCTGCGACTCCGTCTTGCGCTGCGGGTAAACGACGATCACCAAGGAGGAGCAACTTAGCATTGCTCTACACGACGGGTCATCACATACTTGCATCGGCCTTGTAGAGGTCCCCAGCCCCGAAGCATGAGCTGGGCCACAGGTGCTTCTGAGGCTCGGCCCCGTGCGTGTGCTCAGTGCCCTGCGGTCTGCCGCAGCAGGGACAGAATGTTGCTCTGCCCACCTTCTCCACTTTGAGGGCAGCCATCTCCTTCGCCATGTTCGCCACCTCCCTGTGCGTGGAATGACAGGTGACAGCAAGGCAGCAGGGAACCAGCAGGAAAAGGTGTTGCACGTCACGCACATCCGGGTCGTCGCCAGGGATACGCTTGCCGAGCTTGTCAACCCTCATAGTCTCAAGCAGTGTGTGAATGTGTCCCTACAACCGGGAGCGCTCACCCTTCAGTCGCCAGGTTGCGCTCTTTCAGGATGCGCATATCCAGTTCGCTCTGGCTAAGCGCCCTGCAAGCAATAGGGATGGGGCGGGGCTGAAGACTCTGCGGCTGCCCCAACCGAAGCCCCTCAACCTGCGTGTTTCGTTTGGTGACCCCCCCCCCCCGCCCCGGCAGCCGCCTCCCCCTCCCCCGCCTCCAGTGCCGCCGCCTCCTTCTGCCGCAAACAGCAAATCCGGTCATAGACTTCAAAAAGCGCTTCTCACCGGTCCTTGGTTGCGACCTGCGCTTTCAGGGCACCTATCTCCTTCATCGCGGCATCCAGCTCCCCTGCTTTCGCCTTGAGCAAGTTTTGAAGCCTGCGTATGCATGGGGTTCACCGACAGGCGTTGGCATGCCACCAATATGGTTACCTTGACCGGCATGCCGAACAATCCACCCACCTCAGCACCTCCGACGAGGGCATGGCCGTCGGTCGGTCCTCCACAGGACCGGCTTTTGGCTGCTGCGGCTCCGCGGCACCCTGTGCACAGCAGCAAGCGCCCTTAAAGTCGGCATTTGCACTGGGCGCGCAAGGAACCCAGCTCCGCCTTTGCCCTTTATGTAATTTCAATATCCTTACCAGATCTACCATTTTCCAGAGCTTCCAGATCGCAGCTCAAAAGCACATAAGCGAAGCGAAGGTCAACGTCAAACTCGGGGCCAAAAGTTGCAGGCGCAATATGCGCGGGCACGCAGTTCGCTTGTGCGTAATATAGGTTTTGGTGTCGGCGTCGCGCAAGCAGTCTATCGATGCGCTACTGCACTTGCCGGTGCGTGCGTGCGTGCCGAAACCCTGGCGCGGCAATGTGTAGGCGTTGTCCCCTCTACGGCTCCGCCACCGGCGTTGGGGGGTGGTTTGCAGTGAGAGTGTGAGACCATTTCATTTTTTTACGATGGTACAGGGCATAAGGTACGGCCCCGCTGCACCGATGCGGAACCATGTCCCAGTCGTTCCCGCTCCCAGGCAGGGGCGCAGGCACCCTGGCGCGGGCCCTTGGGGTAAGGAACTTGGGGCATGCTCGTCCCTGTGCGCGTTACGCTTAGTTCGATTGTTTGTAGAGCTGTCCTGCGCCCAGCGCCCTTGCGCTGCCAGAGTGTGAACCCCTGTGCCGCGTGCCACTGAAGTTACATCGTCTACCGACCCGTTGACCGCAGTGCGAGCGCACTCACCACAGCAGCACTGCCCAACCGCGGCAGCTCCTCCTGTCCCGGCATCCCGCATGTACAGGCCGCAGCACCGCCTTTCGCACGGGTAATCACGTACATCATCGCCCCGCTCAACCCCGCGGCCCTCACAAAATCGAGTAATCATGTGTTCGATTTTTAGTACTGGTATGCTTGGCCAATCGCTTCATTGCCGGTCACGAGCACCACCACTGTCCTCCTCCGCGCCGCCACGTCCGCCAGCTCTTGCAGCTCCCAACATGCAGCTGTCGCACCTCCAACCGCCGCGCCGCCGCCAGCTACCCGGCAGCTGCCCATGCACGCACGCACGCTTACTCCCCCCATCGACACCGCGCCCAGGATTCCACACGCGGGCCCATCGCACGTGCGCCAGCCCTCACGCGCGGTGCCGGCCGGTCGACAGCGCGCCCAGGAATTCGGCCGGCGACAGTGCCTTTGTGTCAAACTTGTTGCACATGGGGCACTTGGGGTCCGTCAGCGAGTTCCAGCACGTGTTGCCTGTTGGAAAAGGTTCGGAGGGGGGGGGGCACGTCGGCACATGATGAGCACGAGAGCGCGTGTGTGTAGGCATTGGAAAGGGCGCGCTGGGGGTGCGCGTGTAAGGCGCAGCAGTAGTCCTTCTATGCGCGTGACCTGGTGCACCCTTTCGGCCGTGGGCTGCCCCGGCCACATGCGTGCAGGCGTGTAGCACGTCAACTGTCCTCCCGCCCGCCCGCCCGCTCGCCCGCCCGCCCGCCCGCACGCACGCACGCACGCACGCACGCACGTACGCACGCACGCAGGCTCACAGATGGCGTGGAAGGGACCCGAGGCGCTGAGCACGGTGCAGGACAGGAAGTTGGTCTGGTTGATGGTGAGGTCTTGGCCCCACTCCTGTCACAGCCGCACAGGCACGTAAGCGAAAAGTCAGTCCGAATTGTGCGCTACAGCGCCGCAGCGGGAGCCATGTCGCTGCAGCGCCCCGCCCGCCCCACGGCCCGTCCACACAGCACCATGCGGCGCATACGGTGGGTAAGCTGCAGCGGGCCCGGACCAAGAGCCTGCTGCCCCTCCCCACTTGCGCTTCTGCTCGCACCTGCAGGCAAACCATGCAGTCTGGCTGCTCCTTCGCCAACGCCGCCAGTAGCGCCTCCATTGGGCTTAGCTGGGTAGCAGCAGCGCCCAGCTCCCCAGCCGCCGCCTCCTCGCCAGGTTGCTGCTGCGGGGCCTTCTTCTTCTTCCGCCGGTTCTTCTTCTTTTTTTTCTTCTTGCTTGGTCCGGCCGCTCCTGCTTCCGCCCCGCCCTCGCCCGCCCCGGCCGCTGCGTCTGCAGAGGCTGTCACGCCCGAAGCGCCAGCTGCTGCGGTGGCTCCCCCGGCGGCGCTGTCCTCTTCCGCGTCCTCGAATTCTTCCTCTTCTGAATCCGACGCAGCAGCCTCCAGTGCCCGTGTTGCTGCTGCGGCCGGCTGCTGCTGCTGCTGCTGCGCCGCCGCCGCCGCCGCCGCCGGTGCACGTACCTGCTGCTGCGCAGGCGCCTGAGGCGTCGCACGCGCCGCAGGGGCTGCAGCAGCGGCTGCGGCCGCGGCAGCGGGCAGGAAGGGGGTGCCTGCCAGCACGGCCCGGGCGTCCAGGGGCGCCAGGGTGGAGTCCAGCCGCGCGATGCCGGCCTTGCGCATCATGCCTTGCAGCACGTGCACCACCAGCGGGAAGCGGGCCTGCGTGTGCGTGCGGAAAGTGTGGGCACGTGGGAAGTGTGGACATGTGGGCACGTGGGCATGTGGTTACTGTGAACCAATCCCGTAAGGAAATATCAGCGCTGCATGCAGAAATTGCAGCCGCATATGCGGGCATGTGGATGGGCGGGCGACGTGATGAGACCGTGCAGTCAACGGACGTCATTTGTATAGCAGCGCGTCGGAAGGATTGGTCGCAGCTGCTGCTGCTGCTTCCACCCGAGCATCCACGTCACTACCGTCTGCCACGCTAATATAGCGCGTGCCCGGATGCCCCCAAGCCGACGCAATCGCCCTCGCCCGTTGAACGCTGTGTATGTGTATGCACGCGCCCGCCCGGCCCGCGCCGCACCTGCACGCTGCTGCCCACCCAAAGTGCCAGCCGCTGCAGACTGGCCAGCACCAGCCACGTGCCGCGCTGCACGGCCGGGTCGCTGATGGGCACGAAGCGCGGGTAGGAGGGCAGCAGCAGCTTGGCGGCCTGGCGACCGAGGCGAGGGGGCGAGGGGCATGCGGCGTGAGGGGGCGAGGGGCATGCGGCGTGAGGGGGCGAAGGGCCGAGGCAAGGGGGAACGAAGGGGTGAGGGGCCGAGGCCAGGGGACGAGGGGACGAGGGGCATGCAGGGTGAGGGCGAGCGCGCGCGGTGCGAGAGGGAGGTGTGGGCGACCGAGTGCGGCGCCCCCTATACATATGCACTGACGCACATGCATGGTTTGGTTTGATTTAGCTTCTGCTGGTATTCACAACCCCCAATGGTTGATTTGGGAATTAGGAAAACAACTAACCACCCTCCGCACCTTGTCCTCCAGCGGCCCCACGAAGCACTCGTCGCCCATGCGCAGGCCGTACTCGTCCCGGTCGGGGTTGCTGGCGGTCATGGCGAACAGCGCGTACTGCAAGGGCGTACGGCACACGGCATACGGCATACGGGGCATACGGGGTACGGGGTACAGCGGGGTGATTCATGAAAAGAGGTGTGAGGGGTTGGGGCAGGGGATCGGTGGCGAGAGGCATAAGACGGGCACATTCAGAGATGCATTCAGAGATGCGTCCAGCAGAGCATCCCCGCCACCGCAACTCGCAGCCCGCAGCCTGCAGCTGCCGCTGCTGCCGCGGTGCGAGCGGCTCACTCACGTAGGCGGCGGCGTCCGCCCAGATGTGGCCCATGAGCTGGAAATCCAGCGACACCGGCACGCCGCATTCTGACGCCAGCCACTCGGGCATCTCGAACGCGCCCTGCAGGCGTGCGGCCGGGTGAAAGAGACACACGCGCACACGTCACGGCGCGTGACGCGAGACATGCAGCGTGCGGGATGGGGTCTGTGGGTACCCAGCCGGGCGCAGGAGCAGGAGGCGGCAGAGCCTCCTTGCCGCCTGCTGGGCAGTTGGCGCCCCTACGTGCACAGGCCGAGGCCCGCACCGCACCGCCCCATACCCCTAAAGCAACACAAAACGTCCGGTCATCCCCGAAGACCTCCCCCCAAGACCTCCCCAGGGCCGCTCAATCGGTAACGACTCGACCTACTGGCCTTCAGTGCCTACAGTACCGTACCGCTTTTCCAACCATCGTTGCAACCCCCCAAACTCTCCTCCCCAAGCCCGCGCCCCCCATCCAACCCCCGAGCCCGCGTGCGCACCTGCAGCGGGTTGGCCAGGTACGGCACGGCGCCCGACCCCGGCGTGCCCCACGCCACCTTCTCCTCCAGCTCGTTGATGGCCATGAGGTCGGGCACGTCCTCGTCAATGACCGTGTCGTACGCATTCAGCAGCGCGCGCCTGTGTTGTGTGTGAATGAGAGGGATAGAGTGTGTGCATATGTGTGTATGAGAGAGTTAGAGTGTTTGTGTTAAACACAAAACAAAGACGGACCAAACCCGCCAAACACGCGAGTGTTTGTGTGTGTATGTGTGTGTTTGCACATGTGGGTGCTTGTGTTTGAAGCACCAGTGACTGGGGATGTGCGCGTACACCGTAGTACGGCAGCACCAGGGGACATGAGGTGCGCGACGCGAGGCACCAGACGCAACACGACATCGCGGCAGTCAGTGCTTGCGCCATGGCGGGGTTGGGCGCGCCAGAGTGCCTCTCTCTTTCGACACGAACACGTGCACACAGCCCGCCACGGTAGGCACGCCCCTCCAAAACATGCCCCATTCCCCCCAGTCACACACGAGGCGCCCAATCACTTGTACGGCAGGTTGATGCGGCCCTTGAGCGCCAGGAAGCAGGCGTCCAGGGCGCGGGCGGACTCGGCGAAGGCGGCCAGCTGCCCCAGGCGCCGCTGCAGCTCGCGCTCGCCCAGGTCGTCCTCCACCTGGTGGAGGTGCGGGGGGTGGGGAAAGAGGGGTGGGGCGCGTTGCGGGGGAAAGGAGGTGGGGGCCGGGAGCGGGGGGTTGCTGCCGACGCTGCGTTTACAGGCGCAGCCACTCGACACGCCTGGAGCGGCCGGGGCGCCCCATGATGCTTACACCATTGCACCCCGCCGAAGCGTGGCCATGTCACACAGGCACGCGGCCGCGCGCACCCCGCTCGGTGCAGGCGTGGGAGTGGGCGTGGGCATAGCCGCCTAGGGCGTGGGCGTGCCACACCAACTGGACCAGGAACCGGCACACCCGGAGACTGCTTCAAGCGCACCCGCAACGCCCACCACGCACCTGCAGGAACTGCGCCGCGCGCGCGTGCGTCTGGCGCTGCCACTTGTTCAGTGCGGGCACCACCACCCGCTGCAGCTCCAGGCCGGCTCGGATGGCTTGCTCTGTGCGCGGTATTGTGTTCACCAGAGTGGAGGGGCCACGAGAAGTTGGACACACGCAGTAGATATTCGCAAGCCCAGGCCTGCGTCCCTGCAAGCGCGTTTGACCTCCTACCTCGTGGCTTCAACCGACGTCGCAGCTGCTCGATGCGGTCGCCGCCACCACCGCTTTCGCGGTCGGCAGTGCGAATTGTCGTGGCATCTCCGACCAGGTTCAGCGCGCGCTGCTTCTGTCGATCTGCGAGGTGATCTGAAGGAATGGCATTTACAGCACGCTGCAAGTACGTTCTAATCGCGGCGAGGCGACCTCGGTCGCTTGTTGCAGCGATGTAATCCATAGCAACGCGCGCTGCACACGGAAAGAGAGACTAAAAGCTATCTGTAGGTTGCCATTCCTTTTGTTACAGAGTTGGTGGTTTCTCGGGCTTGGTCACATAATCCGCCCGCCCGTGCCGGGAGTTACCACTCGGTGCAGATGCACGTTACCCCACCCAATTCCACTCCCCCAATTCGCAACCACCCAGCATTCAAATGGGCGCCCAGCTAACGGCTGCGGCCACCCCCGCGTCCTTCACCGTCGCGTCGCATCAACACCGGCGCGGCCCGAACTGGAGAGCCCCAGGAATCCCTCGCCCACCCTGCCGCGTGCTGAGTCCCTGCTGGCTCGGCCCTAGTACTGGTTCATCAGCCGCTGCCGCATCTGCCAGCGCAGCTCATCACGCCGGTTCGCTGTGGGCGCGTCCTGCGCGCCGCCCAGCTCCTTCTTCGTCTTGGCGCGGGCGTCCTTGAGCACCCGCTGCCGCTCCGCCTCCTCCGCGGCGTGCAGCGAGGCGAAGTGGCTGTGGAAGTTTACCGGCTTGCGGCTGGTGCCCTTGCTGGCGCCGCCCGCTTTGTTCAGGAAACTGCGGGGCAAGAGTGCAGGGCATTGCGCGATGCACGGTGATCAGCTCCATCACGCTGTTTACTACCAAAGCTACGATGCCGCGCGCTGCATGAGCTCCTCAGTGCAGCTGCAAGTTGACTCAAGCCCTGACCCGCCAGATTGGACGTCACCGCGATGCCCAACCACACCCAACGCCATGTGTCCAGCACCGCCGCCACCCCGCCGCCACCTGTGCACATCCCGCAGTCGCTGCCCGGGCCCCTTCCCCGGTCTAGAGTCTCCAGTGTCGAGTAGTTCCGGCCCTGCTTTGCTTTAGTTTTGGGCCGCTTCTACCAACCCTACCTAGTAACGAACCCGCGCCCACCTGTTGGAGCCCCACTCCGCCGCCAGTTGCTGGTAGCGCTTCACGCGGTCCACCTTGGCCGCGCCGCCCGGCCCGCCGGCGCGGGTGGTGGCGCGCGAGGCGGAGGAGGCGCGGCTCATGAAGCTGCGGTGGCTCGCCTGTGGTGGGGGTGGTGGTGGTGGGGCGGAGGTGCAGGAGGTGAGGGCGCACGGCTAGGAAAAGGGGGGTCAAGCTAAGCACGACGGCGGATGTCCCACGTGCAAAACACCTCATCATAGGGGCAACTAGACGGCACGCAGAGACACACAACCGGACGCCGGCCTGCCCGCCCGCCCAGGGCTTCAACGCCTGGCCGCTGCCGACGCATGCAGCCTAGCCACATCAACCTAGCCAAGCCCCAAGCCCACGCCCAACCCCCAATTGGGCACCGGACACGTGCGGACCGGGTGCCCGCCCACCCTACAATGAGGGCAGCCCACGCCCACTCCGCATTTCTCTATCCCCCCCGCCGCGCGCGCCGCACACCTGCGGGCTGAGGCTGCGGCCGGGCACGTCCAGGTCGGGGCCGCGCGCCACGCCCCTCCACTCGTCGTCGTAGGCGTACGGGTCACGAGCCACGCCCGCCCGCTGCCCCTGCCCCTGCCCGGGCGCGCCGCGCGCAGCCGCCGGCCCGGGTCGCCCGGTACCGCCCGGTGCAGCTGATGCCGAAGCGCGCGGCGCGCCTGCGGCGCTGCCGCCCCTGCCGGGCGCCGCTGAGGCGCGGCCCCCCTGCGGCCAGGCCAGGTGGTGCATGGAGCGGCCCAGGCCCATGGGGTCATTCGTGTCGGCTGCCAGCGCGGTGTCGCTCTGGTCGTCGTCGTCGTCGTCATCGTGGCCGGCAAACCTGTGAGGGCAATGCGCGTGCCACAGCGGGGGCACCGTCACGCAGCCGGATGTGGTGAGCGCCAAGGCTACACACAACACACACCAAGTGCGTTTTCAGGTTGTCCCACGCACTGGAGTAATCAGCAATTGCCGATGACGGATGCCGCTACTCACGCACGCTTTGGGTAGCGCCCAAACGTTGAGAGCAGGTCCGTCTTCTGCGGGCCGGAGCCGGGCCGACCGGCCGGCTTCGACTGCTGGTCGCGACCGCGAGGTGCGCTCGAGGGCCGTGGCAGGACCCCTGATAGAGGCCGAGCGCTGACCGCCGGTCCACCACCGCGCGTCGATGCCTGCAGAGTACAGCCGGTAAAGACTGCAGTCAGCTACACGCGCCCCTGATGCGCTCCCATTGAGCAACAAGCAGGCCGGCGCTTTCGAGCCGAAGCACGCCACACTGCAGATGCCCAAGTAAGTCACAGGGATCACATGCCCTGCAAACATCAACCCGACAACCCACCGTCGCTGGCCCGGTGGCTCGCCCTGCGCCCGCCGGAACCGCGCCTGCGGGCCCCCCGCCTGCGGCCAGGAGGTTGAGGCGACCCAGCGAATCCACCAGCTCGCTGCTAGTGCCGTATTGGCGACCGGAGGCCGCGGGTCCAAGCCCGCGAATGCCGGCGCCGCTGCTGGCTCCAGCCGCGGCCACTGTCGAGGGCCCCAGCCCACGGGCCGACGTCCCGACGCCGCTGCCGCGCCCCTCCGCCCAGGCCTGGCGGGTGCTAGCCGCGTCAGCAGGGCCGCCCAGGGTTGTGGAGGTGGTGCCGGCGCCGTAGCACAGGCTGAATCCGGGGCTGAGGGCGGCCCCGCCACTGGTGCCCGCTGCTGTTGCTGCGGCGCAAGCCCCAGCGTGCTCGCCGGCCTGGCAGTGCCGGCAGCTCAGGCCCGGCTCATCCTCCACCTCGTCGCTAGAGGCCTCCACCTCATCCGCATCATACGTCTCGTCCTCGTCGCCGTCGCCGGGCTGGCTTACGGTGGGGCTAGCCGCTCCAACGAAAGCTGGCTTGGTGGTGCTGCTGGCTGGGCGGCGAGGGGCCTGTGCCCGCACGCCCGCCGGCACGGAGTTCCCGAGCGCTGCGCCCTGGGTGTGGTCTGTATAATCGTAGCTGTAGCGCTGCGGTCGCTCTGCCACAGGCGCCGAGGAACTGTCGGGCTCGAAATCGTCGCCAAGCGGTGCGGGTTGAAAGCTGTCCAGGATGCTCGCGGCGCGTGGCTTCGGCGGGCCCGCAGCTGCAACAGCAACACCCACAGCTCTTGAGCCTGGCCCAGTCTAGTTGCTACCCGAACACAAAATGAATGTCACAACCCGGGCACGCACCTGCGGAAGTGGGTCCAGCCTTGCCAGCACCGCTGCCATCTAGGTCAGCGAAGTCTATATTCATATCCTGCAGGATAGCCACGATTTGTGAATCGGGCAGGTTGTGCCCAAGCAGCTGGAGCTGCTGCTTGAGCGCGGCGAGTTCTATCATGGTCGGGGAGTGTAGCAAGGGCTCGGCTTCGTCAACGTTGACTGGCAGCAGCTGTGCTTGGAATTGACATTTACCGGCAGTAGAATTCAGTGCGGATTAGCAGTGACCAACCGACTTCCAGAAGCCCTTCTAGGACAGCGGACAGTCGGGCCGGATCCAAAGCCGCGAAAGCCCCATTCCGCTCTTGTGGGCAAACCGGTTTCTGAACATACCAGCAAGCTCTTTGCATTCATCTTTAAGATTATCACTTTGCCTTATTGATTCGCTCGGCCCCTTTCGGCAAGCCCTTCGAGCGTCGCGCTTGACAAACTAAGCGGTTTCCACATATCACATTTGTAGTGAACTTCTTTCTGCTTGCTGGAAGCGACTGGAGCTGTATCAAAAACACACATTCTCACTGGCACAAATTCTTGGCATCCTAGTTGGCCAAATGGCGTCTAGCTGTATTACGAATACACGTTGATAGTTGGTAACTTCAAGCCAGCTCTTTCGCCAGCCCGCCAGCCCCAGCCCCTGGTAGTCGGGGCGGGCATCAGAAATGTCGGGAGGCCTCGTGGCGACCACCGTGTACGCGGACGCGGAGCCTTCTTTTGACGAGGCGTCGTTACCGTGAGTGGAGCGGGGTTCACCGGTGCCACGCTCGCCTGCCGCGGGGGGGCGGGGCCGGGTCTCACACGCGTGTCGGTGCAGCGTGCGGCGCCGTGACCGCGCTTGCCGCCCGAGCCACGCACAAGCCCCAGCCAACCCCTCCCCTCTCACACACACACCCCTTCCTGTCCCAGGGCTCTGCACCAGGAGCTCCAATGGCAGCGCAACGATGTGCGCATCTTCGCGCACGCGGCGGCGGAGACGCAGGTGGCCATCAAGGACGCGCTCGCGCACAAGTTCAACACCGGCCGCTCCGGCGCGCCCGACTCCATAGCCGCCGGCGTCAACGACCCCGGCTTCTTGGAAGTCTTTCCCCGGGTGGCCAGCCGGCCGCCCAAGCTGCTGCAGGAGCTGGAGGCAATCCTGGTGGACCGCCTGCGCGCGAACGACAAGGCCGCCAGCACTACGGTGCTGGGCAGCGCGCGAGAGCGCGACCCCAAGCTGTCCGCCAACCTGTCGCTGGACGGGCACCGACAGGTTAGGGTGTGTGCGGGTGTGTAGGTTTGTAGGTGTGGGATTGTGGGTGTGGGTGTGGGTGTGTAGGTGTGGGTGTGTGTGGAGGTGTGGGGGTGGGGGTGGGGGTGGGTGGGCGTAGGTGTATATGCACAGTCTGGTGTGTGATGCGTGGGGCCGTGATATGGGTTGGGATTTGGGGGGCTGATTGAGCTGCCGCGCGGGTGAGGCCCGGCATGGTCTGGGCTGGGCGGGAGTGTGGCTGGTGGTGGTGGTGCTGAAATTTCGGCCGCCGCCGAACCTCGCAGCCTCCCCTGCCCGGTGCCTACTACCATCTTAACACCTTGACACCCTGCCGCCCCCCCGCCTCAGGTGATGTCGGCCTTCGTGGCGGGCTTCTCCACCTACGGCCCGCTGCTCAGCCGCATCCAGGCCGAGTTCGACCGCGCGCTGAACGAGGGCGTGCGCAGCGCGCAGGTGTGCGGGATGGAGCGGGGCGGGGCGGGGAGCGGGAGGGGATGGGGTGGGATAGGGTGGGATGGGTAGGTAGTTGCAATCACGAAATCAAGGGAATTGGGTGGGGTGGGAGTGGAGGAGAGGGGGGGCGGGAGGGGAGGGTTGTGAGCACCAGCCCAAGCTAACCTCAAGAGGGGAGGGGTAGGGGTTGCGAAAAGCTCGAGTCGTGCGGAAAACAGGCAGCACGCATGGGGGGGCGGGGTTTGGAGCAGCACGCGCCTGACCCCGCTGCCGCCGCCGCCGCCGCCGCCACCGCCGCCGCCCCCTGCAGGAGAATGTCGAGATGCGATACCAGATGGCCTCTAACGAGCTGGCGCGGGAGCGGGCGACAGCTGAGGTGCGTGCGGCGAACAAAACCCCCGGGTGCTTGCGGCGCTGTGGACGTAATTGGGGCGGGCAGACGGGGCAGGCAGGGAGGCAGCGTATGCCCTCGATATGCGCGCGTGTGCTTACGGGCTTGCTTCGCGGGCAGTGGCAGGGTTGGGGAAGTGCTTTCAACACGTCCAACAGCAACACTTGGAAGAAACACGTTTGTGTTAGAGAGCACAAGGGAAAACACGTTTGTACGCATGTTCGTTGTGTGCGCACGTGCAGGTCCGCGGGCAGGTGCTGTCGGAGGATCTGCCCTTCCGCGCGGCGGCGCTGTCCAAGCTGCAGGTGGGGAGCGGAGCGGGGAGGGGGGGGAGAATGGTGGGATTCCGGGGGGTAGCCGTCTATGCGAACGTGTGTCCGGGATGGGATGCGAGATGTAGCAGGGTAGGCAGCAGGTGTTGAGGCGTGCATACCCATCACACCCGCATCCCCGTGGCTGCCGCTCTTTGCCTATGCCGTGCCGCTGGTGCTGCTTTGTGTTGGTGCTGCTGTCGCTGACGCACACGCACACGCACTCACGGGCCTCGTTCTGCTGTCTCCAACACGCACACACGTTGAATGAACAGGAGCTGCGCGAGCGGGCGGTGCGCGCGGAGAAGAAGAAGACGCTGGCGGAGAAGGACCTCCGTGACGCGCAGTGAGTCGCGGTGGGCCGGATGGGGCCGCATGGGGCCGGATGGAGCCGCATGGGGCCGCATGGGGCCGCATGGGGCCGAGAGGGCCGGATGGGGCCGCATGGGCACATGTACGGGTGGCTGTACGGGTCCAGAGGCGGAGGGGCGCGGCGCACCGATGTGGGGTGCGGGCACGCGGGGGGGCAGTGTGGCCAAAGCCCCTCGCCCCGGGCCGGGGCCACATTCGTGGAAAGCGCGCGCGAGGGGTGTGGGCAGGGGTGGTGGGCAGGGGCGGTGGGCACGCGTGCGGGCCCCGATGCCCCACCTTTACTGGAGTAGGCAGGGTGACGCGTTCGATGGCGGGCGGCTGGCGCCCCCCTGTCCTGCACCGCCTCGGCCACGTGCCACACCGCCGTAGCCCACGTGCGCCACACACCCCATCATGCATGGATCCCCCTCCACGTGCCGCAGGGCCGAGGAGGCGCGCATGCGGGCACTGGTGGAGTCCCTGCGCGGCACCAACACCAAGCTGCAGGTGCGGCGGGCGGCAGGCAGTCAGCCAGTGCGGGTCGGGGTCGGGGTCGGGGTCGGGGTCAGGGTCAGGGTCAGGGTCAGGGTCAGGGTCAGGGTCAGGGTCAGGATTTCAGCGCCCGCTGGCGAGTGGCGTGCCTCGCCAATACCTTTCCACCCATACCACACAGCGCTGCGCCACGCTACACCACCCCACCCAACACCACACCACACCACGCCACACAGCACCGCGCCACACAACACAACACAACACAACACGTAGCACAGCAGCACAACACACAGCACAACACACCGCGCCTCACCGCACCGCTGCCCCCCGCTGTCGGCGCGCTGCAGGAGCTGCTTGTGGAGGAGGACAAGTGGGCGGCCAAGCCGCTGAGCGGCAGCCTGGTGGCCATGCCCATCGGGCCGCTCACCAAGGCGGTGAGCCGGGGCATCAGTGCATCACCTGGGCGCGGGGCGGCGGTGATGGGCTGGTCTGGCACCGGCTGGTGTGCACCTCCGCACCCCACCTTCTGTGCCCCAATAAAACCCATGGCTCATGCAGTCATGCACCTGCGCTCCCACCCTCACGCCACCCAACCGAAACACACACGCCACGCCCGCCACCCCACCCCATGCAGGATGAGGAGTTCTTGGAGCAGGAGCTGGGCGGCATGGACACCCTGGCAGCCACGCCCAGCGCCGCCAACGCCGCGAACGCCGCGAACGCCAGCATGTTCAAATCGTCCATGTCGCTGGCCCGCACCGCCTCGGGCGTGGGCGGCCTGGGCGCCGCCGCGCCGACGGCGGCGCCGCCGACGCGGCAGCCGTCGGCTTCGCCGAGCGCCGCGGCGCTCCCCGGGGCGGAGGCGAGCGCGGCGCCCACGACGGCGGGGACGCCCGAGCCGGGGGCGGGGTTGGGCGGGGAAGGGGAGGGCAGCGAGGCGGTGGTGGGAGGCGCGGGGCGGGGGGTGGAGGGCGAGGCGTCCGCGGCGGCGGCGATGTCTGGGGCTGAGAGTGAGGTGACGGTGGGAGGGGCGGTGGTGGCGGCCGCAGCGGGTGTGGGAGAAGAGGCGTCGGGGCCAGGGCCGGAGCGGAGTGATGCGCCCTCGCCGGCGCCGGAGCTGTCTGAGCCACCGGGTGGGAGTTGAGGAACTAGCTAAAGGCGCAGGGAATGATAGGGAATGATCGCGCTGTGAAAAAATGATGTGGCATGCACCTCCGTTCTGAGGGTGTCAGGACGTGGTGGCGTGAACTTGGGCAGGAGTGACGTGGCGGTGGGGCTGGGGCACGGCACCTGCGCGCCGCCGCAAACCCTAGAAAGCGTGCTCGAATGAGGCGGGGCGCGAAGGTTTTTGGAGCTGCTTCGCTTTAAGGGCTGAGCAGCCGGCAAGCCAGTGACAGCAAATTATATAACGAAGACTGGCCCAGCGACACACACCACGCGCCAACAACCAGGCGGCCCGAAATGGCGCATGTAGCTGACCCAGACAGGCGAGAGCCCGATATAGGCGCCGACTGGTCTCACATCACGCCTGATATCATTCGCAACATTGCTGGTCGACTGCGGCCAACCCAAGTCGCGACCGGCCTCATGCTGGTCGACCGGGCGACCGCTGCCTGCCTTAAGGGCACCTACAATCTTATCTCCTTAGACAGCCACAAGCCATCTCGCACTTTCCGGCCCCGGCTGGAGGTCGCAGACCCGAGCTCTTGGCCGGGGCCCGCGTTCGCGCTCCACTGGAACCGGGCGGAGCCATGGTGCTCCCTCACGCTGCCCCGCCGGCTGCGCCTGCTGTGCCTTGCCGCCTCCAGCTGCCACCCCGCCAGCCTGGACGCGGCTCTGGCGTTCAGCGGCGTCGGGCTCCGGCCGGAGGTGATGGAGGCGGCCGCGGCGGCCGGCGACTTGCGGGCGGTGCAGCGCCTTCTCGCTGAGGGCTGCGAGGTGGGCCTGGAGGCGGTGAAGGTGGCGGCGGCGTGCGGCCACCTGCACGTCCTGCAGTGGATCTGGTCCGCATCAGAGCCGCGGCTGTAGCTGCGTCGCGCGTTCGGTTGGCTGGGGCCGCACGACGTCGTGGCCGAGGCGGCGTGCGCCGGCGGCCACGCAGCGGTGCTGGGCTGGCTGGAGGCGGGACTGCCGCCGGCGGCGGCGCGGCAGGAGCAGGAGCAGGAGGCGGGCAGTGGGGAAGCCGCTGTGGAGCTGCGGGCACCTGCTGAGGAGGGGCAGCAGGGCTCGGAGCAGCAGCAGCTGCAGCAGCAGCCGGCGGCGGCAGCAGCAGCCGACGCGGCAGCAGGCGATGGAGCGCAGGAGCAGCCGGGGTCCGGGCTGGCCGCGTCGCCACCACCACATACGACGGTGGCGGATGCAGCTACGGCGGCGGCGCCCAGTCCACCGGCTGCAGATGCGGCTTCGGGCGTCCCCGACGACCAGGCAGCGGCGGGACACGAACCGGAGGCGGCGCCGGTGGCAGGCGGGGGCGGCGACAGGCCTGCTCACGCAGCGGCCGAAACCGCCGCCTTTGCGCCGCGCGGCAAGGCCTTTGCGCGCCTGATGACTGCCGCCGCCTGCCACGGTCACCTGGAGCTGCTGGAGCAGCTGCATTTGCAGTACGAACGGATGTCGGAGCTGCTGGATGAAGGGGACACGGTGGCCGAGATGCTGAACCTGGCGGCGTTGGGAATGGAGGACGACGAGCTGGCGGGGCTGCACGGCTCGATGGCGCGTTGGGGCCGCGCGTCGCTCCTGGTGATGCAGCGCGTGGACCTCTTGGCGTGCGCGCTGTGCAGCCTCAACGGCAGCTGGCGGGTGAAGGCCGACTGGCTGCTTTCCACGTGGGCCGCCGAGGTCGAGGCCGGCGAGTTGGACCCGCAGAGCTTCCAGCTCTATGTGGAACTTGCGCCCGCCTTCTTTAGTACACGCCTGGGCAGCAGCAACCGCCTCGTGGTGGAGCAGCCGGACGTGCTCGACCGGTTCCGCTTCGCCGGGGCGCATGCGGACCTGCCGGTCGCACACGGCGGCTGGCACGTGCACGCCGCGAGGGCCGCGTTGGCGACCGGCAACATGGGGCTTCTGGAGGTGGTCCTTGCGGATTGGGGCCGCGCCGAAGGTGGGCACGTCGTCGTCTTTGCAAGGCTGTGATTACCAGTCCAAGCTTAACCAAACCCAATGCGTGTGCAATGGTGCATATGCGGGGGGGGTGCGGGCTGTGGTGGCCCACCCGAGATGGGCGGGGCCGGGGGCGACGTGATTGCGAGTGTCACAGACACAAGTGGACGGGGAAACCGCTCGCGGCGAGGGCCTTTGAGACACTCCCCGTTCCCCCGGCTGGCCGCGGGCTGTGCAGTCACTCCACGATGCTGAAAGTAAGATTTCGTTTGTTGCCCTTTGCAGAAGCCGTCGGCAGCGCGCAGTTCCAAGGCGTGCTGCAAGAGGCCGTGGTGTCCGACAGCCCGCGGGCGTTGCAGCTGCTGCTGGAGCGGTTCCATCCGGCTCCCCTCTTCAGCAGCACACACATGCTGCTCGCCGCAGAGAAGGGCCACCTGCTCGTGCTTGAGTGCATGTACCCGTGGTTCCCCGTCACGGCCGGCCAGCTGCAGCAGCCGGGCGGTGGCGGCAGGGCGGCGGCCAAGGCCCTGCGGCGGATGTGGTCGCAGGTGTTTCAGCACGCGACGCAGCACGGGGCCAGCCTGCCGCTGCTGCGGCACCTGCACTACGCATGCGGCGTGCCGGTGGACGTGGAGGCGGTGGCGGCGGGCGGCAGCGTGGAGGCCGTGGAGTGGGCGGTGTGGGCGCAGCTGCAGCAGGAGCTGGCCAAGATAAACCGCGCCCAACGGCGAGGAACACTGCGGGTGAGGGAGGATGCGCGTGTGTGTGGGGAGGGTTGTGAACACCAGCCCAATCTAAACCAAGCGGGGTTATCGATATCGGCCCAACCTCATCCAAACCAAATAAACTGGGGCTGGGTTGTGCAAGCGGTCCAGGCACGTTGCATGGGGGGTCCTCCTCAGCTGTCAGCTTCTGGGCTGCATGCCCATAGCTGCTGAGTGGGCTGTGTTGCATGTGATGGCGCCCTGTCCTGTCCTGCCCGGTCCTGCCCTTGCCTTCCCCACAGCCGGACTTCTCCCTGTCTGTCAGCACCTACACAACGACGGGCCGCGCCTGGAGGGTGGCGGCGGCCCGGGGCAACCTCGCCGCTGCGGCCAGGATGCTGCACTACGGCGCGCGCTGTCATAAGAGCATAAGCGCGCTGCAGCAGCCAGTCCGCTTCTTCACCCGGCCCCGCGCGGTGCGGTATTTCAGCGGCGACGACGGCCGGGTCCGGGCGTTCAACTGCCTGCGGCTGTGGGCGTCGCTGCTGGACCAGCCGATGCCGCAAGCGACCGAGCGGGTGATGTACATAAGAGAGCCTGCCACCGCGGACGCGGAGGGGCCGGCTGCCGGCGGTGGCGAGGACAGCCACGTTGGCGGTGGCAATGGCGGCGGCAGCCATGACGGCGGCAGTGCCAACGATGCCGGCGCGCGGGAGCGTGTCGTGGCAGTGACGGTTCATGTGGGTACGGCGGTGCCGTACACCCTGCCGCGGCTGCCGGCGGCGCGGTGGGCCGAGCTGGTGTCACACTTGGATTCGGGTCGCTGCCGCTCGCCGCAGCTGCTGCCACACCAGCTGGACTGGGTGCGGTTCAGGCAGCCGGCGGACGCGGGTGTCTGATGCCGGGAATGGCGAGGTTGTGCGCGCAGGCAGCAGCGGGCCAAATGAACATGCCGAAGCTGTTTTTGAGGTGGGAGGTGGATGGAAGGGGCTTGCGCGCAAGACACGGCGGCTGGGTTGGTTTGCGGAGGGCCCGAGGAGGGGGTCCGACGTGGACGGCTTGTGAGACGGCGAGTTGGGATGTACAGGATGGGGTTTGCACGATGGCAGGATGTACAGGATGGGGTTGGCACGATGGCAGCAGGTGCTTGGAGATTGGAGCTGGGCTGAGGGGAGGCCGGCACGCGCGCTGGCGGACTGAGGAACTCGCCTGGATAAGACGATGTATGTTCCTGCTTCCTAGCGACGGGGTGGCGTTACTCGAGCAGGGCTCAGTCGGCACCCAAACGCGCACGAGTGGTCGGAGTGTCTAGCGTGAGGAAATGAGGGCGTCGCAAGCTTGGGCTGCTGCGGGTACGCTCACGCACGTGCACAGCGCCCATGTGCACTTGCCCTCCAAGAAGGTGTTACACCATTGTTACGCCATTCCTATCCTTCACGCCGCACCGCCTATCACCTCCTTATGCCGCCCGGCCATGCACAATAACAAATCCGACATTAGCATTAGTCACGACCAACGCAGCGTAGTAGCGAGAGTAAAGTGGTGTCCAAGCCATGCGCCCGCACCGTGTGCCGGTACCCCTCTGGATCTCTTACCCGACGTGCACGACGAGCCTTTCCAGCAATCTAGCACATAAGAACCCAAACGCAGTTCACCTCGAATGCTCAACTATGCGCTCGACTATGCGTCCCTGCCATGCACGCCACCCCCTCACACCCATCCCCCGCTCCACTACCGTATCTCACTCGCTCTCATCCCTCCCACTCCTACAAGAAGATCACTGGCTCACGTCTCCTCGGGGTGTACCGACAGGGTCTACGGGCAGCCCCGCAAGGCGCCAGGCGCAGCTCGCCCCTCACCTGCTGCACGCGTTCCCGGGCCTCAGGACGCTGAGCCCCTGGGCCTCCCCTGGCGCCCCCTCCCCCGCACTTCCCCGCCTTCTCTCTCTTCTGCCCTCTCGAGCCTCTCAAGGTTGGCACGTTACCGTGTATGCTCTCCACCACACACCCTAGTCCCCCGGCCGCCGCCTCCGGAGTGTGCCTGGCACGCTCCTCCCCGCCTAGCCCACCTGGACTTCTCCCTCCATCATGAATGGAGCCGTAACCCCGCTGGCCTAGCCCTCGGTCTCGGCGCCGATCTCGCGCGCGAACTTGATGAACACCTCCTCGAGCGTGGCGTTGGCCACACCCCAGTCCAGCACCTGGGCAGAGGGGGGAATATTTGCGTTCATGATTGTTATGACGAAGTGAGGGCGTAGGGGGCGGGGCGACACGTACGTATAGGCAGGCAGGCAGACAGGCCAGCGTAGTGCAGGTGGCAATGTGACGGGCGGGTGCGGCAGCGCGCGCCGCCCCCCGCCATCCTCTGTGCCACTGCAAACCCGACCGCGCCCCTAGCCGCCCCAACACGCCTTGGCCGCTCTCTCACCACCACCAGCACCCCGGCCGACAAGGCCGACACGCGGCGCGCCGGCCGCCCACCTGCATCTGCGTCTTGGCGGTGGCCATGGCGTCGAACACGCGCGCCAGGCTGACGTCAGCGGTGGGCAGCTCGTACTTGACCGTGGTGCCCAGCTCGTAGGTGAGGCGCGCGTTGGGGCTCATGTGGGCCACGAACGCCTTGGCCGCGCCCTCGTGCCCCGGCGCCACAGTCAGCGTGAACACCAGGTAGCCTGTGGCCGGGCGTTGGTGTGTGGGTGCGCGTGTGGGTGTGTTAGAGAGTGCATGTGAAACGAGGCAGGTTGCTTTACAAACCCATAATTGTTTAGCAGGCGCGGTGCAGCAGTGCCCAGCACGGCACTACCCCAATCCAACCCAATCCACAATCCCAGCCCCGGCAGGCACAGCCGCGCAGGGACGGCCGCGCAGGCACGCACCCGCGTAGCGCGAGGTGATCTCGCGCGGGTTGCCGATGCACACCAGCTGGCCGTCCACGAAGATGCCCAGGCGGTCGCACAGGATCTCCGCCTCCTCCATGGAGTGGGTGGTCAGGATGATGGCGCGGTCCGACTGCGGGAGTGTGTGTGAAGGGTTTCGTGCATGGTTATAATGGCAATAATGGTTGTTGCAGCAGAGCAAGGTGGGGTTCCATGCATGATTACGGTAGTCACACGAGGTGATGGTGATAGGTCGTTGCATCCGAGCAAGATGGGGTAGGGGTGGCCAGGGTTGGGTGCGGTGCAGCGCGCGTGCGGAAGCCAGGTGGCGTTGGGGGATGGCGGAGGCCTGCATGCCGGCGCATTGGGCCGGCCCCAACTTCCTGCAGCGCAGCCGCTGCACAGCCGTGCCCCAAGCCCACGCTCCAGCCCGCAGGCCCACCTTGTTGGAGCGGACCACCTCCCACAGGTTGCGGCGGGACGCGGGGTCCAGACCCGTGGACGGCTCGTCCTGCAGCGGGTAGGGGGGTTCCATGCATGATGAATTAAGATAAGATGATGTTGACAGGGGGGGCGGGCAAGGCAGGTGAGGCAGTGGGCATGCGCGCGAGGGGGTTGCAATGATGGTACATGGTCAAGTGGGGGTGACCGGCATTCGCCAAGCACGCGTCGGGTCCGGACCATGCGCATGTGCGTGTCGCAAGCGCTTCCGCCCACGTGTCATCCCCTCTCCCACCGCTCCCACCGCTCCCCGCCACTCCTCGCCTCTCCCCACCCCTCCCCGCCACAGCTCCCAAACCGCACTCACCAGGTACACGACCTTGGGCTGCCCGATGAAGCTGATGGCCACGCTCAGCCGCCGCTTCATGCCGCCAGAGTACTTCTGAGCCTGCTTGTTGCCCACGCCGCCGTTGAACAGGTTGACGGAGCGCAGCCCGGCCGTGACGGCGTTGAGCAGCTCAGCGCCTGTGCGCGGGTGCGGGTGATGTGCCCCGTGGGTGTTGTTGTTGCGGTGAAGGAACGGGCCCGGGGAGTCATGTCGCGTTCCGCAATCGCTGCCTCACACCCGGTCTGAAATGCGCGTCTCACAACACCGATCCATGCCATCTAGGCTTTAAAACACAAACACACATACAAACAGACAAACAGACAAACAAACAAACACCAAACAAACACCCCAAGGCTCCAACCCAGGGGCGGCCGCAGCCGACGCACGACCGACAGCAGCGACCTACTGGAACCCAGGGGCGACCGACGCCCGCACACGCACACGCGCTCACCCTTGAGGCCCTTGAGGCGGCCGTAGAACAGCAGGTGTTCCTCGCCCGTGAGCTGCTCCCACAGCAGGTCGTGCTGCGGGCACACGCCCATGTTGGCGTAGATGGCGGACATGGCGGTGCGGATGTCCAGCCCCTCCACACTGGCGGTGCCGCCGCTGGGCTCCAGGAAGCCGGTGAGCATGTTGATGGAGGTGGACTTGCCTGTTGGCGGGGGGTGGGGGTTCCATGTGAGATTAGTTATTAATTGTAATCAATTGGGGGCGGGGGTTACATTCATCATTAGTTGGGACGTGAAGACGTAGCCAGAAACAGCCATACAGCAGGTGCGTTGTTACCGATACTCGGGGGCGGGGTGTGTGCGTGTGCGTGTGGCAAGGGTGGGGTTTAAGGAGGGTCTAGGGCGGTTCAGAGGGCAGGGCGAGAGGCATTGCCGGCATTGCAGGCAGGTGCAGGGGGTTTCCCTTCATGGACAACTAAATGACGAAACGCTTGTTATGGCCACACAAGCACCAGCCGTACCCCTGAGCCCACCAGCTCACCCGCGCCGTTGGGCCCCAGCAGGCCGAAGCACTCGCCGCGCTCGATGGCCATGGTCAGCGTGCGCACCGCCACCTGCAAGCAGCACACGACAGCAGGCGATGATGATTGGGATGCAGCAACGCAGATGCAACATCGGGCGTATTTCAATGCCGTACTGAGACAGGAGTCAGCCGTTCCGGCGTGACACCGCCGCCGGCGCAACACCACTGCCGGCATAGCGCCACTGCCTCTGTGTATGGCGCGCAACCCGTGACCGCAACACGCACAACGACCAGTCCAGCGCGTGTGCATGCGCGTGCGCAACTGCGCTTGCAGCAGCCCACTGCCACCCCCGCACCTTGGGCTTGCCGCCGTCCTGCGGCGGGTACACCTTGCGCAGGTCGCGCACAACGATGGGCGTCTGCGCCGCCTCCGCCTCGCTCATGTGCTCCACGCGCAGCCGCTCGGCCTTGACGTCCTCGCGCTCGCCTGCGACAGCACGCCGGGAGTGGTTGGCGGTTGCGTGGTGGGTGCGTGTCCGGCGCCAGGCGCGGCAGGCGAGATGGTGGTGTTGGGTGTGCGTTGCGCGGGGCAGGCACGGCCTCGCACACGCACACCTGAGCCATGCCGTAAGCAGTGCCTGCCTTCTCAAATGATCCCGGCGCTGCTACTGCCCATGTGCAGCAAACACAGCGAGACAGCTCAACGCGACGCAGGGAACGACCCCACCCACCTGCCGCGATCTTGAGCGAGCCATCGCCGCCGATGCCCTTGCCCGAGCCGCCGCCGCCCGGGTGCTGCCCCATCTCCACCGACGACCGCGGCGAGCCGGCGCCGTGCGCGTGGTCGTGCTTCTTCTTGTTGCGGCCCATGCAGCACTCCAGGAAGTACAGCGGGTGGCGGCGGATGCCGTTGCCGCTGGACAGCACCTGTGGTTATACGAGCGCACGTGTATGTGTGTAATAGAGGTCAAGGGGAGAATACATACAGAAACACTGTACACGTGTGTGTCCGAAAAACAGCAGGTAGGGAACACGTGCGTGTACCGTACACGTGTCTGGGTGCGCAAAGACATCATTACGACCCATGGCGCACGCACACACGCGCACGCACACGCACGCACGCCCCCACCTGCTCCAGGTACCAGCCCAGCGCCATGAAGATGAACCACTCCACCACGAAGATGCCCCACGTGGCGTACATGCCGTTGCCGGGGTCCGACATGCGCTCCCAGGTGAGGCCGCGCTCGTCGCGGTAGACGCCCAGGAAAGCGTACTCGGCCATCTCCCACAGGCCGCTGCGGACAGGGCGGGGCGAACAAGCAGGCATCGGGGTGAGGAGGGGGAGGCGGCGAATGGGGAGGCGGGCGGGGTCAGCCGCGTTGAGGTCCCACAGTTCCAGTTCCAAGCAGCACCCGCAGTGGGCCCCGCAAGTGGCGCCATGTCGGGGCACAGGGGGCGGCTGCCTGAGCGCTCGCTAGCTCCCTCGCACCCAAGCCTGGACACCGCACCCCAACCCCGCGGCGGTCGCCGCTCTCTCTCTCGCTCGCCCCCGCTCACCGGTACAGCGCGAAGGCGGGGATCCACTCGATGAAGAACACCCAGCCCGCGTCCTTCTCCATGAACACCTGCGTGCATTAGTCAGATGCAAGGGGTGCTTGAAGAAGGTAGAGAAGAGAAGCAACGGGTGGTGGTGACGAGTCAGCCCGTTCAGGCCAACAGGCAAGCCGCGTGCGACACGTACGTGTGACCCCACGTTTCCCCGCCACCCCACTCCCCGTTTTCCTGTCCCAACCCCCGCCCATTCGCACCCTGGACCCCCCCGCGCCACCGCGGCTGGTAACCGCAGCCCCCGCAACCTGCCACCCCCCCACTACCCCCTTCTGCTGCCCCCTCCTTACCTTGAGCAGCAGCTCTCCGATGAGGCCGGTGGCGAAGACGTAGATGAAGGCGACCACCGTGGAGGTGCGGCTGCTGCCGAACAGGCTGGACAGCACGAAGCTGAAGGCGATCATGTTGTTGCCGAACAGGAAGTAGAAGATGATCTGGATGCCTGTGTGTGCGTTGCGGACAGCAGCATGTGAAGGATGTGCGTGTGTGAGTGTGTGTGGAAGGCGCGTTGAGGGTGAGATGAGGTGCGGGAGGCGCGGGGTGAGGCGGCAAGCGGCGCACGCCCCGGAGTGGTGTTAAAGTTACATGCCAAGAAGAAACTGCTGCGTCGCTTCGCGCCCGCGCCCACAACCTAGCCCAGCCCCGCAGCGACCTCACCGATGGAGGTGCGGCGGAAGATCTCCAGCCCCACGCCGGCGCCGAACACCATGAAGATGATCATATAGATGACGTACAGGATCAGGTACCTGACGGTGCGGGGTGGGACAGCACGGGGGGTTGCAAGGATGCATGTGAAAAAGGCTGCACTGAAGACGAGGTCGTTAGTCGTTACCGAATGGGCAGTGAAAAAAAACACGCAGGCTTCCTCTCCTTATCCCTTGTGCATCTTCCTAACACACACCAGCGTTCCCTCGTGCATTAACTAGCAAACACCCACCCACACGCCCACGCCCACGCTCCCCCACCCCCCGGCGCGCTCGCGCTCACCACAGGTAGGTGATGAGCCAGTAGGCGCCGTCGCCCAGGCCGTGCATCTTCATCATCATGCGCAGCCGCTTCTCCTTCTCGTACACCAGCTGCTGCAGGAAGGTGGGCAGCAGCATCTGCACCACCCAGCTGCATAGGTCGGGGAATTGGGGGTGGGGGTGGGGCGAGGGTGTGTGCAGTTAAGAGAGGAGGCGGAGGGGAGGCGGAGGCACGACAAGGGGAGCGCGAGGGGAGCGGAGAGCGGAGCGGAGGGGAGCGCGCGGCGCTGGTGCTAACTCATAACCAGCGAGAGCACCCTTCAGAGCTGAGCACGACAGCGAACAACCATAGCCCAAGCCGCGCGGCTCCCGGGTAGCTGCAGCGCTCTCTCTTAGCTCTCTCTTAGCTCTCTCTTAGCTCTCTCTTACTCACGTGTAGAACAGCGGACCCAGCAAGTTGGAGAAGTCCAGCTTGAGCTTGGTAGCCATCTTGGGCATACTCATGACGCCCAGCAGCTTGGGAAGCGCCGAGAAGCCAAACACCTCCGAGTACCTGGGCCGGGCGAGCGAGCGGGCGGTCGTTCGGTGGGTGACGCGATGGTTGGCGTTCGGTTTGGTCTGTTTTGGTTTGGTTAGTGTGCGGGGGTAGGCACATGGGCGGCGCCGACGCAACTGGACAGGCAGCCAATGCTCACCCCCAGCCACAACAATGACACGAAGCGGCGGCAGCGCAATTCCTTTGCCCCTCCCCGTTCTCCCCACACTCCTGGCTCCCTAGATGCTAGGTCCTGAGCCTCCTAGCCCCCTGAATCCCCTAGCCCCTGGTCCCTTGGCTCCCCAACCCCCCAGCCCGCTGGCCTGCTAGCCCCGCTAGCCCCCGGGGCCTAGCATCCCCCCCGAGACGCAGTCTTCAGCGCTCCCTCTACCACTTATCCATATCATTGCAACCCCCCACCCCACCCACCAGGACATGACGCCGCCGCTGAGCGGCAGCTGCACCCGGTTGTAGGAGTCGCGGCCGTTGCCGCTGCTGTCAGCGGTGAGGAAGGTGGCGTTGTAGTAGATAGTCACGTCCACGTCGGCGCCGGTGGCGGACGGGAACTCGAAGGCGGGCGGGAACTGCGCCGTGACAGCCGAGCCGTTGCAGCGCGCCTGCGCAGCAGCAGTGGGCATGGCGAGGGCATGGCCAGGGCCAGGGCGGGTTGGGTGAGCAACCGGTGGGCACCTGGGCGGCAGGCTCACAGCAAGTCCACACATGGACCAGTGCATACCTCCATCGCATGCCCGCCACAAGCCCGCCTGCCCGCCACATGCCTGCCTGCCCGCCACATGCCCGCCCGGCCGCACATGCCCCCGGCCGCCACATCCGCCCCCGGCCACACCTCTCCTTACAGCGCTGATGTCTCGTTACGGGATTGGTTCACAGCAACCCCGGCCACACACACACACACACACGCCCCCAACCGCCGCACCTGGTAGTAGCCACAGTACAGGGCGTCGTCGATGGCGGTGTCATTGGGCATGATGGCGAATTTGATGTCCGAGCACACCTTCGGAGGTTGCAAAGATGTTGGGGGGTTACATTCATAGCTAGTTAGGGGGTGGGGGGACGGGGGCATTTTCAGTCCAAACCCAAATGGATTTGGAGGCACGCCTCATGCATGTTGCTGCACACGCGCCTGCCTGCCTGGCTGTCCTCACTCACACACCCCCTCCCTCCCTCCCTCTCTCCCTCCCTCCCTCTCTCCCTCCCTCCCTCCCTCTCTCCCTCCCTCCCTCCCTCCCTCCCTCCCTCCCTCCCTCCCTCCCTCCCTCCCTCACCGTCTTCTTGTCCAGGAAGTCGGCGATCACGGGCCGCCCCTCCAGCACCGCATCCACCTGCGCCACGACAGCCATCAGCCAGCAGCGCGCGGCATGGCGTGGTTGGTTGGTTGGTTGGTCGAGCTACCGTGCACCACGCATGCACTACTGCACACGCGCTTTGACTCGTCCTCAACTCGTCAACTCGTCAACTCGGCGCACCCCTGCGCCCGTTGACTGCTCTGCGCAACGCCGCCGCCGCCGACGACCCCGCGCAGCCCCCCCGGTCCTAAACCACCTCCCTGTCGCCCTCGGGCCCTGCCCCTCGGGCCTTCCCCCTCCCCCTCCCCCTCCGCCTCCGCCTCCGCCGCACCCACCTGGTCCTGCGTGACCAGTGTGTTGGTGGTGATGTACACCACCCCCATCATGATGTTGATGAGCGGCAGGGCCGCCTGGGGGACTGCGCCGGGGAAGGTATGGGCGAGGGAGCGAAGGTTCTTGCAAGAGGTCAAGAGGTAGTAGCTTAATACGGTACACAGCCACACAAACCTTTTCGGGCATTTGTTCCGTTTGTTTAACTATTCAAAACACATATCCGCCCCCGGCGCGCGCGGCACACCCTAATTCGGCACCGTGTCTGACTCGCTCACCGCCGATCTGCTGGTAGATGCCGGAGCAGTTGACGCCCGGCACGATGTTGGGCAGCAGGAAGTTTAGCGTGGACTCGCTGGCGAAGGCGCGCTCGATGTACTGGTTCTGGCCGCCCTCCGCCGCCGTGCCGAACGTGAAGCCCCACTGCGCGGCCGGCCAGCAAGGCGGTCAGGGGGAGGGGGCGGGGGCGGCCGACGAGCGACAGTTAAAGAATGGAAGAGAGGCCGTCCTTCACCATCCCACCCAAGTCCACCCACCCACAACCACTCACATCCATGCCGGCCCTGGCGCCCAGCCTTCCAACCACCCCCCGCGCTCCCAGCGCGTCCAGAGCCACCCCCCGCCCGCCCGCCCCCGCCGCCGCCTCCGGCCCCCGCTCCTGGGCCGACTACGGCACCCTTTCACACACCTGCGAGAACAGGTGCGCGTTGACGGTCCCGTCCGCCATGATGAGGTTGGGCAGGAACTCGTTCAGAAAGGTGGTGTTGGTCATGGGCAGCGGCACGGTGTAGATGCCCGGGACCAGCTTGCTGGCGTTCAGCTGCCCCGGCGTGCCGCCCTGCGGCGCCGTGACCATGGTGGTCACGGCCGGCTTGTACGGCGGCGCGCGGTTGCCGGCGGTGGGGGTCTGCAGCACCGGCGGCCAGGTGCTGGGGTTGGGGATGGAGCACCAGGCGGACTGCTGCGGGCTGCTGTAGGCGATTCCGCAGGCGGAGCTGTTGGTGGAGGTGCAGGTGTAGCCGGCGTCGGTGTCGCAGAAGCCCTGCGTCAGCTTCTCGCAGGTGCCGTTCTTGCAGCAGGATAGGCACTGGCAGCCGCACTGCGTCGTTTGAGGGGGGTGGGGGGTGGGGGTAGTGGGTGCGCCGTGTGTGTGAGAGAAGCGCATGGCCCACGAGGAGTCGAGCTAGCGAGACTCAAGGGGGAGGGCGTCAAGGGGGCCGTCGGTGAGAACCTACCACGTACCAAGCCATGACTATGCACCGATCCCATAGAAACCAGCCGCCTTGCGGCGTGTCCCACACCCGCCACACACGCAACCCCGCCCTCGCACTTGTCACAGTACCGCATGTATGCACACGACGATACGGCAGTACCCGCCCCAGTTACCGCAATTCCTGTTCAGTCCTACCTACACCGGCCCGCCTGCTACTGCGACATAATAAAGCCAAGCCCGCCGCTTGGGTCCACGCACCTCAAAGTCAGGCCCGGTCAGGAAGACCTTGTTGACCAGGATGCGAATGAATAGCAGCAGCAAGCAGAAGAAGATGGGACTGGACAGAAGGCAGATGTTAGTCCGCACATTCCGCTTCTGATAGGTGGCGCTTTTGCGCAGCAGCGCATTTGCCTGAGCTCCGAAGCTCGCAGCCTGTCGGCGTGCAGGGGAGACAACGGCAGGTCTGAGGGCGCCTGACCACGGGGGGCCGCGCATACACACACTCTGCCACCCGCCCGTCCGACCAGCCCCAGTCCCTGAATTTGATAAGCTCTCTTGACAAGCGGTAAGCAGCAGCCAGGCCGACTACTGCGCTCCCCAGCGCCGCGCATATTGCAACCGATTGGAGCCTGCCATGTGCATCGGACCCTACCAAACAATAATACTGACCGCGCTGTTGACGGCTTGTACCGCTTTGACCCCAGCTGTGACATGAGTGCCGCAAAGCAGCGGGGGCCGCCTACTAGGAGCATATTGCCCTGAAGTCCGAATTCTCCACTCACCACCATGTTTCCAGGTTTAGCGCTGACCCGCCTCCTGCTCCGTCACAAGCGATTTATCTATTTGACTACTCCAGGCTTCCAAAGAAACTGCAACGCGTTGAATGCAACCACGCGTGCGGCCGGGTCACTGAGTGCAGGCCAACCTTCGCACCGCTGAACGAATTGTTTCACAAATATAAAGGTCAGTTTACGGTGAGGTCAGAGGATTCTAATACACGTTGGGTGGCGTCAAATTCTCAAATTCTCTCGAGGAGGTTTGAGCAGCTTCCTCGTTGCGTGTTGGCCCAAATGCTGCACGACGAGCTGTGTGCTATACAGGACAATTGATGGCACTCAAAGCACATAAGAAGCGCGACGTTTACCTAAGGACCCCGCATGGAGTGGCGTCAACTCTGGATTCCGCGCCACGCGTGCCCAGGGCGAGCAGCGGCCTAAGCAGGTGTGCCCCGAGCGACCCGGGTTCATTCCCTATGCCACAAAGACTGCCCTAAGGGTGAAAGCCATGATGCATATGGCCATAAAGGAAATAAAATGGTGCACGGCCCAAAAGCTTGGACGCTGTCTGGATGCCCGCCATCTTCCTCCAAGGCCCGCCAGATTCCGGGGCTTTCCCCCCCGCATTTGCACATCAGGATGGGCCTGCCTGCATTCCAGCACCAATGTCATGCAAAGCTGTTATTGATCTGCTGGAGACAGGCGACTTCCCGAATGTGTGCCAGTTTGGCGACCGCGGTTCCCGCGCATCGATGTTATCCAAGGATTCGAGTGACTGTTGAGTGACAACGCCCACTGCGCATGCACAAAGTCCCAGTCGGCTCAAGCTGCGGTGTCATTGAAGCAAACACCCCGGCAAACCAGTGAGTGAATCACTCGTCCCCGCCGCCTCTTTGGTCTGCGGTTGCCCTCGGCCGACCGGTAATTCTCTGGCACGCACATTGCACCGACACACCGACAGACTCGCCCCCGGTAACACCGTGAAGAGGCTCACGAATCTATGGTATACACGGTGATACCGTTGAGAATGCAGGCGGTGATCGGTCTCCATAAAGACATTACTTGACATCACGCGCACCATATCGCCTTGCAGGCCTTCTCTAGTTTGGGTGTCAGGCCTGGTGGGTGGGATGCGGTCCCCTCTGGCCAACCCTTCCTGGCGCGCGGGTTGGGTGGTGGCGTGGCGTTGGTTCCGCCGTGGGATGATGCATCTCCGCCGCCGTCTCCGTGAGGTTGGTGGTGTGCGTCTGTGGGAGTGTTTGGGCGTGCCCACCTGTTTCGCAGCCCTAGCTTGCGTCTGCTGGCGCTAGATTCCGCGTTTTCGTGTGGTCTGTCTGCTTGGCTGTTGCTCAGATTTGCGGTGCCTTATGCGCCGCGTGCTTTGTGATGCTGCTGTTTGGTGTGGCTTTGGCGGGCTGCGGCTTAGCTTCGACGCGCCTACGCAGCTGTGAGTTGGGCTGGCAGCCAAGCGGGGGTTGCGGTTTGCTGCGTTCCTCGGAATGGTGGCTTCCCTCGTAGCCGTGATGGTGTTTACACTGTCCCCTTCTTGTAACCTCGCAATCATATCGCCCCCGCACCATCACCCCGCACCACCCACCCGCACCGCCTCGTGCAGCGTGCAATACTGCAGCGTGCCTGTTGCAGTGTGATCGCCCGACCCCGGCGCTGTGTGATACCACCACTTTGAGGCCCACCTCTGTACGGCACTGGCACCGCCACCATGGTTTAGGACGTTGGCCCCCAGCCACGGGCTCTGTGTCCAATGAATACATGCTGGGTGCGGGGAGCATCCAGTATATGCCGATGGGTGATGCGCGGGTGGGTGTGAGCAGTGCGGCAGTTGCAGGCGGCCGGCGAGTCGGTAATCGGGAGCGTGTCATCTTGACCGAGATTTTGCTGCGAGCGCCTGCCCTTTTAGCGACCAAAGCGAGTGCAGTGTTGTCTTGCAAGCGTTTTCTACTAGTTGGCACTACCTATACTTAGCGACGGCCCAGTGCGCGAGAGCCCCTGCACGCGAAAGACCACCGAAAAGCATCGCGAGTCAGGTTGCGTCAGTAAAGGGTCCTTGGCAGACGCGCGCCCTTCAACAACCGTTTAGCCTGATATCGTATCGCTGCAACGCAAGACAATTGATCCTGGAGCGCTCGCACAGAAAATCCTGGCCAAACCGCAGCTCCTGGCGCTTGCGACTGAATGGAGAGCTTCTTCCGAAGGTGAATTCGTGTGTTGGTGCAATGACTGCTAATGTTTTCGTCGATGCCATGCGTTAGCGTTCACATCCGACGGGACCGGAATTCGCGCAGACGACGCCGTTTGCTGATTGGCGTGGCCGCGGGAGCTGCAGGTGCACTAGCAGCGTACTACTGGTCAGTAATAATTGGCGGGAGCATTTGGGAATGGAGCGTGGTGGGTATGCGAACCCCAGGCTGCGGCGTGCCCTCCCCGGGCGCCGCACCCTCGGCCGGTTGCCCTTTCCTGCCTTGAACCAAGGAGGGATCTTACAAGTCCTAGCACAGCTAGCAATGGATTGGATGGACTACGGGGTGTCTGCTTTAGGGTTAGAGCGCTTGGCACATGGCCGCGCGGGGCGATAGTACCCTTTGCTGTGCGCCGTGCGTGCCGTGCACTTCGGCAACAACTCACCAAACCCGACGCTGCTACCGTAACCCCGCCTGTCTCTGGTTATCTTCAGGTACACGGGATACGCAAAGAACAAGATTGAGCAGCAGCGGAGGTGCGTCGTGGTGGGCACGCCCGCCATTTGCAACAAAGCGCCCGGGGGCCGCAAAGCCTGCGCACCTATCTGCCTAACACCCACTGGCCTTACCCCCCGCGTCGGTTGTCTGCCTGTAACCCTCCTCAACTCCTCAATCGCCAAAACCACATGCCTCCTCAACCTCCCGAACCACAGCGTTGAGGCGGAGCTGACCGCCATCCTGCGCGGCGAGTCGCAAGGCGGCGCCGCCGACGCCGCCGACGGCGAGGACGCCGAGGATGGCGACGGCGACGAATGCGGCTCGCCCGATCTGGACGAGTCGCTGGACAGCCACTTCAACTACATACAGAAGGTGTCGGCGCCGCAGGTGTGTGCGCTACATGCCGTACCTGGCGGCTGGGGGCCGGACGGCGTCCGGGGGTGGTGTGGTGTGCACGCGTGGCGGGCGGGTGCACGTGGCGGGGGTGGGGGGTGGGGGTGTACGTGTGCAGGGACGGCGGCGGGCGGCTCGTTACACCTGTCGCTCTCACGCGCAACTCCACCTCTGTCTGGTGACGCCGCGCCGCAGGAGCTGACCACCCTGCTGCCGCGGGTGCAAGAGACCCTGTTCCGGGTGAGTGGGGCGGCTGGGCGGGTGGATGGGGGCCGCGTGGAAGGGCGGGAGGCGGGGTTGCGGGGCCCGGGCCAGCGGTAGCAGCCGGTGGACATCCCCAGGCCAAACTGCGGCGCATGCACTGCTGACGACCGCGTCTGCACCCGCTGGGCGGCACGCGTGTGCAGTTGACGGACGTCACGCTGGTGAAGCAGCTCCAGCTCCAGCAGCAGCAGCAACCGGTGGCGGCGGGCGGCGCCGCCGGCGCGGCCTCCTCGGCGCAGCAGCAGCTGCGGCTGCTGGCGCGCCTGTGCTTTGGCCGCACCGTGGCCGCCGTGTTCCTGCTGCCGCTGATGGACCTGGGCGTGCGCACCAAGCTCAACGTCATCGGTGCGTGTCAGCGGTGGTGGCCGTGGTGGGGCCGCCGCGGGGCGGGGCGTGTCTCGTGGCGCACGGCCTGGGGACGCAGGGGCAGGGTGACGGTGCAAGGGACCAATGGTTGATTTGGGAAGTGGAAATAATTACCCCACCCGCCCCCACACCTGCCGTCTACACGGCTACACTTCTATGCACCAATGCTTGCAACCGCCCACCGCCCCCCCCCCCATCCGCACCCCAGGCCGGCACCTGTTCCTGCAGGAGAAGTTCTCCAAGCTGCGACAGCCCGCCGCGCCCGCCGCGCGCATGCGGCTGCCGCCGCGGCTCACGGCGGCGGCGGTGGAGGCGTTCCTCTCCTGCGAGCAGCTGGCGGGCGCCGGCACAGCGTGGCTGGTGGAGCAGGTGCGCGCCGGCGGCAGCAGCGGGGTGTGAAGTGGCGATGCCCAATGGTACAGCCGGGACGGAGGGGTGCGTGGGCAGAATGGTGGCGCCGGCATGCTGCCTAACACACGCACACGCGCGCTCACACACAGGCCATGGCGGCCGCGGAGCTGGTGCTGGACGGCACTGCGCTGGACGCGCAGGTCACGCCCGAGGAGCTGGCGGCGCTGGTGCAGGTGCGCGGGACGGGGGCGGGGGGCGGTGGTGGGTGGGTCGGGTCAACCAGCGGCGGCGCCCACGGGCAAGTGGGCACGAAGGCGGCGGCGGCGCGGGGCGTAGTGGAGCACGAGCGTGTGCATGGACATCAGTGAGCGTGTGCGTGAGTGTGTGTGGCCGCCCAGGGCATACTTAATCTGATTCGGCAGATTTCACACCTCGCCTGCTGGTCTTAAGCGCATCCTCAGTACCACCTAACCGCTTTTCCAACCATCCTTGCAACCTCCTACTAATACCGCATCACACCGCGCCTCCCGCAGGACATGGCCAGTCGGTTGGGTCAGGCCGTGACCGCCGCCGCCGCGACGTCCGCCACCGGCAGCGCCTGGGTGGAGGTGCTGGTGGGGCCGGGCGGCGCGGCGCCGGCGCCGCCCGCGGTGGACGCGGCGGCGGCGGCGGGCAGCGCGGAGGCTTACCGGTGAGTGGAGGCGGGACCGTAGGGGCACGGCGTTGGGTGCTAGGCGGCTAGATTGTCGCGCCACAGGCCAATATGAACATGAGGTGGCCTTTGGTGAATCTACGGCGCAGGCGCGCGCTGGCGAGTGCGGCCATGGTGGAGGAGCTGACGACGGAGCTGCGGCGCGTGCTGTGCAACTACCGCTTCGGGTGAGGCCGCCGGCCCTGCCGGGGAGGGCGGGGGCTGCAGCGCTGTGGTGAATGGCGTCTTGTGTACAGTACGGCGGCACTGGCCTCGGTGGCAGCAGCGTGGCATGGGCGCGGGAGGCTGGGGCCCCTGGGTGTTGCCTTTCCGCCACGAGTAGCCCCTCTCTGCAGCAAAACGCCGTCCCGGCTCGCGTCTGATGACCTGTTCCACGCTCTCGCTGACCGTCTCGGGGCTACGCTGTGCTTTGCGTGCGTTCGCACTTCGCAGGGAGGCGCTACACGCCGCGGTAGGGCAGTGCCTCAGCACCTGCGCCGCACACATCCACGCCACCTTCATCTCCCAGGCCGCGGCCGCGGTCGCGGTCGCCCAGCCCGCCAGGCCGCAGCCCGCGCCGGCGGCGGGCTCGGCGCCCGCGCCGGCGGCGGCTCCGGAAGCGCCGTCGCCCGCCTCCGCGGCGGCGGCGGCGCACGAGCTGCCGAAGCAGGCGGTCGTGTCGCCCTTCAGCGCCGCCGCGAGCGGCGCCGAGTCCGGCGCGGAGGCAACCGCGGCGCCAGCCGGTGCTGGCGACAGCACGGAGGGTCCTGCACCGGCAGCTGCGCAGCCGCCCATGCCCGCGCCCTTCGGCGCCGCGCTAGAGGCCACGGCTGCCTCGACCTCCCCTGAGGGCGAGGCGGGGTCTGGGACAGAGGCCGGGGCCGGCAGCAGCACGGCCTTTGCGTCGGCGGTCTCCACGGCGGCCAACTCGGCGTCTAACTCGAGCGCCTCGATCGCCCAGACCCAGCTCTCCTCCTCCTCCTCCTCCTCCCAGCAGCAGCAACCGCAGCCTTTGCAACAAAAACAAGGACAACAGGGACCGGCAGAGGCCGGCCAGGCGGCGGCGCCTGCACCGCAGCCACCCGCGTCGCCCGCCGCCGTGCCCGCCGACCGCAGCAGCAGCGGCGGCGGCTCCTGCGCCAGCAGCGGCGGCAGCGCCAGCAGCAGCACCGGCGGGGCCGGCGCCATCGGCCGCAAGGCCTCGCTGGCGGCTGCCGCGGTAGCGGCGATGCAGCCGCGGCCGCTGGCGCGCTGCCTGCGGGCGGTGCAGGGCGCCTGCGACCCGCTGTTTGTGGATGCGCGGGAGGTGACGGCGCGCATCGCGTGCCTGCCGCCGGTCATGTCGCTGTGCGCCGTGGCCTTCGCGGCGCCGCTGGAGCTGTGAGCTGCGGCCGTGTTTGCCGCGGCTGCCTGCCCGGCCCGGGAGCCTGGGGCCAGCAGCAGGAGGGCGCGCGAGCGTTAGCGGGGAGGTGGCGGGGGTGCAGGTGTGTGCAGACTGCAGACGCGGCCCGTGCGCTCTTGCGACTGCGGCGGATGGAGGCAGGCAATGCGAGTGCGAGAGGAGGTGCATCTGGCGTGTGGCATGTGGTCTAGAGGTTGCACGGCGGTGCATGGCGAGCACTGAAACTCGTTTCAGGAGTTGAGCCAGGAGACAAGCCAGGGCGCTTGCAAGGACGAAGAATGGCTGAATGGGCATGGTGAGGCAGTGTGGCGCGGTGCCGTGTGCTGCGGCGTTTTCCGGCCTGCACGGGTTCGGAGGAGGTGGCTCGCTTTTTGATGTGTGTTGCAGCAGGTGCTGCGCGGTGGTGCTGAGCCATTGGAGGCCACACATGAGCCGCAGTCGGGATGAGTCAGGCATGGGGGCAGGCAGGCAGGCAGGTTTCTTGGATCCTGATGTAGCAGTGCGACAGGGTGCCCTCACGGCGTTGACGCAGCTGCGAGGAAGACACAGGCAGCACGCGCATAATCCATCAGGGTGCAATCTTAGGCCGCTGCAGTAGAGCAGAGAAGATGATGACCGAACGACTGGTGAACGTGACTCCTGCGCTGGCGTGATGCACTGGCACTTCCATTTTACAACCAGTTACAAGTCACTGGCATCGGGCTGCAAATAAACCTGGTTCGGCACTGTGGGGTTTGGTCTGTATTGCGGAGGTGGAGGTGAAGGCGGTGCCGAGCGTTGGGATGTTGTTTGTTGATGTGGTGGTCTCCAAACACAATAATGGTTTTCATGGCCTGGCTCGCGGCAGGCTGTGCATTGCACATGCCCCGCGGACGAGTCAAAAGAGAGATTGGACAGGCAACATCCTTGGGCCGCTCGCAAATGAGGAGTGGGTACGCAGGTGTCGGTGGCGGTTATTATTGTATGTCCGATTGTCCGTCCCTGTTGTGAAGTGTCGTTCCGTACTGGTTGTGGAGACGTGGGCTGCCATGTAGGCTCAGGACTCGGGTGTGGCCCCGGCAGGCGGGCACCGGACATGGGGATGCGGCTGCTGCCGAGGAACTGAGGAGTGAAGGCGTCCCCCGGGTGTACGACGGAATGGCGGGGGGAGGAAGGTTGGCAGCGAGGCAAGGTGCTGGCGGTTTCCAGGGAGGCGGTGGTTCCCCATGGTCCCTCATCGCGCTGTCCCTTTCTTTCTGTAAAACCGCATTCATGGCGGGAGCTCAGACTACCCACCGGGGTGTACATTTGATGTCGGCGGTGCACGGCCTTGCTGCCGGGTGAGTTACCAGTGCCCAGTGGGCAAGGCAGTGGGTGCATCCCGGACTTGCGTTTGCATCCTGCGTTTGCATGGGGAGACGCTGCTGGGCGCCAGTTGACGAACCTCACCATGTGCAGGTGCGTGTGACGGATGAACCCGCGGTGGGCCTGTTGGGCGGACGGTCTGGCTGTTGGTGCGAGTCATCTGGCGCTGCTTGCCCGCGTGGGCTGGCGGGTTGTTTGCGCGGAGTCCGCGGACCCTGCGGCCCATTCGCGGATGAGGTACCTGACGGGCCCTCGCCAGCCCAACGCCCATGCAGGGGCTTTCGTGTCATATCATAAAGCGCATTGAGCGGGACAGGGCATGCGGGGACTGGGTCCTACTGGGTGCACAACCGGGGAGAATGGGCCCGACCCCAATCATGCAAGTTCCAGACCGACTCCGGGGCCCGCGGCAATCCTCGAAATCAGTGGGGGCCCCGACCTCCAAATCAGTGGGGGCCCCGACCCGACCAGGTCGAAGCTACGGTGGTAGCGATTATGTGACACGCGCCTCTCTGAGTGGATGAGCGGGGCAGTCAGGCCTGATGATTGGCTGAGCGAGTAATTTTGGACAAGTAGTTGTCGTCAAGTAGGGTCGTTGTGGGCGAGCTACCGCTAGGGGTGGCCCCACTCAATCGTGAACTCGCCAGTTAGCAGGCCGGAGCGGGTTAGGGGCGCGTGAATGGTCCTGAAGCGAGGAGGAGTATGCAGTTTGGACAAACAATAAATACAGGACAACAACAATTATACCGGGCGGCCCAGTCCGCGCCGTCGAGTGCGAAGTCTCGCTACACCGCCGGATCGGCTATGTAATCCACCCCAAGGTAGCGCAGTGTATTGCAGGTCTGTTCGGCAAGCCAGATTTGGCGGACTGCCAGGTGGTGTTTGTCATAGACTCGTCGCCAATGAGTGTCGCGTCTCTAGCCGCAGGGGCGCTGGCGGGGACGCCTCCGGCCGCTGGCCATGGCAACCCCGACAGCGCGACGAACTCTGCCGGCACACCAGGTGGTGCTGAGCGCTGCCCTCGACATGTTCGATACCAAGGTGGGCGGGTGCCGTGGCGGGCTGGCGGCGGTTCATGCCTGGGGATGCTGTACTGCTGTTCTGGAGTTACTTGTTTACCATTGCCCTGCATCCAGATGGATGCCGCTTTGCTCCACGCCCACAGCTGAGCTTTGCTTCGCGGGCAGCCGCCGACTCCAGCTGCGCCTCACCCGCCCGCCACGTAAGCAAGAAGGCGCGGACATCAGAGGTAACAGCAGCTGCGGCGGCAGCGCCAGGGACGCAGCTTCCGGTCTTGGAGCTGATACTGAGCAGGGAGGAGGACCTGCCGGCGGCGCGTGCAGCCATCCAGTTCGCCTACACGGGCCACGTAGAGGCGGGCATCAGCGTCCGCGAGGCGCTCAGATACGAGCGCAGGGGGAGTTTTTGCAGGTGAACGACTGCGCCAGGGCGTGCCTAAAGGCGGTGGAGGAGATGCTGGCGCAGGGTGTCAGCGCAGAGCCGGCAGCAGGCGACCACAGCGGCAGCGACAACGCCGCCGCCGCTACCGCAGGCGCAGCGGCGGCGGTGGCCAGGGCCGTCCCCGTCCTAGAGCTGTACGGCTGCGCTGCGCTGTGGCCGGACCCAGCGGAGGATGCCGCCTTTGCGGAGCTGCTGGCGGAAGCCAAGCGGCGGCTGGTGGCGCACTTCGGCGACGCGCTGGCTGTGCTGAACGACACGGCGCAGCACGAGCAGATGGTCGCGCTGCCCGCTGTGGGCCTTGAAGCGCTGCTTGAGAGCGACGACTTCGGCACGGACAGCAAGAGCAGCGTGGTGCTGGTGCTGGCGGAGTGAGTCGGGAGCGTGCTGGTGGCGGGGCGGGCAGGGGGCATGCCTGCGCCTGTGCCTTAGCACAGCAGGCGTAGCTGACATGAATTTGAGCACAGGATTGAGACACCGGCCCACATAATTCATGTCACTTTCACGTGGCCTGCTTTGACGTGCAGCTCCGTGGCCCCTCCGTCCAGGTGGATGGCTGTCAACTTCGACAGCACGGATGAGGTGTTGTGGTGGCGGCTGTACGGGCTGCTGCGTCTGGTGCAGTGCAGCCGCGTCTACCTCAGCGGCGTGCTGCCCGCGCTCCACCAGCGCAGCCCCACCAGCGCGGCCTCCTGGTTCCCCCTGACCCTTGCAGAGGCCTTTAGCATGCTCACCTACAGCCTGGTTTCAGATCCCGAGCGCAAAGGAATGATGGCTGAGGGACAGCTGTGGAACCCATGTGCCGGGTTGGCGACGGTGCCGTCCGGCTGGCGCAACACGCAGCCCCGGTGCCAGTGCCTGCCGGCGGAGGGCCGACTGTTTGACTTCAGCGCCAGCCTTGCAGAGCTGGAGCAGTCATTTGGGGGCCTCAAGCCGGGAGAGGTGGGCTCCCTGAACCCTCGTGTGCCGGGCAGCCGACTCGGCAGCTTCATCGTGGCACAGGGCCTTGCGTGGCAACCTTCCGTGCAGTGGACCTCCGACGCCGCAACGGCGGGTGTCTACATGTACTCCCGCGTGCCAGCAGCCCTGGCTGCTACGGGGGCGTCAGCGGCAGAAGACAAGCTGCTGACTGAGGCAGTCGTGGCGCTCCCTCCGATGCGGGTGTCTGTGCGCGGCGCTGCTGGGCAGGAAGCGTGGTTGGCCAGTACGGCAATGGTGACCACGCGTTTGTGCGCATTGCCTGCAGCTGGGGTGGAATTAAGGCTCTGAAGTTGCACGAGGCGGCAGGCAACCAGCAGCCCAACGCCAGCAACAGCAGGAGCAAGCTGGCGGCGTGCTGGGCTCCCTACCTGCAGGGCGGCACTCGCCTGGAGGGCAGCATTGTGCTGCTGCTGCCGACGTCCTGAGGGCAGGTCGCCTGCCCGCGTATTGCTGGCAAGATTGCTGGCGGCGCGAGATTGCTGGCCGCGCTGGCATGTACAACAGAGGGGCACTGGTCGGCGCTGCTGCGCGCGACGTACGTATGTTCACGTAGGTTTACAGCACGTGAGCATGCATGAACATAGGTATCGACACGTGAGCACAGGGGCTTCCATGTCGGACCCGTACGGTGTGTGGGGGGGGCAACCGCGAGGACTGCTTAGTCGATTCGCCTGTTACTCCTGTGCCAATTACATCTTCTGTCAAATGAGGATGCGTGTGAGTCGGTGCAGGAGAGTCTTGGGTTATCCGAATGCTGAGGGGCTTTGTGATGTAGGCCAGCCTTTTAGTGTGGGCATATGTAAGGGATGCCGATGCCCGCTTGTGTAGTAGGGGGCGCGGGAAGAGGTTGTTGGTGCTGTGGAGCCTCGTCTGAAAGAAGTATAGTGCAGCGGATCGAGCTCAGGACCCGCATTTCTTTGTTCAGTTGTGTTGGTCAGGATGTCAGGCCGTATCATTGATACCGGCAGCAGGGTTAATGGGACGCTGCCGCTATACGCGCGTGTCGTTAGGCGTGGCGTTAGCTGGGGGCAACGGCAAGCCTGCCACCGGGGCTCCCCAGTAGTGAGGTATGGCACGTCACTTGGTCTTGCATAGCCGCTTTGGTGCTGAGTCCCGGTAGCATGTAAAGCCTCTTTTTGCGGACCTGGGCACTCTACCGAGAGTGAGATGCATCAGGGGAGGTCGTGGCGCGCAACGCACGGCCCACAGCAGGGGTCGGTTCGATGGAACAGTGCAAGCGGGGCAAGTTGGCGAAGTCCCGTAGTGTGTAAGAACCTCCCAGACCCAGCAGTCAAAAACAATTTGGGACAGCAGACAGGAGCGCGCGGCTGGTGTAACGCGCCGGAGTTACTGTATGGATGCGGTGCTGATTAGCTGCCAGGCTGGTAGTTTGCTGATGCGCATTCCTCACGCTCCGGGCGCCCGGCCAGGCGATAGCACCAGACGCACACACCGCAACGCCACACACGCGAGCGCGTCGCAGCGTCCACGGATGAGCGGCTCGGAGCGGCGAAGGCGACCAAGAGAAAATGCGAACAGCGTGCAGCAGAGCAATGGCCGGGCGACAGTGTGACAAGCCTGGACAAGCAGGGGCAAAAACAGGGCGCGGCAAGGCAGAAGAGGGAGCCCGAGTGAGTCGATGGGCCGGAGACACCACAGTGCCGGCTACACGGTTACCGGCTGTCAACAGCGGGGCGTGGATCCAGGTTCCGTTCACGCGTCATGTCGCTCAGAGGGCGCGAACTGTCAACTTATGATACTTCCAATTATTCCTGGACGATAAGGGACTGCGGACTCCTCAGAGCTCGCGCCAGTTTAAAAATCATATAGACATGGTCTGCTTGGTCTCGGCCGTTGGATATTTCTACATCCTTGGCTTTGGAGAGGCTGTTTGACCTTGTTTGACGAGTTGAGCTTAAGACAGCCTGGCGCATGCGAATGCACCAGATTGCCAGGCACGCAACTTCTGACCGAGTGGGTGCAAGCTGCAGCCGAGCAGGCAAGGCGACAGGAGGATGTTTTGAGGCATCTAGTATAGCGGGAATTGGTCGGGAGCTGGGAAGTCGCAGGGGAACCTCCCGCACGTTCCCAAACACACAAACACGCGGAACACCCCAGAGACCTGCTGCCTCCCTGCTGTGTGCATGCAGGTCGTGCTCGGCGCACAGCAGTAGCAACGCATACCCAGCCATGGCGGCGCAGCAGCCCGGCGCTACCGCGCCCATAAACGCCAAGGTCGCCGCGGCCATCTCGGGGCTGTTCGGTCAGAGTGAGGGCGCCGACTGCCGGCTCGTGTTTGTGCTGAATCCCGCGCCGCCCACTGGAGAGCCGGGCGATGGATCTGCCGGCGGAAGGGGGGGCACGCAGATGAAAGAGGCCGTGAAGACGCTTGGCGAGCCTCTGCCAGCGCATTCGCTTGTGCTGCGATACGCCTCCGACAAGATCGCGGCACAGGTGCGTCTGTGTGCGTGTGGGTTGCTGTAGTGGCGCCGGGAACAGCCAGTATGGGTTGGTGCCTAAAGGACGGGCGCATGCGTAGCCTGTCTGCCACCGACCGTCCGTGCACGCCTGGCCGCCATCCATACAGCATTGCCACCTTGCTCCACGCCCACAGCTGATATGGGCGGAGACCGGGGGCGCCAACTCCGCCTGTGGTCCCCACGGCCGCCGCCCTAGCAAAAAGGCGAGGACATCCGGGGCAGCAGCAAAGTCAGCGGCACCAGAGAAGCAGCTTCCGGAGGTGCAGTTGATACTGGGCGGCGAGCAGGAGCTGCCGGCGGCGCGTGCAGCTATCCAGTTCGCCTACACGGGCCGCGTCGAGGCGGGCATCAGCGTCCGCGAGGCGCTGCAGGTGCGGCGACAGGCCGCATGCCTGCAACTGGACGGGTGCGTGGAGGCTTGCGCGGAGGTCGTGAAGGAGGCGCTGGTGCAGGGTTCCGTTGGGCCGGCGCGGCAGGCAGCGGCAACACCGCCGCAAACACAGCGGCGGAGGCGGCTGGGGTGGTCCCCGTGCTAGAGCTGTACGGCTGCGCAGCGCTGTGGCCGGACCCGGCGGAGGATGCCGCCTTTGCGGCGTTGCTGGCGGAGGCCAAGCGGCGGCTGGTGGCGCACTTCGGCGACGCGCTGGCTGTGCTGAACGACACGGCGCGGTACGAGCAGATGGTCGCGCTGCCCGCTGTGGGCCTTGAGGCGCTGCTTGAGAGCGACGACTTCGGCACGGACAGCGAGAGCAGTGTGGTGCTGGTGCTGGCGGAGTGAGTTGGGGGTGTGCTTGGGGCTTGCATATGCGCCTAGGGCACAACAGACCTTGGCCGTGCACAGATCGACGGCACATGATGACTCCGCCCCACGTACCGGTAATGCATTCACACAGCCTGCTCTGACGTGCGGCCCTATGTCCCCTCAGGTGGATGGCTGTCAACTTCGACAGCACGGATGAGGCGCTGCGGCGGCGGCTGTGCGGGCTGCTGCGGCTGGTGCAGTGCAGCCGCGTCTACCTCAGCGGCGTGCTGCCCGCGCTGGCCGCCCGCCACCAGCGCAGCCCCGCCAGCGCGGCCGGCTGGTTCCCCGTGACCCTTGCCGAGGTCATTTGCATGCTCACCTACAGCACGGCGTCCGTGCCCGAGCGCAAAGCCTTGACAGCCGAGGGACAACCGTGGGGCCCGTGGGCCGGGGTGGCGACGATGCCTGCCGGCTGGCGCAACATGCAGCCAGTGCCTGCCGGCGGAAGGTCGGTCGTTTGACTTCAGCGCCAGCCTTCCAGAGATTGAGCAGTCATTTGGCGCCCTCCAGCCGGGAGTGAGGGGCCTTGTGTACCCTCGCGTGCTGGGCAGCCGGCTCGGCAGCCCCATCGTGGCGCAGGGCCTCGAGTGGCGACCTAACCTGAAGTGGATTTCTGGCCGCGCAACGGCGGGTGTCTTCGTGACACCCCTTGTGCCATCGGCCCTGGCAGCTACTGCCGCATTTGGGGGGCCGGCGTGGGAAGATGAGCTACTGACTGAGGCAGTCGTGGCCTTCCCTCCGATGCGGGTGTCCGTGCGCGGCACTGCTGGGCGGCAAGCGTTGTCACTTAAGCTCGGCGAGTATGCCGACGACTTTGTGCGCATGCAGTGCAGCTGGGGTCAGATTGAGGCTTTGAACTTGGACGAGGCGGCTTCTTTGCAACCAACAGCCCAACGGCAGCAAGCGGGCTGGCAGCAACAGCAAGAGCAAGATGGCGGCGTGCTGGGCTCCCTACCTGCAGGACGGCACTCGCCTGGAGGGCAGCATTGCGCTGCTGCCGCCGGCGTCCTGAGGGCAGGGCAGGCAGCTCGTGGGCGTGGACGCATGGGCGCTGTGTGACGTCGTGCACCCGCTTGCTTGGGCCTGGGCGCGACTGGGCATTGGAGGTAGCGTGCATACCAAAGGCTGCTGGAGGCGGAGTGCGACGAGGGTGACTGGTGTGCGTGAAAATGACTGGTGGTAGCGTGCATACCAAAGGGTGACCGTTGTGTTCGAAAAGGACTGCAACACCAAGCCAGTGATGGATTTACCGCTCGTAATGCTGGTGGTACTGTAGAGAAGAATCAAGGTGCCGAAGCGTACAGCCGGTGAAAATCGTTGGGAAGCTGCCAAAGCATGGCGTGTCCGTAAGAGCAAGGAGGCTACGGACACGATGTGCCAGGATGTGCAGATGCACACGGGAGTGTCTGCACTGCCTGGACAGAAGTTAAGATTGATTTTTTGAAAACTGCGTTGCTGACAGAGTCAGGCGCTTGTCTATTCCGGGCTTGTTAGTAAGCTCATTTCAATGTTGAGTTGTGCAGTCGCGGTTTCCTCCGTTGAGTTGTACGGTTGTGGTTTCCTCCAACCATGGCCCATGTCGGTCTAGGTCTGCCCGGTCTGTGCCCCCGTATCATCAGCGCGGGCATCCAGTCATATCTATCGGGGTGAGAGAACGTACCACGCACAGCCAGCAGGGCACGCGTCGCGAGCCCGGTCAAGTCCGGTTGTCAACCCCTCCTCCGTACATCAATACCGGTACCTCGGGCCTGCCTCACTGTTGTGGGTTTTAGGGTTTAGGGTTTAGGAACCCACTCCTCACATCACAGACCTAGGCTGGACGGCTGGGGAGGACAGGGGTCAACCTGTCCTCCAGACTCTACAGCACACACACGCTGCAGCTCACATCCTCCCAGTCACAATCGCCATCGCTAGCCATCCATCCGGGTCAATCCAGAGACAGCCTGCGCAGATTTACATCGTCTGGCCTCAGCTGCATGCACTGATGCACCCCATATTCATATGCACAACATGCGATTGTCCAACACCGGCAACCCCACAACGCCAGGACCACTCACTTTGTTTCTTGACTGTTGGGTCTGGGAGGTTTCTCACACACTATGGGACTTTGCCACCTGCCCCGCTTGCATTGTGCCATCGAACTCCCGCAATCGTGGAGCAATAAGTGGCAAAGCCCGGTCAGCAGCGTCCGCCCATAAGTCCGACATGGCATTCGATTGACCAACGCCCATCAGTCCATAACTACACTCGTGAACCGACTCTCACTCAGTGCTCCTTGACAGTCTCTAACACGGGCGGCAGGTCGGACGCACGTCGCGCATGCGTCGGCACCGGCGACACAGCTGCCGCCGCGGCAGCCACCGCACTACCCGCCACCGGCGCCGCTTCCCCGCCCGCCGCCCCACCACCACTGCTACCACCAGCGCCCACACTAGCCGCGCCGGCATTGGGACTCGCAGCCGCACTAGGGCCCGCAGCCGTGGCGGCAGGACCCGCAGCAGCAGCCACCCCTGGCGCGGGCGACCCCAGCGCCGCGGGCGACCCCAGCGCCGCGGGCAGCGGCGACGCCGTCCCCGACACCGCCTGCGACCGCGGCAGCGGCGGGCTGGTCCCCGGGCCCGCTGGTCCGAGCAGCACGGAGCCGGCGCCGCTGGCGAGGCCGCTGCCGCCGCCGCCGGCGGCAGCACCGGCGCCGGACAGCAGGCTGGTGCCGCTGACGGCGGCGCTGCGCGCGGTGACGTAGGAGCCGGCCGAGTCGCGCGACAGGACGGCGTGGGAGCCGATGTAGGTGCCTGCACAGGTGGGTGGGGCGGGGGTGCAAGGATGGTTGCGAAAGCGGCACAGGATGCGCTGAAGACGGGGGGCCGGGCGGTCACAGGCGGCGGCGGTGTTATAAAGTGTTGCAGCGAGAGTCCAGGATCGCGTTGGGGGACGTTGGGATTCGGACAGGCGTTCAGCGCCGGTACACGTATGGCGCCGCAAGCCTCCCACAGCCGCCAGTCCCCTTGCCCTCGATCGCCTTGCCCTCCCTCCAACGCTAGTCCTGACGGGTTGCTTGCCCTCGCCCTGCCCTCACCATGCCCTCGCCCTGCCCTCGCCCTGCCCTCGCTCTGCCCTCGCCCTGCCCTCCCGCCTGCACAGCCTCTCGCCACACCCCGCCCACCCCACCCCCGCTCCCGCCCGGCTCGCCTGCGCCCCCCCACCCGGCGCTCACCCTGCGGCAGGTTGGAGACCGAGCCCTCCACGCTGCTCATGTTGTCCGGCAGCGGCATTGAGTCGTACTGCGTGCCCGCCTCGGAACCCGGGTTCGAGACCCGGTGCGAGCGAAGTCGGTCCAGGTGCGCCAGCGACTTTTCCGACGTGGCCGGCGTCATGAACACGCCCGTGCTCGTGCCGTGCGTGCTGGCGCCGCCCGCCACCGACGGCGGCACCCGCAGCAGCGAGTGCGCGCTGCCGTACTTGCTGCTGGCCGTGCTGGCGGCGGCGGCGCCACCGCCGCCAGCGGCCGCCGCGGCGGCGCCGCCAGCAGTGGCGGCGCGGCTGGGACCGGCGGCGGCGCCGTCAAAGACCAGAGTCCGCGCAACGCTGCCGCCAGCGGCGCCAGCAGCGCCAGCGCCGGCGCTGGTGCTGGGGCCCGCTCCGTCACCACCACCGCCGCCGCCGGCCGCACCGCCGCCGGGGATGTAGCGCGGCGTTGATGCGCCCGCCGCGCCCATGCCCGCCGCCGCCGCGGTGATGGCGGCGGCGAAGCCGCCGCCGCTGCCTGGCGGCAGCGCGCCGCCGGCCGCGGTGGTGCCGGGTGTGGTGGGCTCGGCGAGCTTACCGGGGGCCGCGGCGGGCGAGGCGGGGACGGTGGGCGCGTCGTTAAGGTCCTGCTCGAAGGCAAAGCCCTCGCGCTCGGCCGCCCGTTTCTGCGGCGGATGTTAAGAGATGTATTCATTTAGTACCAGTTGTAAGCGCGTGTTAATACCTATCCGCCTCTGTAATCCGCCTCTGGCGGGTGTGGGCGGCTTACACCTGCAAAGCGAGCCTTGGGAAGCGCGAGCGTGCTTGCGTCGCGCTTTGCGCAACACGGGGGCAGGACACGTACCTCAAACCGGCGTGTCCTGCCCCCAGGGTGTTGCGCAACAACAACGCGCTGCGGCGCCACCTCGAGCACGGTCACGGGGCCTCTCACCTCGCGCCGCACCGCGAACGCCCACATGGCCAGCGCCACCAGCAGCGCCACGATGAGGACAGAGAAGACGCAGATGATGACCACCGTGGCCACCGTCAGGCCGCTGTCGCCGCCGCTGCTGCTGCCGCCGCTGGTGCCGCCGCTGGTGCCGCCGCCGGTGTCCGTGTTGAGGCTGCTCGGCGGCGAGGGCGGGGCTGCGCGCGGGCGGGGCAAACGGGGGCAAGGGGTCCAGTCATGATTACTGGTAGTCAAGAATGATGTTGACAAGGTGTTGCGGGGGTGGTGGGAGGTGGGCAAGTGAAGGGCCCAACCACAGGAGGAAAACCAGGTTGACAGCATCTCATTTTCTGAGTAGCGGAGCGTCCACACGCCAGGCTGTCCCCGCGCTACTGCCAATGGAGCTGCCGCCCCCTGCTGCTGCTACCCCTGCCACCCAACTCAACCCAACCTGACCCAACCCGACCCAACCCAACCCAACCCAACCCAACCCAACCCAACCCAACCCAACCCAACCCAACCCAACCCAACCCAACCCAACCCAACCCAACCCAACCCAACCCAACCCAACCCAACCCAACCCAACCCAACCCAACCCAACCCAACCCAACCCAACCCAACCCAACACACAGACGCTCCTCTCAGCCCCCTCACCCGGCTGGTCCGCCGCCGCCGCCGCGCCCACCGCGCCGCACCACAGGTCGCAGGTGGAGCGCGGGCAGCGCGCCATACGCAGCTGGTCGGTGCTGCAGGCGGTGCCCTGTGCGGCGGTGTGTGCGGGGCGTAGCGGTGAGTGCAAGTAGTCTAGGTAGTCAGTTAAAGACAGTTAAGCAATATGTGTTTCTTTCGTTATAGTGCTGGAGTAAGTACCGGTGGCGCCGTGCCGCGTGGCTCGTCCGCCGCTGTATCACAACAAGCACCAAGCACCCTAACGGTTGCCCTTCCTGGCAATGCACCGCCCGGCGGCATGCCAGTGCCGCCCCCAAAAGCTGCCGCCACCACCACCCCCATACCAGCCCCCCCCCCCCCCACGCCAAGCCGCCACGGCCCCCCAGGGACCCCACCTGCAGCCAGCTCAGCGGCGTGTTGCTGCCGCTGCACCTGGCGGCCGGCGGCGCGCTGAGCAGCGGCATGAGCGCGCTGGGCCAGCCCGCCTCGCAGAAGCCGGGCACTGCGGCGCACAGGCGCACAGGGCAGGCGCAGAGGGCAAGCGCAGAGGGCGGTAAGGCAAGCAGGCAGGCGGCAGCGTGCTCTTGAGAAACAGGGCAGACGCGCAGAGGGCAGGCGCATGGGGCGGCAGAGTAAGCAGGAGGGCGGCAGACAGTGACTGTGAGCGACGCGGAGCTCCTCGCGGCTTGGAGCGCCTTGGCATGATGCTGTGGAGCCACCTATCCCGATGCTTGACGGCGGCCACGCATAACACGGCCGAACCACCCACACGCAGCTCTGGATCCTTACTAAATGCCGCCAATCGACAGATGTTGACTCTTCTGCTTCCCAGCCCTTGGCCCCCTGCCCGTGGGCCCCTGCCCCACCCCGCCCACCCCGCACTCACGCGCCAGCCCCAGCAGCGCCTCGCAGCGCCCCGGCAGCGCCAGGTACTCCCGCGCCAGGTCCGGCAGGCAGGCCTGCGGGCGTACGTGTGCGTTGTGTTATGTGTTGTGTGTTGTGCGGAGACTGGCACTTAAATGGAGGCACCACACTCGGCAGCAGCAGCAGCAGAACAGGCCTGGTGTCCCTGGACAACCGCAGGCGGCAGTACTTCATACGCCCGCAGTGCTTCCTGCTTCCTGGCTTCTCATGCAAACGTCCCCGCCCGCCCCCTTAGGTTGGGCTGGTATTTACATCCCCTCGCCCCCCCGCCCTCACCTGCGAGGCCAGGCCCGACATGAGGTAGGCCCAGCTGCGGCTGCAGCAGCTGCCGCCCGGGCCGCCCGCCGCCGGCGGCGCCAGCTGCGGGCACAGCTTCTGCAGCACGGCGCCGCTGAAGCGCAGCGTGGGGTCGAAGGACCTACGGGGCGGGGCAGGCCAGGCGGGGGGAGCCGCACGGTGTGAGCCCCGTGCACCCTCGACACAGGGAGTTCGCCGTCTTTTTGCGCGCGTGCCCCCACCGCACCGCAACATGCACATTTTGCCTTGTGCTTGCTAAAGTACACCCACAGGCCGCCACGTGCTTACTGCCGCGCCGCGCCGCGCACCTGACTCGCTCCAGCAGGTCCGCGGCCCCCAGCGCGTCCGCCATCCTGCAGCACGTGTCACACGCTCGTGTCAGCCCTCAAGCTCGTGTCGCAAAGCCAAGCTTGCCCATTTGCATGCGGCTTCTTCAGCGGGGTTTGCGGGTCCTAGCTGCGGCACTTGGCCCCACATGCCGGGATTGAGGGCCAGCGCGCGTGGGCCTGACGCCAGCTTACGGCGCCACGGCGCGCCAAGGCACGGCGCGCCCATACTACCGTCTATTGCTACTACTTTACTCACATCGTGACGCACGCGCCCGCGCCCGTGCTGCTGTTGCTGCTGCTGCCGCCATCCGCTGCCGCGGCCGACGGCGTGCCCCAGCACACGAAGTGGCGTAGTGCGGTGGAGGCGAGCGACAGCGAGTCCTTGTCCGGCAGGAAGGGGCAGGTGGCTGGAGCGGGTGGTGGAGGAGGTGGCGGTGGCGGTGGTGGCGGAGGGCGCCGGAGGGTTAGGGGCCAGCAGGAGGAGTGGGACAAGGCCAGTGTCGCAATGGTGCAATGCAGGGGAGGTCCTCCCCTGGTGCAATGCAACACGTTTGCTAGTACTGCAATGGACACCGCAAGTGGATCGGTCCGATGTGGATGCTATGCTGATGGTGAAGCTGCGACAGACATGATGTCCCGCGGCATGTGGAGGAGGCGACAGGCATGGACTCGGGGGCCCCGAGTACGGGCACCGCGCACCAGGGGAGGAGCACCTCCCCTGCCGGGCACCGTGTGCCTCCGCCTGCCGCTCACCTGGGTCGCTGGACGGCACCACTGTGGCTAGCGCCGCGTCCAGGGCAGGTGCGCACTGCTGGCACGCGCTCGTGAGCTGCTCGGTGGACACAGTCACCGGCTGTGGGGTGAGCGGGGGGGCGCATGGCATGCCGACATCACACAGGGACCAGGCGCGAGTCGTGGGGTCGGGGTGGGGCGGAGTCGAGGAGTGCGAAGGTGCGGGGTTATTTTGTGTGAGCCGAGGCACCTGCTTGCTCGACATCAGCAGCCTGCTTGCCCCATGCCCCATGCCGCATGCAGCATGTTACCCAGACAAGCAACGCAAACCGCGATGTGGGCAGTTCTTACCGCGCCAGTGAGCGCCGAGTAAGTGAAATCCAAAAGTTGTGCAGCGCTGGGTCCGCACACGCCATCACTGGGCCCTCCAAGGCACTGTCGAGCCCAGTTCGTGTAGGACGAGAACACATACGCGCTGTGGACCTGCCAAGGACTCGCCAGGGCCACGAGGCTCGCCACGGTCAGCAGCACTTGCAGGCGCATTTTTATTATTGGTCGCTATCGTTGACAGTCTCGTGCTAGCATTTGCGCCTGCCCATAGTGCAAGAGACAACGAGGCGTTTGGAGAACGAGATGGCGGGCGTGTTCTGGACCTGCAGTGATTGATTGCTTCTGTGTGCGATCGGTATGTATAATAGTCACTAGTACTTCGTTGCGCAGCCAGCAGGCGAAAATCGTTATCGGCCCGGAATAGAAACTGCTCTGCCTGAAGCTCTGTATTAATGCAGATTGACACTCTCAGCACGTATGTACAGTATGGCCATTGTACCCATAGCGCGTGCCCTGAAAACGGACGTGGTGCCGTTCAGCATGGCCGGCGTTGCTAAGCCGATTTCACGACGCAGAAGCCGGCCGTTTCGCATCTAGTGCCGATGTCATTTTGAGGGCTTACAACCGCGCGCGTTTCTCATAGCGACCGAATTGACGCGCGACGGCAAACTGCCATATTTCCGTGCCACCGGTTGCCCCGCGCTCCCCCCCCCCCCCCGCCAGGACTCGTTCCCCGTGCGTGCAATATAGTGGCGCTAACCATGGAAATTACCCCTGGGCCCACCATGCAAAGCCTGTCCTGCGCGTCAACGGCAAGGGACACTTTAGTGCAAATAGTGCAACACCCAGCGTTGGGATGTGTCAGGGATTTGCCCTGCAACTCAAGACCGTAGGAATTCCCGTCTGCATCGACGCATGTCACTATGATGTGATGTCGGCACATACACGCCCACACTGTCCAGCCCACGCCTTGTCCAGCCCACGCCTTGTCCAGCCCACACTGTCCAGCCCAACCCCTCCTAAAATGGCCACACAGCTGCTCAACCCTGCACGCTGCCCCTCCTCACACGCTCATCTCGCCGTCCGCCTCCGTGTGCGCCGCCGCCGCCGCCGCCGTGCGAGCCTTCTTGGCCGCTGCCGCCTTGGCCCGCCGCTCCTTGCTTGTGTCCCGCCTTTTCTTGATGGTGCTCTGCTTGATGCCGATGGTCAGGTTGCCACCGCGCCGCCTGGCGCTGTCGGTGTTCCCAGCCGCGACATCAGTTTGGGCATCGCCACGCACAGCTCGCAGCCGCCACAGAACGGAGTGCCAGGCAGGGCGCCGTGTCGGTGCTGCCAGGTGCACGCAGTGCAGAAGCGTGCACCGGAGCCAGGCGCGGCGGCGTCACAGCCGATCCAGCGCCAGATGCCGCTGGTGCGCTCGCTGCCGCAGTGGCGGCAGTGCCAGTACGCCTCAGCTGGCTCCTCCTGCTCCTGCTCATCGTGCTCATCGTCAGAGCCCGAGCCCTCCTCCAGCTGCGGCTCGCCAGTGCCGTGGTAGCTGTGGCTGCTGCTGGCGCTGCTGCGGCCGCCTACAGTATGGAGGCGGTTCCTATCAGCCGGGGGAGGGGAAGGATCTCTGCACGCGATATGCAGGCCACCTGTGCCTGTCATCGCATCGCCAATTCTCCAATCCCGCGGAGCAGCTGCCGGCCACGCACGCGGGGGCGTTCCGCCCGTCAGCGGGCACGGCACGGGGGGTCCGCCGTGCAGGGGGGCGCCATTACTGTGTCTCGCCATTCGCCCTCTCTTGTCTACTCATTAACACAGGACACCTAATACACATTACTGTTATCCGAGGACTCGCAGCACTGTCTCTATTCCACTGTGGAGAACGTTATTGCAGTGCAAACGTGAAATGCGCGCTTCCATAACATAAACTTGCTATCCCTTGGGGACGAGTAAATGGCTCGTGAAGTGGACATGCTCAACGAGCCTTTGATACAACCGCAAAATGGTCAAACTTCGGGCTCGGCACAGTCCCGCCATGTGCGTCGACGGTTCTCTCCGCCGCGGACCGCTGGTTCTCACAACGCGTGGTCGGCTTGCTGGTTCAGCTGGGTCACGCCGCTCATGCAGCATGGCAGCCAGGCGCAGCTGCAGGCAGAAGAGCTGCTGGAGCTGGATTCCTCGTTGCAGCCATCGGCCTGCGGGATGGAGCTGTGGCTCAGCTGGACCAAGGTGAACCCCCCGCCTGAGCCTGCTTGCTGGGCGGCTGCAGGGAAGGCAGCTGGCAGTGCTACGGAGCCTGGCAGTGGGGCTTTGGGGACAAGGCGTTGGCAGCGGGAGTTGAGGACTGATACGTCCCCACGGGAGCCCCCACACTCCGTTGCCCCGCCACAGCGCCAGCCTGCAACCCCCCGACGCCCATCCCACCCCGCTCACAAACACAATCCCACCCGGAACGGCACGTGCCGTGTGCGCAGGAGCTGCTGCTGCGCCCCCGCCGCCCCTCGCTGCTGGCGGCTCTGGCCCGGACGTACGGCGGCGCATACGCCTGGCTCGGGCTGGTCAAGGTGGGGCCGGCAGGGGGTCGGGGGTGGGGGTGGCGTGTGTGGCGTGTGCTGGCGCTGTGCTGCTGTTGTTGTGGTGGTGCTGGGGTGTTGTGGTGTGTGGTTGCTTAATCGTTGCGCGTGTGACTGGTGAAGCCGCTGGGGACCAGGGGCCGACGGGGCGCAGCGGTGCTAGACAAGCGCGCTCTACGCGCTGTGCGGTGTGGTATGGTAGGGGACTTTGTGGTGGCGCGCGGGCTGGGCAGGTCAGTTGAAACAGCGCCATGAACCGCAAAACACATACGCACATCCGGCCGCACACACACGAAGCCTGTGACTGAACTCGCATCCCACCACTCCCCTCCCCCTTTCCCTTACGCATTCCCTTTCCTCGACCTGCCCCGCCACGCAGCTGCTGAACGACCTACTGGGGTTCTCCGGCCCGCTGCTGCTGCGCCTGCTGGTCACGTGGCTCTCCGCCGGCCCCTCCCCCTCGCCCTCCCCCTCGCCCTCGCCCTCGCCCGCCCCCTGGACCTCCGGGGCTCTCCAGCTCCAGCAGCAGCCGCAGCTGCCCGCCGGCTCCGCCGTGTCCGTGTCCGGCCTGCGCGCCTGGCTGTGCCGCGCCTGGGCCCTGGCGGCGGCGGAGCTTGGGCCCAGCAGCCGCCTGTTCGGGCTGGTGTGCGTGGCGCTGCTGGCAGCGGCCTCGGTGCTGCGCGCGCTGCTGAACGCGCACTTCAACTACCAGCTGGTGAGGCGGTGGCGGTCTGGTCTGGTCGTTTGGTCTGGTGGTCTGGTGGTTGTATAATCGGGTGGTCTGGTGACGGTCGGGGTGTGGTGGTTGCTCGGTCACAACTGCCGCCGAGAGCGCGCCTCAACCGTCACCCGCAGAGCCGCCTGTCCTGCCGGCTGCGGGCGGGCCTGATGGTGGTGCTCTACCGCAAATCGCTGTTGGCGCTGACACACGGCGGCGGCGGCGGCAGTAGCAGTAGCGGCCATAAGGGCAGTAGCAGTGCTGCCGGCGGCGGTGGCGGCGCTGCGGTGCACGCCGCCGAGGTGGCGGCGGCGGAGGCGGCGGAGGCGGAGCTGGAGAAGCAGCTGCGGCGGCGGCGGCGGCAGCGGCTGCGGGGCGTGCCGCGCTCGCAGCGGGAGCGGATACGAGTGCGCGCGCCGCGGGCATACGATTGGATCGACGCAGAGGAGGACGCAGAGGCGGCGGCGGCGAAGCCGGGGAGCCGGGGCGCCGCCGGAGGCGGCGGCAGCAGCGACGCCGGCGGGGGCGGCAGTAGCAGCGGCAGCAGCGGCAGTAGCGGCAGTAGCAGCGGGGCGGCGGGGGGCGAAGACGTGTCGACGCTCATGTGTGTGGACACGGGCCGCGCCGTGAACCTGCTGCTGTCCTTCCACGAGCTATGGTCGCTGCCGTGGCAGATGGCCCTGGCGCTGTACCTGCTGTACACGCAGGTGGGTGTGGGGCTGTGGCTGTGGGGCTGCGTGAGGGTGTGGTTGTGTGTTGCTGTGTGACTGCATGTGTGTACGTGTGGGGGCGAAGTCCTGTCCGTACAAATCAGGTATGGGATGGGGAAATCCTAGACGCCGCTCCACTCCGTTGCGCTCCGCTCCACTCCGCTCCACTCCGACCTATCCACCCCCAACCACACAACCCCCCCCCCCACACACACACACGCACCCTCGCACCCAGGTCCGCTACGCCTTCCTGGCGGGCCTGGCGGTGGCGGTGCTGCTGGTGCCCGCCAACCGCCTCATCGCGGGCGCCATCCTGGCGGCCTCGCAGCGCATGATGAGGGCCAAGGTGGGCACCGTAGCTAGGGGGCTGGTGGCGGGGAGTTACGGTGCTCTTCTGGGAATGTAATTTGTTTGTAGCGCGTCCAAACGTGCAGGCGCCTCGGGGCGGCTCCGTCAGCTCCGCACATGTCACACTATACACGTCGGCCGCATCAATGCACCGCTTCCATACTGCAAACTCCTCACCGCGCACGCCTCACGCCACGCCTTACACGCGCCCCACGTCTTAGCTAATCATGCATGGAGTCCCCCCCCACGCCTGCTGTCTACGCCACTACCCTTCTATGTACCATCTTTGCACCCCCCCCATGCACACACACACACCTCACACCCCACACCACAGGACGCGCGCGTGTCGGCAATGGGCGAGCTGCTCCGCGCCATCCGCCAGGTCAAGGCGGCGCCGGTGTGGCAGGCCTACTTCGTGGGCCGGGTGAGGAGCTGAAAGTGTGTGTGTGTGGGGGCGTGGGCGTGAGTTCGTGGGTGTGAGCTTGTGAGTGGATTTGGGATGGGGCATGGGCGTGGGCGTGTGTGAAGAGGAAGGGCAGCAGGTGCTCTTTTCGGATGACAGACGCTGACGTGTTGCGCTTCGGTAGGTCGCCGCTCTCACGCCATTCCCCATAAACAGCTCCTTGCCCGTCCCGTGTCTTGTTAGGTTGATTGAGCTTGGGCTGGTTAGTATTCACAACCTCCATAAACAAACCCGTTCCCCAACGACGCGCTGCAGGTGGCGGCCGCCCGGCGCGAGGAGCTGCGCGGCCTGGCGGTGCGCAAGTACCTGGACGCCCTGTGTGTGTACTTCTGGTGGGGCGGGCGCGGGGCGGGGGCGCGTGTGGGTTTTTGGGGATTTGGGGATTGGGGGGTTGGGGTTTGGAGTTCGGGTTTGGGGAGGCGTGGCCAAGAATCCCGTACAAAAGCACCGTGTTTGCCCACCTCGCCGTACACAACGGCGCTGCAACCAAACAGCAACTCCCCCCCATCATGAAATCACGTGCCTGGAGCCCCGCCCTTCACCCTCCTGCTCAACCCTGCACCCCCGCACCCCTGCACCCCCGCACCCTTCCCCCACCATCCCCAGGGCCGCCACCTCGCTGCTGTTCTCCGCGCTCACCTTTGGCCTGGTGGTGGCGCTGGGCGGCGGCGCCGCGCTCACGCCCGCCGTGGCCTTCACCAGTCTGTCGCTGTTCGGGCTGCTCACGGGGCCGCTCAACGCCTTCCCCTGGGTCGTGAACGGTGCGTTGCCGCGGCCGCGCCGCGCCGAGCTGCGCCATGCAGGAGGGCGGGCAGGGTGCAGTTTGTGTTGCTGCACCCCTGCCGGTGCCTTGTTGTATGCATGTAATGACACGACGTTGAGATCGTAAAATCCAACTTACCACGGCGTGCCGTTTTCACAACCGCACACATGTTTGCATCGTGCGCTGCCGCGCCGCGCACCGGCTTGCTCTCCGAGCTGTGCCTTCCTGTCGCAAAACACACACGCGCTGTCACAGGCGTGGTGGAGGCGCTGGTGAGCGTGGCCCGCCTGCGCAGCTACCTGCTACTGCGCGAGAGCCGCGCGCTGTGGGCGTACGACCAACTGGCGCTGGGTGCGTGTGCGTGCAGGGGGCGTGTGCAGGGGCGTGTGCGTGTTTTGGTGGTGGTTGGTTTGGTGGCGGAAGCAAGCAAGGGTGACACTGGTGGCACTGTATGACCTGCTGTTTCTGCCCTTCCTGCATTTTGAACCCCGTCCCTTTTCCGGTCCCCCTTTTTCCCACGCTCCGCCCGCCCCTACACGACGCCAGGCCTGCACGACCTGCCCCCGAAAGCCGCGGCCGCCGTGCTGCGCGCCATGTCGGCGGCCGCGGACGCCGTGTCCGGGTACGGCCTGGTGGGGGTGGACGGCGACGAGCCGGAGGAGGAGCAGCTGGATCAGCAGCAGCTGGAGGAGCAGGAGCAGCTGGGGAGCGACGCAGCGGAGGAGGGGGAGGGGGATCGCGAGGAGGAGGAGGGGGAGAAGGATGCCGATGGCGAGGGGGAGGGGGAGCGCGGCAGGCGGCCCAGCCACGCCGGCGCGGTGATCATCGTGGCGGCGGCGGCGGCGCCTCAGGCGGCGGGCGATGGCGGCGCCGAGGCCGCGCTGTACACACGCGGCTACGGCCGGGGCCTGCTGGTGCGGCGGGCTGAGAGCGGGGGAGAGAGGGGAGGGGGAACGCACCGGCCCAAGCGTTGTAAGCCCGGGTGGTGGCGGGGATTGGGCAAGTTATTTTTTTTAAATCCCAATCAACCACTGGGGGTGGAGACGTGCTGCACATGTGACCACGTGCGTGTGACCACACGACGACGGCGCGCCTGGTGGGCCTCCTCACCGCCTCCTCCCCTGCTTCCTGTGCCCCGGCCCTCCTCCTCCTCTCAACCCTTTTGACACCCGCAGTCCGCCCTGTACGACATAGCCGTAAACGGCGACTACGGCGCATCTTCCGTACACAACGGCCAGTACGGCAACGGCAACGGCCATGCTCCCGGCGGCGGCGGCTTGTTCGGCGGCGGCGCCGCCGCCGCCGCGTACGCCGCCGGCAGCCATCCGCTGGAGCGGCTGCTGCGGTCGCTGCCGCCGCCGCCGCCGCCGCCGCAGGTGGCGGGCGCGGACAGCCGGCGGCGGCGCCGCAGCGGCTTCGGCGGCTTGCTGGACACCTTCCGCAGCGGCTTCGGCCGCAGCCCGTCGGGCCGGCTGCAGGTGCGGCGGGGCGCGTGCGGGGGCGGCGGGGCGTGGCGGGGACCCGGCTCAGGGTTGCAAGTAAAAGGCAACGGCAGATTCCGTTCGTACACCTCCGCACACCCACCGCACACGTGTCGTCATGTCGCACCGCACACGTGTCGCCCTTTCCCACGCAACTGCGCCCTGTCCTCGCTGTCTTCGTCCTCGCCCTTTTCCCCGCAGTACCCGGACCTGTCAGCGCTGGGGCGCTACCGCGACCTCAGCGGCGGCGGCGGCATCCGCGGCCGCGCGGGTGCGGCCATGTCGCGAACCTTCAGCGCGCCGTCCCGCAGCTTTCTGACGTTGGGCCCCCCGGGCCCAGGCGGGGCGGGCCCGGCCCTGCGGCTTTCGGGGCCCGGGGCCGAGCCGGACGGCGCCGGCGCGGGTGCCGGCGGCGCTGCGGTTGCGAAGGCGCAGGATGCCGGCGGCGGCGGGGGCGTCGGTGCCGGCGCGGCGCCGCCAGCTCGGAATATGGCGTGGGCTCACGCCTTCCACTCCGCCCGCGGCGCGCGGCAGCTGCTGGTGCTGGAGGGCGCCGCCCAGGCAGCGGCCGACAAGGCGCGGGAGCAGCAGCAGCAGCCGCTGCTGCTGCAACAGCCGCAGCGACCGCTGGGCCGCGTCGGCCTGCGGCCCAGCAGGCGCAGCAGCGAGTCCGGCTTCAGTGCCATTCCCGAGGGCATTGAGGGCGCCGCCACCGCCACCGCCAGCAGCAGCAACGCCGCCACTCCGGCCGCCGACCTGCTGGCGGGAGCGGTGGCCGGCGGCGGCGGTGCTACAGCCGCCGGTACCGCCGACGCGGGCAGTAGCACAGCGGTGTCAGGTGGTGGCGGCGGTGGCGGCGACAGCTCTTCGTACGGCTCCTACCGGCCGGGGCCGGTTTCGTCGTCGGTGCAGGATGACCGCTACCCCGCCGCGCCGCCCGGCTCCGACCAGGTGCGTGTGCGTGCGTATCAAGCGTGTCACTGGCTTTCCTTAACATGTGTGGCTGGCGATGCTGTGGTTGTGTTGTCCCTTGAGTCTTGGGGCTGTGCGGCTCACGTGCCGGGGTGCCATCCATAACCGATTCTCGTCCGAATGCGATGTGATGCACAATCCAAGTCCAAATCCTTGCGCACAGGATCCGGCGGAGCTGGAGCACCACGTGGGCGACGGGCTGGAGGGCATGTTCCGGATCCAGCCCGACCAGCGGGACGAGCAGCTGGCGGCGGCGGCTGTGGCGGCGCTCAGCCGCGCCACCTTCGCCTGGGCGCCGGTGCGTGCGTGGCCGACATAGACGGCGGCCGTAGCAGGGGCGGTGGCAGTAGCAGTAACCAGTGCAGGGGCAGGGACCGCAGTAGCGCTGCAGGGCGCAGCTAGCAGGCGGAGGATTCGGCGTGTCCAATAAGAATGATGTGTTCTGCCACGGACCGTACGCGCCCTACTGAATCGTGGACTGAATGTAAGTGCATGTGCGTGTGCACCCCCCCCCGCCCCCCCCCCCCCACACACACAGGGTGCGCGGCCCTGCCTGCAGGACGTGACCCTGGCCATCCCGCGCGGCGCCCTGACGGTGGTGGTGGGCCGAGTGGGGGCCGGCAAGAGCAGGTGGGTGGGAGGCGCCGGTTGCGCCGAGTGTCGTGTGCGCACGCGTGTGTGTATGTGCCCGTGTGCGTGCGTGCGTGCCTGCGTGCCTGCTTTTATGTTACTGCGATGTCGGTTGGGACTTCTCCTACGGCTGATGTCCGGCGGCCTAGACGCCCAACCTGTCGCAATCACGACCGCGACACATCCACATCCACATCGCTTCCCCCGCCGCCTGCCTTGCTCCCCCGCGCCCGCCACCCACGCCGCAGCCTGCTGGCGGCGCTGCTGGGCGGTGGCGAGCTGCCGCTGCGCCGCGGCCGCTGCCGGCTGCTGCAGAGCCCCGGCGGCCTCGGCGGCGGGCGGCGGCTGTCGTACGCGCCGCAGACGCCGTGGATGGTGCCGGGGGCGAGCGTGCGGCGCAACGTGCTGCTGGGGGCGCCGCTGCTGCCGGACCTGTACCGCAAGGTGGGGGGGGTGGGAGTGGGGAGGGGGTTTGGAGTGTTGGAAGAGCGGATGACAACAAGCCAAACTGTGTCTCTATCTTGAGATCTCTTACACACGTGCATCCCACCACCACCACCACCACCACCACCATCAACTGCAGGTGCTGCACGCCTGCTGCCTGCTGCCCGACCTGGCGGCGCTGCCCCGCGGCGACCTCACGCCCGTGGCAGACAACGGCAGCAAGTGAGTCGCGCGGGCGCGAGATGCGGTGTGTGTGGTTGCCAAGATGTGGAAAAGCAGTGCACTGAAGGGATGCACCGAATGTGAGGTGTGGGGTGTGTGGTTTGTGGACGTGTGGTGGCCCTCTCGTGTTCCTGCTGCCTCGCTCGCCGCCGCCGCTGTTGCTTTCCGCTCCACCTGCGACAAGCAAACGAAGCGATGCGCGCTCAGAAAGCGCCGGAGTAATCTAATCAACCTGTGTGTTGGAGAAAAACACGGAACCAATCAACCTGTGTGTATGTGTGCGTGTGCGTGTGTGCTGCGCAGCCTCTCGGGCGGCCAGCGCGCACGGTTGGGCCTGGCGCGGGCGCTGTACCACGCCGCGCTGCCCGCCTCCGCCGCCGCCGCCGCCAGCCTGGCCGTCGACACCAGCGGCGGCGGAGACAGCGACGGCTACAGCGGTCGCACGCTGCCCGCTGGGGCCTCCCTGGGCGGCCACCCCGTGGTGGATCCAGATGCGGCAGCAGCGCCAGCGGCGGCGGGCTCGGGATCCGCGTTCGGGGCCGCAGCTGGATCTGGATTTGAAGAGGGTGGATCCACGGCGCTGGCGGAATTGGAATCTGAATCCAGGGCGGATCTGCTCGTCCTGCTGGACGACGTGCTGGCCAGCCTGGACCGCGCCTGCGCCGCCCACGTGGTCTCGCACGCGCTGCTGGGACCCCTGTTACTGCCGCAGCTGCAGGCGCGGGCGGCGCCGGCTGTAGCACCCTCCCGCGCCGGCGACACCGCCGGCGCCGCCGGCGCCTCCTCATCCACGCCCTTTGACACCGCCGCAGCAGCCGAAGCCGCAGCAGCGGCAGCTGCATCGGCCGTGGCGGAGCCTGCTACAGCCGCTGCAGCGCAGCAGCCCTGGCCGCCGGGTCCGGGCGCCCACAGCAGTAGCAGCAGCGCCGCCGGGCCGTCTGTGGTGGTTGTCAGCAACGACCTGCGCGTCATCGGCGCGGCGGCGGCGGTGGTGGTGCTGGAGGCGGGGCGGCTGTTGTACTTCGGCGACCCGGCGGGCTACTTCGCCAGCCCGCACTGCATCCACCACGGCCACCACCACCACCACAGCGACCACGGCCATCACGACCACGGCCCCGGCAACAGCAACAGCAGCGGCCGTCACAATCACGGCAACGGCCACCACAGCGGCGGACACGGACACGGCCAGAACAGCCAGGCCAAGGATGCGGGAGGAGCGAATATTGAGGAAGAGCAGGAGGAGCAGGAGGCGGCGGCGGCGGCGGACGGTGCCGGCGCCAGCAGTAGCATCGGCACCGGCAGTAGCGTCAGCGACGCCGACGAGGCCGAGCTTTTGGGCGCGGCGGCGGCGGCGGCGGCTGGTGGCGGCGGCGGCGGCTTTGGCGACGGCTTCGGCGAAGCCGCCCAGGAGCGTTTTGACGGCAGCCCAGACAGCCCAGGCGGCGGCGGCGGTGCCGCCGGGGAGCTCGGCGGTGCCGGCAGCGGGGGGGAGCAGGAGGAGGAGGAGCGGGAGGCGGGGCACGTGCGCTGGCGCGTGTACCGGCGCTACCTGTCCGCCGTGGGGTGGGGCATGGTGGCGGCCGTGCTGGTGAGCCTGGTGGCCATGCAGGCGAGCAAGAACGCCTCGGACCTGTGGGTGTCCTTCTTCGCCGCGCAGCAGCAGCAGCAGCCGGCAGGAGCGGCAGCGGCGGCGGCTGTAGCGCCGGGTGCCGCGGCGGCTGTAGCGCCGGGTGCAGTGCCGGCAGTAGCGGCCCCGGCGGTGGCGGCGGGGGCGGGAGGAGGGGGAGCGCCGGCGTGGCGGCTGTGTGCGGCTGCTACAGCCACGCGGGCGGCGGCGGCGCCGGGCGCGGCGAGCTGGCTGGGGGCGTCGGGGGCGGGGCTGGGGTTCGTGCCGGCGGTCAGCGGCGCCGCCATGTGCCCCCTGCCGCCGGCCGCTGATTATGGCACTGGGGGTGGCGGTGGTGGCGGTGGCGGCGGCGGCGGCGCTTCCTGGGTACTGAACAGCCCACTGTGGCACCTCGGCGGCGCGCCGGCGGAGCTGGCGCCAGAGCGCGCGGGAGCAGATTCCGAGGCGGTGCGCCACAGCGCCTTGCGCCGCCCGCATCGCAGGCTGCTGACCGCGCACTACAAGCACCTCGCCTCATCCTCGCTCCTGACCACCACCCCCTCCACCCCCTCCACCACCTCGTCCACCTCCACATCCTCAACCGCCGCCGCGCCCGCCGCCGCCATATCCGCCCGCACCTTCTCCCCTGCGGCTAAGGACGGCGTCGCCGCCACCGCCAACACATCCACCCCCGCCGCCGCCGCGCCCGCCGCCGCCACCGCCTCGCCCGCCGCCGGCATGTCCGCCCGCACCTTTCTTCTGGGCGTGCTGGTCATCGCCGCCGCCAACGGCCTCTTCACGGCGGCGCGCGCCTTCTCCTTCGCCGCCGCCGGCCTGCGCGCCGCCGCGCTGCTGCACGAGCAACTGCTGGCGGCGGTGCTGGCGGCGCCGGCGGCGTTCTTCGACGCCGTGCCGCACGGCCGCATCCTCAACCGGTGCGGCCTTGGCGCGCGTGTGTTAGAGAGCTCAAGTGTGTGTGTGTGTGTGTGTCTGTACCTTGACCTGTACCTTGACCTGTACCTTGACCTGTACCTTGATAGTTACAGATGGATGGAAGGTGTGTGCGAGAGTGAGTGTGCGCGAGAGTTTGGGCTTGCGAGGGCAGGCACGCGCCGAACTCCCTCCCACTCAAACGCCTCCCCGTCCCCCGGCACCCTGTCAACATTATCTCGACATCATCAACCGCGCATGGAACCCCAACCCACCTGACCCCACCACCCCGCAGCTTCTCCTCGGACGTGGCCGCCTCCGACGACTCGCTGCCCTTCATCGCCAACATCGCCGCCGCCAACGCCGCCTCGCTGGCCGGCCTGCTGGCGGTGCTGTGCTACGCCGCGCCGCTGCTGCTGCCGCTGCTGCTGCCGCTGGCGCTGGTGTACAGGTGGGTGCGAAGATGATACATAGAAGTGGGGGGGAATGAATGCCAGCCCAAGCTAAACCAACCTAAGTAGACAGGGCATGCAATTACAATAGCAGCAATACAAATGCAATGCAGCACTTCATGGGGGCTGCACCTGGGGAGCTGTGTGGGCTGCTTAAAGCTAGCCAGAGATTGCCGTTGCGGCGGGCTGTGTGACAGGGCTTCCGGGCTTGCTTTGCAAATGCCCCGCCCCGCACCCTCGTGCCAATCCTCAACCAAAACCTCCGTGTCCTGCCCTGCCTCCCCCTCGCTACCAACCGCCGCCAACCACCAGGCGACTGCAGCTGTACTACCGGCGCAGCGCGCGCGAGATCCGGCGGCTGGAGGCGGCGGCGCTGTCGCCAGTGTACGGCGCGTTCGCGGGCCTGGCGGCGGCGGCGCCGGCGGTGCGGGCCTTCGGCGCGCAGCCCTACTTTGCGGCCCGCGCGGTGGCGGCGGTGGCGCGGCACCAGCGGGCCGCCATTACCAGTGAGCGCGGGGAGGGGTGGATGGATGGTTGGGGGGAGGGGTGGGTTGGGGCGGTCGGGTGAGGAGTTGGGTGGGGGTGGGGCGCGGGGTTTGCAAGGATGGTTGGAAACGCGGCACAGCAGGGCGGGCGGTTGGAGGAGCTGCGCCTTGAGCGGCGGCGAGCAGTTGCGAGCGGCTGTGAGCGGTTGAAGGGCATGGTGACGCCCCCTCAACGCGAGCGACATCCCCTCTTTCGCTCGTGCGCGCTGCCTGCTCACATATGCCTGCTAACACCGCTACTGCTCATCTGGCGCCGCTGCCGCAGACGGCGCCGCCTCTGCCTGGCTGGGACTGCGGCTGCAGCTGCTGGCTTCCGGGCTGGTGGCGGCGGTGGCGGCGCTGGCGGTGTGGCGCAGCGGCCGCGGCTTCGGCTTCGGGGACGGCGATGCCGGCAGTAGCAGTGGCGCTCGCGGCGGCAGCAGCAACAGCAACAGCAGCGGCAGTAGCAGCAGTGGCAGTGGCAGTGGCAGCGGCAGCGGGGACCTGATGGCGAGCCTGGCGGGCCTGAGCCTGGCGTACGCGCTGCCGGTGGTTGGGCTGCTCAACGGCCTGCTGACGTCAACCGCCGAAACCGAACAGGAGATGGTGGCGGTTGAGCGGTTGGTGCAGTACACTGACGACCTGCCGCCGCAGTCCGACACGCTGCCGCCCGCACCGCCGCCTTCAACCGCCGCGCCGTCAACCGCCAGCAGTACGGCAACCGCAACCGCCGCCGCAACCGCAGAGGCGGCGCTGGTGGCGGCGGGCGCCGCCATGCCGCCGCCGGGGGTGGAGCTGCTGGCGGCGTTTGAGGGGGTGGTGCTGCGCTACCGCCCGGCGCTACAGCCGGCGCTGGCGGGCTGTAGCATGGGCGTGGGCGCGGGCGAGCACGTGGGCCTGGTGGGGCGCACGGGCGCGGGCAAGAGCAGCGCGGTGGCGGCGCTGCTACGGCTCACGGAGGTGGAGGCAGGTGCGTGCGTAGAGGCGGCCGCAGGGTGAGGGCAGGGGACGGGAGGGGAGGGGATAACAAAGTTTGGCAGGGGGGTTGCAAGGAGAGAGCGGGAGAGTAGTCGTGCACATAGGGGAGGCGGGGCATGGTGTGGTTTAGTGACAGGGCATCACTCAAAGAGACCTGGGCTCGCGCTACCACACCTGCGCCCGCCCTCACTTGTTGCGGCCCGTGCTCTGCCCCCTGCCTCTCCCCTCCCCTGGCGTCACGAAATCTTCTTCTTGACTCTTCTGCTTAACCTTGCGACCCCACACACACCCGCACAGGCCGCGTGCTGGTGTACGGAACCGACGCACGGCGCCAGCCGCTGGCCCGCCTGCGCGCCTCGCTGGCGGTGCTGCCGCAGAGCCCCTTCGTGGCCAGTGCCACTGTGCGGCTGAACCTCGACCCGGCGGCGGCGGTAGCAGCCACCGCGCCGGGCGCTGCGGCTACAGCTGCGGCTGCAGCCGTGGTACCGGTGACTTTGGGTGATGCTGGGCCCGGGCCAGGGCGCGGCGGCAGGCGGGAAGCGGGTCTGTCGTCGCCGCCACCGCTGGCGCCCCTCACAGATGCAGACCTGTGCGATGCGTTGAAGCGCGTGGGGCTGTGGGGCGCCTTGGTGGTGGCGGCGGCGCACCGCCGCTCACAACGCCGCGGCGGCGCCGCTGGCAATGGCTCCAATCCCAGTGGACGCAGCAACAGCAGCAGCAGGGCGGCTGGGGGGCACTCGGAGGCGGCGGGCGTCGTCGTTGATGTGGATGCCGGCAGTAGCGCGGCGGCGCAGCACCTGCTGCGGGAGGAGGAGGCGGCGGCGGAGGTGCTGGCGCTGCCGCTCGGCTCCAGCCCCGACGCCGTGGGGCTCAGCAGCGGGCAGCAGCAGCTGCTGTGCCTGGCGCGGCTGCTGCTGCGGCCGCGGCGGCTGGTGTGCCTGGACGAGGCCACCGCCCACGTGGACCCTGCTACAGCCGCCACCATCCGGGAGGTGGTCGCCACAGAGCTGCTGCTGCGCCCGCCGCCGCCGCTGCCGCCGGCTGTAACAGCAGCCGGCGGCGCTGCTGCGGCGGCACCGGTGGGAGCCACGCCCAACGCTGGCCCTGCTACAGCCGCCGCCGTAAACGCCGCGGCCGTAGCCGGAGAGCGCGGCGTGCGGCGGCGGCGGGAGCTACAGCCGTGGGGCGCCTGCGCGGTGCTGGAGGTGGCACACGACCTGTCCGCCATCGCGGGGGCGGACCGTGTGCTTGTAATGGAGGCGGGCAGGGTGGTGGAGGCGGGCCCACCGGCGGAGCTGCTACTGCGGCCGGGCGGCCGCTTCGCTCGGCTGCATGCCGCGGCTGTAGCTGGATCCGGGGGGCGAGCGCAGGGCCTGGTCGCGGAGGCAGGGCTGTAGGCTGGTAGGTGTCGCTGCTTTCGTGGTGGTATGGTATTGCGTATTGGCGTGGCGTGTGGGGCATGGCCGAGAGTGAGTGAGTGAGTGAGTGAGTGACACCGCGGTTAGGCAGCAACCGCCGCGGCAATGTCTCAGAGTCAGCACCGCTTTCTTAGGTGCACCGAGTGTGCGTGAGGGCGGTTGGTTGAGTGTGCTCAGACAAACAAGCGCAGCCTGTGAGCCAATGTTGCCGACTGTGAACCAATGCATCAAGGTCACCGAGCCATCCTCACAGCCACTTGTTACGCAGCGCCACAGTCGCCCGGCACATCCTCGCAGCCCAGGCACACCGACTACCTGGTTTCTCTCGGCAATGTCAGATCCAAAAATGCGGGGCGGCGGCGCACACTGACTCCCAAGCCGACTCCCAAGCAGCCAAGCTGCTCACGCTGAGAGAGTGAGTGACGGCGCGGTTAGACAGCAACGTCTTGGGCTCCGCACGCCGCCGCCGGGCACTGAGACTGTGCCGACTGTGGTGCACTGAGCGTGTGCGCAGGAGCGGTCAGTGCCCGAATCTTCGTTCGGAACGAAATATGGTCCCTCTTGACCTGGACAGCCGTGCTTGGTCGGACTGTCCCTTCCTTGTAATGTCGCATTCATAGGCATTCATAAGCATTCATAAAGAGCAGCGCCGGCACCTCCCAACCATGACGCACCACACTGCTGGTGGCGGCGACCTCCTGCACACTTGGGATTGTCCCACCTGTAAGCCCGCAGTCATGTTTCACCTCCTGCACCATGGACTCATTCCTTCCGCCCCGTGTTGACGTGCTCCCTGGAACCGGTACCGTCTCAGCCTCTTAACGCCCCCGCGCCCCACCTTGCGCCCCACGATGCATCCCCACAAGACTTTGTGATCTCTAACGTATAAGACAGACACGGTGTGAAGTAGCTCAAATAGCCACATGAGACGCAACAACATTACTTCGCGGGCCAGGCAAACTCCACGCCCAGCGTCCGTGCTGCTCGTGACATGGAGTACGGAATTCTCTTGTCTTCCACCCAGTCTTGCTCCCTGACACCATCTCCGACAGTCCAACTGCCAGTTTTCCACACACACCTCACTTTGTGCCCACCATCCATCCCATGGCGGCCTGACGTGCCGCCAGGCCGCACATACCAGTACCGCGGAGGAACGCGTCACCACACGTCACCGCAGCAGCGCACCCACAACTTTGCAAGCTGCGCAAACGCCGTGCCCATCACCGCCATTGCATGTACACATCTGTCGTGGCCGAAGCCAATGCCTCCGTCAGCACGCCAACCAGGCCCGCCCCTTCCCAAACGGATCCCTGAATCCTTGACAACTGGGACCTATTCGTTGGGCTTGGTCGTCAACGCCCTTCCCCACGTTGTTAAACAATGCCGGCACGGTACAACCTCCGTATCACGCGCTGTCCCCCAAAGCGCTTTACCTACGGTATAGCTATATACACATACATACCAGCCAAGACACACAATGTAGCGCCCAGGACCAATACATGACCGCGGCCATCAGCTCTCAGCTGAACTAGGTTGCAGACACGCGCTTCAACAAATGCCTTCAGCTCACGTTAGTCCTTGGAGAACTCCAGCCGCACGTGCAGCCTGCCGTCGGGCCGCAGGTAGCGCGCCCACCGCGCCGCGCCCTCCGCCGCCCTGTCCTCCAGGCTGAGCCGGAGCGACGAGCCAAGGCGCCCGACGGCGACCCCGACGCCGCCGTTGGCGCTGCCGGAGGCGCAGCGGTGCGCCACGCCCCCAGCCGCGTCCAGCACACTGAGCACCACGCGCTTGCCAGTGAAGACCAGCGCGCCAGGTACGGTCCGGGCGGTACTACAGCAACACAAACCGACGATTAAACCCTGCTGCTCACTACGGACCACTTGGGGCTCCCAGGGATAGCCAGCCACAAGGATGGCCATCTGCTGCGAGCGCTCTCTACACCCCGTCGCCTGCACGCGGACCAGCGCCGCAGCCTCCACGGTGAAGCTCACCACCCCGGGAGGCCGGGAGGCGGGGCGGCGCGGCGCGCGGAGGCCGGGCGCGTCTAGCTAGTAGCTGGGGTCGGCGGCAACCGCCCGCTCCAAGGCCGCGCGCTGCTCCGGGGTCTCGGCGCGCGCATAGCTGATCAACCAGGCCGCGCGCTCCCAGCTCACGCCCAGCCAGGGCGCGTGTGAGGCCATGTGCAGCAGGAACGAGTCGCTCACGTGTGGCCAGCGGATGTGGAGCAGCAGGCACTGCGCGGCGGCGTTGCGCTCCTCCAAGTCCGGCGCTGTTGGCGCACCCTCCTCACGGCCACCAACAGGACCACGCTCGCTTCGTCATCCGCGGCGAGGCCCTCGGACGCCAGCATGGCCTCGACAGCAGCGGCCGGCAATGACACAAGTTGCCTGCGAACGTCTCTAGAGCTTATGCCGCAAGATCAGGTTCTGGAAGGCGAACGCCAGCAGCTCACCCAGTGGCGGACCGGTGCCTGGCTGCTGCCCACCCGCCGCCACCGGCCCCGCAGCGCCCTGGGCGACGCCCGCGGGGGCGCCGGCAGCCACACCCGCCATTGCCGCGCCAGCAGGAGCCACTGCCACAGCCGCACCCACACCGGGCGCCGCTGCAGCCGCACCCACTCGGGGCGCCTCGGCCGCAGCAGGCGTCTGTCGGCAGCCGCAACCAACCAGGCCCGGCATAGGGCGAGCAGCTCCTCCCGCAGCGCCGGCCCCGTGGGGTCGGCACCCGCGCCGTCGTTGGGCTCAGGCAGCAGCGCCCGACAGGCGTAAAGACCCTCCACAGCCGCCTGCTGCCCCCCGGGCTTCCCTGGCCTCCGCAGCCTCCAGCGCCGCCCGGATCGCGTCATCGCACGCCTCCACGCCGCCCTCGACCGCCAGCCGCAGCGCCAAGGGCCGCGCCCGCAGCAGGTCGGCCAGGGTGCGCAGGTGCAGCACGCCGCAGTACATGAAGCGCAGCAGCGCCTCCGCCAGCCACCGCTCGCCGGGCGCCCACAGGCCGATGGACAGCTGCGGCCGCCCAACCGCATCGCCCGCCCCGCGCTGCCGCTTGGCTGGCCTGGACTCGCCGTCGCCCACCCCTGAGCCGCCCGCCCCTGTCAAAGCAGCCGAGCTGCCGCGCCCGCGCCCGCGCCCGCGTGCTCCTCCTCGTGACTTCGCCAGCGCTCCAGCTCGGCTGGGAAGAGCTCCGAGCCGTCACACAGGATGCGGGTGTGCGCGGGCAGCGGCGCGCCGACCAGAACGCGCCCATTGACTTGGGTGGAGAGCGCGTAGGGGCCCGTCAGCGGCGCTCCTGCAGACCGGACCAAGCGGAAATGTGTGTGGCTGCCTCATATGAATACACGGCTCAGATGTTTTGGACGCACCAGCGTGGTCGGGCTCAAGCGAGAAGACCGGGTACGGTTGGGTATGGTTGGGTCCTGACACGTTCACACAAACCCAAGACCGCATCGCAGTCGTTGAGCTCTCCGCTGAGAAAGCGCCGCTCCCAGACCTGACGGACTGCCTTAGACATTGGTTACATACGTATCTAGGTGCAGAGCCGCCGCTACCAGGATTGCATTTGTTTGCGAGGGTTTCTCTGTTTTTCGGCATGCTACATGCTCGGCCTTATCCATAATTATATCGCCAGGAAAGTTGGGGTGCTACTACTATGAGTGATAAAAACTTCGGCTGGACGTCTGGTGCGATTGCCTCCTGTCATCCGCCACGGTCAGCGGATGCCGCCAGGATTGCGCCCGGGAGGGGGGGGGGGCGGCAGGGGCGGCAGCAGGATAGCGCCCGGAAACTGTCATCATTGCATGCGGCCAGGCTTGTCCTGTGACCGCACGCTGACCGTCGGAACGGCTTCACGGTAGGATAGCAGGATTGTAGCCGTGGACTGGTGAAGAATGGACGACCCTGGACTGGATTGTTACCGGCACTGTGCATTCCACACCTGCATTCAACCATGTGTGATGATGCCCACCCTGACAGGCTCACAAGCCTCACGCCACGTACGTGCCCGTGGCTTGGGGCGGGTCTACGACGGCCCCCGCGCCCTGCCGGGCCTCGCGTTGCGCGCCACGACCTTCCATGATGCAGACCGCTCCCCATGAAGCACCAGGCCCGCAAAAAGCAAACTCTACATACTACTGGGACCGCTGGGACTCAGCACCAATGCGGCTTACGCAGGAGTGGCGCGACGTGCCATACCTCGCTACTGGGGAGCCCCGGTGGCAGCAGGCTTGCCTTTGCCCCCAGGCCAGCGACATGCATGTCCCAACAACCCTACCTACCACCGGTATCAGGGACACAGCCTGACAGCCCGACCAAGGCAACTGAACAAACGGGCGCGGGCCCTGAGCTCGAGCCGCTGACCTATACGATCCGCTAGCCCTACTCCACAAGCGCGCGTCGGCATCGCTTACATGCGCCGCCCACGCTCGCCATCCAGCCCCTCACGTCACGAGGTTACTTAGGTCACAAAGCCCCTCGCTCAGCAGTTGGGCAACCAAGGCCCCTCCGCACAAACTCACACGCATCCTGCTTCCGCAGAAGACACGGCTGGCACGGGAGTGACAGCCGTACCGAACACACAGTGCTCGCGGTTGGCCCGCCACACCGTCGGGGTCCGACATGGAGGCACCTGTGCCTACGTGACGATACCTATGTTCATGTGTGCTCGCGTGCTGTAAACCACGTAACCGTACGTACGACGGGCGCAGCAGCGCCGACCAGTGCCCCTCTGTTGTACATGCCAGCGCGGCCAGCAATCTCGCGCCGCCAGCAATCTCGCCAGCAATACGCGGGCAGGCGGCCTGGCCTCAGGACGCCGGCGGCAGCAGCGCAATGCTGCCCTCCAGGCGAGTGCCGTCCTGCAGGTAGGGAGCCCAGCGAGCCGCCAGCTTGCTCTTGCTGTTGCTGGCGTTGGGCTGCTGGTCGTCTGTCGCCTCGTGCAGCTTCAGAGCCTCACGCTGGCCCAAGCCGCGGGCCATGCGCACAAACTTGTCACCAACCCCGAGCTGAAATTCCCACGCTTGCCGCCCAGCAGCGCCGCGCACGGACACCCGCATCGGAGGGAAGGCCACGACTGCCTCAGTCAGTAGCTCATCTTCCCACGCCGGCCCCCCAAATGCGGCAGTAGCTGCCAGGGCCGATGGCACAAGCGGTGTCACGAAGACACCCGCCGTTGCGGCGCCGGAGGCCCAATCTATATTAGGTCGCCACTCGAGGCCCTGCGCCACGATGTGGCTGCCGAGCCGGCTGCCCAGCACGCGAGGGTACACACGGCCCCTCACTCCCGGCTGGAGGGCCCCAAATGACTGCTCAATCTCTGCAAGGCTGGTGCTGAAGTCGAACGGCCGACCCTCCGCCGACAGGCACTGGCGCCGGGGCTGCGTGTTGCGCCAGCCGGCCGGCATTGTCGCCCTCCCAGCACGCAGGCCCCACAGATGACCCTTGGCTACCATTGCTGTGCGCGCGGGCTCGGACGCCGTGCTGTAGGTGAGCATGCTAAAGGCCTCAGCAACGGTCACTGGGAGCCAGCCGGCCGCGCTGGTGGGGCTGCGCTGGTGGCGGGCGGCCAGCGCGGGCAGCACGCCGCTGAGGTAGACGGGGCTGCACTGCACCAGCCGCAGCCGCCCGCACAGCCGCCGCCGCAGCGCCTCATCCGTGCTGTCGTAGTTGAAAGCCATCCACCTGGATGGAGGGGACACATGGGTCGCACGTCAGTAATGGCCACGTGACATCGTGATACGAATTACGTGGGGAATTGTCACCATCCTGTGCCATCGATTTGTGCCACGGTCAGGTGTAGGCGCGTATGCATGCCCCCTGGACGCCCCGCCACCAGCACGCCCCCAACCAACTCACTCTGCCAGCACCAGCACCACGCTGCTCTCGCTGTCCGTGCCGAAGTCGTCGCTCTCAAGCAGCGCCGCAAGGCCCACAGCGGGCAGCGCGACCATCTGCTCGTACCGCGCCGTGTCGTTCAGCACAGCCAGCGCGTCGCCAAAGTGCGCCACCAGCCGCCGCTTGGCTTCCGCCAGCAACGCCGCAAATGCGGCATCCTCCGCCGGGTCCGGCCACAGCGCTGTGCAGCCGTACAGCTCTAGGACTGGGAAGGTGGGACCGGCTGCTGACGCTGCGCCTGCGGTGGCGTTGCCGCTGCCGCTGCCGCTGCCGCTGCCTGCCGCCGCCGGCGCAGCGGAACCCTGCACCAGCGCCTCCTTCACGACCTCGAGGCACGCCTCCACGCACCCGTCCAGTTGCAGGTATGTGGCCTGTCGGCACACCTGCAGCGCCTCGCGGACGCTAATGCCCGCCTCTACACGGCCCGTGTAGGCGAACTGGATGGCTGCACGCGCCGCCGGCAGCTCCTCCTCCCCGCCCAGCATCAGCTGCACCTCCGGAAGCTGCTTCTCTGGTGCCGCTGATTCTGCAGTTGCTGCCCCGGATGTCCTCACCTTCTTGCTTGGGCGGCCGTGGGGGTCACAGGCGCCGTCGGCGCCCCCGGTCTCCGCCCATTCCAGCTGTGGGCGTGGAGCAAGGTGGCAATGCAGTACAGATGGCGGCCAGGCGTGTGCGGACGGTCGATGGTAAACATGAGAAACCCAGTGCCAGCGAATGCGTTCGTTGCTGCCAGCCACCGTATGCGCCAGTAAGGCATCCCCCGAAGGGGCTGCTCCCGGCGCCACAACAGCACCCTCACACGCACACGCAGATAAACGCACCTGTGCCGCGATCTTGTCGGAGGCATAACGTAGCACGAACGAATGCGCCGGCAGGGGCTCACCAAGCACCTGTTTCGCCCCTTGCACCTGCGCGCCCTGCCTTCCGCCGGTGGACCCATCGCCAGGCTCTCCAGTGGGCGGCGCCGGATCCAGCACAAACACGAGCCGGCAGTCGGCGCCCTTACTCTGACCGAACAGCCCCGAGATGGCCGCTGCGACTTTGGAATTGATGGGCGCCATAGCGCCGGGCTGCTGCGGCGCCATATGCATGCGTTGATACTGCTGTGCGGTGAGCGCGACCTGCACACAGCAAGCAGGCGGCAGGTCCTGAATCGGGCGTTCCGCGCGTCGTTGTTGTATAGCGAGGTTCTACTGAATCGCTACACATCAATCACTCTGTCGCGTGATCTGTCAACTATCTGATTCTGACTTTTATACCGCGCCTGGCGATATAACATGTTGGTATCGAGCTTCGTTGCGATCCTGCGAACACCCTGGTTCGATCCTCGCAACTCACGGTCGCAGCCGGCGGTCTGAGGGCTGGTGGGAGGTGGCAGCACCCACACTCAGATAGCGCGTGCACGTGAGACGGTATCGGTGACGGTTCTGGTAGGCTTGGGCACCCTACGGCCGGCACTCTGAGCCAATGCGTGGAAGGCCTCGGCTGACTTGCACCTGACTGGTCGTTCTGGCGGTCTGTCTATGGCTTGATCACCCATAGAACTGCGGCGATTGGTCTGGGCGCGAGGACGCTGCCCATCTAAGTGGGGGGCACTTGTTGTATAGCGAGGTTCTACTGAATCGCTACACATCAATCACTATGTCGCGTGATCTGTCAACTATCTGATTCTGACTTTTATACCGCGCCTGGCGATATAACAGTCGTGTGTTTGGGGGCAACGTGAGCATGAGCATGAGCATGTTACATGGCTTGAAGTCCATGTGGCCCCACTAACTCCTTTGAGTCCGGAGGCGCGATGATAACTAAACAAAGGGGAATCAGCTAGCGGTTGCGCAATTCACTAGACCGAAGCGTTGTCACCGCGTGCAAGTAAGCAGCTAGCTTTTGAACGTCCGTGCCAAGCATAGCTCTTTTCATATCACTACCTGTAATACCCACTGCTTCCCTCAAGCTCGCGTACTTCGTGCATTCCAGCAAGACGTGCTTTTCGTCTTCCACGCCTCCATTCCCGCACAGCCTACACACCCGTTGCGCCCTAGCCCGGTACTGTCCCCCCGCCTGGGGGCGGTTCACTTCCAGGTCCCAGCAGCCCAAACGAAAGCGCATTAGGGCTATCAAATGCTTATGCGCCACGTACTGCCTCATATGGGCTAGTCTGCCTTGCTCAATCGATGCATCTTTTAGTGGCACTCCCATCCACTGCAGATACCTGCACATTTTCACCCCTGGCGCGCCGCCCACAGAGCGCCGCCCCCCACTTTCAGCAAACGATCGCGGGTCAGTGTGAAGACTAGTAGCCTCCCATTCGTGCATAAGTTTGCTGGAAAGCTCAGCTAGGAGCGTCCCAACCGGCAGCTCAGTTCGAAGCAACCATGCACCCAACGCAGCCTGGCCTTGCGGTCCTTTTTCGGACCAGTCGTAACCTAGCTTCCTGCATACCTTATACAGCTTGCTTACCCAGCACATCCCCTGGAAAGCACTTGCTACTGCCGTGTCCACAGCATCCTCCAAGAACGTGTGCGCGAGTGACTTTTCTTGCTTGACTATGCGGTTCCAAAAACCAAAGACCAGGCGCGCCCAATGCAGATGCATTGGGTACGCCGCGAATTCAGCATAAAGCAGCCTGTGTGTTGGCTTACGCACCCCAGCCGCTCTCGCAAGGAAAGACGTCTGCAGCGCAACCATTGGGTCAACCAAGGCCTTCTCGAACAGCGTGCTGGCCTTCCGCCATTTGCCACGTATGGCCCCTTCCTGTGCGCGATCATAGCCACCGTAGCTGACCCCCTCGAAGAGAGAGTACAACGCGTCCGGCCCCCATATCTCTACACCATAGGACAATACCGATCTCACTTGCACATCGAAACAGGTGTGCATAACGTCAGGTGCCAAACAGCCCCTCTTGTCTAGCGCAGCTATCAAACCGAGAGCAGCTCTTTTACCCGCGGCAATCAGCTCCTGGTAGCAGGAATCGAACGTCGTGGCTGGCCCGTAGTAAAGGCCTAGGTACCGCGCGCGCCCCTTCACAGGGATTCGCACGCCTCCGTACCTAAGGGCAGTAGCTCGCACCGCAGACAGTTGCCTCTCTACTGAGGTGCCAGCAAAAACCATGATCTCACACTTGCCTATATTCACACGCATCCCGAAGGCCTCACAGAACTCATGCAACCTGTTTAGCAGGAACTGCATGCGATGGATGGATAGCGCACAGAACGTCAGATCGTCAGCGTACAGCAGGCAGGCCACAAGCTTGCCGCCAATCTCAGGTGCCTCATTACTCCACGTGCGACTGGGTAGTTCGTGCCTATCCCATGCATCTATGTAATCGGCCAGGGCTTCAATGAAGATCCCAAACAGGTCCGTGCTTTTAGGGCATCCTTGCTTAACCCCCTGCAGTGATGCAAACAGGCTGCTTAACTTGCCGTTCACTTTCACCCTTAGGCAGACCTTCTGATAGCATCTCTCTAGCACCGTCAACATGTGCCCGCTCACCCCTCGCTCAGCCAGTCGTTGCCAAAGCACCCATCTAGGCACTTTGTCGAACGCCTTCTCAAAATCAATCTGACAAACAAACAGCGGTTTTGCCCCGATAGCACTGTGCTTATGCGTAATGTGCCGCAGCGCGAACAGATGGTGGGCTGTGCTGTACCCAGCCCTGAAAGCCGCCTGACAGCGATGCCTTCCCTCCGTAACGTCGCCAAACTGTGCGAGCCGTGCCTGGTTGAGGGCGGCGTAGCACTTAGCCAGCGTGCCTCCCACTGCTATGCCTCGGTAGTTCGTACGATCCCCAGCTTCTCCCTTCTGGGGCAACGTGGGAGGGCAGCGATTGTGCCCGCTCCCCCTGCCCCTACCCAGGTCCCTACCAGTGCCTACCCGCTATGTCAAATGCCTCACAGCTTCCTTCAACCGTCTTGCCTGCTCGGCTGCAGCTCGCACCCACTCAGTCAGAAGCTGCGTGGCAATCTGGTGCGTTCGCGTCTGCGTCGGGCTGTCCTCAGTCACAGTCGCTAAACAGCCGCTAAAACATTCAAACCCAAGGATGTAGAAATATCCAATGGCTACGAGCAAGCAGGGCGACAGCAATTCGGGTCGGTTTCAGCCTAAAATTAAAATTGACGAGTCCTGGACGGTGAGCTGAGTCCTGCGGTGAAAACTGGACGGCCCTGTATTGCTACTGTCACTGCGCATTCCACACTCGTGATGATGCCCGCCCTGACAATCCCCGCGCCACGACCGGTGCGTGCTCGTGGCACACCTGGGCACACTGGCACGGCTCGTGGCCTGGGGCGTGCCTACGGCGGCACCGACCTCCCGCTGCAGGCCGTGCGTTGCGCACCACGACCTCCCCTGATCACCTGATGCGGCCTTGATCCCATTCGCGGTAGCGCGCCCAGCGACGCAACAAGAGCCGGTACATGCACTGTACTACCGGGACCAAAGCAGCTGTAGCGGTAAATAGATAGCGGTAAAGGGAGGGCAAGGCGCGGGCAGGGGGACTGCGGCGGTGGGAGGTTAGCTCGGCCTAGACGGCCTCCACTGTAAAGAAGCTGAGCTTGCCGCCCGTGAGCGCCCGGCCCCCCACCCACCTGTGCAGGCACCTACATTGGCTCCCACGCCGTCCTGTCGCGCGACTCGGCCGGCTCCAACGTCACTGCGCACAGCACCGCCGGCGGCAACAGCCTGCTGTCCTGCGCCGATGCTGCCGGGGGCGGCGGCGGCGGCGGCGGCCGCGGCCTTGCCAGCGGCGCCGGCTCCGTGCTGCTCGGACTAGCGGGCCCCGGCACCAGCCCGCCGCGTTGGGCGTTGGTCCAGGGGTCCCCTGCGTTGGTCCGTTGGGCGGACGCTGCTGACCGGGCTTTGCCGCGTTATTGCTCCATGATTGCGGGAGTTGTGAGTCGTCCTGGCGTTGTGGTTTTTGTCCTTGCAATTTAGCGGGAGCCCCTGAGCCCGTGAGTAAGGGGTGCACTACGACACAGGGTTGCACCGTACTAGCCTTCCAGCTTATAATACACGTACCGTATTAATACGTAGTATGCAGTTCACCTAGTGCGATAAGTCAAATGCGCTTATAGCACGGAGGGGCGAAAGGGCTAGTACGCTGCCAAGATACGCGGCGCCAAATCCACAGATGTCATGTCAGATGATGTTGGGATGCGCACGTGAAATGTCCAGTCCATTTCGGGCCGTTCTCGCGCTTGCTGATACTTAGACGACATATTATGTGTATTACGAGGCTATCGAGCGCGACACGCAGCTGCAAATAGTGTGGAAGCGTGTGCTGATGTCCAACATCCCGGCCCGAACGTCTCTGATGCCCTTGGATGTCCCGTGTTCCTTGCATAGCGTATTTTCCCACGTACTACCATTCAAAAACGGCGTACTAGTACGTACTACTGCTAGCAACGACGCCATCTAAGGACTCTATACGCATCCTCATTCTTCGAACGACCACCGGCCGCTCCACCATTCCGCCAACCTTTTACAAACGGCTCAGATTCTCAAGAATCCCTAACTCACTGACACAGGCCCGGCTATGGGGCTCAGGCATCCACAGTTTGGGCAAGTAGAACAGCGGCCGACATGCGAGTGATGTGACTTCCCCTGCCCCCTGCGCCGCCTGCAGTCCTGCGCTGCACACCAGCCCGCTCATATCTGCCACAGGCGGGTCGGCCCAGCAGCAGCCAGCGCCCGGTCCCCCATCCCCCCTGTCATGCCCATCACGCCCTCTCCTCCTCCATGCGCTTCACATGCACAGTTGCATACACACACCCTTTTCGGCAAGCCTCCGGCAACCGGCAAGCCTCCATACATTAACACAAACGCCGCAAGTTGGCATTACCGCCCGATTACCGCCGCTGGTTGGCAATGCCCCCGGCTCACCGCCGCAGGTTGGCAATGCCCCCGGCTCACCGCCGCAGGTTGGCCATAACACCGGATCACTGCCGCAGGTTGGCTCTACCAACGCCATCATCAGTGCATGACCGCCGCAGGTTGGCCCTAATGCCATCATCACCACTTCATCACCGCCGCAGGTTGGCCCGGTTGTCCAGCGCCAGCTTGTGCACCTCGTCCCGCCGCGCCCGTGCGCCGCCCTTGCGCTGCGCCGCCAGCAGCAGCTCCACCGCCAGCGCGTCCGCCATGCTGGCCGCACCGGCGCCGGCCTTGCCGCCCACGCGCCGCTTCTTGGCGGCCTGCGTGCAAAGCGTTTTCCCAAGACTGCTTTGAAGGCCGAGAATGAGCCAGCACGGGCATGACGTCGGTGGAGGTTAGCAAGCACGGGTGCGGGGTACGTGTGCTGCTTGGCAGGATGGAGGTAATGCGCGGCAGGTCCGGTCGCCTGCTGAGGACCCGGCCTTGAAGTCAGGCGGAGAAGCGAGGCAGGGCGGCGGGCACCGCAAAACGCACACGCATGCCGGTATGCGCGCACATGCACGTGGCGCGCAGCACGCAGCACGTGACACACGGCACTCGGCACACCCCACTTGGCTGGTTTTGCTTGTTTTAGCCTGGGCTAGGTATTCACGGCCCCGCCCGGCGCGGACTGCAGCACCCAGCGCGCGCACACACGCCGCACACACTCGCCTCCAGGATCCACTTGACTGCGAAGTTGGTGGACTGGGTGGGGTTGAGCGGCCGCGGCTGGTACACCACACGCGTGCCGGCCTTGCTCTGGATCACCTGTGGGGTGGTGGTGGGCGGGCGCGGGAGTTGGGCGGGTTGGTGCGAGCGTGCGCGCGAGGGAACAGGTGACAAGAGAGGAGGGATGGCTCGGATTCGGCATGGCGGCGCCAGGGCACGATGGAGCGCCGGCGGGCGATGAAAGGCAGCGCCACGCACGACGCCCCCTAGCTGCGGCCTTCGTCTGGGGGACACGCCGTGGGCGCAAGCGCATTCCTGCTCGTACATTGTTACTGTTGTCCACACTACCCGCAAGGCCAGAGCTCCGCGTCCGTCTTATCCTGGATTCCTCCTCCCTCCTCGCTCCACTCTCTCTCCGTCTCTCCCTCTCTCCCTCTCTCCCTCTCTCCCTCTCTCCCTCTCTCCCTCTCCCTCCGCACCTTCATCAGCGGCTTGCAGTTCTCCACCGCCCGCAGCACCACCTCCAACACATCACTGTCAGCAGCCAGCGGCGGCGCCGCCTCCGCTGCCGCCTGGGGCCCCGCTCCGGCGGCGCCGCCTGGACCCCCGCCAGCCGCCGCGCCAGCCCCTGGCCGCGACCGCGGGCCGGGCCCTCGGCTACGCTGCAGCGTCTGCTGCGTTTGTTGCTGCTGTGAGGGCGTGAACAGATCCAACAGGCGACCCGTGGGCGATGCCTTAGTAAGCTCTTGCACCACTTCGCTCATGGGGCCGGCCGGGGCGGTCGAGCCGCTGGAGCTGGAGGATGCCGCCTCCGACTGCTGCTGCTGCGGAGGAGGCTGCTGCTGCGAGCCGGCGCTGTCAGCTGCGCTGGACATGCAGCGCCAGCTGCCCGCAGCGCCCAGGCTGCCGAGGGCGGTGGTGCTGCTGCAGAAGCAGGCGGGTGGAGCGAGCCCGGGCAGCAGGGCGCGCAGGTGCGGCCCCGCCGCAGCGGCCGGAGCGTCCGCGAGCGCCCGCTGCTCTACCGCTGCCGACCCCACGGAGGCCAGCAGGCGACGCGCCGACGACAGCATCCCAGTACGCCTTGCGCGCTTGCTCCGGCCAAGTTGAGAAGTCGACACTTGATGGCTGACACGCGTGGCTCAGATCAACGCCGGAAATGCGCGGAGTGTCTCTTTGATGGTACCAGTATTCAAAAAACTTACATTCAGCGCTTCTTATCACTGTTTGCAGCAGCGCCGCGCCTGAACGCCCAGAGCTGCCGTTAGTAGCCTGATGTAATGTGCAATGGCTATTATACTATGGTGGCTTGGTGCATCAATTGCAGACGTGCGGAAAGGAGGGACTTTTCAGAGCGCCATGCAGGCTTTGGCCAAATCGCACAGTGGACAAGGGAATGCATCGAGGGCCCTTGTATCCGCTCCACCATAACCATTTGAGTCATTAGAAAGCCAGGAACTAGCACAAACCAGGCCACCTGCGACTTTCGAAAGAAGACTTTATTTTCCTTTCATACCTGGAGAGTCGCTGTGTTAACGCAACCATACAATACGTTTAGCTACATTCCTCCGATTGTAAACACAACATTCGACACATTCCGCGGCATGCACATCCACTGCCTTGCTCAACGTGCCACGGAAAGAGGATAATGATGATTCCTCGGGACGGCTAAGCTTGATTGACAGCTGAGCAGCGGCGCACTTCTCCCAGCTCGAGCTCCGGGCGCGAGGCACGCGGGGCACGGTCCGTGGAGGAGGTCGCCACCCGTTAGCGGCCCAAGATGCCTAGCGACGGCGCATCGGTGGCCGGCAGCAGCCGGTCATCTGTTTCACGCGCCTCACGCGCGAGCAAACGTGGTGCCAAGAAGTCGTTGCCGCCTCCGCCACCTCCGGAGCCGGTGGAGGAGCCGAAGAATGCCTTCCAATCTAGCATGGTGAGCCGTGGCCCTGGCCCAGGGCGCCTGCGCCCCGCAAGCACACACCCCAACGGTACTCTCCCAACCCCACCAACTCACCCGCCGCCATTCCCACACACTCTCTCTCCCCCTCCCTCTGTCTGTGCGCCCGCAGCTGTCCGCGGGCCTGTCCCAGCTGGGCCGCACCGCCGATGGCCTGAAGCCCGCCTACCTCACGCTCAGCCTCACGGGCACCGACCTGGGCAACGCCGACGTGCTGGGCGCCTTCCCGCACCTGCAGGTAGCGGCGGGGGGCCGGGGTGGGGAGGGGATGGGGGTGGGTGGGAAGGGGTGGTGCGGGATGGGGTGGTTGCGAATACCAGCCCAAACTAAACCAAACCAAACCAATGCGAGTGCCCACCGGTGGGTGGCGGTGAGGGGGAGGGGTTCCAGGGTGGTTGAACACCAGCCCAAGCTAAACAAACTTGACGCAGGCCAGGCAAATGCAATAGCGGCAATGCGATAGGGGGGGTTGCGAATAGGTAGGTAACGGAGGCGGGGGTTTGCAAAGCAGAGGGTGGCAGCCCGGAGCGGGGTCGGGGGGTTGGGGGCGCTTTGGGGCGGCGGGTGGCCATTGCCTCCACATGGGGTTGACGCGGCGCGGACACACGGGTACGGTAACACCCCTTCCTGCTCACACTGCTGGCTGCTGGCTGCTCACACATGCGCCCCCCTTAGCTTGGGATGGTATTCACTACCCTCCCCCGAGGTACCGAACTTCAAGACCGCTTTTCTTAACATCCTTGCAATCCCCGCCCCACCGCCCCCTCCCCGCAGTCGCTGGTGCTGCGCGACAACAGGCTGGTGGATCTGCGCGGGCTGGCGGCGCTCCGGCACCTGACGGCCGTGGACGTGTCGGGCAACAAGCTCACGCAGGTGCGCGCGCGTGTCTGCGTTGTGTGCGGGTGTGTGTGCGGGGGCGCGTGTGCGGGCGTGTATGGGGGCTTGTGTGCGGGGGACTGCGGGTTTGCGGGGAACTGCTGGTGTGTACGGTGTGCGGGTGCGCAGGTGTGTGTGCGCGTGTGCAGTCTGGTGTCCACAAACCCTCCGCCACCCCCCCCCCCTCAAACCCACACCGCCACCCCAACCCCACCAAAACCACGCGCCCAAACAACGCCAGGTGCTGGACCTGCGGCTGCCGCCCGACGGCAGCTCCGGCCCCACCAACCTTCGCTCCGCCGACTTCTCCCGCAACGCGCTGGACATGCTGCGCGACCTGTCGCCCTTCAGCCGCCTCACCGCGCTGGCGGCGGCGCACAACCGGCTGGAGCGCGTGGGCGAGGGCCTCACCAGCCTCACGCTGCTCAAGGTGCGCGCGTGCGTTTGTGCGTGCGTGTGTGTTGTGTGTGCGCGTTCGCACTTGTGTGCGTGTGTGCACGTGGCAGAGAGCACAAAAGAAACCGACAATAAAGCCTGTATGCATGTATGCGCCGGCAGGCGCAGGAAGATTGTACGCACCTGCTACGGAGCAAAACCCACTCCTCCACTCAACGCACTCCACCGCGCAGGTTCTGGACCTGTCCCACAACCGGCTGGTGTCGGTGCGCGGGCTGGAGCGCTGCGCCAACCTGCGCGAGCTGCGGCTGGGCCACAACAGCCTGCGCAGCCTGGAGCCGCTGGCGGGGCTGGCGCAGCTGCAGGTGCGGGGGTGTGGGGGTTGTGAATACCATCCCAAGCTAAACCAAGGGGGGTAGGTGGAGTTGCAAAGATGGTACAGAGAAGTGTAGTTGGTGGGGTTGGGGTTGGGGCTGGGGGGCAGGATTGGCTGCGCATTGACTAGGACCAAACCCCTGGTGCGTTGCACTGCACTGCACTGCACTGCGCTGCCTTGTGTGGCGTGCTCGTGAGCATCCTTGCCATCTCCCCATCCAGATCCACCATTACCCCAACCCCAACCACCCCAACCAACCAACCACAACCAACCAACCAACCAACCACAACCAACCACCCTAACCACCCCAACCACTCACACCCCCGCCCCAGGTCCTGGACGTGGGTCACAACCGCCTGGCCCACCTGGCTGGCGCCGCCAGCCTGGGGGCGCTGCGCACCCTGGACGTGTCGCACAACCGGCTGGGGCGGCTGGAGGAGCTGGCGGTGGTGCGTGCCGCCAGCCTGCTGGGCACACTGGACGTGCGCGGCAACCCGCTGGACAAGGTGCGTGTGTTTGGGGGGCGTGTGCAAGTACTTTTTCCGATTCCCAAATCAACCATTGCCAACCCAACGGGGGTGTGGGGCTGTGTGTGCTTGTGGGGCTGCGTGTCGTGCATGCGTGCTTGTGGGGCTGCGCGTGTGTATAGGCAAGGGAACAGGGGCGGCAGCCAGCGGGCGGCGCGGGGGCTGCTATGAAATGGGTGCGAAGGGACTCGCACCAGGCGCTGTGTTTGCCGGGCCTGAGGCCACCACCATACACTGACGCCGCCTGCTACTGCCGCCGCTGCTGCTGCTGCTGCTGCTGCTGCTGCTGCTGCTGCTGCTGCTGCTGCTGCTGCTGCTGCTGCTGCCGTACAGGCCATGTGCCTGCGGCTGCACGTGGTGCACCTGCTGCCGCAGGTGGTCATGCTGGACGGCGTGGCGGTGGAGAGCAAGGAGAAGGTGGGTGGGGGTGGGGGTTGAGGTTGGGGGTTGGCTTGGGGGTGGGGCTGGGCTGGATTGGGTGCACACACGCTCACACATGCGCGTTACAACGTATCATACGGTAGTATTAAAACACATTACCTTAACATGCCTTCCCTTCCCTTAACTCCCTTGTTTGTACCATCTTCGCACCCTCCCTCTCAAAGGTCCTCGCCGCCAACATGCACGGCGCGGACGCGGAGGGGCTGCGCCTCATCCGCCGCAAATACTTCCCCAACGGCGAGCTGGACGACGGCGGCGGCGCCATCCCGCCGCTGGCCGCTGGTCTGGTGGCCTCGTCCGCGGAGGAGGAGGCCGCCGCCGACGGCCCCGGCTCCGGCGAGGGCGCCTATGTGCGGCTGGACGCCTGGGCAGCAAGCATCAAGCCCGAGTGGGTGCTGGGCGCCGCCGGCGGCGGCAACGTGGTGAGCCTGGCGGACCAGCTGGCGTCCGTGTGTGCGCCGCCGCGGCCCACCACCACCGCGGCGGCGGCGAGCGGCCCGGCCGGCTCCGCGCACAACACCGCCAGCGGCGCCGCGCCGCCGGCCAACGGCCACCACGGCGGCGCGCGCGGCGGCGTCGGCGTCGCCGCCACCAACGCCGCCGCGGCAGCGGCGTCGGCGGCCGCCGCCGCGGCCGCCGCCGGCTCCGGCAAGCCCTCCGCGGCGAACGAGGCGGCCTGGCGGCGCTCGCAGCTGGAGCGCGCGCGCGTGTGCTGGCGCTGGGTGGTGACGCACGTGGCTCCCACCGCGGCGCTGGCGACCACGTGGGATGTGGAGGCACCGCTGTTCGGCCCCACCGCCCAGGCCGCCGCCATCGAGCGGCTGCTGCTCGGCAGCGGCGGCGGCGGCGAGCCGCCGCCGCCGCCGCCGGCGCCACAAATGCCCGGCGCGCCGCTGGCGCCGCCGCCGCCGCCGCCGCTGCCCGGCGGCGGCACGTGGTCGGAGCGCGTGGCGCGGCTCTTCACGCTGCTGTGCCGCGCTTGTGAGCTGGAGGCGGTGCCCATCCCGGGCTACTGGAAGCACCCGGACCTGCCGCCCGGCAGCCGCGTGCATGCGCACAACCACTGCTGGGCGGGGGTCAAGGTCAACGGGCGCTGGCGGCTGGTGGACCCCACCGCGGCGGCGCTGGCGGGCGGTCACTTCCCCTTCTTCGTCCCCCCAGACGCCTTCATCTACAGGTGGGCCGGGGTATTGTCGGGGTAATATTGGGGGTAATGTCATACGAGGGCTCGTGCGTCTTGGGCTTGTGGAGTGGAGTTCCCTACGTACTTCTGGCCCGTCAAAATAGCACACACACAGCCAACATTAGAGGCTAAACGTGAAAGCTGTGTGACATGAAAGTATGTATGACTGTACCCGCCTGGTCCACCTGTGCAGCTACTGGCCGCTGGAGGCGGCGTGGCAGCTGCTGCAGGAGCCGCTCAGCCAGGAGGTGCGCTGCGGGCAGGGTGGGCGGGTGGGTGGGGTGGGCTGCAAGGATGTTTGGAAACGCAGGCGAAGGCGGGGCTTGGGGCTGCAGGCTTGGGCGCGTTGAGGGTTCGTGTTGCGGGACAACCCAGTAACCCACCCTCCTGCACTGCATCCCCCCCCCCCCTGCCCCCCCCCCCCTGCACCGCGCCCCATCATCATCTCGTCTTAATCAATCATGCATGGAACCCCCCACCCACGCCCCATCCCCCCCCCCCGCAGGTGTGGTGGCAGCTCCCGTACGCCTCCGTGGCCTTCTTCGCGGAGGGCTGCCGCCTGGGCGACGCCGCCCTGGCCGCCGTCAACCCGCTGCGGCCCATCCGCCAGGGCGGCGTGCTGCCCGCCTTCTCCCTGGCGCTGGCGGCGCCGCGGCGCCGCGGCTGCCACCTGGCGCAGCGGCTGTACGACAGCGCGCGGCGCGTGGTGGCAGAGTGGCCGCCGCGGGAGCCGGGCGCGCCGGCCTACGCCTTCCAGCAGGTGCGTGGCGTGTGGTTGGGTGGGGGGTGGGGTGGGGTGGGGGGTTGCCATGATGGTACATGGAAGTGGGGTGTGGGCGCGCCGGCCTACGCCTACCAGCAGGTGCGTGGCGCGAGGGGTTGCAAAGATGTGGGAAAGCGCGGGGGCGCGGGGGGGGGGGGCGGGGAGGTTGTGGGATTTGGTTTGGGGGAGAGGGCTGTGAATGCCAGGTTACCAGCAAGGGAACCCAACCCAGCTAGCCTTGGGGTTCTGGGGGTGGAAAGTAGGGCTGTGATGTCGTGGGAATGTGTTGGTGTTGTTAACACTTGCACACGTAGTACCGTATGCACACACGCCCGTGCAACCCCCCTCAATGGTTGATTTGGGAATTGGAGAAAACTACCCCCCCTCCCTCCCACACACACGCGCAGGTGGTGGCGGGCCCGCGCGGGCAGGTGGAGGTGTCGTTCGGCGCCGACAGCCACGCCGCGCAGCTGCACCAGATGTACTTCTCGCTACCGGCGCCGGGCGAGTACGAGGTGGAGGTGAGAGGCCTGCGCCGGTGGTGGGGGTGGGGTGTGGGGGTGGTGGGGATGGGTTGGAGAGGGTCGTGTTGGGCGTGTGGGGGTTGGGGAGTGGGGTTTCGTGGGTCAAGGGGGAATGTAGGGTTGTGGTTGGATTCTGGGGGTTCGGTTTGGGGCGAGCGGGTAATTCGGGGGAATGCGTTTTGTGTCGTGTCGCGAGGGAGGGCGGCCTGCCCAGTGTGCTTGCCAGATCAAAACTTTCTGGCCCGGTTCCAACAATCCGCCACGCCCCACCCCCCGCCGCGCGCAGGTATCGCACGTGCGCGAGCTGCCCGGCGGCGGCCTGACTCTGGCGGTGGAGGGGCTGGCGGTGCCCGGGCTGACGCTGCGGGTGGTGGAGGAGCAGCAGCTGCTCAGGGTCAAGGTGGGTGCCCGGTGGCGTGTGTGGGAGTGGCACGCGGGAGTGGCTTTCGCCACCTCGCCCCTTTCCCCGCCTCCCCTTCCCGTCACATGGTCGGCTATCCCCCCTGCCTGCTGTACCGCTTTTCCAACCATCCTTGCAACCCCCCTTCCCCCTCCCTCCCCCAACCCCCTCTGCAGGTGGTGCTGCCCGCCATCCAGCCGCACGACGAGGCGGAGGACGGCATTCTGCACTCCCCCGCCGTACTGCGCACGCCGCTGCCCTTCGGCTCGCCGCACTGGTGCGTGTGCGTTTGTAAGACTTATGTGTGGCTATGACTTACGTGCGTGCGGGTGTGCTGGGCGCCACTCTTGTGTGGCCGCCTCACAGCTCAGCTCCAACCCTTCGCCACCAAACCCCTCACCTTGCCCTCACCCACCCCTCGCCCTCCCCCTCCGCTGTCTACCCAGCTACACTTCCTTTACCATCCTTGCAACCCCTGTGTGCTGCTCCCCACGCTCGGCCCCCCCCCACCACCAACCGCCCCCCCCCCCCAGGTACGAGGCGGGCTGCCAGCTCATCTCGCCGCCGCCCAACCGGCCGCTGGAGGCGGACCGCTCCGAGCCCTTCAAGCTGGTGGTGCCGGGCGCCAGCCGCGTGGGGCTCATGGCGGAGGGGCTGGAGCAGGTGCGGCGGCGGACTGTGCGGGTGTGCATGGGTGTGCATGGGTGTGCGTGTGTGTATGGGGGCATGCCAAATCCAGCGGTCTGGCGGCGCCGCTGCCTGCTATCTGCTGGCCCTCAGCCGCCCTCATCCTGGTTGCCCCCAGCTCCTGACCACCCAAACCTCCCACCTGCTGACGCTCTGACCTCCCCACCTCCCCACATCCCCACCTCCCCACCTCCCCACCTCCCCACCTCCCCACCTCCCCACCGCGTCCTGCCCCCTCCCCTGCCCGCAGCCCATCGAGCTGGCGGCGGCAGACGACGACAGCTACGCCTTCTCCACCTCGCTGCAGGTGAGCGGCGGCGGCGGCGGCGGCCGGGGTGGGGATGGGAGGCGGTGCCGGTGCCAGGAGGGGCGGCGGCCGGGGGCTGGGGGCTGGGGTCGGTGGCGGGGTTGCGGTCGGGGGCTGGGGGCCACTGCTGGCATAACCTCATCCGTAGCAGGCGTTGGACAACCGGCACGGCGGCTGTCGCCCAGCCGTACACCACTCACATCACCCGCTCACCCACCCATCCTTGCAACCCACCCACCCACACCACCCACTCACCCACCCAACTCAACACTCCAATGCTGCCCACCGGCCCACCCACCCCACCGCCCCCCTCAGGTCCCGCGCTGCGCCGCCGCCACGCTCATGGCGTACGTGCACCACGACCAGCTGGGTGGCTGCGCCTGGGTGCCGCTGGTGCAGCTGGCGGTGAGGAGGGCGGGAGGGAGGGCGGGTGTGCGCGTTGGGGAGGCGGGGGGGGGGGACATGTCGGGGCGGCACTTCGGTGGTGGCAGTGGCGGCCGCGCCAGGGTGGCGGTTGTTGTGTGGTGTTTGCAACATCAACTTACATTACGCACACACACTCTCATTCAAATGCGCCCGCGCAGGTGCTGCCGCAGTCGCAGCACATGGTGTACACGCCCATCGCGGTGGAGGTGCCCGAGGTGGGCGACGACGACCCCGCCGCCCACTTCGCGCGGGAGATATTCAGGGTGAGCGTGAGCGTGCGTGTGCGTTTGCGTTTTGTGAGGGGAAGAGAGCCTGTGCCGGCTGCGTTGGGCGTGCGCGGTTAAATTGCTTTCGACACACACGGTCAACCCTCACGCAACCCTCAACACAAAAACCTCAACGCAGTACCACAACCACAACCCCAACTACCCCACCCACCCACCCACCCACCCACCCGCCCCACCCACCACAGGCCATGGACAAGAACGTGGACGGCGGCGTGTGCCGGCGCGAGATCCTGGCGGCCTTCCGGCGCAACCGGCAGCACGCCGACATCCTCAAGTGCCCCGCGCGCATCCGGCAGGACGACGGCACCTTTGAGCGCTTCGTGGACGTGTTCATGCAGGTGGGACTGCGCGGTTGGGGGGAGGCGGGGAGGGGTAGGGGGGGCGGAGAGGTGGGGGAGGGGCGGGGCGGGGCGGGCCTGTGTGTGCAAGGGAGGGAACGGGTTTGAGGGATTTTGACATGACACCAACTGCTGTCTACGCGGCTATACTTCATTGTGCCATCCTTGCAATCCCCCCAAACTGCACCTGCCTGTCCCTTGTCTAGTTTCGCTTGGGTTTAGATTGGGCTGGTGTTTACAACCCCCCTCCCGCCCTCCCACCCCCCACCTCCTCGCCACCCTCCACCCCAAACCCCTATCTCCCCTCCACCCTCCAACCACCTCCCCCCCCATCCCTCATCCCTCCAGATCGACACCTCCAAGCTGGGCACCTTCACCTTCAACGAGCTGGCTTTCTACATGGGCGTGCTCCCCACCGGCTACTACCAGTATAGCGACGAGGAGGAGGAGGACGGCGACTTTGACAGCGGCGACGAGGGCGAGGAGGGCGGCGAGGCGCAGGCCGAGCTGGACGCCGAGCTGGACGCGCCGGATGATGAGGGCGAGGGCGAGGTTGGCGGGCCTGGCGGCGGCGAGGCGAGCGACTTCACGGGAGATAGTGGGGGTGGCGGTGGTGGGGGCGGGGGTGAGGCGGAGGGGCCGTCGGAGCCGTGAGGGGGTGGGGTCGGGATGGGGTGGGTGGGGTTGCGTGGGGTGTGAGGTGGGTAGTTCATTGGGTGGGGTGTCAGGCGGGGTGATGCGGGTGGTGGGGGCGTGGCAGGAAGAGGCGCTTGAGGCGGCGGTGGCGGTGGCGTGCCGCGGGTGAGGTCGTGGTGTGGCGATGGAAGGTGCGTTGCGGGTGCAGAGGCGGGGTCGGCGGGGTCGGTGCGCGCGTGCATTTTGGCGGGCAGGCTACCGGGGGTAAATGTGCGCAGGCGCTCCTGGTCGTCACTTCTTGAGACTTCAAGAGAACAGGAAGCGATTGGCTCGGAGCGGCTCTGAGGGTTGGCGCGGAAACCCGGCCGGCTCTTCAGCGATGACTGTACGCCATCCGTCTCATTTTTCTGATGTCAGCCAATCTTGCGGTTATCTGAGATAGATGCGTGTGTCACTGTAAATGTTTAACAAAAGCTCGACAAGGCACAGCGAAACCGCCGGTCACCCTGAGTTGACGAGCGAGCACTCCTGCTGCACTTGTCGCTGGTCGTAACCTTATAGTTCTATTAGTTGCAGTGGTTGCGTGCTCCATTATCGAGGGGAACAGCACAGAGCCGGCGCACATGTCAGTGTCCGGTGCCGGGCACGCTGAATCGGGTGCCGTGGACGACTTCGAGTGCATCCCAGAGGTAATCGCAATCTGTTGCAGGTGTGGGCGAGGACGGCGAGGCCAGGTCTAGATGGGCATTTCCCGGCTCTGCTGCACGAGCTTGTCACTGGTGCAGCCTAGCTTGCAAATACAGCAGATGCTTATAATGTGTCACCTGGTCGCATGCGCGTGTGCTCAGCCGTTGCCCATTGCCATGGATGTCCTCGCTCTTTCACCTGCACGCGACAATAAGCAGACCACGCGCGTATTGTAAAAACCTGATCCAGAGTGGCTCTCCTAAGCGCAAAACTCCGTGTGAAAACGCCACTGCCGGCCTGCTCAGGCGGCACGGCGCCAAGACCTGCTGAGGCGCCTTGCCGGCCTCCGGGCCGCGGGCAGCGAGACGGAGCTTGCAGCTGCATCCGCAGCTGCAGAACAGGCGAGTGGTGACGCGAAGCCATAGATGTGTTGTGCCGAGATGTTCCGGTGGCTGCGCGTTGCTTGGGGCCGGGATTACTTGCTTAGGCCAGCCCACCACACCACACCACCACGCCTCGCCTCCACGCCCGCAACACGTGGAGTCACTCCCACGCCCCTGCACGCCCTCGCATTTTGCCTGCAGGCAACCAAACCCAGCAAGCGCCCAGTCGGCACCAGTCGAGGCAGCGGCTGCATCGGCCCCTCGGGCGCCGCCCTCTCGCATGGCCAACAGCACCCGCAGTCGCCGTATCGTGTGGGGTACCCCGACCTCACAGCCTACCACCAGTTCAATGCGCGACCGCCGGGCATCAAGGGGCCGCTGCCCGCCACCGGTCCAAGTGGCAGTAGCAGCAGCCGAGCCGGCGGCACCGGTGCCGGCGGCGTCCGCAGTAGCTGCAAACCCTCGTCGCCGGCGGCGGCGGGATCGCGCAGCGCGCCCGCCACGCCCGCCGGCAGCGCCCCGCGCCGCCCGCTGCAGCAGCTCTCGCCGGCGCCGTGCGCATCATCGTCCCTGTCTTTGGCCTACGCGGACTCCCCCCGCGGCCCGGCGCCGGAGCCCGCACAGGGCACTGACAGCGGTGACAGCAGGTGCGACAGCCCAGGCGTGAGCGTAAGCAGCAGCTGCGGCGGCGGCAGCCCGGACCCAGCGGCGGCCGCCCGGCGGAGCCGCCGCCAGCAGCAGCAGCAACGCCATGGCCTCATGCCGCTCATTGACACGGCGTACGACAAGGTGCACGTGCTGTACCGCCCCCGTACGGGGCCGCAGCCCACGTGGCCGTCGGGGCCGTACCAGCCGTACCAGCAAAGCCAGGGGCCCCATGAGGACGCGGCGGCGGCAGCAGGGGTGGGCCCTAGCGCGCTGCCCGCCCCATCCGCGAAACGCCATGGCAGCGGCAGCGGAAGTGGTGGCGGTGGCGGCGGCAGCGAGGACGGCAGCGGCCGGAGTGGAAACACCACTCCCAGCGGGAAAGGCGCGAGCAGCGCGAGCAGGCGAGTCCCCGGCGGGGGCGGCGGCACAGGTGGCGGGCGACGGACAGTAGTGGACCTCGCGAGCAGCCGACTGGCGGGCGGCACAAGCGCAACCAGCAGTCCGACGCATCAGGTAGGCTGCTACTGCTGCTACTGCTGATACTGCTGATACTGCTGTTTCTGTCAGGTCGCCCCGAATGGACACGGCAGAGGCGGGATGGGTGGAACACGCGCCAGGGGCACGGCCAGGGTGGCAGCAGAGCGCGGGCGTCACCCGCCGCGAACGACCAGTTGGGAGGCTGACAGGTCGGGCAGGTGGCGGAAGGATCCTGAACGCATGGGGTTTGCAAGTACCTGATGGCGGAGTGGTCCAGCTCAGGGGCGGGGCTTGGGTAGGGTGGCGTGGGAACATCAGTCCAAGCTAAACCAAGGCGTAACTAAACGGGTAATGTCATAGGTTGCCGGTGTTCGTGCAAGGGCGTCTGCTTATGCGCTTTATTGCCGTGAATGTTCCACAGGGCTCGTGGGGCTCGGAAGCAGCCGGAAGCGGCAGTGCCGGTACCGGCGCAGGACACCCAGCGGCCCAGCCGTCGCAACGCGCTGCCGCCGCCAGCAGTCCCCGCCGCGCCCGGCAGCCCTCCGCACCGTCACGCCCGCCACCCCCCGCCTCGACGCCAGCACCCGCGGCCTCGCGGCTGCCTGCTGCCACGCCTGGCGGCAGCACTTGCGCTGCCAGGAGCCCCCGCCGCGCCTACCCGAACCAGCGCCCCGCCGTGCCGCGATCCCCCACGGCAGCTGCGTCCCCAGCAGCGTCATCGCCAGCGCCAGCAGCCCCCGGGGCGGAGGCCAGCGAGGAGGAGGCAGGCGGCCGGGCCCACAGCGCTGCGGATGCGGCGCCGCCCGCGCCGCTCGCCCCGCCTGCAGATTCGCCAGCTGTGGCCATTGCCGCTGCAACGGAGCATGCGGATACAACATCAGGTGTCTCTCCCTAGCTAGCGTTTGCATTTGCATTTGCGTCGGCGTGACCGACACAGCCACGTGCCGGGCATGCGGCCAAGGCTGAGGCTAGGGGACTGTTGCGTGGCAGATTCACAGGACACAGAGTGGGTTTGCGACGGTGGGGGACGATTATCCCCACCAGCGGCACCAGCCTGCCGCGCTGAGGTGTTCGGCCGGTGCTCCTGGCCACAAAGTTATGGGCCACGTTGCTAGGCATCGTGGTGGTGTGCTTGTGTGCGCGTGTGTGACACAACTTCGGGCTGTTTCTTAGGGCGCTGTTCAGGGACTCGAATTTAGGGTTGAGTTCAAGTTCAAGAGCCCGTGTCGACCAAAAACAAGCGTGGCGGGACATTTGCGGGGCCATTTGCCTGGGCGCCTGGCCCCGGCACTGCTAGTCCCTGCGGCCTGAGTACCGCCAATGCATTTCCCCTGATGTGGCTTGACACAGGTAGGGTGGAAGGCACAGCCTCAAGTCAGCTAGAACGTTGAGCGGCCGACATCGCACAGCCGCAGCCCGCAGGCACGTGCAAGCACGCACCCTCGCAAGCGTATACGCGAGCCACCACCTCAAACCACCCGGCTCCTCCTGGCTCCATTTCGTAACGCGTCCCTCCTCGACACCTGACTACCTGACTGGGTTACTTGGCGTCACGCGTGTGCCCAGTCGCCATTCGTCGTGCCCCCAACGCCACCCCCATTGCGACTTCGACCGCCCCCGCAGCCACAGCTGCAGCCGCCGCACTGTCCCTTCCTGCCCACGCATGTCTCCACGAGCCGGCGCACACGTCAGGCCGTCACAGCTTGCACCGATTCTATTCAAGTCTAGCACGCGCCCACCCGCTGCGCCAAGCCACGAATCAGTCAGAAGCACTTCGCAAGCACTCAAGCACAACCCGTCGGTGGGTGCGGGAGGTGCCTTGCATAGATACAAGTCCTCGTCTTTCGTCCTGCTCACAATGTTGGACCTCGCATCCGTACAACTCACGCCCGGTTCCACGCCGGTCCCTCCGGAACGGCCAAAGCCGCACCCCATCCACAAAACCAAGAAGCAGACTGCACAAATATGGTGCACTTGTCTACGCCCCCGAGGAACAGCATCAACTTGCTTGAACACAGTACCGCATACGAACCCAGTGACACATTCATTTTCTACATCCATTGCGCGCCACAAGATTCAACTCCACAAACGTGCATGGCGTGACACAGCTACTCCTGGCGGCGCTTCACTGCGCCTGCTGTGGCGCCTTGGCACCCGTCGCCGCCGCACCGACTGCCGACATCCCCGCACACGCCACGCTGTGCCCGCCCTCGCGCCAGTGCGCCAGTTGGCAGGCGCCGCAGCAGTACCGCACCGCCTTGCACCTGCTGCACAACTTGCCGCGGCCGGGCGGGATGAGCGCACTGGGGCCGTCCAGGCTGCAACAGCCCGGGTTGCCGCACGCCGTGAAGGCTCCGCCAGCCGCCGCCGCCGCCGCCGGTGCCGCTGCCGCTGCCGCCGCCGCCACCGCCGCAGCCCCTCCGCTGCCACTGCCGTTACCCGCATTGCCATCACACCAGGCGCCGCCGCCGGGCACGACGCCCCCCTGCCGCAGCCGCTGCTCCACCTCCAACGGCGACAACAGCCACGGCGTCGGCGCGCGGTACCGCCGCCAGGCCGGGCCCTGCAGCAGCTCCCGGCGCAGCTCCATCGCTGCCGCCGCGGCTGCGGCATGCGCGGCACCAGCGCCAGCGCCAGCGCCAGCGCCAGCACCGCCAGCAGCAGGACCGCACGGGTGCCCGGTGCCCGCCGGCGCAACGTCCGCCGTCGCCACCCTGCTGTCGCGATCCGCTCCCTGGCACAGCAGCAGCTGCGCGCGCTGCGCCGCCGCCACGTACGTTGCCAACGCGCCGCGGCCGGCGTGCCGATGCGCCGCAGCCGTGAGAAGCGCCCCCACCGTCGGCACCTCGTCGACAGTATCAGCACGTGTGCGCCCCACGCCGCGGCGGCCGCTGCCTGCTGCGTGAGCGCCGCGGCCGCCGCGGCCAGCAGCCCCGCCGGCAGCAGCCCCGCCGGCAGCGATGCCGGCCGCACCGCTCCCCCGTGCGGGCTGCACCGCCGTCGGCCTCGCCACCAGCGCCAGCCCGACATCCGCACTGCTCACAGCCACGTACGCGGCCGCGAGATCCAGCACCCCCGCTTCCAGATCCGGATCCACGACTTGGCCGGTACCGCGATGAGCCATCACCCGCACCACCAGCTGCTGCACGCCGCTAGCGCACGGCTGTAGCACCAGCCGACGCCAGGCGTCCAGCCTCTGGGCCGCGGCTGCACCCGGTGCTGCAGCCGCGTTGGCCGAGGCAGAAGCGCCCTCCGAGGAGCTGGGAGCCCCGCTGCAGCTGCTGTGGCTGCGGCTAGGGCCGCCCGCTGTCGCCTCCTCGGCCGCCGCGGCCCCGCCGCTAGCCGCCGCCCCCGGCGCCGCCTGAGCAGCCTGCGGCTCGTCGGCCGCCGCCGCCGCCGCTGCAACCGCCAGCAAGACGCGCGTGGCCTGGCGCAGGATAGCCGGCACCACAGCTCGCATGACGTCAAAGGCAGTCGATGTCGCGGCATCGACCGCCGCACTTGCAAATGCCAAGTAGGTATAGTGGTCGCAAGCCGCGTGTGTTAGGACAGGCAGCCAGAGCTGCAGCGCGTAGGACGCGAGCAGCGCCTGCTGTGCCCCTGCCGCCGAGCCTGGCGGCGGCGTGCCGCCCGCCGCCGCGATGCGGTCCAAGGTCACAGGTCCAACGTTCTCATGTATTTGGCAGTTCGTCACCGGCAGCCGGCCCGCGGCCATCCTGCTGCCGTAAGTGCTACCGCCACCAGTGCTACCGCCACCGCTGCTGCCTCCAGCCGCCGCCGCCGCCACCGCCTCTCCTGCTGCGCCTTGCGCCGACTGCTGGGCGTCCAGCGCCTCACACAGCTGCTCCAGCATGCAGGTGAGGAGGGCAACGGCGGTTATGGTCGTTCCATTCACCAGATTGACAGCTGTCTGCTGCATCGGCGAGTGCACGGCCTTCGTAAGGGAGCCGAGTGTCAGCACCAGGCTCGTCGCCTCCTGTAGGCAACCGTGTGCCAGCAGCGCCGGCACGGCGCCTGAATAACGGAACACTTTGGTCACGAATTCGTCCTGCATTGCGTCGCTTCGGAGGCTGCTGCGGTCGGGGGTCGGCCACGCCTGCGGGTTTCGCAAGACGCGCTCCAGTGCCGGCAGCAGCCCCGCATCCAGCGCGCAGCGCAGGTTGTAGCTGGGCCCGGCGGCTGCGGCAGCAGTAGCAGCTGCTGCTGCAGCACCCTGCAGCGCTGGCGCCGCCTCCGGCTGCGGCGGCTGGCTCGGCGCCGCCGCTGCCGACCCACCCGGTCCCACAGCCGGCTGCGGCTTCGGCCGCAGCTGCAGCCGAAGCAGCCCGGCAACTGCGTGTGAGATGGCCGGCGGCTCCGTATCCACGCACAGCTGCCGAATGCAGAACTGCCAAAGCTCCGACAGCCGCGCCGCCGCCTGGCGCGGCGTCAGCTCCATCAGCCGCCGCAGCAGCAGGTTTGTTGCCGCACGTACCATTGCCGGGCTGCCCAGCGCCCTCGATAGCCCAATGTAACCCGGAAGTGCCGCGCGCAGTAGGCTGTACGCGGGCAGTGCGGGCAGGGGCGCCATGGCCGGCGCCTCGCCGCCCCGCGCCAGGGCCTGCGGCTGCGACTGCCGCGGCTGCTGCGACGGCGCGGTGTGGCGCGAGGCCGCCGCAGTGTCGGCCGCGGTGGCGGCGGGGCCACCGCTCGAAGCCTGCATGAAGTAAATTACGCTTCCCATCACCGGAAGCACCTGCGTCTGCAGCGGTCCGTCGTCGGCGTCAGCGGCGGCACCATTTGGCTGCCAGTGGAACGGCCGCACCCGCAGCTCGCGCGGCAGCGCCGTAAAGCCGGCGGCTGGCGCAGCCGCTGCTGGCGGCTCGCCTGCGTCAGCGCCGGCAGCAGCAGCTGTAGCAGCCAGGACGGTTTGCTGCGCAAGCGCCAGGGACCATGACAGCAGCAGCTGCGCACACGGGCCTCCTACCAGCCTCCGAGCGACCGGGAGCTCCGACGCCAGGAAAGCCTCCATCCTGCCGGAGTCCGTGGGCTCCAGGTCGGGTTGGTTGCCGCTGCCGCCGGTGCTACTGCCGGTGCTGCTGCTGCCGCCACCGCCACCGCTGCTGCTACTGCCGCCACCGCCAACACTGCTGCTGCCCTCGCCTCCACCGCCACGGCTGCCGCATGTGCCGCCACTGCTGTCATTGGCGGCAGCAGTGGGTGGCGGCGCGGAAGTTATTGCTGTTGGTGCTAAATGTTCATACAACCTTGCCCCAAAGCTGTGGGGGCACAGCAGCAGACCGGTGATGTCACAGAATCCAGTAACCGCACTCGACACCCATGCCCAGCAGCCCGGTCCATCATCGGTTCGCGGCTCGGCGCTGCCATGCTGCTGGGTACCTGAGGAGGAGGAGTTTGGCGGTGCATCTGCTGTTGCTGCTGTTGTTGTTGATGCAGCTTCTGCTTCCGTTGTCGTCGACTTCACCGCGATAGAAAGGATGGCGCGGGCCAGGTGCTCCATGAGGTGGGTGCGGGCGAGGCCACTAAGCAGCTCTGCACGGGTGCCAGCCCTGTCGGCGGCCGTGGTGATTCGGCAGATGAGTATTGTGATGTGTTGGATGTAGGCTGCAGTCGCCAACTGCTTTGACGCCGCAGCCTCCTCGCTGTTGGCATCGGTGCCGGTGCCGCTGCCGGTGCCGTCGTCAGTGTGAGTGGCGCTGCGGCTGCCGACGTCGGGTTCGGGCTCTGACCGCAGCCGGACGGCCGCGGCAGCCAGCAGGACCGAGTACGTGCTGACCATGTCCGCTCTGAGTAAAGCGAGCGCCACGCGAGGCATGGGCGGCCACGATTCGGGCAAGCGGCACAACATGGCCCCCGACTTGTTGAACCAGAACCTAGCGGCCAGCCAGTCCTCTGTTGTTGTGTCCTGCCGAGCCATTGTGTGCGCCGCTAGGATGTGAGCCGCTACTAAGCCAGCGATTACTTCGTCGTCGTGGCGGTTGTGGGCCTCGTTGTGGTGAAAGCCCAGGTTGTACCAGTGCCTATCCAGGTCAGCTGCAAGATCTGTAAACTGACGAAGCGACTCGAACCTCGACAGCTTATCGCGCAGCTCTGCTGCGCTCTTCCCCGAAGTCATCCGGGCGTTTGGCATTATTGCCCGCTTAGCATTAAAATGCGTGACCTGTTTCAAGAGTTCCGCTGCATCACGTTCCGATTTGCGACATCCGGGGCGAAAAAGCACCATCGCCACCCAGATCGCACGGCGCGATCGCTTCAAAGCCCGCGCCTATTGGGGCATCGAACGACCACCCTTCCCCCGCCCCACGCCCCCGCCCCCGCCACACAGACGGCACCAACACGCATGCCACATCAAGGAAGGCGCACACGGCACACGTGCACGGCATCCTCCACATCCCGTGTGCACCTCGCCTTGCTGACAAAGCAGGCGTGTCCGGCACCATCACCGATCGCACCCGACAGCCAGAACCAGCGCCGGCTGCCACAACAGCCATGTCCCACACACCGCCACACTCGCCAACACACGTCAACGCAGTGCCCATCCTTTGTCCGTGCTCAGCGCCGCTGGCCGCCGCCGCCGCCGGCTGCTGCAGGCGCGCCGCCGGGCCGCGCCGGGCCGCCGGTCTGCCCCTCGGGAGCGTTGGCCTTCATCACCATATTGAAAACCATCATGGCGCCTGCCGATACAAAACCAAAGAGCAGCAACATTTCAGCAACATGCATGGGAGGTAAGGGCAGCGCAGCAGGACGGAATTCCTTCAGGGTACATTAAACGGTTATTACAACAGCACGGTACGGTACGGTACGCAAATCCAGGTCGATGCGCTGCCAGCGGGGCGCCGCCGCTGCCGCAGCCACGCAGCTTGACCGAGGCAGCCCGCGCGAGCGCGCGCCGGGCGTCTTACAGCACTTGCATTGGGCCGATTGGCAGGATGCATGTGATGCGTGGACAAGGGGAGCGTGCTGCCGGCCTTGGAAACGCAGGGACCCGGACGCGTTTGCACATCCCTGGTTGCTGTGGTAAAGTCTGTTGTGCATTGCGGCCCTGCGGGTGGCTGGAACCATCCCTCCGTCCCTCCGCCGAAACGTTCCGCCGAAACCGCCCTTCCGCCCGTTCCAGCGAGCATGTCGTGTGCCACGGAGCCCTTCACCCACCCGCCAGGACGAACATCCAGTTTTTCTGCAGCCACGTGCGCTCGTCCTTTGGCGGCGGGGCGCCCTTGCGCGCGGCCTGTCCATGGGATGGGATTGGCAGTTGCCAGTTGGGTAGGCAGTTGGTGAGGCAGTTGGTGAGGCAGTTGGTTTGGCGGCTGGGTAGGCATTTGGTTTGGCGAGGCCAGGTGACCGCGGCACCAGGTGTGGTTGTTAGAATGCGTGCCGTGCCGTGCCGTGCGGTGCCGTGTGGCTGCTGTTGCAGCTACACTGCGCAGACCGTCCCATGCGTGCACGGCGGCCCGGGCCCCGAGGCCGCAGCTGCAGAGCTAGGCCCCTGGGGCTGCGACGTCACCACCGTGGCACGCCGCTGCTACACGCACGCCGCTGCGACCCCCCAACCCCCAACCCCCAAACCCCCCACCCACCCCTACCCCACCCCACACACACTGCGACACGCACGCCGGGCACCCCACTACTCGCCTGGCTCTGCACGGGCGTGCGGGGCTTGGCGCTGGGGTCCAGAGATCCAGTGGTGGTCAAGTCGGCGTCGATGTTGACGTCTGTGGGGTTTGTGTTGAGAACAACAAAACGGAACAAAGGAACGAAGAGTGTTTGTGTTGAAAAACAAGGACAAACGGAAGCATTCCGCATTGTGGTTTGTGTGTGGGGAGGAAGGGGGCAGATTCATAGTTAGTCAAGGAATGGGGGGGGGTGCGCGCACACGTGCACAGGCGGTGCGTACTGGCGGGGGTGCAGGGGGCACACACAAAAAGACCCGGCACACCCGGCACACGTCTGCTTCCGACCTCCCGACCGATACTCCACGCCCCAGCCCACGCGCCGGCTCCGGCACGCCTGCCCTCACGTCTTCAACTCCCTGCCCTCCCTTCACCAGCACCACCAAGCACCACAACCACCAACCGCCACCACCAGCTCCACCCACCCGCGAAGTCGCCAATGAACTCGGGCATCAGCAGCGCCGGCCCCGCGCGCGGCAGCACCACACGCACAGGCAGGCTGGGGGGGCGGGTGCCCACGCCCTCCTCTGAGGGGCGGCCCGAGCCGGCGGCGCCGCCGGCCTCGGCCACGCGCTTGCCGCAGTCGGCGACGGCATAGTTGAAGGAGAGCAGCTGGCCGCTGCGGTCGGCAGCGACCTCGGCCTGCGGGGTCGGGCGCGGGGGTGGTGGGGGTGGAGGGATGGTAGTTTTTTCGGGGGTGGAGGGAGGGGCGTTGTGGATACCAGCCCAAGTGTGGGGGCGTGGAGGGGTCTGACGTGGCGTGGGTTGGGGGTCCCTGGCGGCGGCCGAGGCGACAGCGCATCACGGTGCGCACACACACACACACAGAGGTGTGGAGACGTGGGGAGTGTTCAGGGGGCGGTATCGGAGGTTGCAGCTCCGGCGCCGTCAGCCCCTGGGGCCCCGCAGCATCGCCGCACGCACAGCTCCTCCGCTGGTTATGTTTGGTTTGGATTGGGCTGGTGTTCACCCCTGTGGACGGCTATCCCTACCACCACCACCACATACAAGCGCGCACCTTCTCGAACAGCTTGTCTCCCAGCAGGCACGACGCCGGCACGGAGGTCAGCAGCTCCGACTTCTCGCTCTTCACCCGCACCACGTACAGCCTGTGTGCGTATGAGCGCGCGTGTGTGCATTAGTCCGGATCAGAGTAAGAGTCCGGATCAGAGTAAGAACCAGAGGAGCACAACCGCACAAGCGGGTTGGTCAGGCTGCTGCTGCAATAGCTATGTGCATACAGTATGGCCGCGCTTAAACTCAGCCCCCAGGCGCCCTGGCCCACTGACGCGCCGTGCTGCGCCATGCTGCGCCGTGCCGCGCCGTCCCGCCCTGCTGTGCGCGACAGACTGCAGCCCCGGGCTCGGGCTGCAACCGTGGATCCAGTCCTCGTGAGACTGCAGCCCCGGGATCCAGCTCCCGTGACTCCAGTCCCAGGGATCCAGTCCCCGTGGCGCTCCCACAGCCCCGCTGTGCACACCGCTGTGCACACCGACCCAGCGTCGGAGCCGGCGCTTGCGCGCAGGCGCGCAGCGGCCGGCGCAGTGATGCCCCCGCCCCTCAACTCAACTCAACTCAACTCCCCGCCACGCCTGTCCCCGCTCCCCAGCTCCGCCGCTCCCCAGCCCACCCGTTAGACTGCGCGGCCTTCTCCAGGTTGGCCAGCTCGGCGTCCGACAGCGCGGGGCGCTCCCAGTTCAGGACCATGTCCTGCGAGCGACAGGGCACACAGAGGTCGCAGGTCGCAGGAGCTGGTGGGATGGCGCGAGCCCGGCACCGGCACCGGGCTCAGAGTCATGACCCCGCCTTTTGATTTCGGTGACAGCCATTGCGCATGGATATGCGTGACATACCGAGAGCACGTCGCCGACCACCTTGCCCGCGGGCGAGAAAGTCGCGCCCCCATCAAGCGAGTGCTCCACGCTCACAGCGCCGGATGCAATGCTAAGAACGGCAGCTAGTACACTTAACGACGCTACACATGTAAGTCGGGTCATGGCTTAACCGTGGCTCGCTTCGCCGGAGTTCTTGAAGCCACAGGGCCGCGTTAAACGACTAGACAAGCTCAGATCATGGAACTTGGCTACGTATGTCTTCGAGCTATTAACCACGACCTCGAAATTGAGACCGAAGTGGCGCGCAATTTGTGTTTCGTGCCGGGCGACCGGCACACCCGGCGCTGCCCGGCGCAAGAATCCCGGTCCCACGCCCGTTCCTACGACGACTCCCACGCCCGTTCCTACCACGACTGTGGTGATGCCGCGGTCCCACGCTCTGCCCTGCTGCATCTCTCGGCTGGCCCGCCATGCAGCAAAGACCTGGCCGGCTGGCCCCACGAGCTGTCAGCGAAGTCCTAGTGAATGCGAATGCAAGACTGGCACAGACATTAAGCAGTATCAGCAGTGCTCACATGGAGAGTCAATCGATGTCAATCGTGAGGATAACGCGCCGTAAGCCCGTAACATTCCGCACGCCCTGGACCTGCACACGCCCTGTGCCGCGGCTTGCTAGCTGCTGCCAAGCTGACACCATCACACAAGCGAACGCACACGCATTCACGTTCGCGTTTCGAAAGGACTTCGCTAAGCGAACAGTGCACCGCGCCAGCCATCCAGCACCGCCACAGGGATCAGGGGCTTCGTGAGGCTGTGAGTGAGTGAGTATTACAGGTGGTCCCTTCTCGGGTTCTCGGGTCACTCCCCTGACCATCACACCTGGCAAAGTTTGCTAGCCGTACGCATGTCACTGAGCGCGCGTAGAGATGTGTTTCATAGGCAGGTTAGGCAGGTTTGATGTCAATTCAGTAGCAGGACTAGCAGGCGCATCACCTAATCAGAACGGTGGCGCCCAATGCTGTTCAACAGGCAGAAAAGTAGGCACATACAGTGGAACCCGTTGAAACCAGCGCCCCACCTAGCCTGGATTGCGATCGGCCCCTCAATCCTGCCTACGGTTGCATGCAACCCCACCCCATCTCAAACGCACAAAAGCGGCTATAATACTACTCGCATGTCCGTGTTTGGTCAAGTCAGATAGTCGTAAGCGCAGCATCACAGACTGTTAGTGTTTGGTTTCAGATAGATCAGGAATCACATGTCGTCAAGGTCACACACATCCGGAATGGCCACCTCCATCCGGTCCCCCCACACACGCAGGAAGGGGTGTGTGTCAGACACTTTCAGCCAGGCCTTATCCCGCCGGCGCCGTGGCAATCCAAGCGAAGCGAAGTCGGCTAGCAAGCCTCTGATGCTAGCTAGTGCTACCGCCTTGGCCCGGGCCAGAGCCCCCTCAGTGAACGGCTTCCGTGCGCGCATGTACCGCCGTGCACTCTCCATCGCGTTGAGTGCGGCCAGGGCCACCACCTCCCATACGCATTGCTGTATCTGCGTTGGGTCCGGGCTCTCCAGCAGCCAGACGTGATGCCGCCGGACAGGGCAGCCCGCGTCGGTGCGGCCAGCATTGATGGTGTCCTGTAGCAGCTCCACCACACTCTGCGCGATGGGGCACTCCCAAAAGTGATGCAGTCGAGGCGAGGGCGGTATCACCGCCGGTAACGGGGGAGAGGCGTATGCGCCATGGATGTGCGTATTTCCCAGCATGCCCACACCGTCAACCGCCAACCGCCACAGCACCTCCTTGTGCTTCAGTTCCCATCGTACTTGCCACACCGAGGCCATGTGTCGCCGGAACTGGACCAGGCGCTGGCGCCCGGGGGCGGGAGGCAGTGTGACGCCCAGGGCTTCAGCCACGTAAGCATGGTGAAGACGCGTGCGGTCCTCATTGACGCCAGGTAGCGGCATTGCTGTGCCGTCGCGGACAGCCAAGGCGGTCAGGGGAACGGGGCGTCGGTGCCCCTGGATGAACCATCCCATGCGGCTGACAATCATCTCCACGACCGGGTCCTCGGTGGGCAATGCTGCGGCAGGGGTGGCTGCGTGGGTAGGCGGGTGAACGGGGGCGGGGGCTGGCTGGGCGGCGGCGGGACCTAGGGGGGCGGTTGCTGGGGCGGGGGGACGCGCTGACGGCGCTGGTGCGATACGCGGCGACGCTGGGGGCGCAGGGGGCGCAGGAAGGTGCATGCGCGCAGCAGCAGCCCAGGAGGGGTTGATGTCCAATAGCAGGGCATTAATGGCAGCGATGGCCTGCACGCGATCCGCAAAAGCGCCCGCCACGGCGCTAGATGGCTGTAGCTGTTCCCGCACCAGCTGCGCCCATTCGGTTGCCAGCAAGGTGAAGATGTGGATGCCCGGAGTCGATGCCAGGCGGTGACGCCACGATGTTTCATACGCAGCAAAGGCGTCGTAGACACGCACGGCGTCACCCAGCGTGCGCAGGCGGCGGCATTCCGTGAGCTGTAGGTGGTAGGCTTCAAGGCCGGGGCGGCGGCCAGAGGGTGGCGCGTTGGGTAGCAGCGGGTTTCCCCATAGTGGCGTGTTGACGCACCACGCGCCGGGCGTGAGAGGGGAGGTACCAATGTCGACTGCTGGGGGTAGGTGGGAGAGGGCTGTGACGATGCGGTGCACGTCGGGAGGCAAGGACGGGGTGCCAAGCCAGGGCCCGTCCGCACGAGCCGTCAGCAGCGCCATGGGGCGAAAGCAGGGATGGTAGGACCGAAGCAGGTACCCAAAAACCCGCTGCCACGGGGCTTGCGCTGCAGGTGCCACGCCACTTCCATCCCGGCCAGCGTATGCAGCCGCACGGGGATGTCTGGTGCGCCTCGTTTGAATAGCGTCAAGGGACGGGTTTTCTCGAGGTCTTGGGTTCGATTCCCATAATCCCCTCCGATTTCGGTCGGAACGAAAAGACTAAGGATAAGCAGTCGGCTGGACGAGTTTAGGACTTAGTTGATGAGCCCGGATTCGGTCCACTAGGGCGGCCGCGAGCTCTGAGAAATCGAGTAGTGAAGATCGAATCGGGTGATCGATTAGTGGAGTGTCAATGTATCATTGCGCCTTCGGACTCAAAGGAGTTAGCAGGGCCACATGGACTCGAACCCATGTAACAATCAATCAATCAATGCAGCCGCACGCTTTGCCCACCGGGCGTAGATGTGCTGCTGTAATGGAAGGCTGCCAAATCCACCTGAAACCGGGTGACCAGGCAGGAGGTGGGCTGGGACGCCTGTCAGCCTTCGGTCGTGTTGCGAGGGTCCCTGACTGCGGTCGACAAGCTTGGCCACCGCCGCCTCCCAGACTGCGAGCGTGTCAGGCGGCGGTAATCCAGAGTGCTCCATATGGTATGTCGCCATATGGGTCCCGTACGCAGCCGCAGTTGAGGCTCGCCCGAACATGGACAGATGCATGTGGCTGATTTTGTCCAGGCGACGCACGGCCTCATCAGTCCGCTGCTTCCAGTCCAGGTCAGGCCGGGCGGGCGGGTTGGTGAAGGGGACCCCCAGGGCAGTGGCGGACGTGACAACGCGGATTCCGGCAATGGCAGAGGCTGGGGCGGGCGGGGGGGCGGTAGCGGGCGGGGGGGCTGCAGCGGATACGGTGGTGAGGACGGGGGCCGGGACGGGGATGATGGCGGGGGCGGCGGTGGGTGCAAGGGTGGAGGCGGCAGCGAAGGCGAGGGTGTGGACGCGGGCGGGGATGGGGCCGGCAGCGGGGCCTGGAGTGGGGACCGCTGCTGCGGGGTTGGCTGCGATGGTGGTTGCGGTGACGGTGGCGACGGCGGGACCTGGAGAGGGGGCGGGGACGGAGGCAGCGGCATTTGCGGTGGTGACGGCGGCGGGGGAGGCGGCGCGGATGGCGGGGGCGGGGACGTGGGCGGTGGTGGGGCGGGCGGCGGGGGCTGGTGTGCGGATGGCGGCAGAGACAGCGGAGGGGGCGGGGGCGGGGGCGGGGGCGACGGTGGGGGAGGCGGTGGCGGGTGCGGGTGCGGCCGCGGTGGCGGGGACTGGCGTTCGGACGGCGGGATTGGCGGCAGGGGCGGCTGCGACGGAGGGGGAGGTGGCGGGGGTCGCGGCGGCAACGAGGGCGGGTGCGGGTCCAGCGGCGGGAGGGGGGGGGCGGGGGCGGGGACGGTGGCGGGTGCGGGCGCGGCGGCGGTGGCGGGGGCTGGCGTTCGGACGCCGGGATTGGCGGCAGGGGTGGCTGCGACGGAGGGGGAGGTGGCGGGGGTCGCGGCGGCAACGAGGGCGGGTGCGGGTCCAGCGGCGGGAGGGGGGGCGGGGGGCAACGGCGGGGGAGGCGGTGGCGGTGGGGGCATGGATGGCGGCGGTGGCGGGGGCTGGCGTTCGGACGGCGGGATTGGCGGCAGGGGCGGCTGCGACGGAGGGGGAGGTGGCGGGGGTCGCGGCGGCAACGAGGGCGGGTGCGGGTCCAGCGGCGGGAGGCGGGGCTGGGGCGGGGGCGGGGACGGTGGCGGGTGCGGGTGCGGCGGCGGTGGCGGGGGCTGGCGTTCGGACGGCGGGATTGGCGACAGGGATGGCTGCGACGGAGGGGGAGGTGGCGGGGGTCGCGGCGGCAACGAGGGCGGGTGCGGGTCCAGCGGCGGGAGGCGGGGCTGGGGCGGGGGCGGGGACGGTGGCGGGTGCGGGTGCGGCGGCGGTGGCGGGGGCTGGCGTTCGGACGGCGGGATTGGCGACAGGGGCGGCTGCGACGGAGGGGGAGGTGGCGGGGGTCGCGGCGGCAACGAGGGCGGGTGCGGGTCCAGCGGCAAAGGACAGAGTGAGTGAGTGAGTATTACAGGTGGTCCCTTCTCGGGTTCTCGGGTCACTCCCCTGACCATCACACCTGGCAAAGTTTGCTAGCCGTACGCATGTCACTGAGCGCGCGTAGAGATGTGTTTCATAGGCAGGTTAGGCAGGTTTGATGTCAATTCAGTAGCAGGACTAGCAGGCGCATCACCTAATCAGAACGGTGGCGCCCAATGCTGTTCAACAGGCAGAAAAGTAGGCACATACAGTGGAACCCGTTGAAACCAGCGCCCCACCTAGCCTGGATTGCGATCGGCCCCTCAATCCTGCCTACGGTTGCATGCAACCCCACCCCATCTCAAACGCACAAAAGTGGCTATAATACTACTCGCATGTCCGTGTTTGGTCAAGTCAGATAGTCGTAAGCGCAGCATCACAGACTGTTAGTGTTTGGTTTCAGATAGATCAGGAATCACATGTCGTCAAGGTCACACACATCCGGAATGGCCACCTCCATCCGGTCCCCCCACACACGCAGGAAGGGGTGTGTGTCAGACACTTTCAGCCAGGCCTTATCCCGCCGGCGCCGTGGCAATCCAAGCGAAGCGAAGTCGGCTAGCAAGCCTCTGATGCTAGCTAGTGCTACCGCCTTGGCCCGGGCCAGAGCCCCCTCAGTGAACGGCTTCCGTGCGCGCATGTACCGCCGTGCACTCTCCATCGCGTTGAGTGCGGCCAGGGCCACCACCTCCCATACGCATTGCTGTATCTGCGTTGGGTCCGGGCTCTCCAGCAGCCAGACGTGATGCCGCCGGACAGGGCAGCCCGCGTCGGTGCGGCCAGCATTGATGGTGTCCTGTAGCAGCTCCACCACACTCTGCGCGATGGGGCACTCCCAAAAGTGATGCAGTCGAGGCGAGGGCGGTATCACCGCCGGTAACGGGGGAGAGGCGTACGCGCCACATACGCACGGCTCCGGCGAGCTGCCATGGATGTGCGTATTTCAAAGGACAGTGAGTCACTGAGGCTGCGACGTGGATGGCGGCATGGCACCCGAGGCCTTGCCCACCGCGCAGTGCTGAGCCCCGACTGCCCTGGGGTGGACGGTTCAGCCTCGATGGATAGCGTCAAGGGACGAATTCTCTCGAGGTCGTGGGTTCGACTCCCTCACATCCCTCCGATTTCGATCGGAATGAATTGACTACGGATATGCAGACGGCTGGACGAATTTAGGACTTAGTTGATTTGGCCGGATTCAGTCCGGAAGGCTGGCTGCGGACTCTTATAAATCGAGTAGTTCGGATCGATCGGGTGACTGATTAGGGAGCAACCAATCGCAACCAATTGAAGTGGAGCGTCCCATGGGAGCAAGCCTACTAGCCCAAGGCACAGAGTAGGTCGTTGGCGTTGCAGGTGGCGCGCCCGAGGAGTCAGAGCAGTTAAGCTCATGAGCTGCGTCAGCAGGTCCTTCTTGTAACCAATGCAATCTGCCCGAGCGAGGCCGCGCGGCGGTGCGAGCGCGGCACGCCCCGCCATGAACTACCGTACCTCACAGCCTGCCGACGACGAAACGGTTGCGTGCTGGGCTGCTGACTAGCCCTGCTGAGTGTGCTGACCAGGCTGAGCTGGGGGCCCCGGTTGAAGCCTAGCTCAACCTAGACCCGAGCTCCCGCCCCGCTCCCTGACCCCGCAGGTGGTTTCGATGGAACATTGCAAGCGGGGCAGGTGGCGAAGTCCCATAGTGTGCAGAACCTCCCAGACCCAACAACAAATTGCGACAGCAGACAGGAGCGCGCGGCTGGTTGAACGCCGGAGTTACTGTACCGATGCGGTGCTGAGTAGCTGCCAGGCTGGTAGTTTGCTGATGCGCATTCCTCACGCTCCGGGCGCCCGGCCAGGCGATAGCACCAGACGCACACACCACAACGCCACACACGCGAGCGCGCCGCAGCGCACCTGCAGGCAGGTGACCAGCGTCCACGGATGAGCGGCGAAGGCGACCGAGAGGAAATGCGAACAGCGTGCAGCAAAGCAATGGCCGGGCGACAGTATGACAAGCAGGGGCAAAAACAGGGCGCGGCAAGGTGGTGGTGGTGGTGAAGAGAAATACTTGCTGTAGTGTGAATGGTGGTGGTCCTGTGCGGCATCCCACTCCAGTCACCTCCCCTGCCAGTGACTCCTTGCGCCCCCATGCACCCCATGCTATCGCCTCCCACATCCGGATGGGAACAACACCAGAGCCAGCACGCGGACGTGGCACAGGACAGGCGGCGCGTTGCTTCGATATGTCGCAATGGTCAGTCACAACTTTCTAGGTCAAGTGATCCCCGGAAGCGGCCCCACACCGCCAGGTGGCCAGACTACAGAGTGCAGGGTACAGCGTCCTCCATTTGCATTTTGCCCCTGTTACAGACATTCGTGCCGCCCGCTCCGTCATTCCATTACTCGCCTAGATGTCCGTGAAATATATTGGACATGGATCGGCCACGCACCCATTACGCCTCTCAAGGCACCGGCACTGTACTGGCACTGGTTGCGCTTACTGTGCCTGCTCTGGTGCGTGCCTGCCTCCGCTTCCGCCTGCACGAGCATGGCGCATGCGTCCAAATCCTCTGCCTCCAAGGCTCGCGGGCCCTCACACCGCCCACACCAACAGGCAATAGCCGTCCACCACCCGCTCCTGCTGCGCCACATGCCCGAGGGCATGCTTTGCACGATGCCCACCTGGCATCCGCAGCGGTCGCCGGCGCAAGCCGCCGTGCATGCACCGGCCTGCCTTCCATGCCTGCCGCCCCTCCCCCGACCCCACCCCCCCAGCCTGGATACACACATACCCCGGGCTGTCCGTTTGGCCCTAGGCCCCTACGACACGTGTGCACGCTCGCCAACTCACAAGCAGTCTTGCACTTATCCTCTGCTGCCGCCACGGTCACTGCCGCCGCCATACGAATAGTAAGACACACACACAGATATCGCACGCCGCGCGCTACCCCAACTGGCAACTGCCGCGCACGCCAGGCCAGCCAAGCCGCATGGCCCCGCACGCCGCCACAGGCTTGCAAAAGGGCCGCCGCCGCGTCGCATGCGCATAGAAACTCTCTGTACCCGTACTGTTTGCAGGGCCAGCGTGAACATTTGCCGGCCCGCCACCGCGTCGTAAAACCGTGCAGTCGCTAGTTGCGCATCTGAACGTTGAAATTTGGGACTCCATTTGTTGGCCCCCGCCTCCATCGCCACCATCTCTTAGGCCCCTCGCAAGCAGTGCGGGCGCAACGCGCAACCGCAGCGCTCCGGCCCGCCACCCGGGCGCATGGCCCCGCGCTGGCCCCGCAATGGTCATGAACAAAAGCACATGCGTACCGTAGTCGCAAAAGAGCAGCGCCGCACCGCACCCGTCCGCCATCGCCGCCGGACTGCCGGATCGTGCCCGCCACCTCAGGCATCATTAAGACCACACCCCCAACACACACACTCACACTCACACTCACGCCCGCACGCACACGTCGCCTCTTGTTTCAAAGACACGCATACACGGGGGCACACACCAGCACCCATGCAAGCGCGTGCCCGTGTGTGTGTCTGTGTGGTGCGCTGCTCATGAGCAGCAGAGCGCATTGCCCCGCATGACTCCGGACCCCCAGCACTAATAGTAACCACGCGCCTGCAACTCAGGCTTCTGTCGTCGCAGCCCCCCGGCAAAGTGCCCAATGCAAATGATCCTGGATGAAGTTGCGCAGGCGTCTTGCCGCCTGCCAAGCATGCGTTTTAGGACCTCCGTTGTATTCTCTATCCATTTGGTTGATTGCTGGATTGCGTGATGATCGGATCCCGCGCCTATGGGGTGCGAAAACGCCGTCCCCCATCTCTACCACCACCGTATATGGATCAAGCAGCAGTCATGAAGCCACCGACAGTCAAGCCATAATTTATTCCCCCGAATACCCCTCCGCTGAATCTCCTTGTGCCGTGTGCTGTTGTTGTTTGCCACAGCCTTGGGCAAGTCCGCTGCCCAACTCATAGATACCCCACACGCCTCCGCGCCTCTCGGTCCCGCAACCTCTACCCCGCCCTGCTCGCGGCCGCCGAAACAATCTGGCCATCATTTCCACCCGCTGCTGCTGCTGCTACTGCCCTGCAGCCGCTGCTGCTGCCGCTGCTACTGCCTTGCAACCGCTGCTACTGCTGCTGCCGATCAGAAGTGCTCTAGGTTGCGCTTGAACGACGGGCCGCCCAGCAGCCCAAAGTGCGCCGTGCGCGGCGCGGCGGCGGCCTCCTTGCGCCGCCGCCAGGCCGCCACCACGTCCCGGCCGGGGCTGTCGCGCAGCAGGCTGACCTCCACACGCCCGTACAGCTTGAGCTTGCGGATACTCAATCGCAACTGTGGGCGGAGAGAGAGAGAGAGACGTTGGGGGTTGCAAGGATGATTGGGATTGGGGGTTTTAGGGTTTGGGAAGGAAAGCAAAACTCCGGAGCGAGGAGAGAGCGCGACCTGATTCGACGGGTGCCGGCGAGGAAAGCCAGCACTGCGGCACACTCTATGTGCGCCGCCCTAACCGTCAGCGCCACCGGAGATAGCCCCAGCCCCAGCCCCCAAGCCAGCCCCAGCCCCAACCCAGCACGCGGCCCAGGCCCACCTGCTGCTGCGCGTTCTCGTCGCCCGCCAGGATGCGCAGCCGCCGCCACACCACCTGCCGTTATGTCGTGTTCGGGAGGGGGGGGGTCCATGCATGATTAGTGTCGTTGCAGGATGGGGTGGCGGCGGGGCGGTGGTTGGCACGGGCGCACGGCTGACAGCTGATGCACGATCAGGTGCTGCGCGGTGCAGGCGGTGCGGTGCGAATTGTGTGAATGGTGCGAGGCAGACGCGTGCCCCCAACGCGCCGCTCGCTCCCACCCTACCCACCCTACCCACCCACCCTGCCCACGCATCTGCTTGCACTGCGCCGGGTCCGCCCCCCCTTCCATCCTCCCACCCACCCCCCCCGCGGTTCGGTAAGACCGCTGCCCAAGACCGCCCGCCCAAGACCTCCGTACCAAGACCACCCACCCAAGACCAGCTGACCAAGACCGCCCTGATGCACAAGACTGCCCTACAACGTCGCCGCCCACCCAGGCTCTGCCCGCGTGCCCATCACCCAGTGTCTCGGGACTTGTCGCGGGATTGTGTCCGGGTTACGCGCCTATCACCCTCCCCTCCACATAGCAACGGTCCCTCCCAGTCCCTCAGTTTGGTGCAGGCAGACATGAGCGAGCGTGCGTGCGGGCGCCCGGACTGGCAGGAGTGTTGGGGAGCCGTTCGCGGCCCGCACCCTGCCAGTATCACCCTCCACCTTCCCCCGGCCCCTTCAACGGAGACGTCGCGATCGCCCCCATGCAGTGCCCATGCAATCGTGCCGCCCTACTAAGCCTGCGCCCGCTGCAACTGGGCGCAAGTCACCCGGGCTCGCGCGTTCTAGTCATAGGATAGGTCATAGGATAGGTTTTCGATAGATTCCTTTCGTCTGCTCACACGCCCTGCTCGCCTCTACCCGCCCCGCATGTCGATTATGCTTTGGATGCTCCTGCCGGGCTTATCGTGGACGCTGCCCGGCCCTTCCGCGTGTGGCTACAGGTGGGTATAGTGTGTGATTAGTGCAATAGGCTGGGTCGGTCTGGGTGTGAGCGCGCGGCGAGCCTGGGTGACGCGAAAACGCCAAACGGCGTTACTTGCTACTGGAGTCGACGACCCAAGATGACGGCGACGACTAGATGAACGAGACTGAAGACCGCCAACAAGAACACGAGTATACCGCTCTCCTCCGCACATGGGTTTTGGGTTGGCAATGGTTGATTTGGGAATTGGAGAAAACTACCCCCCCCACCCACTCCCGCCCACGCACCTGCTTGCTGTGCGCCGGGTCCACTGTGACCACGTACTCGGTGTGCTGCTGGCAGCTGTCCTGCGTGCGCAGCGCGGTGAAGGGCTCCTCGTCGCCCGGGCTCACGTGCGTGGACATGCCCTGCGTGTACCGGCGGGCGGGGGTGCGGCGCTGTGCGGTGAGGAGGTGCAGTGCGGAGGTGCAGTGCGGAGGTGCGGCGAGGTGCGGTGAGGAGGTGCCGGGGGAGGTTTGGCACACGTACACATGTATCACGTGCACACAGCCTGATGTAACACACACACACACACACACACACACACACACACACACACACACACACACACACACACACACACACACACACACACACACACACACACACACACGCGGCTGGCCCCGCCGTGGCCACCCCCCAGCCACCGCCACGACAGCATCATTTCTGGGACTGTGCGGTGGCGAAGGCTGTGGTGGCGCAGATCAACGCCAACAGCCCGGAGGCACCGCCCATCAGCCAGGCCCAGCTCTGGCTGGTGCAGGCACCGCCGGGCTACCAGCAATGCGTGTGGGACGTGGTAGCCCTGGCGGCGCTGTCTGCCATCGAGCACGGCCGAGTGCGGCTGCGTGGGATGACACGCGATGCAGCGGCCCAAGGAGACGCGGCGGCGGCAACAGCAGCAGTGAACGTGGAGGCGGTGGCGGCGGCGGCGGAAGCTGTAGGGGTGGATCCCGACCCTGATGAGGTCCCACCCACGCAGCTGACGCCACCGCCGCCGGGAGTCACCCCAGTCCAGCTTGTGTGTGCTCGCGCGGTCGCGGACTTCTGGTCGCGGCTGATGCAGTTCGCACAGCTGGGCGTGCCCCGCAAGGGCTGGGATGACGTGGACGCCACCCACCCCATGCTCGCGGTGGTGGGCGGTGAACTGCTGTGCGCGCTGCCGCAAGCTGTGGAGCTGGAGTTCGAGATGGAGGCCTGAGAGGGAACAGCCCTAACTAGAAGCGCAGGAGCGCTTGGTAGAGCCGCCAATGAGTTGGCGTATGAGAAGGCCCAGCGGGCAGGGTTCGGGAAAGTAGGCAGGCACGGGTACTGGGGCCAGGGTGAGGGGGGCTGTGGGGTCTGAGGGTGTCAGCGGGTTGGGTGCTGGAGCACCTCGGCCCTCTCGGCCTGGACCGGCCTAGTGGCCAAGACGCGTTTGTGGCTGCCCGTAGGCATAGTCTGCCCTGGCGTCGAGTGCTGGTTAGGTTGAGGTCTTGGTCGCGTTAGGCTGCGAGGGTCGCAGGACTCAGCCCCGCAGCCTATGGGTGTCTTGTTGAGCGTGTGTGTGCGTGTGCGTGCGTGCGCGTGCGTGTGCGTGTGCGTGCGCGTGCGTGTGCGTGTGCGTGCGGTGGTGGGTGTTAGTTGGTGTGCTCTGGTGTGCCTTGCCGCTGCCTAGAGGTGGTTAGCCCGCTGGGCCCTGCGGCGTTTTGGTCAGGAGTAACCCAGCTGAGGTTACTGGTGTGGCCCGGGGTTGGTGCGTTCTCTCCGGTGGACTCCAGAGCAGGATGCGCTCTGGGCAGGAGAGGCGCGTGGTAGCAGCAACGAGAGCCTGGAGCGCCCGTTGTTTGCTGGTTGTCCCGAGTACTCGATCACGAGACTCGATCAGTCAACCGTGGAAACCGTAGTTACACACACACACACACACACACACACACACACACACACACACACACACACACACACACACACACACACACACACACACACACACACACACACACACACACACACACACACACACACACACACACACACACACACACACACACACACACACACACACACACACACACACACACACACACACACACACACACACACACACACACACACACACACACACACACACACCACACACACACACACACACACACACACACACACACACACACACACACACACACACACACACACACACACACACACACACACACAGCCTGATACGACACGCATCCACACCCCAATCCAGACCCACCCACGCCCAAATCCAGACGCATACACATACATGGCATAGACACGTGCCGCCCACGCGCGCACCTTCATCTGGAACCAGCTGGAGTCGCTGATGCCGTAGGGGAACATGTGCGCCTGCGGGGGGCGTGTGTGTGTAGAGGGGGCGTGGAGGGGGCGTGGGGGCGGTTGGGAACGAGGAAAGGGTCCTACGTCGCAGCCCGCAGTGCGCATGCGCCAAAAACCGAGCGAAGCGCCTGGTGGCTCCCGTCCCTCTATGCAGCGCAGTGACCGTACTTGCACCACAACGCCTGCCACCAAAACCCCACTCCTAGCTCCAAAGCACGCACGCCAAAACAAAACTCACGATCATGTTCATGCCGTGGCTGAAGGTGTACTTGCTCAGCTCCACCACGCGCATGCAGGGCGGGAAGGCCACCTCCACCCACACCGGCCGGCTGGCGTCCTCCGAGGACACCGTGAACCAGGAGCCGGCGCCGGTGTCGGACTCGGAGGAGGCGGTGCGCAAGATGGAGTCGGCGTCGCCCTCCACCGTGTCGCCTGGCGGCGGGAGGGGAGGGAAGAGGTCGGGAGGGCGGTGGGGGATGGAGGCGTCGTGAGGATTAAGAAGTTGAAGATGATGGGGCGGGGGAGGTTTTGCAAGGTTGAGAAGTGCCGGGTTGAACTTGAACAGGTGCGTACCCTCACGCACGCACGCACGCACGCACGCACGCACGCACGCACGCACGCACGCACGCACGCACGCACGCACGCACGCACGCACGCACGCGCGCACCCACCCACAACCACCCGCCCGCCCACCCACCCGACACGCGCACGGTGAGGTTGGTGGCCAGCTCCTCCCACACCAGCTCCATGGGCAGGCAGATGTACTCGCTGCCGCCTGCGGTGGGTGGGTGGCGGGTTACATTCATGATTTGTTGAAATGAGATGACGTTGACAGGTTGGGATGGGGGGTTGGCGCGCGCGTAGGCCCGCCATTGCCCAGCATGCCCGCCTATTTTAATGTCTTTCCCATCGCCTTTCCAACCAGCCCCACCACCCTACACCGCCCACCTGGCAGCGAGTACTCGACGCTGCACGCGTACGTCTTGCGCGGCACCGGCGGCCCGCAGCCGCCGCCGCCCATGTTGTTCAGCAGCGCCAGCAGCCGCGCGCCGCCGCCGCCGCCCGCCGCCGCCATGCCGCCGCACCCGCTGCCGCTGCTGGCGGGCCCGCCCGTGCCGCTGTTGCTGTTGCTGCTGCCGCCCGCCCCCGCCAGCGCACCCGACGTGTCGTCGCTTCCCACGGTGCCGCTCGCGGCGGCGCCGCCGGCGCCGGAGGAGCCGCTGGGCAGGGCAGAGGCGCGACCGTCGCCCGCCGCCGCCAGGACCGCCGCCAGCGGCCCCGCCACAATGGTGTGCTGGTTGCTGCCGCTGGCGGCGGTGATGCCGCCGGAGCCGCCGCCGCCGCCGGCTGTAGCCGTGTTCGGGGCGGCTGTAGCAGCGGTGGCCTGCTGCAGCCGCTCGGGGTGGTCCAGCAGCTGCAGCCGCTGCGCCATGGCTGCCATGAGCATGTCCCTGTTGTGTGGGCGGCAACAGGAGGAGGTGGCAGTCATGATACTTAAGGGGGAGGGCTACGAAGGGAGCTGTATTATATACAGGCGCGCCGGGCTGCCAGAGACCGGACCGCAGGTGAGCGCCCAACACGGCACGCGCTAGACGCTCTGCCAATGCAGCCTCCCTCCAACTCCCACACACACGGTCCCCCCCCGCAACGGCAGACCAGACCAGACCCACAACCGCTCCACCCCACCCGACCCACATGGGCGGCCCGTGCCCGGGCGGCTCCGCCGCCAGCGCCGCCAGCCGGTCGTTGGACAGGAACGGCAGCCGCACGCCGCGGAACAGCTGCCGTACGGTGGCGTCGTCCAGCTTGTGGCGCCGAACATAATTCTGTACGAACAGCAGTACCTGCTCCTCCGTCTGTACGAACAGCTGCGGGTGGTCCAGGATCTCCTGGATCACCTGTGTATGGGTACGTGCGGGTTTGTGTGCGTGTGTTAGATAACACGAGAGGGGGAAACACGCAGACTGTGTATGCAATGCGTGAACGGTGTGAGTGCGGTGTGCGTCGTGACGGAGGAAGCAGGGCAGCGACATAGCTGCGCATCAAGGTGCTACATCCCCCAATGGTTGATTTCGGAATGAATTGGAAGTGACTACTCCCGCCCAGCCACCCACCCACGCCGTCGCCGTTGCCCCACCGCCACCCGCACCACCCCCGCCCCAGCCCCCACCCGCCCCCACTCCCGCCCCCCTCTCCTCCTCTCCCCACCCGCCCCCGACACCCTCCCCGCGCCGCTCACCTCCACCGGCAGGCCGTCTGTGGACTTGGCGCAGCAGAGGTTGAAGGAGGTGGCCACCAGGGTGGCGCAGGAGGTGCGGAAGGCATCACAGTTGTACTGCACCGCCTGGCGCAGGAAGGACAGCGCGTTGCTGGGCTCCAGGCTGTTCTGCGCGAAGTCGGCGCAGAAGTCCTGGGGGTGGGGGCGGGGGGGGGGGGGCGGGAGGGGGGGGAAGAGGGGAGGGGGCTGTGTGGGCTGGCGAACGGATGCAAGCAGCAACTCCCACACGACCCTAGGCATGGACGGCCACTCCGGCCACTCGCCCACACCTGCTCGCCCACGCCCACGCCCACACACCTGCACGCCCGCGCCTACGCCCCCGCCCCCGCCCGCACGCCCACACGCCCACGCCTGCACGCCCACGCGCACCACACCCGCGCCCACCTGTATGGCGGGTATGAGCAGCTCCCGGGACGCCGCGAACAGCGCCAGCACGTTGGCGTCCGTCAGCGTGATCTCCTGCAGACGGGGTTGCAAAGATGGAGTTGGGAGTGGTAAACACCTGACACAAGATAAACCAACCGTACTAGACAGGGCACAGTCAAATGCAACTGCGGCAATGCAACCATGCCTCCAGCCCGCTCTGCCCGCCAGCCCTGGACAACCAGCGGTCGTGTGCGGGTGCCGTCATTGCCGCCCCTCGGGCCCCCTCACGCCAGCCGGCCCCCTCGCCTACGGCGCTCCCAGCTCCAGCCCCGGCCGCCTAACGCCTGCCGCACTGCCCTTGCCGCGGGGCCGCGAGTGCGCCCCTTTGTACCCAACCTAAACCCCACGGCCCTTACCTAATAACTCTCTATCTACCTCTGTTAGCCACCAAACGCCTGCCGCACTGCCCTTGCAGCGGAGCCGCGGGGGCGCCCCTTTCTCCCCAATCTAAAGCCGCTCATCGCCATCATCTCCATCAAACGCCATCAATCGCCATCCGCCCGAAGGTCCTTATCAATGACTAATAACTCTAATCACCTTACCTCTGTGTAGAAGTAGTCAATCAGCAGCGGCCACGTGTCGCCGCTGTCCTCGAAGCGAAGCACGATGCGCCGCGCCGCGCCCTCCGCAAAGTCCGAGCACAGCGCGCGCCGAAAGAACTCGCCTGCGCGGGTGGTGGTCGCCGGGGGCGGCGGCGGGGGCGGTGTGGGTGCTCTGGGGTTGAAGCAGGCAGGCAGGTCAGCGGCGTGCGGCGCGGGTTTGGTGTTGTGGACGTGGGGTGGCGCGGGTTACGGGGCTGCGCGTGAGCCCGACAGCACACGCCCAACGCCCCACGCTGAAAGTGTGGGTGCCCGCGTGCGCAGACCACCCATTGCCATGGCCTGGCAAGACGCTCACACCGTGTCGCAGGAAGCAGGGAGCATCCGGGAAATGTGCGGAGGCGAACGGCCAGCGCCGTGGTTTGCGGTGCTCAACGGCGCGAGTGCTGTATGCCCATGACTCACTGTGGTACGCCAGGAGCAGGCCATGGAGATGGTACTCCTGGCCGTTGGGCCCCACGACCTGCGGCGCGGCGACGCGATGATCACAGTGAGTGCGTGTGTGTGTGTGAGAGAAAGAAGGAGCGACAGCGGCGGAGGCTGTGTGCCGCAGGGTTTTGCAGGCGGCGTCGGCAGCGCGCTCAAGGGGCCAGCTCAGGGGCTGCGTCGGTTCGAGCAAAACCCCCCGCTGACGGACAGCACCGGTGACGCGCCCGCCCGTTCCCTCAGCCGCAGCAGACTCAGATCGCCGACTTGAGGACTTACGGTGCAGTCCGCCAGCTCGGACGTCTTCAGAAAGTCGAGGAATCCGTTGCCGAATCGACCGCCATACCGTTTTGCCCGCACGATGCGACCCCCTGCCGATAGCATTTGCTCCCCACCATCTGCCCGGCCCAAGCTCGCATAGCTTGGCGAGGTGGGGACAGGCATGTTGTCAACAAAAAAGCCTCTGTGACTCCAAGCCAAACCGCCGGCTTATACGCACTAGGAGCTCATCGTTATAGGTTTAGAAGGTTGCGCTAGAGTTCCATCGTATTCAGCGGCTGCAACAAACCGACCGAAAATCTTGTCGCTGCCGCAAAAGAGGGCTGCTAGCTTGTGGCGAGCACTGAATAGTTATTATGTATTGCTCATATGTGCTCGGAAAGCTGCGGACTTGGTTTTTTACAGCGGCCGAAAACCTGGTCTGCATGATGCATTTGGCCGGGGTTCGCCCGCTCTCTCCGGCCCATGACCCGGTCATGCTGAGTTACCCAGCATTTGCATGCTCGATAGGCTGTTGTAAAAATCTGTTCGGAGTAAGCCCAGAAACCTCACTGAAGTTCCTCAATTCAGCAGAGCGGAGCCTCGATTTTGCAGTCTGACGACGCCTACTTTTGTTTGAGCTATCAAAGCAGACTTTTGATACCGGCTGCGGACTGCGAGGCCGTCCAGAGCTTTGCGTCTTGCTGGCTGTGCCGGGAGCGACAGCGCTGCGGGGGTACATTGCGGCGGGCTGCGGATGGACTTTTGATTACAGTTCAAATAAAAAGCATTGCTCACCGGTGCGTGACCGGGGTGAGGCAGGGCTGGCCGTCCAGATTGCGTGTGCGCGGGCGGGAGTGAGGCTTGCCAGGACCGCAATCGTAGCGGCGTGCTCGCAATGAAGTATCAAAAGCATGTCACGCCTATTGCGGCGCTCGCGGGCTTGAGACGTGGCCGCGCGGGCGGGCGTGGGGCGGTGGCGAGGGGTGCGCGGCGGTCGACCGTTGCGCCCAACTGCAGCTGATTCCCCAGCTCTTGCGCGCGCACGCCTTTTCCCCCACACACTCTCAAGCACTTTTTGGACAGGACTTCCAGCAAGCACTGTGTGTTGGCCCAGCCCTAGCCGCAGCCGAGGCCAGCCGTCATTGATCCGTTGGGGGGGGGCGGGCGGGTATCATGCGTGTGCGGCTGCAGCGATCGACCAGGCCGCCCGGGCCCATTACAGCACTGCCGACATTCATGTTGCACCACACCGGTGTGCCGACTTTGCACCACAGGCCCACTAGCTCCAGCGCGGCGCCCATGCCCAGCCGGCGCTGCCAGCGCCGGCGTTGAGCGCGCGGCAGCAGCACACCCGGAGAGCGCACCCGGAGGGGCAAGCGCCGCAGCCGCGCACGCTAGCAACAGCAGCAGCGGCGTTCGCAGCCACAGTCGCAGCGCGCAGCCATGTCGCGCGGCCGGCGCCGCGGCGGCGACGACGACGAGGACTGGGCGGAGGAGGCGGAGGCGGACGACGTGGTGTCGGACGAGGATGACGACTTTGACCCAAATGCCGAGGAGGACGAGGACGAGGGGGCGGGCATAATCCCGGGTATGGCGCACGCGGTGCATGTGGTGGCCACGCCGGGCGCCGCGCCGCCGCCCGAGTACGGCGAGTACGAAGAGGAACCGCCGGACAGCGAAACGTCGGACGACGAGAACGACGAGGACTTTGACGGCGGCAAGCGCCGCGGCGGCGCCAAGAAGGCGCGCGGCGGCACCGGCCGCGGGCCGGGCCGGCCGCCAGGCAGCGGCAAGCGCAAGGACGACGACGGCGACGGCGGCGGGCGGGGGCGGGGGCGCGGCCGCGGCCGCGGGCGGGGGCGCTGGGGCGGGCGCGGCGCCGCCACGCCGGCCCTGCCCGGCGGCTCGGGCACGGGGCCGTCGAATGAGCGCTACCGGCGGATCGCGCGCGACATGGCTCGGCGGACGGGCCTGAACATTGACGCGCCCGCGCCGCCCACGCCGCCGCCGGAGGTGCAGGCGCAGCTGCTGGCGGCGCAGCAGGCGGAGGCGCAGGCGCAGGCGCAGCAGGAGGGCGAGGGCGCGGCCGGGGAGGGCGCGGAGCGGGGCACGCCGCCGCCGGCGCCCCGGCCGCCGCGGCCCGACCCCAACTGCCCGTACGAGCGCCGGTACGAGGAATTCGTACTGGCGGAGGCCAAGGAGCTGCGGGCGCGCAACGGCGCGGTGAGTGCATTATGTGCGGGCCCGTCGCGTCGCGGTTGTGGGTGATGGTGGTGGTGATGGTCGTGAGGTCGTGGTGCCGCGGGGTCGTGAGGGGGCGTGGGTGGGCCGGTGGTCAGGAAGCGCGGACCTGCGTCGCCGGTGCAGCCGGCGTACCGGCTGGCGAACGCGGCTGCATGCGCCTGCGCGCGCCGCATGCACGCCGAGCCGGCTTTGAGTCTAACCCGATACCGCCCACCCGCACGCGGGGCGCATGTGCTGCACGTGCCCCTGCACCCCCTCGTACCACCACCAACACATCGAACCTCTCCCCGCCACCCCTCCTCCCGCCCCTCCCCGCCTCCCGCCCCTCCCCGCCGCCTCCCCCGCCGCCAGGGCAACGCCGCGCCGTACGCGCCGCCGCGCAACAAGACGCACTGGGACCACGTGCTGGAGGAGATGGAGTGGCTGGCTAAGGAGTTCATCAAGGAGCGCGGCTGGAAGCAGAAGCAGGCCAAGCGCTGGTCGGCGCACGCCATCAAGTCCAACCTGTCGCTGGAGAACCGGCACGCGCACCGGCTGCAGCAGGAGGAGGCGGCGGCGAGGAAGACCGCCAAGAACGTGGCGGCGCAGGTGGGCGTGGGGGTGGGAATGGGTTGGGTGGGAATGGGGTGGTGGGGATGGGGTGATGGGAATGGAGGCCTGGGCTGCGGCTCAGGGCTGCCGGGGCGCGGGGGCGCAGGAGGCAGGGCCCGTTGGGGCGGATGGCAGGCGCTGTGCTTGGGTGCGCCGCTGTGCCCAGCTCGCTTTGCCTAGCACCAGCCACCACTCGTCCATCGGCCCCCCCTCTTAAACACCTTGTCAACATGGCCTCATAACTGCCGTATTTATGAATGGAACCTGCCACCCTTCCCATCGGCGCAGATCGCGCTGTTCTGGACCAAGGCGCGGCGGGTGGTGGCGACCAAGGTGGCGCTGCAGGTGCGGCACGTGGCACGCAGGGCGGCGGCGGCGGCGGCCGGCGGCCCTTGGGGGCTTGCGCCTGGGAACAGGGGCAGGAGTCCGGAGCGGCACGCGGGGCTGCATTGCTTGTCACACCCTTGCAACCCTGACACGCCCTCCGCCTCCTCCGCCTCCCCCTCACCCTACGTACCATCGTTGCAACCCCCTTTCCCCTCCTGCCCCCCAAACACCCCCTAACCAGGTGGAGGCTCGCAAGAAGGCTGTGATGGACCGGCACCTGGACCTCATTGTGGGCCAGACCGAGAAGTTCAGCAAGATGCTGGCAGCCAACCTCAACGCCGGCGCGGCGGAGGGTGAGCGCGGGGCGGGTGGAGTAGCCATTCATACGCACTGGGCTTTGTAGGCCGGGTTGTGCATGCCAGACCAAGCTAAACCAACCTAACTAGACGGGGGTAACCGTGCATGCGCACGACATTGTGAAGGGGGCGGGCTCGGCGATTGCGATGGGCACTCTGGGGACGGCGGCACAATTCAACAGCCGGCCCCGCCCCTGGCGCACAAGCCGTGGCCTGAGACCAGTCCCCTGCTGCCTGTTGTGCCGTGTGCCAGACTCCGATGAGGAGGAGGAGCGCGGCCGCAAGCGGCGGCACCACCGCGCCGGCTCAGCGGAGGACGAGGAGGAGGAGGAGGAAGAGGAGGAGCAGGAGGAGGAGGAGGGCGGCGAGGGCGAGCAGGAGGGCGAGGAGGCAGCAGGCGAGGGCGAGGACGCGGACGCCAAGCCGCGCCACAAGCCCGCGCTCGTGGAAACGAAGCGCGAGCCGGGGGCGGGCGAGGAGCCGGAGGACGAGGAGGCGGCGGCGCGGCGGCAGCAGATGCGCAAGCGCAAGTCCGTGACCTTCAAGGAGCCCGCGCAGGACGGCGAGTGGGACGAAGGCGCGGAGGGCGCGGAGGGTGCGGGCGGCGCGGGGCCGTCGGGCAGCGGCGCCGGCCCCAGCCACGTCGCCATCAAACGGGAGCCGGGCCTGCCGGAGGAGGAGGAGGGTGCGGAGGAGGAGGAGGAGGAGGCGGGTGAGGAGCCGGAGGCGAGGGAGCCGCGGCCCAAGCGGCAGCGCACGGCGGCGGCGGCGGCGGACGGCGGCGGCGCCGCCACTTCGGCGGCGGCCGTGAAGGCCGAGCCCGAGTCCGGCGTGGACCTTGAGGCGCTTGCGTCAGAGGAGGATGAGGAGGAGGAGGAGGGAGGGGCGGCGGCTGGCGAGGGCGGCGCCGCGGCTGCGGCTGGCGGGCCGGCGGCGGGCGGCCCGGCGGCGGCGGCCGGCGGGCCGGCGGCGGCAGCCGAGGCGCCGGCCGCCAAGGCCAGGGCTGCCGGCGAGGATGAGGACGAGGAGTACGACCGGGAGGCGGATGACTCGGCGGTGGGTGGCGACCGCGAGTGCGCAAGGGCTCGACCGGCCTGCAAGCACTGCTGCACCGGCTTGTTAAGTTATTTACCGTTCTCATGTCCCCTCTCTAACTAATGATGAATGTACCCCCCCTGTCTACGCTGCTTCACTTCTGTGTACCATCTTTGCAACCCCCCAGGACGACGAGACCACGCTGGACGCGGAGCAGGCGATGGCGGACGCGGAGGCGGGCGAGGGCGAGGAGCCGGCGCCGGAGGAGGAGCTTGCGGACCTGGGCGCGGAGGTGGAGGTGCCTCTGGAGGAGCTGCTCGCGAAGTACTACAGCGGGCCCAAGCACCACACCTTTGTGGTCAAGGAGACCACGGACGCATCGGCGCTGCCCGGCGCGGCGGCGGCGGGCGTGAAGGTGAGGGCGCGGGTGGCGTAGCGCCCGTTAGCGGGATGCCGTGAAGCGGCCTGGTGAGGCCGGCTGTGTTAGATACACGAGAGGGGGAACACGCAGACTGTGTATGCAATGCTTCGGCGTGCCACCGTACCGTGTTACCCGGCGCGCTCGGCTTAGCAACTCAAGCGTGCGACCTCGGCCGCCCCATTCCGTTGCGCTGCAGCTGCCGACGTCGGGTGGACCTGCCGGCGCAGCCGCCGGCGGCGCGGCCGGCCCCAGCAGCAGCGGCGCGGCGGGCCCGTCCACGTCTGCGCCAGCTCCTGCGGCGCCGACAGTGCCTGCACCGGCATCCGCACCGGCAGCTCCTGAGGCCGTGGCGGCGGCAGCCCCCGAGGCTGCTGCTGCGGCGGCACCGCCCGCGGCTGCGTCGGAAGCGGTGGCGGCTGGTCCGTCCGGCGCCGGAGCGGGACCGTCCGCCGCCACAGTCCACGAGGGCGCTGCCGACGGCGCGGGCCCGTCTTCCGCAGGCGCTGGGCCGTCTTCCGCAGGCGCTGGCCCGTCTTCCGCTGGCGCTGAGCCGTCCTCTGCGGGAGCGGGGCCGTCTTCTGCGGGCGCCGAGGGCGAGGACGGCGGCGCAGTGGCGGAGCACGAAGCGGACGAGGAGGGCGGTGAGGCCGAAGAGGGCGGCGAGGAGGCGGAGGAAGAGGAGGACGACGGCAAGGAGGAGGTGGAGGGGCAGGAGAAGGAGTACGAATACAACGAGGCGGAGGACGTGGTAAGCAAGGGTGGGGTGTGAGCAGGGGTGGGTGGGCGGGGGTGTAGTGAGGGGTGCGTGGTAAGGGTTCGCGTGTGGTGCGGCAGGCGGTGGCGGTGGCGGTGGCGTGCGTGCCTGCGGCCGGGGCGGCTGGCACCGGGCGGGCAGCATGCGGCATTGCGGTTACAGGGCTGCTGACGGGAATGTCGGAAGATGGGGGCACCGCGGCGGAGGCTTCAGCTGAGGGTTCCTCGGGCCGCCCGACAGCTCTCCTGCACATGCGCACATGCATAGTCGCATGCCAACCACACCACCTCACATGGCAGCGCTCTCCTCCCGCGCCCGCCCCCAACCCCCCAAAGGACGACGAGACCACGCTGGACGCGGAGCAGGCGATGGCGGACGCGGAGGCGGGCGAGGGCGAGGAGCCCGCGCCGGAGGAGGAGCTTGCGGACCTGGGCGCGGAGGTGGAGGTGCCTCTGGAGGAGCTGCTCGCGAAGTACTACAGCGGGCCCAAGCACCACACCTTCGTGGTCAAGGAGACGGACGCCGCCGCCCTGCCGGGCGCCGCCGCCGCTGGCGTCGCGAAGCCGGCGGGCGGGCGCCGGGAGCGCCGGCCGCGCGGCGAGGGCGCTGCAGGCGCCGGTGGAGCGGCGGGCGTGGAGGGCGGCGCTGCCGGCGTTGAGAAGGCGGCTGTGCGTGTGAAGGAAGAGCCAATGGAGGTCGACACGCCGGCTGCTACAGCCGCTACCGCCGCCGCTGCCGCTGCTACTGCTACTGCCGAGGGCGCGGAGGAGACTGAGGAGGAGGCGGAGCGGCGGCGCGCGGCGGCGGTCGCTGCCGCCACCGCCCGCGCCGAGGCGGCGCGCCGCGCCGCCGAGGCGGAGGAGGAGGCGGAGGCCAAGAGGACCGGCGGCGCCGCAGGCGCCGCCGCCGCCGCCAGCAAGCGCGGCGCCGCGGGCGCCGGCGGCAAGGCCGCGGAGGGCGACCAGTCCGCGCTCGCGGCCGTGGCCTCGGACGCCGCCGCCGCGCAGCCCACCGGCACCACGCTGTCCACCACCAAGGTGCTCACGCCCGTGCCCTTCCTGCTCAAGTTCCCGCTGCGCGAGTACCAGCACATCGGGCTGGACTGGCTGGTGACGCTGTATCACAAGAAGATCAACGGCATCCTGGCCGACGAGATGGGGCTGGGCAAGACCATCCAGACCATCTCGCTGCTGGCGTACCTGGCCTGCGAGCAGGGTGGGTTCTGGGGGCCGGGTGGTGTGGAGGGTTGTGGGGTGGGTTGTGGTGGGGTGTGGGGTTGTGGTGGAGGTTGTGGTGTGGGTCGTGGGTGGGTGGGTGGGTTGTGACGGGGTGTGTGTGTGTGGTGGGTTGTGGGGTTGGGTTGTGGCGTGGGTTGTGGTTTGGGGTGGTTTGGGGTGGTTTGGGGTGGGTTTGTGGTGTGGGATGTGATGGGTTGTGGGGTGGGGTGGGTTGTGTTGTGGGGTGGGTTGTGGTTGCGGGTTGGCTGACGCCTGGAACGGTATGTTGGCGCTGCCGCGCTTCGCACTCAAACCGCCACCCTTCCTCCCCCCTCCCCCTCCATGGCCCCGCGCAGGCAGCTGGGGCCCGCACCTGATCGTGGTGCCCACCAGTGTCATGCTCAACTGGGAGATGGAGATCAAGAAGTGGTGCCCCGCCTTCCGGCTGCTCACCTACTACGGCAGCGCCAAGGAGCGCAAGGCCAAGCGCCAGGGCTGGTCCAAGCCCAACGCCTTCCACATCTGCATCACCAGCTACACGCTGGTGCTGTCGGTGCGTTGGGTGCGGAGTGTGGGGCGGGGCGGGGCGCGGGGTGGGGTTGGCGCATAGGCGCTGGTGCTGTCGGTGCGTTGGGCGGCGGGGGGCGGGGGGCGGGGTGGGTTGTAAACACCAGCCCAATCTAAACCAATGGGGCGCGGGGTGGGGTGCGGGGGCCGGGCGCATAGGCGCTGGTGCTGTCGGTGCGCACCGGGCGGGCGACGGAAGGCGGGGCGCGGGGGTTGCGAAAATTGCAGCATTGCAGCATGGGCCCACCGCTAGCATGTGCCTCTGTCCGCACGCACCAAGTGCCCACAGGCCGCCCTTGCTTTCTGACCTCATCCATTTAAGCTACGCGCTGCGGCATCCTTGCTGATATGTGTTATACTGCTTTAAAATCCACGCCGGCATTATGATTACGACCCTTGCTGATTAATGCTGCTGCTGCTCCTTCTTATCGCAGGATGCCAAGATGTTCCGGCGCAAGAAGTGGAAGTACCTCATCCTGGACGAGGCGCACATGATCAAGAACTGGAAGAGCCAGCGCTGGCAGACGCTGCTGCGCTTCAACGCCAAGCGCCGGCTGCTCATCACGGGTGCGCGCGTGCGTGTGTGCCGCGTTCCGCGGCGCGCATGCGGGCTGCAATCAGCTACACGCTGCACAGTCAACTGACGCCGGGTTTCTTTGCTGCCGCAACACCGTGTGGACATCACCTCATCATGATTGCCTGTGAACGGCAAATCTCCCACACGCCACGCCGCACCTACTACGCACCCGCGCCCTCACCCGCACACCCGCGCCCGCCCGCACCCGCCCGCCCGCACGCCCGCCCAAACACGCAGGCACACCGCTGCAGAACGACCTGATGGAGCTGTGGTCGCTCATGCATTTCCTCATGCCCGGCCTGTTCGCCAGCCACGACCAGTTCCGCGACTGGTTCTGCAACCCGCTCACGGGCATGGTGGAGGGCAGCGAGGCCTACAACAAGGTGGGGGAGCAGGGGGGATTTGGCACGGTTTGGCACGCGTGTTGTGGGAGTGTGTATGTTGTGATGGGCCCGGGATAAATCTCTACACAGGTGAGTCTCACCACCTCCCGCCCTGCCGCCCGCCCTCACGCTGCTCCCTCCCGCCCCCCCCTGCAGCAACTGGTGGAGCGGCTGCACGGCGTGCTTCGCCCCTTCCTGCTGCGGCGCCTCAAGTCGGAGGTGGAGCGCCAGATGCCCTCCAAGCACGAGCACGTGCTGTACTGCAGGTGGGGGGAGTGCGTGTGTGTGTTGGACAACACACGGAAACCAAACCCGCCCAACAATGGCCGCTGTTACTTCCGCATACTTACACCGAGCTCCGCGTTGGAGCTGTTGCCTCGGTAGTCATACTTACCCGCAAATTGCCTGTAACCCAACCCATCGGGCGATCGACGAACGACCTGACCCCGACGTGCGCCCAGTGCGTTGCTATGCACCGCGTCGGCGACGCGCTAAAAACGTTTACCGGGCACAACTCCCCCCAGTCTCGTTCACTCCATATCCGTTCTCACCTATAGGCAAGAGCAAAATCGAAAGACATAGGGCGGCAGTGCGGAAGTGTCACGGGCATGCGAAATGGCGGTGGCGAGAGGGGGCGGCGTGCAGCTGGCAAGCTATCTAATGACCTAACACGCATCCCATTAACTATTTTAATGCCTGGAAAGGGGACGAGTTAGGGCCGACGAGGAAACATATAGTGTAGGCTGCATGGGGTTCCGTGGCGGGCGGCGGTTATGGAGACGGTGCTCGTGTTTGCCGAGGCCCGGGGCTGCAAACCCATGGGCGTGTGCGTGTGTGTGTGTGGGGGGGGGGAGGGGAGTGTCGTGTGAAGGCGCATGTCCCATGTCAGCAGAAAGCACAAGGAAGCCACCCGTCCTTTAATGCCAACCTGGCCCCAACCTCGTATCCGCCGCTCACCCATCCGCCCACGCTTTCCCACATCTTTGCAACCCACCCATCCACCCACACCCATTGTACTCAACGACACGCACCCCCTCAACCCACCTACACCCACGCTCCCCGCCACCCCCATCCAGGCTGTCCAAGCGGCAGCGCAAGCTGTATGAGGAGTACATGGCCAGCGCCGAGACGCGCAAGCGCCTGGAGACCGGCGGCTTCCTGGGCATGCTCAACTGCCTCATGTCGCTGCGCAAGGCAAGCTAGTATTGGAACTACCCGCCTGGCTCCTGTTTGCGATGCATGCGCTGTTGGCGATTCGGCCGCTCCCGTCCGCCCCTACATTTTCTAACCATCCCTGCACCCCCCTCCTCGCCGCCCCCATCCCCCGCAGGTGTGCAACCACCCCGACCTGTTCGAGGGCCGGCCCATCGTGTCCTCCTACGACCTGGTGCCGGGCCTCAGCCTGCAGGTGCGGCGGGGGTGTTGTGTACCAAGTAGGCGATCGAGTCGTCATTGTTGCACAGAGGAGCTGGGAGCTAGCCCTCCTGCCGGCGGCGGGCGTGGGCCGACCACACTCACTGACTGACAGCATCCAGGCCCGCACGTCCTGTCAAACCCGAGCACCTCTCCCACCCCACCGTCAACCCACCATAGGCCCACCATCACCCTGCCCCACTTCTCTTACCATCCTTGCAATGCCTCCCCCTGCCAACCCCGCAGGTCCCCTCCGCGGTCATGAACCCGCTCTACGCCTGGCCCGCGCCCGCCAAGCTGTCGCCCGCCCAGGCGGAGGCCATCGCAGAGGCGGCGGCGCACGGCCGCGGCGCGCCCGCGCCCTCGCCCGACTTCCAGGGTCCGCTGGAGCTAAAGCACCCCGCCTTCCGCCCCGCGGGCCACGTGGGCGCCTGTGGCAGCGCCAGCGTGTCGGGCCGGCTGGACGAGCTGCTGGCGGGGGCGGGGCTGCTGCTGACGGCGTGGGAGGGGCTGGCCACGTGGGAGGCGGAGGACGGCATGGCGCTCATGGTGCGTGTGGGGCGTGTGTGTGTGTGTGTGTGTGTGTGTGTGGAGGGGTTGCAAAGATGGTACATAGAAGTGTAGTGGCGTAGACAGCAGGCGTGGAGGCGTTCGTACCGATGACCGACGGTGCGTCCGCTTGTCCAGCGCCAGAGCCCGCCGCGGCGTCCCTCGTGGTGTTGGCTATAACTAATTCTACTTGGTATAAGCGTAGTGTGGGGGTGTAGGGATGTAGGGGTGGAGGGGTGAGGGGGAGGGTAGCCGTCCATGAGACGGTGGTTTGCAAATAATTTGAAGCGTTGGGGAGGGGGGGGGCGTGTGGGTGTGCGTGTGCGTGTGCGTGTGCGTGTGCGTGTGCGTGTGCGTGTGCGTGTGCGTGTGCGTGTGCGTGTGCGTGTGCGTGTGCGTGTGCGTGTGCGTGTGCGTGTGCGTGTGCGTGTGCGTGTGCGTGTGCGTGTGCGTGTGCGTGTGCGTGTGCGTGTGCGTGTGCGTGCGGGGGAGGCTGTGCGAGCCAGCAGGTAAGTTGGCAGGAGGTGTGAAGGCCAACGGCTCCGGGTGTCCAGCTTGGCGCTCACCTGCGCTATCACGTTGACGACGGCGGCTATCACGCACACGCACAAACCGCATACGAACTCGTGCATGCACACGATACAACGCCGGTTCCATTCACCGTGCCGCGTCGTGCCGCGCCGTGCCGTACGCAGGTGCCGTATGAGGCCATGGCGCGCGAGTGCGGCGTGCCCGAGTGGCCCGCCACCAAGGGCGACGCGGACGTGCTCGTCAAGGCGGCGGCGGCCGCCCGCGCCGCCGCCAACGCCGAGGTGGGCGGCGGCGGCGGCGCCGCCGCCGCCAGCGCGGCCGCCGGCGCGGCCGGGGCGCCGCTGGCGCTGACGCCGGCGGCGCAGAACCACCTGAGCCGGCAGTACGGGTGCGTAGCAACACCTATTCTCATTGTTACCACTGGTACTTCAGCCTCCCCGCGCTGTGCATGCCTTGATATTGCCTTTGATGAACTTGACGATAGGGACCAGTACCAGCCACTCGGCGACTCGGGTTCGTTGTGACCACATTGTGACTACACTTCCGTCGCTTCCCCATCTCGCCGCGCACAGCTCGCTGCTGCACGACCCCTCGCTGCTGCACGAATGCCTCTGACCGCATTGCTGTCATCACCACTAGCAATGACAACACTTCCCTCGTGCCCCTTGCGCCGCGCGCAGCTCGCTGCTGCACGACCCCGCCTACGCCGCGCTGGCCGAGTCGCTGGCCGAGCAGCAGCGCCGCGCCTCCGCCTGGCGCTCCAGCCGCCTGCGCCTGGCGGCGGCGCTGTCGGCGCAGCGCGCCGCCGCCGCCAAGCCGCTGTACGGCCGCAACCTGGTCGCGCTGCTGGCGGTCGCGCACGCCAACTGCACCGCGCTGCGCCGCGGCGCCGCCGCCGTCACCGACTACAACTGGGCGGACGTGCAGGCGGCGGCGGCCGCCGCCGCCGCGCCGCTCGTCACGCCGCTGGACGGCGGCGACGTGGCGATGGCGGAGGCGGCGGCGCCTCCGGCGGCGGCGCTGCAGCCGGTGGGGTGCTCCTCCTACCACATGCTGCCCTCGCTGATGGAGGAGGTGGCAGTCACCTACACGCAGCGCGCGGCCGCCATCGACCCCGTGCTGCGCGAGTTCATGTTCGTCATCCCGCGCGCGCGCGCGCCGCCGCCCGAGGTGTGGTGCAGCCGCCCCGACGCGGACGAGCTGCGCGCGGTGGCGCGGCGGCGGCAGGCGGCGCTGGCCGAGTGGTGCGCCGCGGCGGGGCCGCTGCGGCTGGCGTTTGTGCGGCAGCAGCTGTTCTTTCCGGACAAGCGCCTGATCCAGTACGACTGCGGCAAGCTGCAGGTGCGTGCGGGTGTGTGCGTGGAGGGGGGGGGGGGCAGCTGGGGATACGGAAATGCTTGGTGCGCTTTAGGGTGGGAACGTGGGAACGTGGGAACGTGGGAACTTGGGAACGTGGGAACGTGGGAACGTGGGAACGTGGGAACGTGGGAACGTGGGAACGTGGGAACGTGGGAACGTGGGAACGTGGGAACGTATGCGGCGATTGGGAAATGGGAATGCATGCGGTGTGTAGGGCGGTGGGTCACGCACGAGCGAGTGAATGCGGCGCATGCAAATGGCCGGCCGCTGGCGTGTGCGTGGGGCCAGGCTGTGGGCGGTGGCGGGAAGACGCGGTGCTTGGAGGCGGAGGCGGGCTGGTGTGTGCGTTTGCGTTTGCATGGCTGCCTCTCTCCTCGTTTTGCCCAAACCGACCAACCGAATGACCACACGCGCACCCCTGCCCCCTCCCTCCCCTCCCTCCCCAGGAGCTGGCGGTGCTGCTACGCAAGCTCAAGGCGGGCGGCCACCGCGCGCTCATCTTCACGCAGGTGGGCGTGGGCGTGGGCGCGGGCGTGGGCCTGTTTCATTCAAGGACGCACGGTGCAAAAACTGGCCCTGCGCAACAATGACAATTCAGCCCTGCCTGGAGCGCGGATGAGCTTAGTGGGTGTTTTCTTACTGACAATCACCCACGCACGTCTCCTGCGCCCCTTGACTCCCGAGGTGTACCGCCTGCATGTACGGCATGTACGGCAGGCATGTACGGCTGCTTGATGCACATGTACGGCTGCTTGATGCACATGTACGGCTGCTTGATGCACATGTACGGCTGCTTGATGCACATGTACGGCACGCACATGTACAACATTCGCTGTTGCAGATGTCCAAGATGCTGGACGTCCTCGAGGTGTTCCTCAACCTGCACGGCCACACCTACATGCGCCTGGACGGCGCCACCAAGCCCGAACAGCGCCAGATCCTCATGCAGCGATTCAACACCGACCCCAAGGTGACGGCGGCGCGTGGCGGGGCGTGGGGCGTGGCGTGGCGGGGCGTGGCGTGGCGGGGGGCGTGGCGGGGGATGTCCAGGGGTACATAATGGCGTGTGTAGCTGTCCATGCGAATGAGTTTGTGTAGTATCGACCCAACGGCGAGGGGGAGTTATAACACCTACCTATAAGCAAACCCACGAGCAACCCTCCTAATTACCAAGCCATTCAACCACACAACCACCAACCACCACACAAACACACGCAACCACGCACGCAGATCTTTGTGTTCATCCTGTCCACGCGCTCGGGCGGCGTGGGCATCAACCTCACGGGCGCCGACACGGTCATCTTCTACGACAGCGACTGGAACCCGGCCATGGACGCGCAGGCGCAGGACAGGTGCCACCGCATCGGCCAGACGCGAGAGGTGCGCAGCAGGGGGTGGGTCGGTGTGGAATAGCCGTCCATGCGGAAGGTGTGTGGGTGCATGGGTGGGGGCGGCAGGGCTGTGTGCGCGTGGGGCGGGTGGCCCGCTCGCTCGTCTGTGGCGGGGGGGAATGGCTTTCCTTGTGGCTTCGGCGGCTTGTTGTTATCCCTGGAGTCTGACACAGCTTTGCTCGCGTCCGTACACACATGCACGGCCCGTGACCCCGCGACTGCCGCCCCGCTTACACCCCTCACCCACACCACCTCACCACCCACACGCCTGATTCGGGAATTAGAAAAAAGTGCTCCACCCTCACCACCCTCCCCCCCCCACACACACCCACCCATACACCACCCCCTCGCCCAGGTGCACATCTACCGCCTGGTGTCCACCAACACCATCGAGGAGAACATCCTGCGCAAGAGCGACCAGAAGCGGCAGCTGGACTACCTCGCCATCCAGTCGGGCGGCTTCACCACAGACATGCTGGCGCAGGTGCAGTAGGGCGGGGCGGGGCGGGGTGGGGGGTGGGGGATGGGGTTGCAAAACTTTGGGAAGGTATGGGGTGGGCGGGGTGGGGTGGGGTGGATGGGGCGGGGATGCTTCACCACAGACATGCTGGCGCAGGTGCGCGGGGCTGCGGGATGGGCGGGGTTGCAGTTTCAGAAGAAGGGGAGGCGGTGGGAGGCGGGCAGGTGGGGAGGTGTGAGTGCTGCGTGGAGGGGGGGACCGATGTTTGCCAGTGGTGGGGTTATGCGGAGGGGGAGGGGGGCGGTTGCTGCGGGGCGCTGGTGGGAACTGCAGTTGGAGGAGGAGGCGATAGCCGCCCGTGGCACGCGTTGCTAACCCCAACCCCCCAACCCGACCATCACACCAACCAACAGCTGAACCTGGCGGCGCACAGGGGCGGCGGCGCGGGCGCGGGCGCAACCCATAACCCACAACTCACCCCTAACCCCAACCCCCGACCCCATCGACAGCTGAACATAGCGGCGCTCATGGGCGGCGGCGCGGCCGCGGCGGGCGCGGGCAGTGGCGCGGGCGGCCCCTCGGCGGAGGACCTGAAGGCGGCGCTGCGGCGGGTGGAGGACGTGGATGACGCGGTGGCGGCGGCTGAGGCGGAGAAGGAGGCGGACGAGGAGCTGGACGAGTTCAGGAAGGACCCGCCGCCGGGCGCCGCCGGCGGCGAGGCCGGCGGCGACGGCGACGACGACGACAAGGTGCGTGGGGGCTGGGGCTGGGCTGGGGTGGGAGTGGGGGGTTGGGTGTTGCAAAGATGGTGCAAAGAAGTGTGGCAGGGCAGACAACGGGCGAGGGGGGGCAGGGGGCGGGGCGGGTCCGCCTCGTGGCCTGCCTGGCTGACTCCGAGGCGGCAACTGTCGAACCGCACCCGACATACCAACCTGGCCTGACCCCATCTGACCTGGCCTGGCAACGGTTGCACCGCGCCCCGGCAGGACGACGAGGGCGGCACGCAGGGCGGCAAGGACGCCGATGACGAGGGCAAGCAGGTGCGGTGTTTTGCTTGGCTGGGAGCATTGCGTTGGCTGGGAGCCCAGAATGGGTGGATGCAGGGCGGTGACTTACTCGACACTTGTTAGCTAGATCGATCGCGGCAGCGCCAGACCGGGCCGCATGGATCAAAGCGCCTGTTCTGGCGCCGGCACACACACTGACAGCCTCACCAACACATCCACAACCACAACCGCAACAACCCCCACAGGGCGCCAGCTCCTCGCTGCTCGCGGACATTGACGCCGACATGCTCAAAGCGCTGGCGGGCGCCGGCGCCGGCGGCGGCGGCGGCGAGGGCGGCGCCGCCGGCGACGACCTGGAGGGCCTCATCGGCGGCGCCGCCGGCGCCGGCGGCGGCGCCGCCAGCGCCACCGACATCCTGCAGCGGCTGCAGACCGGGCTGCGGCCCATCGAGCAGTACGCGGTGGGTGGCGGGGTGGTGGGGGGTGGGCGGTGGGTGGCTGTTCCTGCCTCCTGCCTCTTGAGGCAGCGCCATGCCAGGGGGTCCGTTGCCAGGGGGTCCGTTCATGGGGTCCGTTGCCAGGGGGTCCGTTGCCAGGGGGTCCGTTGCCAGGGGGTCCGTTCATGGGGTCCGTTGCCAGCTGTCCACCCCCGCTGTCGCCCTAGTCCTTGTGATACCCTGCTGCGAGTCAACGCCCGGCCACACAAATTAACAAATTTAACAAATTAAATTCTCTCCCATTAAACTTCCATCTTAATTAATCCCGGACGTAATCCCCTCCCCCTCCCTGACGGCCCAGGTGCGGCTGCTGGAGGACCTTCACCCGGTGGACATCGAGGGCGAGGCCGGCCGCGCCATCGCGGAGCTGAAGGACGAGGACTGGGAGCTGGACGCCATGCAGCGCCGCCAGGAGGAGGCAGACGAGGAGGCGGCGTCCGCATCCGACGAGGACAAGCTGGTGCGGGGCGGCTGGGCTGCGTGCGGGCATGGGGGAAAGGCGTGTGTGTATGGGCGTGTGTGTGTTGAAAACAAAAACAACAAACGGAACAATTCCGGCATGTGTGTGTATGGGTATGGGTGTGCCTGTGCCTGTGGCTGTCTGCAGCTGCGGTGGTGGCGGGTGTGCTGTGTGTGTTCGTGTCCTGACCCTTGTCCCGACCGCGGCCCGCGCCTCCTGTGTGCCCCAGGTGGAGGATTGGGACCGCGAGGCCGCCACGGAGGCGTACCAGGTGAGGAACGGCATATGATCGCTCGATATTGCTCTTGCACACGAATACCGGTCTTGCAGCTTTTGTTGTCAAGGCACCACGTTCAGCGCGGCTGGCTCACTTGTTTTCCTGCCGGCGCCCGTCTTTCACCCGTTTCTCACCCGTCTCTCACCCGCCCACCCACCCCACTCTACCCCACCTTACCCACCCGCCCACGCCCCGCAGGAATACGCGGTGCTTGTGGAGGAGCACCTGCGCGAGCGCGAGGCCGCGGAGGCGGCGGCGGCGGCGGCGGCGGAGGCCGAGCACGCGCGGCTGGTGGCGCTGGCGGCGGAGAACGGCGGCGTGCTGGCGGCGGCGGAGGTGGCGGCGGCGCTGGCGATGGGCGTGACGCTGCCGCCGGGGGTGGTGGTGCTGGGCGCCGACGGCCAGCCGGTGGCGGTGGAGGCGGCGGGCGGCCGCGGCCGCGGGCGCGGACGGGTGAGTTGGGCCGTGGGGCGGGTTAGGGCGGGTGGGGTGCTCGTGGAATGCGCGATGTGGGTAGGCGCGTCGGGACAGGACATGCACACCGGTGGTCCACCCGCCCATCATGCCATGATCCGGCGCATGTGGCTGACTGCCTCGACTGCGTGACCCCGCAGGGTCGGGGCCGCGGGCGCGGGCGCGGGCGTGGCGGCGACGGCGGCGAGGCGGCGGCGCCTGGCTCGGAGGCCGCCGCCGCCGGCGGCTCCGGGCGCGGCGGCGGCGGCCACGGCCGCGGCGGCCGGCGGCGCGCCTCTGTGCCCAAGGGCGGCTACGCTGAGTCCAGCGGCGAGGAGGAGGAGTTTTACGGCGACGACAGCGACGAAGACGGCGCCGGCGTCACCGTCGCGGCGACTGCGACCAAGCGCACCACCCGCGGCGCCGCCGCGGTGACCGGCACGCCGCCGCCGCCGGGCGCCGCCGCCGCCGCCAACGGCGGTGGCGTGCCGCACGGCAGCACCAGCTGGATGGCTCTGGCGGTGACGGACGCGCGCTCGCCGGCGGCGGCGCCGGCGCCGCCGCCGCTCTGGAGCCCGGCCTGGGACCCGGCGCTGTGCAGCGCGGTGTCTACGGTCATGGACCGCACGGCGACGGCGCCGCCGCCGCTGAGCTCCATTCCCTGGGCGGCCGTGTGCACCGGCGTGCTGGCGGCGGTGCGCACCGCCGCCGCGGCGGAGGGCGCGCCGCCGCCGCCCGGCGCTGTCAGCGCGGAGCGCTGCCGCCGGCGCTTCGCGCAGCTGCTTGCGGCGTTCCGGCCGCACCTGGCGGCTGGCGGCGGCGGCGCGGCGGCGGCAAATGGCGGTGGCGGCGGCGGCGGCGGCGCGGCGGCGGGCGTGGCGAACAGCAGCGCGGCGCTGCTGGGAGACCTGCGCGAGAACCTGTCGAGGGCGGTGGACGGTCTCAGCCGCGAGGCGTTGCAGGTGCGTGGCGTGGCGTGGCGTGGCGTGGCGTGGCGTGGCGTGGCGTGGCGTGGCGTGGCGTGGCGTGGCGTGGCGTGGCGTGGCGTGGCGTGGCGTGGCGTGCTGCAGCCGCCGCCGGGAGTAGCTACTGCTTTGACTTGCGGGGCGGCATGCGGCCGAGGCCGAGCAGCGCTCGTGCTGCTTCCAAGCTGCTGTCTCTCCGCCTGCTACTGCTGCAACTGCTGCTGTCTGCGTCCCCAACCTGCTGCCTGATCTGCGCCCTGTGCACAAACACGCCGCCTCGCACCCCTCACGCCCCTCGCACCCCCCTCGCACCCCCCGCACCTCCCGCACCCTTACCTCCTGCAGGTGCTCAACAGCAGCGTGAGCAGCGTGCTGCGGCCGCAGCACGTGCTGTTCGGCCAGCCCTGCGCCAACGGGCTGGTGTCCATGCTGCAGGTGCGGCCGCCGCGGGCGGTTAGGGGAGTGGTGTCGTTCGGGCTGCGTCGTTCGAGGCTGCTTGCGGGGCTGCGTGCGGTTGGGGCCGCGTGCGGTTGGGGCTGTGTCTAGGGCCGCGTGTGGCTGGGGCCGCATGCGGGTCTCCTCTATCCGACAAGTTGCTGAAACTTGAATTGCGGAGTGTGCTCACTATGCCGCCACCTCCCTGGGATTCGAATTATCCCCATCAATGCAAGTCCCTGTTCATGCACGGTCCGTCTCGTGCACGCACGTTAGCGCTGTTGCTTCGGCCCCGTTCTGCTCCCACCCCTCGCAGCAAGTGCTGCGCTCCCGCGGCGGCGCCCGCGCGCCGCCGGCGGCCGTGGACCTGCTGGTGCCGCCGCCCGACGTGGAGGCGCTGTTCGGCGTGGTCACCGCCTACCTCAGCCGGTGGGTGGATGGGTGGGTTGTGTGTGCAGTGCGCCGCAAGTACACTCGCCGCTTTGGGGTGCAGCGGCTTGTTGTGCGGCCAGGGGGGCCAGGCTCTGTCTTGTTTGTCTCATGCTCGTGGCCGCACGTGCACGTGCAGGCACCCACCGCCGCAGCCGATTGAGGGCGTGGTGGACACCAAGCGGCCGTACGTGCGGCGCAAGGGGCAGGCAGGCGACGGCGACGACGGCCCCGCGCCCGGAACTGGCGGCGGCAGCGGCGGCGGTTACGCGGCGGGAACTGGCGCCAGTGGCAGTGGCAGTGGCGGCGGCGGCGGTGCATACCAGCAGTACCAGCAGCCGCTCGCGCAACAGCAGGCGGCATCGACGCCGCCGCCACCGCAACAGCAACAGCAACACTATCAGGCGCCGCAACAGCAGCTGCAGCAGCTGCAGCAACAACAGCAGTATCAGCACCCGCAGCAGCAGACGCAGCAGCAGCACGCGCCGCAACAGCAAGTGCAGCAGCAGCAGTACCAGCAGTACCAGCAGCGCCAAGCGCCTGCTGCTGCGGCGGTGGGGATGCAACAGCAGCAGCAACAGCAACAGCAGCAGCAACAGCAGCAACAACCGCAGCAGCAACCGCAGCAGCAACCGCAGCAGCAACCGCAGCAGCAGCAACAACCGCAGCAGCAACCGCAGCAGCAGCAACAACCGCAATACTACCAGCAGCCGCAAGCGCAAAGCAGGACGCCGCAAGCGCAGCCGGCGCAGGCGCCGCAAGCAACAGCAGCGCCCGCAGCGGCAGCCAATCCCATGGCGGCGGTGCATGCGCAGCTGGCGGCGGCGCAGGCGCAGGTGGCGGCGGCGCAGGCGCAGCTGCAGGCGCAGGGGATGCAGCTGCCGCACGCGCAGCAGCAGGCGGCGGCGCAGGCGCAGGCGCAGCAGCAGCAGCTCATGTACTACAACATGATCATGCAGCAGCAGCAGCAGCAGCAGCAATACTACCAGCGGCCGCCGCCGCAGTAGCTGCATGTTGCCGATGCGGGCGTCAATTGCACGGGGCTGGCTGTGCGGCTGCATCGCAGGCCGGGTATGGATGTTCGTATATCATAGATAAAACCTTCAATTCCCCACGGTGCCTGTGTATTGGTGCCCACCGGCGCCGAGGCAACCAATAGAGGTAGGAAGGGCGTCGAACTATCACGGTTGTAGTGCACGAGGGACGGGGTTGTGAATACCAGCCCCTAAGCCTACCTACATGTGCGCAGAAGCGGGAATTTGTAGATAATATGAACAGCATGGCAGCTCACAATCCACATGGTGCCTGTTTATTTGGGCCCATGGATTGTGCCCACTGGCATGGACTTGGGTGCCACGCACTAGCTCCGAGACGGCCGGCGAGGGTGAGATAGGAAGGGAGGGCCCGAGGCGTTACAGTGCTGTTGTTGAGGTGCGTGAAGGTGGAGTCAAGGTTGAGGAGGAGCCACATGCCAAGCGTCAGCGTGGCTGGACTGGCTGGTCGAGGAACTGGACTGGGCCTATCGCGATCCAACGCCTGGTTGTGCTCTCGGCGTGTGCTGGAGGCACATGTGCTGTTTAAGATGTGTTTCATTTCGGCGCCGGGCACGAGGTGATAAGCCTTCTGCAGAGCCCAAGGGGGATGCCAGCTGAAACGCCGCCCTGCGGATGTTCACTGCAGCGGCTGCTGCAGGCTGCATGTGCAAGTGGCTGGGATTAAGCATGCATACCGGTATTACTCGTCCTGTTGCTTAAGTTCTGCGGGTAAGCGTCAGCCAGCGTGGAGGGGGCGCGCGGATGTGGGCTCCCGCGTTTTCCGGTGCCGTTGGGGCGGGTGTGCGTGGGCCTCGGTTTAACGTCACGTGCCTTGTGCCTCCAGGGAGCTCCTTGTGAACCTCAGATGCGTCAACTCAAGTGCCCACGAGAGCTACACGGATGGGCAGCTACGCCTCTCTTGGCGCCCGCTTGTTTGGACTCATCTCAGCTTCACCAGCCACAGTCGCACTGTAGCTGCTTTGCTTGTGCCGACGCATAGCGCTGTCCGGACGCTTTATGCATTGCGCGCCCGCCCGAGTGCGCTGTGGGCACCAGTTCCGCTGCGCGGGCGCGCGTTGGCAACAGCTCATTGGTGGTGACGAATGACATGCCTTTCACACTCGTTTTCAAGCTGACTGACGCGTTTGGTGGCGCCGCCATGGCGAATCCCAGTGATGGAATCCAGGTGCGTGATGAACCCCAACTACTCCAACGTATGGCGGCCTTGGGTTTCGAGATGCTTGGTCCCGGGTGTGATGACAACAAGGAAGCCTCACCGACCCTCCCCCGCGAACTGATAATCGATTTGCAGGCGGCCGTGTCATCAGAGTCTGCAGTTGTGGCGGTTGGCACCACGTGGCAGAATGGCAGGTAAGGACCCGTTAGACCCGTCGCTTCGTGCACGCTGGGTCTGCTATGCCCTCGCGCCGCCGCCAACTAGCTATCAAAACCGTCACCGCTTGATTAATAATCGGTATTATACACCCTCATTATTCTCATGCACTCGCACATCAGCCTCATGCAGCTGCGTCACCTACGCCTCTACACAAAGCGTGTGGGCGACTGGCAAGAGGTACCAGTGGTGGTGCGCGCTCAAGGCTGGGCCACGGCAGCCGCCAGCGTGTCGGTGTTTGTGCGCGACTGCGTGATGGGTGAAGTGGGAGCCACCGGCGCCGCTTGCAAGGTGCGTGGTTCGGAGGAACGGGAAGGCATGAAGCAACGCGGCCGATTGATGTGAAGCAACATCAGCAACCCCGAGCCCCGGCCACCCCACCCTCGCCATGCACGTTCGTGTGCTCTGTTATTTCTTCCCTGTACGTAGGTTTGCAGCAGCCGCGAGGAAACTGCGGCTCAGGCGTGCGACGGCTGCGAGTTTTCCTTTCTGCCCGGGCGCCTGTACTGCGACCAATGCCCCGCCGGTGGTGACTGTGATAAATGGTGCGTATGACTCACGTACGTTGGTTGATTGGTCACGGGGTTGCGGTGCTCTTGCCGTTCCCTTTTTCATACAATCGCACAACCATTGCTTGGGTCCGTTGCTCAGGTGGGCCATCCCCCGGGCGGGCTTCTACCATTCCCATCCCAAGAGCACCCTGTTCCACAAATGTCCGCTGGAGAACGCGTGCGCATACGGCGGCCGTCAGGAGGTCTTGGAAGCCTGGTCGACGGCTCGCCGGTACACAAATTTCAGCGAGATGGAGTTCGTGAACCATAAGAACATGCAGTGCGCTCCCGGTTACACGGGGCCCGTGTGCGGAAGGTGAGATCTCGCTAGCGCCGCTCCGACTCATAAATGACAAGCATGCAGTGAACCAACCCAGACACGTGCTCCTGCAATGCTATCTCGTAAAATGAATTAAGCAGTCATGACCCGTCCTTCTACTTCCACAGCTGCGCTCCTGGCTATGGACGTGTTGGCAGGCGTTGTAACAGGTGCGTAATAATCTTATAATAATGTGGCGCAGGCGCAGGCACATCCAGCATGCCATACCACCCGGACGACCCGCGGCCACGGTGCTGTGTGTCTTGTGCCCTGGGGGTGGCTCGCGTGTGCTGGACAAGCCTGTGGCCCCTGCCTCCCGGCCGCTTATCCGGCTGCTTGGGGCGGTGTCAGAATTGCCTCCAATTGCTTTGGTAGCACCGCCGGCGCCCGGCGCCTGGGTATACAACGTGCCCTTGTGGGGCAACCCGGCGCTTCGGGACGGCGCGCGCACTTTTTATGACGCTTTTCCTGACTTGTTTGCCCTGCCGGGGTTGCTGTGTGTGGGCGTACTGGTGGCGGTGCATGATGGCCTGACCCGTGTGCGCTACGCGTACGCCTGCCCGGGCGGGGGCTGCCCGAACGTTGCTAGTGAGTGTACGCGGGTGTACGTTGACGAGGTGTGGCGTCGGGTGTTAGGGTGGCCACCGCGGCGGCCCCTGCCTGCCCCCCTCCCGGGCCCGGCCTCTGCCCATCTCGCAGCGGCGCGGGTGGCCGCCGCCGTGGCCTTACTGCCCGGGGGGTGGGAGGCCGCCGCGCGTACCGCCCGCTCGGATCCCGGTGGCGTTGCTGCGGCTCCACCGCCAGATGCGTCGGTGCAGCATGTCGTGCGAGGGCTTGGTTGGGTTCCAGTGGCGGGGCCGCCCGTGCTGTTACTGGAGTATACGGTCAAGATTGGTACGCTTATGCAGCTGGCGCCACAGCTGAGCGGTTGGGCGCGAAGCACTTAGAGTATGTTCGTGAGGCCGGTGTCATTGGCGTGCCTGACGCGGACCAGCTGTTGGCCGCGGGTGCGTTCCGTGCCACACTTGCGCGCTTGTGGGCCTTGAAGTGGGAGAATCGGCATAAAGAGGCTTTGTGGCGTTTGTCCGCCAATGCGTGTTGGGCGTTCCCTAAACGTGCCAGTGAGCGGGCTGCGGGCGTAGTGCATGTTTGTCAGGCTTGTGGCGAGGGGATGGCGCACGGGGATCGCCGGCACTACTTCTGGGATTGCGTGGTGGCACGGGCGCTGCGTGAAGCTATCGATATGGCTATGGGCGCGTTGCCCTGTGACTCTTTGGATGCCCTTGCCCGGTCGGAGTTGTGGCTGGTCCAACCGCCGGTTGGGCTGTGTCAGCCGGTGTGGGATGTTGTGTGTCTTGCTGCGTTGTCGGCCATGGACTTGGGGCGGCAACGGGTGGTTATGGCTGGCCACGGTTTGCCCGTGTCCGCAACCCTCCCGTCAGCGCGTGTGTTAGCTATTGGTGTTGCTGTCATTACGGATTTCTGGGGGCGCCTGCAGGCCTTCTCTAGTTTGGGTGTCAGGCCTGGTGGGTGGGATGCGGTCCCCTCTGGCCACCCCTTCCTGGCGCGCGGGTCGGGTGGTGGCGTGGCGTTGGTTCCGCCGTGGGATGATGCGTCTCCGCCGCCGTCTCCATGAGGTTGGTGTTGTGCGTCTGTGGGAGTGTTTGGGCGTGCCCACCTGTTTCGCCGCCCTAGCTTGCGTCTGCTGGCGCTAGATTCCGCGTTTTCGTGTGGTCTGTCTGCTTGGCTGTTGCTCAGATTTGCGGTGCCTTATGAGCCGCGGGCTTTGTGATGCTGCTGTTTGGTGTGGCTTTGGCGGGCTGCGGCTTAGCTTCGACGCACCTACGCAGCTGTGAGTTGGGTTGGCAGCCAAGCGGGGGTTGCGGTTTGCTGCGTTCTTCGGAATGGTGGCTTCCCTCGTAGCCGTGATGGTGTTTACACTGTCCCCTTCTTGTAACCTCGCCATCATACCACCCGATACTTGATACTATATATATATATATATATATATAGGGTATATAGGGTATATAGGGTATGTAGGGTATATAGGGTATATATATATATATATATCCTCATGCTCAGTAACCCACGGATATATCAGCAGGGCTGTCACCCATACATACCCACCCTCACTTCCCACAGCTGCGGTAACAGTGGCGGCGTGCAGCCCCTTGCTTTTGGAATGTACCTGGGTACAGTTGTGTTGGGCGCGGCGCTGATCACGGCGCAGATCACGCTCAGGTGTGTGGGGCGTTTATTTGGTTGGCCTTGCTCGTGCGTGCTAGTTGTGCCAGGCGTTTATGCCGATGCCCGTCATCTCGCACGTCAATGTGTGGCCCGCGTTGGTGGCCGACCTGCACGACCATTATTGTGACCTGCGTGTGTTTGATGCTCATGCAGGTCAATTTCCGCACACAAGTCCGGCGCTCACCAATCATCTGCAGCGCACAACCAGCTAGCAAGTCCACCAGCAGGCGTCCAACCATTGCAACAGCAGTCTTCAAGGCGGTCCAAAACACACGTATCCTCATCAGTGCCACCGGCGGCTGACCTCGTTGTCACGCCCTCACCATCGAAGCTGCACCGGATCCTGAGCTCCGCCAGCACAGCGCTACTGCCGTACTGGCAGCATTGGCAAGCTGAACCAGGAGATATTTTCGACATCGCGATCAAGTAAGCGGCAGTTGACCCTTGCTTGGCGCATTTGGCGCATGCTCCCACTTAATGCCCTGCCGCAAAGTGTGTGACCACGCGCACACGGCACCAACGCGTCCTGTATGTAATATTGCCGGGCTGTGCCACGTGCAGGTACCTTCAGCTGCTGACGCTGTTAGCGAGCACGCAGCAGGGCGTATTCGCCGCATTCGACAAACTGGTGTCTGCTGCTGCCCTGACCTTTACGCCCAGCTGGTGGATATCTGTCCACTGCATGTTGCCGTATAGCCCATACCGCACGATCTACATCACAGTCATCACTGTGGGTTCACCCCTTCTCAGCATCGCTCTGGCGCTAATCCTGCTGTGGGGCGCAAACACCACGTGGGACTGGTGGGCGGCGCGACGCGCCAAGAATCTCCAGCAATCTGCCGTCCGCGTACACTCGAACGACATGGCAGACGATGCTAGCCTCAGCAGCTGCAGCAGCGCCGTATCCGGCACATCTATGAGGGGGGGATCAATGGCATCAACTGCTGGTTTGCCATCCCAGCTGCGGCAGGTGGTGGTGGGACGGAGTGACAGCGTCAACCACGTAGCAGCCAGTATAAATGGCAGCAAGGTTGAGCTAAATGCAGCAAACAGCATGCGCGCAGGCGCTGACGACGCTGCTGGCGACGGTGGTGGTGGGTCACTCTCATGCACGCCGCCGGATACTGCACTCACTCCAGCAACGGGCCAGTCCTTGAGCAGGCGGCACACTTGTCAGTCGGCAAGATCCTGTGGGGCTGAGCAAGATCCGGATGTAATCATCACAATGGGATGCAAAAGCCGCCCTCCCCACGACGACAAGGGGCAGCAGCAGCAGGTGCTGCCAAGGCCTCATTGGACGCTGGTGGGCTGCCTTCTGCAAGTTTTGGCATCTGCGGTGAGCGGGTATACACGGTACTACTGCTGTTAACCGGCTAGTCTTATTTTCCATAAATAAAGCACCTGCCCAGTCACGGCTTTGCTCCATCTCGCTCTACTCGCTCCCCACCCCTCTAACCCCGCCGTCCCGCGCAGAGCGTCCTGTACTACCCGGTTATCACCACGCAACTGTTGTACACCTTCGCATGCACCACCCTTGACACGCCCAACGACCCAGCGGCGCTGTACCCCCAGTTCCAGGTACGCACGTTTGTCGTGCAGCTATTACGCACACCGCCGGTAGTGCGCATCCAAAGTAAGGAGCTAGATAGCCCGCATGGACTTCAACTAACCCATCCAGCGCTGCGGGTTGATGTATGATTTCACCCTGCTGATCGCCTCCCGCATGCAGGCAGCCAATGGCACGTACTGGATGCAGGACTACCAGGTGCAGTGCTTCCCTGGCAGGTGCGGTCGAAAGCAAGATAACTGCTTCTTTATTTGCGTGCTGAAGCCGAGAGATGACGCATTCCGTACTGCTCCCCAAATAAACCATGCTGTTTGCATGCATGCAGCCACCTGACGCTGGTACTGGTCGTGGGGATCCCCGGCCTGCTGCTGTTCACGCTGGGGGCGCCCCTGCTGTCGGTCGTGCTGTTACACCGCCATTACGTTGTCCGCCGGCGGGGCGACAGTGGGCTGGGCCAGCAGCTAGACGAGGAGCATTCGCTCGCGGGTGCCTCATTTTCACCTGCTGGCCCACTAATTGCGCTTCAGCTGGACGATGTCTTGACTACTCCAGCCGGCAGCGCAGCTCTGCTGGGAAGCAATGTGTACAACGTCCACACCGTGGCAACCGCGTCAAACTCCCATTACGCCATCTCACCAAGCTTTACTGCGATTCCCGACATGCCGCCGACTGTGGCGGTGGACGTGCAATCAGAGGCGATGTACCAGAAGCAGCAGAGTCACACGGACTCCGTGGCGCCACCCACTGGAGGCCTAGGAGGCCTCACCCCCCGCCCCGGGTCACAGCAGAGCCTGGTCCCGCAGCGGCAGCAGTCCCGTCCCGTCCTGATCGTCCTGGCCGCAGAAAGCACCACACTGCGGCGTGCCCTCAGCAGCCAGCAGAGCTACCGCGGAAATAGCAGCAGGAGCATTACCGGCGGCTCGGTCGCGGCAGCCAGCAGTGCAGCTGCTGGCGGAGTAGGCGGAGCTGGCGGCGACGGCCGCAGCAGTGACGGCGGTGGATGCGGCAGCAATGCGGCAGGCGGCGTGGTGCACACCCGCGACTACAGGGACGAGCTCGTGGAGCAGCTGCTGGGGCCGTACAGGTGGGTATCAGGATGTCATGCCAATCAATCAAGGAGCTGGCCATGCATCTCATCATTGCCCCTGTGCGTGCGTGTATATGTTTGCATGTGCAGGTCGACGCGCTACTGGTGGCCAGCGGTTGCGGCGGCTGAGCTGGTGGTGCTGGCGCTTATCGCCATTCTGTCTCCCTTTGGCAACGACGTAAGTGTTTCACAGCTGTGTGCATCTACCTATCCCCGCTGACCATCCACCGCCGCTCACCACCACGCGCCCCACGCCTTGCTTGATGACATTTAAATATATAAGAAATAGGGATGCCCCGCGTCGGGCATGCAGGCCTACGTCTGGCCCCCTACCTTAACCTCCTCCAGGCATGCAAACTGCCTCCGGCCCCCCGCGCTCGCATCCTCTCCCTCCACAGGTGCAACTGATCTGCTGCATGCTGGTCGCGTCCGTCATGCTGCACATGTACGGCGTGTGGAGGCCGATCACGCAGTACGGCGTACGGCGGATCCACACCGTCATCCTGTACGCGCTGCTGGTCACCTCCTTCCTGTGCGCCATGTCGCTTGTCACGGCACAGGGCGGCCAGGTGGCCTTTGTGACCAGCGTCATATGCCTGGTGCTGAACAGCGTGGTGCTCGGGGCCACCGTCGTGCTGCTGCTGAGCCAGGTGTGGCGCGTGTTGCTGAAGAAGTGGGCGTCCTCCAGGGGTCAGTTACACCGGATACTGCCTTGGCAGCCGGCTCTCAGGCGGCAGCAACAGCAGCAGCAGCAGCAGCAGCAGCAGCAGCAGCAGCAGCAGTAGAAGCAGCAGTAGAAGCAGATAGACCGGGGCGGAGGCTGAGATATATATACGCGCGTATGAGCGCACGTTGCTTGTCGGTCGGGATGGTGTGCAGAGTTGCTGCAGTACGTAGCTAGCTAGGTAGTTTCATGGCTGCGTAGACGAGAATCAAGTGCTGATTACCTGCTGAGGATTACTTCTGGTAGTCACTGGTGCGTGGGCAGGGGTGGGGAGACGAAACGCCAAACAGGGAGACGAAGCGCCAGAGTATAGGCGGTAGACAGGTGGGCAGGGTAGAGCCGAATGGTTGGGCACTGAACTCTTGTAACTCTTGTGGATCAATCAACGGGGGGGGTCACGAAAGTAAGCGGGAGGGGCAATGTAGGGGAGGGACCGGGGAGAAGCACGGTGAGGGACAGCTGCAGGACACCGTCGATAGGGCCGGAGGAATTGGGGAGGGACCTGGGCGGTTAGGGACCGCGGAGGGGTAAGGGGAAGGGACAGGGGAGGAACAGCGAAGGGGTAAGGCAAGAGACCGCGGAGGGACAGGGAAGGGACAGCGGAGGCGCAAGGCCTCTGGTAGCATGGCGGTAGCGGGTCAGCAGGGGCGCAGGAGGGGCGTGCGGCGGCGGCGTGTGGGCAGCCGACATCGGGGCCAGTGCCGGCACCATCGCCGGCGGGCGCTGCGCCCCCAGCTGCCTGTGTGGCTGCTGCGGCGCCGGGCGCAGGGCTCGTCGGCGGTGGGCGCCTGGGCTCGCCGCCACACGTCCGGCATGCGGCCGCGTCAGAGGCGGCGGCCGCCAGCGGCAGAGGAGGAGCTCGGGCGCAGGCGGTGGAGCCTGGGGCGGCGGTGGCGTGCGGGAAGCAGACGTCGGGGCCAGCGCCGGCACCAGCGCCAGCTGGCGCAGCGCCCCCTGCGGCCGGTGCGTCTGCCGCGGCTTCGGCCGCGGGGCATGATTGCGGCGGACGCCTGGGCTCGCTGCCGCGTGCCAGGCATGCCGCCACATCAGAGACCGCGGCCGCTAACGGCGGCGGATCAGCACGGGCGCCGGAGGTGGCGCCTGCTGGGGCGGCGGCGGCGACTGGATGGACTGCAGGCGCCGGGGCCAGCGCCGGCGCCCTTGCCGGCTGGCGCTGCACCCACTGCTTCCTGTGCGGCGACCGCAACCGGCCGGCGGTGCGCCTTCTGGAGTCGTAGGCGCTGCCTCAGAGGAGAGCTTAGTAGGCCGTCCGGGGCGTGGTGGGACGGGGCTCACAAGGAGGAATAGAAAAAGAAATAGTGACACCCCGCCAAAGACAAGTGGTGTAAGTTAAGGGAGTGGGGGGGGGGGGATAGTTTATTCCAGAAACCGAAGCGAATCGACCAAGAGAACCCAAACCAGCCAGCCCAGCCCAGAGCGCGGAGGTGGTGTGGCCTTAACCTTTGGGTCTCGGGCGCCCTTGACCTTGAATCTTCAGTCTTGTCGACGTTGTTGTCGGTAGCCGTGGATGGCACCCAGGCCCGCGCGCGCACGTCCCCACCCCGTTAGCTAAATTGCGCGATTCAATCGGGATGAGGAGACGGGCATGGCCCGTAACCTGTACGTACACCCCCACTACCGAGTCAAAAGGGGGCTCAGGTTGGGGAGGGGGGTCCCAGGACCGGGTCTGGGATTCAGGGCTCCCCGCGCTAGCCTTTCTATCTGTGAGTCGGGCGGTGTACTCCTTGTTGCGTGCTGACTGGCAGTGGGTTTGGGGTGGCCAGCCTGGGGATGCTGGCGAGGCCGGTGTGGTCGCCACGCCTGACAGTGCTTCGGAGAGCGAGGGGGTGTCGTGGGCTCTGGACTTGAGCTAGCGGTTTGGGGAGCGAGTCCTGTGGGTACCTGGTAGTGGTGTCCTGTGGGTACCTGGTAGTGGTGTCTTCGGCCTGGGCCTTGCGGTTTGTGTCGCCGGGTGCATTCTGCTCCGGGTGGGACCGTTCGGCCTGTCCAGGTTTCGGTGTGTGAGGGGGCGTCATGGGTCTGGTCTTAAGCGTTTTTCTTTCCTTTCATGGGCCGTGGGTTTGTTGGACCTTGCCGTGGTTTGTCTCTGGTTTTGTTGTGCCCGGTTTTGTTTCACATTTGCACGGCGTTTGTCGGGGGCAGGGCTTCGTGTCGGCCTGGGGTCGTGGGTGCCAGCTGGAGTGTGTCCTGGGCCCTGCGGTTTCTTTGCGCTGTGGTGATGTGAGTGGGGTGGCTCCCCGTCTGTCGTCGTGGGCCCCACTGAGGGGTGGTTCGGTGCCTGCCTCCCTTCCTGTTTGGTGTGCATGGTTGCGTTACGGGTTCTTTCTTCTCCTGTGGTTGTTGGTTGGTTTGCTTGCTCCCTGCTCGCCGCCCTCCTGGTTGTCGTCTGGCCCCTGCCCTGTAACTTCCCATGTCAAAAAGGTAGCAGTGCCGCAGTGCAGCAGGGCCGTATTTCACTGCGATCTCTGCCATGGAGTACGGTAGGAGGCTATTGTTTGCCTCCAGAGGGGAACAAGGCAAGGTAGAAGAAACAGCGATTAGCAGGATTAAAACGCAAGTTATAGCAGACTTTTGGGAGCGTTTGCAGATGTATGTGAGCCTGGGCATCAAGCCAAGGGGGTGGGACGAAATCCCACCAGGCCACCCTTGGATTGAAAGAAGGGAAGACGGGAGTATGTGGATCAATAAGCCGACTTTCATTTCAGTTGAAGAGGAAGGAGATTGAGTTTAGAAGATGGTGGCGCTCCCATGGGAGCAAGGCCTATTAGCCCAAGGCGCAGAGTAGGCTGTCGGCGCTGCAGGTGGCGCGCCCCTGAGGTCTAGAGCAGGGCGTCCGTACTAGTACGTGCTCGCTGGCTCGTGAGCTGCGTCAGCAGGTCCCTCCTGTAACCAATGCAATCTGCAGGTGAGCCGCCCCGCCTTGAAGCATCCCGACCCCTGTGGCGGCGACCCCAATTGAGGTCAACCTCCATCCCTGCATGATGCAGCCGGCAGTGGACCTGCGACATGTGGCGCACTGCAAAGGGGGCCCCCCCTGGCGCCGCGCGCCGGACCCCTGTGTGCTCCGTGCTTGCAGATGGGATCGTGCTGTTTGCATCAGGTCGTATAGGATGGGCGGCAGGGAGGTCGGCGGGGCGCGTCTGGGGGCGGCGGAGGGGCCTAGCGGTCCCCGGTTGTCCCGCGGCGGGCAAGGCGAGCGCGTGGAGTTGAGGTAGGCGTAGATGGGGCGCTGGCGGTTGCAGTCGTCAAGGTCCAGGTATTAGCACTGCGCCACCACCAGCTCCGTCACGCTGGGCAGGAACTGCGCTATGCAGGCAAGATAACGGTGGGGGCGTCGTGAGCGAGCGGGCGTGGACAAGCGAATCGGGGGGACCCCGCAGTATTACTGTAAAAACGAGACGCGCAGGCCCGCGTCCCGAGGTCAGGTCACGACGTCAGGACATCGGGCGTGTTGGGCGCTACACGCTTCATCGCCTGGCCCCGGGGCGTCCTGTGCGCGGCTGGCGCGGCCGGTCCCCCGCCTGCACTCTATCCCCGCCCCCAACCCCGCCACTTCAGCAGGGCAGAAACATCGACCGCTTTTCTGCGCAACCAGTGCCGGCACATGCGCAGCCCTTTGTTGACGCCCCCGGCCCAAGCTTTCGGTCTACGGCGGGTTCTGGCTGATTAGCTGTGATACGGCCAAGCTCCGGGCGCCCGCCGCTCTCGGCCTCATCCTCTTGCTGTGTGATCAGCCACACGCAGTGCAGGTGCTAAGCCGGAGCTGCATGCATAGAGATATTCCCTCGACTGCATGCCCATTTCTCAGTACATCATCGCCCGTGACCCACCATGCGCCCGTAACAACTCTACAGACGCTCGTGCAACGCTGCATTCACGTAGGCGCCACCGCGCCCTACACGTTCTCAAGCCATCTGTGCTTCGGTCGTTTGGGTCTTCGCTTCCCACAACGCCACCTGTTTGGGTGCTCCGCACGTCCGCTTCTGCGCACATGCACGCCACGCCTTCTCTTTCCTCCACGCCGCATGGCCGTGCCACACCATGCGCCCCTAACGACTTGCTTCGCGTGCACTCAGGCCCTTGACACGAGGTTGCATGTCCGCTCCCTTCCCTTCACACGACACGCACTGCATGGCCATTCCCCACCATGCACCCGTGACGACTCTACACACGCTTATGTGCCACGCATGCCACAACTAACCAAGGTACATACTCAAGGTACAAATCCAACGTGCATGTCGAGGTGCATGCATGTCCGCGCACCCCTCTCACGCACACATGCACTCAGGCTGACTTCGCTGCGTTGTTGTGGGCCCCAGCGTGGTTCATGGGGTCACACACCACACCTGCTTGTCACACTGTCGCCCGGCCACTGTTTTGCTGCACACTGATCACATTCCCCAGGTGCCTGTCGTCGCCGCCCATCCGTGGACGCTGGTCGCCTGCTGCTCGCAGGTAAGTTGCGTCAATGCGACTCACGCGGTGCGGCGTCGCATGTGACTGTCTGGTGTTATGGCCGGAGGGCTGCGTGTCAGCGAACAGAGGCAGCCAGCAGGCAGCCAGCGCGCATCGATCCAGGAACCGCATCGCACAGCCACAACTCTTGTCTCTAGTGTCGTGCAAGGGCTTGCTGGATCCAGGATTTCATCTGTAACCACTGGGGCATGCTCATCCCATACCCTTGTCACACGCCACGCCAGGCCACGCACACCTGCCCTTCTCCCGACAGCTTGCAGCACCAGCGTCAGCTGCGGCTCCTCACCTCCGGCGTGCTGTTGTCCCTGCACACCATCACCATCGCGGTCCCACACACCCCTCTGCATGGGCCTGCGCGCCTCCCTGCCCCATTGCTCTGCTTATTGCCGCTGCTTGCACCCTGCTTCCCCCTGTTTTGTGCACATGGCGCCCGGCCTTTGTTTTGCACTCTGTTCGCATTACTGAGCATCTTCCTTGCAGTGGCTCTGCAGGTGCGCGCCGTCCTGAATCTTCGCTAGTCTCCCGCACGGCACTGTGTGTTGTTTGTTGGTGTGAAGCCTGGCCGGGCGACCCGGAGAGCGAGGAGCGCGCATCAGGTTTTCAGCTCGCCACCAGCGACCAGCTCAGTTCCCAGCCTGTGGCGCTCGATCAGCGTTCCACAGCCGCTCTGGATCTATGGTAACGTGGAACTGGTAACGTGATTACGGGAGCTTGTCAGGGCGCTGACGGGCGTTACCTGCTTTTGATTGCGCACTGGGTGGGCGTAACCTGTTTTCTCGGGACTTCGAAGTTCAGCTACTGCACCCTGCCATGTGACACCGAACCCTTCTCCCGACCCAACCCCCTCCCCACGCGCCCCAACCTATCCCTCCCCCTTCCACTTCCCCCCTCCCTTTCCTGCATATGCTACGCCCCCTTTTAGCTTTTTAGCATATGGCTCCTCACTGCACGCTCATATTTAGGATGCTTTTAATTACGATGCGACGGGGGGGGGGGGGGGGGGCGACATCTGCCATCTCCATATACAGCACCCCAAATCCATGCGCGCTGAAAAGTTAAGCCACCCGCGCACGATTCGTGACGGCGGTGCACAGAGAGAATGACGGACTTTGCAGCGAGGCGAAATTTACACGTTTCAGGAGTTTATCTTAATTGGATGGAATAGTATTGTAGTGTAAACTCTTGATAGCATACTTGTGTGACCAAATCGCAGCTTCGATTGACCGTGCAGACGGCCCCTATTTCGCCTCGGCGCAGCCACGCTTGCACATCAAATATGACCAGAGCGCATTGCAGACGGCTGCTGGCATGTACAAGGCTCTCCATTTTGTTCGCCTTGTGCGCGACGAGCACGGCGCTTGCGCTCTCCGATCGGACCAACGGACTACTGTTTCCTATATCCAATTGGCTACTGTCATGGAGTCAAGCTTGGCAACACAGGTGCGCTGCTGGCAAAGCGGGCACCGCATGAACCTGTCTCGGACATCACGGCATGACAACTCGAACTTCTGACCGCAATTCTGATTGGACAATCTTAAAGGCATTCGCAACAAACTTGCAATCATTCCGAATTCGTCTTCGATTATCTCGGCCGTCAGTCCCCCCGGCCGTCAGCCCGACCCCGGCACCGCCCACGCCGTCCCCCCCACGAATTCCTGCGCGCCCCGCACCCAGACCAATGCACAGCCTGCGTAGCATCCCACAGAAGCGGTACCATATGCGTGCAGGTGCCGAGACAGGTCATGCCGTGATGTCCGGGTGGGGTCAAAGGTTGTTGAATGGCGGGCCCAAATTCTCGCCTTCTGCAACAGGTACTCGACAGTCGACCCGCCCGATACTTGGGACTGGCGTTCCACTGGAATACTTAGCGAGCCAGAGGATCAGGGCGGCGTAAGTGATCGTGCGAGAACGTGTATGTGGGGGCCGCCGGGTGACGGGCGCGAGCTATGTGACAGCAGAACTGGGCTCGGATCTGCATTGGGGCTGCAACTTGAACACGCCCCCCCACGTGTACGGTATGCGGCGCGTTCGGGGTTTCTAAACTGCAGCGTCTCAGCCCCCTGCCCCCCCCCCCCCCCCACCCCCCACACACACTCCCCCCCCCCCGCTCTGCGCGCACGCACTTCATGCATGCGCACCACGCACAGTGCGGCGCCTGCTACGCGTACGCGGTGGTTCACGCCATCGCGGCGCTATCCTCCCTCCGCGGCGGCACCAGCAGTGCACGGGTGGACTTGGCCGAGCTGCAGGCGGCCCTGTGCAACGCCGACAAGACCACGTCCGGGTGCGGTGGCGGCTGGATCGGCGAGACCTACCAGTACGCCATGAAGTGGGGCATCCTGGAAGCGGACGCTTGGAGCGCCATGGTGGCAGGTGAGTGCCGGGTGCCGGGTGCCGGGTGCCGACGGCCTGAGATAGAAAGGCGACCGGAAAGTGAAACCCGCTGCATGCGCGGCTCATCATCTGCTGCTGATCAGCTGCACCCACCGCTGCCCATAGGCGTCGCCGCGCAGCAGTGCCCACGTGATGCCGTGGAGGCTGAGCTGGCCAAGCTGCTGGATGAGGCCACACGTCAGACCGCCCGGGCCAAGCAGATCCTGGGCTGGGAGAGGGCACCGCGCGCCGAGTTCCCACTCGCACAGGTTCGTAAGGGGTGGCTGGTGGGGTGGGTGCGGGCGGGCGCCTTGATTGCTTTGGCGGCTGTCAAAGCTGCTGTCAACGGTGTGGTTCCCCTGCAAATTTGTCCTTAAGATTCTGGTGCGTGCTTAGTTCTAGTGCACTCAAACTCGGTTGATGCCATGTTGCACGCATGCAGATCGTGTCCAATCAGCCGGCAGTCGCCATCGTGCACGCGCCCGAGGACTGGAAGACCTATGCCGGCGCGGGCGTGTATGCGGGCGCGTGCAGCTCTGACCCCCACAGGGCCAACCACGCAGTGCTCATCGTGGGATACACTGGTGGGTTGGGTGGGTGGGTGGGTACGTATGATATGTGGGTGGGTGGGCTGGAGAGAGATGCGTAGGTAATAAGATTCTTGAAGTGTACTAGCTAGCTATCTGTGGATGGGATGCGATGGGCGACGGAGCGTGAGGCGGGATGCAGCGGTACTCGTGCTGCGTTTGATCATCTCCATTCCATTCCCACATGTATATCTCCTTGCTTTCTCTGCTCGCCCATGTCACAGACGCGGAGTGGATTGTCCAGAACTCCTGGGGCACAGGCTGGGGCGCGGGCGGCTACATGCGGCTGCCGCGTGACTCGGACAGCGCCCTGGGAAGGAACCCCTGCGGGCTGTTGAACTTCGTGACCTACCCCGTGCTGGACAGAGGTGGGTGGCCATGTACGTATGGGTGCATGTGCGTGTAGTGCGTGTTGAGGCCAGCGTCGCGTGCATCGATGCTCATGGAGCTCGTTACTACGCAACTTCACTTGAGTCTTGAGTAATTATTACGCAACTTCACCTGAGTATTGAGCACAGAATCACCATCACCCCCACGCGCACGCATGCATTATTCCTGCCTCACAACAGTGACGCCAGAGCGGCGCGGCGATCTCATCCAGGAGGGCTACTGCTCCGGAGTGGACCTAGTGGCTTCCAGTGGCGGCGCCGGCCGTACGGCACGGCAGTTGGCCGAGCACTACAACGTGCCCATCAACGACTTCCTGAGAATCAACACACACATCCCGGTAATAAGAGATCGCCAGACTACCGTTTGTATTGTGCATCGCATGCATGCGTCGGCTACCTACCGATCAGCTCATCATCATTTGTTTGTTCATGCCTTTGATCTCAGCAGCACTCTGGTAAACGGGGGGGGGGGGAATCCCCGGAAAAACAGGGGCTGTATCAGCCCCTCCGTGCCCTTTGCCCTCCTTCTTATTAACCTCAGGCCGACCCTGACGCGCCTCTGGACGTGAACACGGCTTTTCATGTGCCACCCTGCACACGCAACGTGCCCAAGCCGCCGCTACCCACCCTGAGCTGTGGCACAACTTACCACGTCTCCTACCAGCCCACGATGGGCACCGCCACCAGCACCTACGACCTAGGGGGGGCGGCGGGACGGCGGCTGCGGGAGTTGCACGCGGCGGAGGTGCAGGCGGCAGCAGCCGAACAGGCACCGCGGCGTCGGAGGTGCGTAGACCGCCTCGTCCCTAGACCTGGCGCATTTGTGCGGCGCCGAGCTGGACAAGACCCCGAGGGGATTCCTGAAGAAGGAAGCACTGACAGCACTGTTGGCGACGATGGAGACGTGCCCTTGATGACACCCTCATCACCAGAACCCGTACCGCCCGTCCCAGCCTCTCCGCCCTCGCCTGAGCCACTTCCTCCAGCGCCACCTTCACTGGAGCCGCAATCGCCGGCGCCGTCGTATCCATTGTCAAACACGCCCCATCCGCCGCCATCGCCTGCTTATCCACCCTCGCCGTCGCCTGCTGCGATAGCGACACCCACACCTCCGTCCCCAGCGCGAAACCGTGCTCCGTCATTGCCTGATGCGCTGCCGGTACCATTCCCTCCATTTCCTTCGCCTGGCTCGCCCCAGTCGCCGCCGCCCGCTCTGCCTGCACCTGCGTCGCCCGAGCTACCTCCGCCCGAGCTACCTCCGCCCGAGCTACCTCCGCCCGAGCTACCTCCGCCCGAACTACCTCCGCCTGACCTACCTCCGCCCCAGCTACCTCCGCCCGAGCTACCTCCGCCCGACCTACCTCCGCCCGACCTACCTCCGCCCGACCTACCTCCGCCGCCCGAGCTACCTCCGCCCGAGCCACCGGAAACGCCGCCACTCCCGCCCGACCCACCGGAAATGCCGCCACTCCCGCCTAGCCCGCCCGAGCTACCGGAACCGCCGCCACGCCCGCCCCGACCACCAGGAGCGGCTTTCCCGCGACAAGACGGTGAGTAGGTGCGGTTGGTGCCGCGGCAATATTACTGATGGCGCCACGTGGTGCGTACGTACACGCAGCGGGTACACGTCGCATATATTTTGTGTTTTAGGATGCTGATTATTAGCATGTTGCTCACTTACACAATAATGCTGTGTGCCCATGTACAGTCGGCCCCGGGGCCTGGCGCGTTATTGCGGATATGCGTGGCGCCTTCCTGAGCGCGAAGGCGGCGGTCGTGGGTTCCAACGTCGTGTTTGTGGCGGGCCAGCAGCAGGCGGACGGCGGCCCCACGGACTTGCAAGTCTGGTACCTGGTCCAGGCGTCACCCATTGACGCAGAGGAGGCGAGGTGCGTGCAGCTCTTGTGCGCTCGCTGCTTGATTGTCACCATGCATGCATGCATCCAGTCGCCACAAATCGCCGCACATCGTATGGATGGCAAGATGGATGGAATCGTGTTGATATAATACGTTGAGCTGGGGAAATCAGCTGGGGTGGCGCGCGGGTGGGCGGCGTGGTGGCCGCGCGTGGCGGGTGAGGGCAAGGTGGAAGAGGATGTCCTTCGAAGTTCGCGAACCATGGCTGCTCTCCGCACGCTCGTTTTCTTGCTGTTTAAAACAATACGAGTGTTCTAAGTTACAGGAGCTCTCCGCTAGCTAGAAGACTCGGGCCGCGCAGATCCAGATTCGATTATGGGATGCCGGCTTTCCCGCCTGGTTTTATTTCGCGGCCCCGCGTATTATTATGCAGCGTATTTGTACGTACTGTACTGAAATCCTAGTACGCTGTATTAATACTCGTATTATGGAGAGAGGGTGACGTATAGGCAACCCTGCACCTACCTGCTGCTGCACATACGTGCATGCGTGACTTGTACGCGCCTGCTGCTTGGCTGGTTCGCGCAGGTTCGCCTTTGCGCTGCAAGCCTCCGCCAAGAGGAGTGGCGGCAATGAGGGCGGCAACGGCAGCAGCGGCAGTGATGATAGCGGTGATGGCGGCAGCGATGGTGGCAACGGCACGGGGCGGGGGGATGTCGGCAACAGTGGTGTCGACGGCGCATCACTGGACTGGAGCTCCGCCGGGCTGTGCTTGACTCTCGATCCGGAAAACGGCGGCTACATGCTTCTGGCGCTGTGCGACAGCACCGACGGCAACCAGCAGTTTCCCATCATGCAGTTCCTGAATGAGCACCTAGAGCACCTGGAGGTGGGTGCGCGCGGCGACCTAAGGGCATGCATGCATACATACGCACCTGCATCTCGCTCGGCTGCAAGCAAACATGCCTTACTTACTTCAAGTATTCGTGGCGAGGATGCGTTGATGAGCTAGATAGTCTATCTGTCCTCTACGGTAGCGTATACATACAATTGCTGGAAAGCATGGACGCCCTCAAGCATGCAGTATAACTCACCAGCAGCCATTTGCCATCAGGTCGCTCGCGTCTAGCTAGTCGCACCCTAGGTAAATGGGTGTAAGGCATGGCTCGTAGGGTTCGTGCCGTTGAACCTGCCTTACTTGCTCTTCAAGCCCGCTGGCCTCATACCGCCGTTCCAGTGGGATCTTGGAACTGCCACTGGAACAAGGACTACATGGACCGAGGACTTTCCAGTGAGAGTCAGTCGTGCGTTGCTGCATGTATGTGCGCTATGTGCCAACCTGAGTCGTGGGGATGGACAAATCATAATCCCACTTAGCTCCAGTAACTCCAAGCTCTTGCTTCCCCGTCCTGCTTTCCCCGCCAGGTGGTGGACGAGGATTACGTCTCCAGCGGCGAGCCGCCACCGACCGGGCTGATTAAGGTCATCAGACAACCAACTCTAGAGGTCGAACTTCGCAAGTGCCTGGTTAACGACGATTTCGGGATGGAGAAATGGCGCGGCGTGCTGTTCCTGCCTAATATGGAGCAACGCGCATACATGGACTGGTGCAATAGGAGTGGCGTCAGGGGTGAATTCGCCGGCAGACTCGAGAATGTGCTGTATGCCATGGGTAGGTGTGTCTAGTTTGTCCTGAGCAGCAGTAATCCTGTCCTGTGGTCCTGTGCAAAGTCAGTGTTAGTTGTCGGTCCACTGGGGTGACACTTGAAGCACTTGCCCTGTTTGGTTGCGGCGTTGCCGCATGCTGCATGGGCACTACCAGCGATGACGTCTTTTGACAGTAGTGCTGGCCCTGCCCCGCCCCTCCCGCAGAGCCTAACACCGAGTCCCTGCAACAGTTCACGTGGGCCTCACCCGACCGTACTCTGGAAGTAATCGATTATCTTAAAACGATACACACACCGCCGCGCACCGTTGAAGTGACCTGTCCCACCGGGCAATATGTTACTGGCGTCAAGGGAGTTGCTTTCGCGGGGCTGCCAGAGCTCCCGAGCTGCGTGTGGGATGCGCTTACGCACCCAGCCGGCGGCTTCGACCGCCAGGCGATTGTAAGCAGGCTGGCGTGGGCCCAGTCATTGGCCGGCTACTACACGGTACGCAGCAGCTGTACCGTATGTTGTCATGCGCGCGCGCCCCGATGTATATGGACTATATATATGGACTTATTCCTGCAGGCTAACTAGCTAGCTGTATAAGTAATCAGAACGCTCGGATGTATGCCAGGACCCGCCCCTCTAGCCCCACACCGACTGCAGCACACGTCCCGTATTTGGTGCAACGCCTGCAGGCGCGCACGCTCATCTGCAGCGACGGCGAGACCGAAGTGCCGCTCGACCTGCAGATGACCAGCATGCGGGAGCGCCGTGTGCGCGACACAGTCAACGACGAACGCTATGTTGAGTGGCGGGACATTGACTGCCCTGGCGGCTTTGACGCTGTGCGCGTGCGCTTGGGAAGTAATTATGTGGATCCCTACCCAGATCTGTTCTTCAGGTGTCGCGGCACAGGGCAGTGGACGTCGTACACAGGCGGTGTGGGCATCGCGGGCTGGGGCGGCGCAGACACGGTCGCGGCGCCGCCTGATGGCTTTGCGTGGACGGACCCAGTGGACCCGGCGTTTGTGGCAGCAGTGAATGAAACATGTCAACGCTATCAGTTTTACAATGACCAGCAGCTGCGTTTCGACGACTACAACGAGTACTTATTCATGGTGGCACCCACGCCCGAGCAGCGGGCGGCCATTGGCCTGGACCAGGTCATGTCACCGGACCTGCGCTCCCGCCACCACCTGCGGCTGTTTGCGGAGGTGGAACTGGAGAAACTGCCGGACGCGGCTGCGTGCCCGCCGGGGCAGGTACGCGAACGCACGCACACACGCACGGCGGCGGGCTGCTTACTTGCTGCCTGTCATTTACCATTTTGGCCAAAATCGTGGGCAACCTTGCTTGGTTCCGCCCTGCTGTGCCCTCTTCCTCCTCATACGTTAGGTGCTGGGCGGCTTCGTCCTGGTTCGTAGCGACTGGCCTCCAATGACACGCCTCCCATCGGCCCCCCTCAGCCCCTTGCAATTGCGCCAATGGCAGCAGCAGCTTCCGTATGAGAGTTATTTATTTTGGCACGGAATAGAGGTGATTGCCGGTCTGCTGGGGCCCGCGTACCTACGCGCCGCGGTGTGCCGCCCCTGGGATGACGACGGGCCCGGTCCGCCAGACCGGGGTATGGCTGCGGGCCTGCTGCAACAGCCCGACCCGCCGCCAGGTGCGTGTGTGCGCGCGCGCGTGCGTGCGTGTGTGATTGCATGCGTGGTGGATGCACGATAAACGTGTGTGTGCGCCGCAATACATAGCCCCACGCACGCACGTCTGCTAGACCGCGGCTCAAAGTGAACGCACCTGTATTGAACAACCCTTCCTTTTTCTTGTTTTACTCATGAGCGCAGCTCCCGAAGGCAGCGTCTACCTGGGAAGTGTGCTGCCGCCACAGGGTGGCAGCACCCCTCCTGCGGGCAGCCAGCCCCTGCTGCAGGAGGTCAAGTGCCCCGTCAACGCCTACGTTACTGCCATCTTTGGAGCTGGAGACCGGGTCCGTCGTATAGTGTCTCGCACCATGTATACCGTACATGCATCAGCAAGCACTCACCCGCCGCTTGCTAGCTTGAGTACTGTGCCATGTGCGCCGACTCATCTACCTGTACCATGTACTTGTTATTACAGGAGATCTTGAGCCTGCTTGGCGTGCGCTGTTCCGACGGCTCCGCTTCCTCCGTAGGCCGCGTGCGGGCGGCCCGACCCGACGCTGCTGTTGGCGTGGGAGATAGAGTTTGGGCGCCCTCTGGAATCTTTACCATGGAGCACCGCTGCCCAGATGGCTTCGATGCCATGCAAGTGCGCGGCGAGCGGTGAGTGAGGTCGGGCGGGCCATAATGATGACTCCACGTGCGGAGGGTGCAACATGCATGGCCCCATCCACGCTGCTACGGTCACGCCCCACGGTAGGGCATTCGAAATGCATCGCACAAATGTGTTACAACACGGTGCTCGGGGCAAAATATATGGGATATGCTTGGGCGGGGCAGCAGGGAGAGGGGAGGCTGATGATGGCCGCGCGCCAGAACCGAGACCCGCCGCCACTTGCGGGCCGTCCCAGAGCGAGGGCGGGCCATCCATCAGCAGGCCCGAAGGGAGGGACGGCCCGAGGGTGGCGGGTCAAGGTGAGGGGCTGCCCGAATGCCGACCGAATGCATGCCTGCCACGCTTGAGCATGCCATACATGATGCCCCGAGTGTTGTAATCAGCTGATCAGGTACTTTACATGCAGCAATGAACAGTGATAAGTAACAAGTGCCCGGGAACCATTTCACGCTGGGGCAGCGTTGCTGGCCCACTGCCGCGATACAGATTGGCGGCGATACAGAGTACCGTACTGCTGCTACGCTAGATTGGTGACACCGGATTGATGAAATTCACCAATCCGGTAGCAGGGAACAATAATGTCGACTGGGGATCGAGGGCCAGAGGGCTGCCTCTCCCATACAAGCGGTCATCAATTCGGTGTTGGATGCCTAATCCCAGTCTCAGAAATGGCCGTCACCAATTCCGAAATCACCAAGCAATCTAGCGTAGGAGTACGGTAGTGCCGGTCCGTTGACCCCGGTTGACCTGAGAGGGTGGACGAGGGAGCGTGTCCTGGCAGCAGAGCGCAGCTTCCTGGTCACGTACGACTTCCCATTTCACTCGAAAGACAACGGGTACACAGACGCACACGCTGCACCGTATCCTCCCCCGTGGACGCCGCCGAACTTGTCTTGCTTGTCCCAACGCCTGAGCCAACGACTGGTGATTGTCGGTCCTTGTATGTACAATCGCAGCGGAAAGAGGCTTTCGACTCCGCGGAATCCGAAGTCCATTGAGCCATCGCTTACATCGCTCGTGAAAATAGGCTGTGCGGAATAGGCTGCGGCGGGGAAGGACTTATCTGCCGCAAACAAAGGTTGAGGGCTGGGTTCAGCGGCTTGCCGTGCGGCTTCAGCGGCGTGGCGCGCGGTGAACGAGTTCAGGGCGGCGGTGTTGCAATGCACTGCGTGCCGGGGGCCTACCGTGAACAATTTGACAGTGCTTCAAGCATGCCGAACCAAATGAAACATAGCGCAACTTGCTGCTCGCCTCGTTGCTTTGCCATGCACAGGCTCGGACCTCAGACCGCGGCCAGCATCAGCACCTTTACTGTGCACTGTGACACCACCACCGGCAGCAGGCCGACGACGCAGCAGCAGGCCGGGGGAAACGCTGCGGCGGGGTCTCCCGCTGGGGACGGCTCGTGGGCACAAGTGGGGTACCCATTTTGGGTGTACGGCACGGCAGCCGGCGGGGACAACAGCAGCAGCACTCGGGGGTACACGGGTGGAGAGGCAGCTTTCCTGCGCGGGACCGTTGCCGCCTGCGGCAACGACACGCAGGGCAACCTGCAGTTTGTGTCCAGCATGGTCGTGGAGGGCTATGCGGTGCAGGTAGTGCAGGGCGGTGATGGCGGGGGCGCAGCCGCCACGGTGGTGAGTGCTGTGCACGTGTACTGCCGGCCTAAACCACCACCCTCGGCGGACGCATCATTTTACGACATCGCGCTGAGGTGAGGGAGACCTCACTTGATTGGCATCAGATGTATGCCATCTTGCATTCAACCTTGCTGTGCGTGCAGCGGTGAGCATGGACTAGCTATCTTGCTGCCTATACCCAACGCCAGCCTCCCTCTTTGTCCTATTTGTCCTTTCCACGCACGCACGTGCACTTTTGTTTGCGCGCAGGTACGGCATCACGCTACGCGAGCTTCTGGCCACCAACCCCCAGGTCGACCCCAGCCGTGGCCTGGAGGCATACGACAACACCACACTGCAGGTGCCGCAGCGCTGCGCCGGCACCGCCGTGCAGCCGCCCGTGTCCACCATTGCAGCGGTGGTGAGTGCGTGATAGATGCATGGATGGGTCGGTCAGACATCGCTTGCTTGCCTGCATTACAATGCCGCCCCCACTGCTGCATATTGGTACCCCTTATCTCATACGCAGTGCACTCGGCGCTGGCCGCTGCCCAACACCACCGTCACTGGAGCCGAGACGTGCGGCTCCATCGCGCAGGCACACGGCTTGGGGCTCAGGTGGGTGATCAGCCATTGTATGTATGTGATGGACATGTCGTCTTACTTGCAGCAGTGTGCAATAGTGTGTGACACCTTATTCTTACCGTCTATACCGTCCCACTAACGCAGGTACATTAACGAGATCAACCAGGGCGTGTGTCCCTCCGCCGCCACACGCGTGGCCAGGGGGATGCGGCTATGTATCCAGCCGGCCTCCTCCCTGCTGACTACGTCGGCACCAAGCGGCAGGCGACGGATGGCACAATCGCTAGCACAGCAGGAGGGATGCAAGTCGTGGCGCTGGGTGCCCGAGGGCGCAACGTGCGACAGCCTGGCGGCCGCCCACCGCCTCAGCCCGGAACAGCTGCAGCAGCTGCCGGACAATGCGGGTGCGTGCGCTTAATAAGATTGCTGAGCATTGCGGGGGGGGGGGCTATGCTAGGCTATGCAGGATTTGGCTTGCTTTTAAAAGGTATGATGCTTTTGACGCACCATTTGAGCAATCAACTAAATCAACGCACGGTAACAAAACACACAGGCCTGCTGGACTGCCAGTACCTGGCGGTGGGCGCCAAGGTGTGCGTGCAAGACCGCAACCGCGGGCGGCCCTCACCCTACATCATCAAAGAGGATGACATCGGCGATATGGAGGGAGGGGATGACACGCCGGATCCGTCCCCGCCACCCGCTCCTTCAAGCCCGGAGCCCTCATCACCTCCACAGCCCCCACCCTCCCCCGAGCCATCTCCTGTGCCTCCAAGCCCAGCAGCGCCGCCACTCCCTTCGCCCCAATTCCCTTCGCCTATGCAGCCTTCGCCCATGACGCCTTCGCCTAAACCGCCGTCGCCTACGCCTCCGTCGCCTGTGCAACCTTCAACTGCGCCGCTGCCGCCGTCGCCTGTGCCGCCGTCGCCTACACCGCCGTCGCCTACACCGCCGTCGCCTGTGCCGCCGTCACCTGTGCCGTCGCCACCCTTACCTTCGCCTTCTTCTCCTCTGCCACCGTCAGCAGAAGTGTCGCCGTTGCCTACGCCGCTTGCTTCCTCTCCATCTCCCGCATCTCCTTCACCTTCCCCCTCATCACCAACGCCGCCTTCCACCGCTCCTTCGCCTTCACTCCCCCTTCCCCCCTCGCCCGCGCCATCCCCTTCCCCTCCACAATGGCCATCCCCTTCTCCGCCGTCGCCCTCTCCTTCTCCATTCCCCGCAACACCACCTCCAAGCACCGCGCCGCCGTCGCCTGTCCCGCCAAGCCCTGCCTTGCCTGCCCCAGCTCCGACCGAAGCTGCAGCACAAGGAGCCGGTCCAGTATCAGCAGCTCCTGGCAGCGCTCCCCTCGCAACCCCATCCCGGCATCGGCCGGACAGCAGCAGCGCAACACCCGCGGGGCCAGCAGCACCGCAACCAGCTCCGGCGCCGGCTCCAGCGCCATCTGGTGCGGTTGGTGATGACAGTCCTCCATTTCCAGCAGTGTCAACCCTGCCCCAGGCGCCACCACCGCCCAGCCCCCGCGGCAAGTATCGCAAACTCCCTCCCTCACCACCGCCCTCGCCACCCTCCGCATCAGACGGCGCGTCACAGCAACCTCACGACCCCCCATCCCCGCCCAGCGGCCCACCCAAGGCGCCTCGCCGCCGTAAGCGCCCGCCACCGTCACCTCCAGTACAACTGGCGCCGCCCACTCCACCCTCTCCCACCCCGCCCTCGCCCTTGCCCCCTCCCAAGCCCCTGCTTTCCAAGAGGAAGCGGAAGCTGCCGTAGCGCCTGCTGCGGTGGTCTCCAGCAGTGACACTGCTGCGTCGTCGTCAGCGGCCCCCACGCACCGCGTGCCACGCCACTCGCACATCTCGCGACCGGCAACGGCATCAGTTCTCGCGTGCCGTACGATACTGCTGATGCAAACACCAGCAGTGGAAGGTGGCTGGACGAGTGGATGGGATCTTGCCTTGGGTTCTGTTGGGTTTGACATGTAGACGTATTTACATACTAGGGGAGGTACATACGGTTGTGGTAGATGGTTGTGGTTGTGGTGGTAGATGGTGGTGGTACGTGACATTTAGAACGTGACATGGACGTAACAGGAGCTACTAGCAGCACTGCAGCTCATTCATTCAGGACATTCCAAGGGCCATTATTAGAACAACAAGGAAAAAGTGCGAGAACGACCGAGACGGCGTGCAGTTAAGCGACCACTTCTGGTTGATGTTGTACTTGCTCTACACTAGATAGTAGCAAGGCTTGTAGGAGTGTACACAGAAGCAGTTCGAGCATGTGTTGGTGTGCGTGTGCGGATGCTCATGTATGACGTGGCAGCAATACCCTAGGATGAATTATGCTACCAGCTTATGGTCCACACGATATAGCCTGACTGGTCATTTAGGACGGGCAGTGGGGAGACGAGAATCAAATGTTGGTGATCTGCTGAGGATTACCGTACTTGTGGCAGTCACTGGTCCGTGGGCAGGGGCGGGGAGACGAAACGGCAAACAGGGAGACGAAGCGTCGCCAAAGTGTAGGAGACCGGTGGGCAGGGCAGAGCCGAATGATTGGGCACTGAACTCTTGTAAATGTTATAGATCAATCAACGGGGGTCACGAAAGTAAGCGGGAGGGGCAAGGTAGGGGAGAGACCGCGGAGAAGCACGATGCGGGACCGCAGAGCGAGGGGCAACGTAGGGCCGGAGGACTTTGGGAGGTATGGATCTGCGCGGTGAGGGGCCGCGGAGGGGTAAGGGTAAGGGACAGGGGAGGAGCAGCGAAGGGGTAAGTCAAGAGACCGCGGAGGGACAGGGAAGGGACAGCGGAGGCGCAAGGCCTCCGGTAGCATGGCGGTAGCGGGTCAGCAGGGGCGCAGGAGGGGCGTACGCCTCCCATCCGACTCCGGTCCGAATCTGGTCCGAATGCCTTTTCCGAATGCCCGTCAGAATGTGGTCCGAAAGCACATCCGGATGTGTTCCGAATGCCCCCCCGAATGTGGTCCGAATGCCCATCTGAATGTGGTCCGAATGCCTGTCCGAATACGTTACATCCCGTTCGAATCAAAGTGCGTCCGAACCTGGTCCGAATACAGTCCGAACCTGGTCCGAATGCGGTCCGAATCTTGCTGGTCAATTCGGAGTGGCATATTCGGACGGTGCGGCGCCCAGCTAGCCCAGGCTAGCCGCCCGCCCAGCCGCCCGCCCAGCCACCCGCCCAGCCGCCCGCCCAGCCTGCCGCCCAGCCGCCCGCCCAGCCTGCCGCCCAGCCGCCCGCCCGGCTCTCTGGTCTGTGTTTGTGAGCGGTGTGACATGGTGGGCGGCCCGTCTGAACGCGGCCCGTCTGAACTCTGGGTGCGGGGCTCGTCAGCGGTGAGCGCTTGGGATTGCCGCCACACGCGCGGCATGTGGTCGCTTGAGAGGTCGCGGCAGCCATCGGCAGCGGCTCCACACGGGCGCCGGAGGTGGCGCCTGGGGCGGCGGCGGCGTCTGGGCTGCAGGCGCCGGGGCCAGCGCCGGCACCCGCGCCGGCTGCGCTGCACCCCCTGCTTCCTGTGCGGCGACCGCGACCGCGGCCGGCGGTGCGCCTTCTGGAGTCGCAGGAGCTGCCTCAGAGGAGAGCATAGTAGGCCGTCCGGGGCGTGGTGGGACGGGGTCTCAGATTGGGGAGGGGGGTCCCAGGACCGGGGCTGGGTTTCAGGGCTCCCCGCGCTCGGGTAGCCTTTCTGTGGGTCCGGCGGTGTACTCCTTGTTGCGTGCTGGCTGGCAGTGGGTTTGGGGTGGCCAGCCTGGGGGTGCTGGCGAGGCTGGTGTGGTCGCCACGCCTGACAGTGCGTCGGAGAGTGAGGGGGTGTCGTGGGCTCTGGACTTGAGCTACCGTAGCGGGGACTGGACTTTGGGGCGTCCTGTGTGGGGCGTCCTGTGTGGGGCGTCCTGTGTGGGGCGTCCTGTGTGGGGCGTCCTGTGGGTAGTGTTGTGTTCGGCCCGGGCCTTGCGGACTGTGTCGCCGGGTGCCTTCTGCTCCGGGTGGGGCCGTTCGGCCTGTCCAGGTTTCGGTGTGTGAGGGGGCGTCATGGGTCTGGTCTTGCGCATTTTTCTTTCCTTTCGTGGGCCGTGGGTTGGACCTTGCCGTGGTTTGTCTCTGGTTTTGTTGTGCCCGGTTTTGTTTCGGTGGGGTTCCACACATTTACGCGGCGTTTGTCGGGGGCGGGGCATCGTGTCGGCCTGGGGTCGAGGGTGCCAGCGTGAGTGTGTCCTGGGCCCTGCGGTTTCTTTGCGCTGTGGTGATGTGAGTGGGGTGGCTCCCCGTCTGTCGTCGTAGGCCCCACTGAGGGTGGTTTGGTGCGTGCCTCCATCCCGTGTGCGTGGTTGCGTTACGGGTTCTTACTTATGCGGACCCGCCAAACATCTCGACATGCCCACTCGCGACCCAGCGATGCGCGCCAGGCCCAGCCAGTCAGCTCTGGGAGCGCATCTAGGGTCGCAAGCCTGAAATGAGCATGGCGAGACATTTATGGGACCGCCGCCCGGGCGCTGGCCGCGTTTACAGGCACTGCGCGGTGAAGGGTGTTCGGGCGCCGGGCCCCGGCGTGGCCAGGGCGCTGCTAGTTTCGGCGGGCTCAGTGCCGGCATAGCATGCTGTCTCATGCAGATTAATAAATCAGGTGGGGCAGCCGCGGCGCACAGCCGCCACGGCACTTGAGCGGCCCTCCAGGCCCTCACTACTGCGCCGCGCAGCAGGCAGGCGCGCCCAGAAACGCCTGCAGGTGAGCCGCCCCGCCTTGAAGCATCCCGCCCCCTGTGGCGGCGACCCCAATTGAGATCAACCTACATCCCTGCATGATGCAGCCGGCACCGGACCTGCGACATGTGGCACGCCGGGCCAGTGGATGGTGCCCTGGGCGGTAGCGCCGCGGGGTGGAAGGAGGATGCATGCACGCACCAGGGGAGCGCGTCATCCCGGCTGTCTGCCGCCCTCTTTCGTCGCGCTTGCGTTTCCCATACGTTAGAGCGTATTCCATAGCCGTGCAGCCCTGGAGACGGCGTTCTATGTCGAAATCACACCCACAAGCCCGGTTGCGCACTGCAAAGGGGGGTCCCGCTGGCGCCGCGCGCCGGACCCCTGTGTGCTCCGCGCTTGCAGATGGGATCGTGCTGTTTGCATCAGGTCATATAGGATGGGCGGCAGGGAGGTCGGCGGGGCGCGTCTGGGGGCGGCGGAGGGGCCTAGCGGTCCCCGGTTGTCCCGCGGCGGGCAAGGCGACGGCCGCGTGTGACGGCACGGCCCGGCGCACCTGCAGCATGCCACTGATGGCTCGCGCGAGTATGTCACAATACATACATACTACGCATACACTGTAAATGCTGGCCAAACAGGCTCTGGGCTGGCGGCTGGAATTGTATTCGACTTTCCATCGCAAGTGCCCTTCTCGTGAGCGACGCAAGGTCGGGCCAAAAGTCGCCACTTTCCTGGCGTCGGGCCCTTCATTTGCCTACCATCATATACATTGATGAGAACGACCGCAAATAGGCCGCCTTGAAGTGGGGGTAGTCCGAATCATAACGGAATGCGGACCCGCCAAACATCTCGACATGCCCACTCGCGACCCAGCGATGCGCGCCAGGCCCAGCCAGTCAGCTCTGGGAGCGCATCTAGGGTCGCAAGCCTGAAATGAGCATGGCGAGACATTTATGGGACCGCCGCCCGGGCGCTGGCCGCGTTTACAGGCACTGCGCGGTGAAGGGTGTTCGGGCGCCGGGCCCCGGCGTGGCCAGGGCGCTGCTAGTTTCGGCGGGCTCAGTGCCGGCATAGCATGCTGTCTCATGCAGATTAATAAATCAGGTGGGGCAGCCGCGGCGCACAGCCGCCACGGCACTTGAGCGGCCCTCCAGGCCCTCACTACTGCGCCGCGCAGCAGGCAGGCGCGCCCAGAAACGCCTGCAGGTGAGCCGCCCCGCCTTGAAGCATCCCGCCCCCTGTGGCGGCGACCCCAATTGAGATCAACCTACATCCCTGCATGATGCAGCCGGCACCGGACCTGCGACATGTGGCACGCCGGGCCAGTGGATGGTGCCCTGGGCGGTAGCGCCGCGGGGTGGAAGGAGGATGCATGCACGCACCAGGGGAGCGCGTCATCCCGGCTGTCTGCCGCCCTCTTTCGTCGCGCTTGCGTTTCCCATACGTTAGAGCGTATTCCATAGCCGTGCAGCCCTGGAGACGGCGTTCTATGTCGAAATCACACCCACAAGCCCGGTTGCGCACTGCAAAGGGGGGTCCCGCTGGCGCCGCGCGCCGGACCCCTGTGTGCTCCGCGCTTGCAGATGGGATCGTGCTGTTTGCATCAGGTCATATAGGATGGGCGGCAGGGAGGTCGGCGGGGCGCGTCTGGGGGCGGCGGAGGGGCCTAGCGGTCCCCGGTTGTCCCGCGGCGGGCAAGGCGACGGCCGCGTGTGACGGCACGGCCCGGCGCACCTGCAGCATGCCACTGATGGCTCGCGCGAGTATGTCACAATACATACATACTACGCATACACTGTAAATGCTGGCCAAACAGGCTCTGGGCTGGCGGCTGGAATTGTATTCGACTTTCCATCGCAAGTGCCCTTCTCGTGAGCGACGCAAGGTCGGGCCAAAAGTCGCCACTTTCCTGGCGTCGGGCCCTTCATTTGCCTACCATCATATACATTGATGAGAACGACCGCAAATAGGCCGCCTTGAAGTGGGGGGTAGTCCGAATCATAACGGAATGCGGACCCGCCAAACATCTCGACATGCCCACTCGCGACCCAGCGATGCGCGCCAGGCCCAGCCAGTCAGCTCTGGGAGCGCATCTAGGGTCGCAAGCCTGAAATGAGCATGGCGAGACATTTATGGGACCGCCGCCCGGGCGCTGGCCGCGTTTACAGGCACTGCGCGGTGAAGGGTGTTCGGGCGCCGGGCCCCGGCGTGGCCAGGGCGCTGCTAGTTTCGGCGGGCTCAGTGCCGGCATAGCATGCTGTCTCATGCAGATTAATAAATCAGGTGGGGCAGCCGCGGCGCACAGCCGCCACGGCACTTGAGCGGCCCTCCAGGCCCTCACTACTGCGCCGCGCAGCAGGCAGGCGCGCCCAGAAACGCCTGCAGGTGAGCCGCCCCGCCTTGAAGCATCCCGCCCCCTGTGGCGGCGACCCCAATTGAGATCAACCTACATCCCTGCATGATGCAGCCGGCACCGGACCTGCGACATGTGGCACGCCGGGCCAGTGGATGGTGCCCTGGGCGGTAGCGCCGCGGGGTGGAAGGAGGATGCATGCACGCACCAGGGGAGCGCGTCATCCCGGCTGTCTGCCGCCCTCTTTCGTCGCGCTTGCGTTTCCCATACGTTAGAGCGTATTCCATAGCCGTGCAGCCCTGGAGACGGCGTTCTATGTCGAAATCACACCCACAAGCCCGGTTGCGCACTGCAAAGGGGGGTCCCGCTGGCGCCGCGCGCCGGACCCCTGTGTGCTCCGCGCTTGCAGATGGGATCGTGCTGTTTGCATCAGGTCATATAGGATGGGCGGCAGGGAGGTCGGCGGGGCGCGTCTGGGGGCGGCGGAGGGGCCTAGCGGTCCCCGGTTGTCCCGCGGCGGGCAAGGCGACGGCCGCGTGTGACGGCACGGCCCGGCGCACCTGCAGCATGCCACTGATGGCTCGCGCGAGTATGTCACAATACATACATACTACGCATACACTGTAAATGCTGGCCAAACAGGCTCTGGGCTGGCGGCTGGAATTGTATTCGACTTTCCATCGCAAGTGCCCTTCTCGTGAGCGACGCAAGGTCGGGCCAAAAGTCGCCACTTTCCTGGCGTCGGGCCCTTCATTTGCCTACCATCATATACATTGATGAGAACGACCGCAAATAGGCCGCCTTGAAGTGGGGGTAGTCCGAATCATAACGGAATGCGGACCCGCCAAACATCTTGACATGCCCACTCGCGACCCAGCGATGCGCGCCAGGCCCAGCCAGTCAGCTCTGGGAGCGCATCTAGGGTCGCAAGCCTGAAATGAGCATGGCGAGACATTTATGGGACCGCCGCCCGGGCGCTGGCCGCGTTTACAGGCACTGCGCGGTGAAGGGTGTTCGGGCGCCGGGCCCCGGCGTGGCCAGGGCGCTGCTAGTTTCGGCGGGCTCAGTGCCGGCATAGCATGCTGTCTCATGCAGATTAATAAATCAGGTGGGGCAGCCGCGGCGCACAGCCGCCACGGCACTTGAGCGGCCCTCCAGGCCCTCACTACTGCGCCGCGCAGCAGGCAGGCGCGCCCAGAAACGCCTGCAGGTGAGCCGCCCCGCCTTGAAGCATCCCGCCCCCTGTGGCGGCGACCCCAATTGAGATCAACCTACATCCCTGCATGATGCAGCCGGCACCGGACCTGCGACATGTGGCACGCCGGGCCAGTGGATGGTGCCCTGGGCGGTAGCGCCGCGGGGTGGAAGGAGGATGCATGCACGCACCAGGGGAGCGCGTCATCCCGGCTGTCTGCCGCCCTCTTTCGTCGCGCTTGCGTTTCCCATACGTTAGAGCGTATTCCATAGCCGTGCAGCCCTGGAGACGGCGTTCTATGTCGAAATCACACCCACAAGCCCGGTTGCGCACTGCAAAGGGGGGTCCCGCTGGCGCCGCGCGCCGGACCCCTGTGTGCTCCGCGCTTGCAGATGGGATCGTGCTGTTTGCATCAGGTCATATAGGATGGGCGGCAGGGAGGTCGGCGGGGCGCGTCTGGGGGCGGCGGAGGGGCCTAGCGGTCCCCGGTTGTCCCGCGGCGGGCAAGGCGACGGCCGCGTGTGACGGCACGGCCCGGCGCACCTGCAGCATGCCACTGATGGCTCGCGCGAGTATGTCACAATACATACATACTACGCATACACTGTAAATGCTGGCCAAACAGGCTCTGGGCTGGCGGCTGGAATTGTATTCGACTTTCCATCGCAAGTGCCCTTCTCGTGAGCGACGCAAGGTCGGGCCAAAAGTCGCCACTTTCCTGGCGTCGGGCCCTTCATTTGCCTACCATCATATACATTGATGAGAACGACCGCAAATAGGCCGCCTTGAAGTGGGGGTAGTCCGAATCATAACGGAATGCGGACCCGCCAAACATCTTGACATGCCCACTCGCGACCCAGCGATGCGCGCCAGGCCCAGCCAGTCAGCTCTGGGAGCGCATCTAGGGTCGCAAGCCTGAAATGAGCATGGCGAGACATTTATGGGACCGCCGCCCGGGCGCTGGCCGCGTTTACAGGCACTGCGCGGTGAAGGGTGTTCGGGCGCCGGGCCCCGGCGTGGCCAGGGCGCTGCTAGTTTCGGCGGGCTCAGTGCCGGCATAGCATGCTGTCTCATGCAGATTAATAAATCAGGTGGGGCAGCCGCGGCGCACAGCCGCCACGGCACTTGAGCGGCCCTCCAGGCCCTCACTACTGCGCCGCGCAGCAGGCAGGCGCGCCCAGAAACGCCTGCAGGTGAGCCGCCCCGCCTTGAAGCATCCCGCCCCCTGTGGCGGCGACCCCAATTGAGATCAACCTACATCCCTGCATGATGCAGCCGGCACCGGACCTGCGACATGTGGCACGCCGGGCCAGTGGATGGTGCCCTGGGCGGTAGCGCCGCGGGGTGGAAGGAGGATGCATGCACGCACCAGGGGAGCGCGTCATCCCGGCTGTCTGCCGCCCTCTTTCGTCGCGCTTGCGTTTCCCATACGTTAGAGCGTATTCCATAGCCGTGCAGCCCTGGAGACGGCGTTCTATGTCGAAATCACACCCACAAGCCCGGTTGCGCACTGCAAAGGGGGGTCCCGCTGGCGCCGCGCGCCGGACCCCTGTGTGCTCCGCGCTTGCAGATGGGATCGTGCTGTTTGCATCAGGTCATATAGGATGGGCGGCAGGGAGGTCGGCGGGGCGCGTCTGGGGGCGGCGGAGGGGCCTAGCGGTCCCCGGTTGTCCCGCGGCGGGCAAGGCGACGGCCGCGTGTGACGGCACGGCCCGGCGCACCTGCAGCATGCCACTGATGGCTCGCGCGAGTATGTCACAATACATACATACTACGCATACACTGTAAATGCTGGCCAAACAGGCTCTGGGCTGGCGGCTGGAATTGTATTCGACTTTCCATCGCAAGTGCCCTTCTCGTGAGCGACGCAAGGTCGGGCCAAAAGTCGCCACTTTCCTGGCGTCGGGCCCTTCATTTGCCTACCATCATATACATTGATGAGAACGACCGCAAATAGGCCGCCTTGAAGTGGGGGTAGTCCGAATCATAACGGAATGCGGACCCGCCAAACATCTTGACATGCCCACTCGCGACCCAGCGATGCGCGCCAGGCCCAGCCAGTCAGCTCTGGGAGCGCATCTAGGGTCGCAAGCCTGAAATGAGCATGGCGAGACATTTATGGGACCGCCGCCCGGGCGCTGGCCGCGTTTACAGGCACTGCGCGGTGAAGGGTGTTCGGGCGCCGGGCCCCGGCGTGGCCAGGGCGCTGCTAGTTTCGGCGGGCTCAGTGCCGGCATAGCATGCTGTCTCATGCAGATTAATAAATCAGGTGGGGCAGCCGCGGCACACAGCCGCCACGGCACTTGAGCGGCCCTCCAGGCCCTCACTACTGCGCCGCGCAGCAGGCAGGCGCGCCCAGAAACGCCTGCAGGTGAGCCGCCCCGCCTTGAAGCATCCCGCCCCCTGTGGCGGCGACCCCAATTGAGATCAACCTACATCCCTGCATGATGCAGCCGGCACCGGACCTGCGACATGTGGCACGCCGGGCCAGTGGATGGTGCCCTGGGCGGTAGCGCCGCGGGGTGGAAGGAGGATGCATGCACGCACCAGGGGAGCGCGTCATCCCGGCTGTCTGCCGCCCTCTTTCGTCGCGCTTGCGTTTCCCATACGTTAGAGCGTATTCCATAGCCGTGCAGCCCTGGAGACGGCGTTCTATGTCGAAATCACACCCACAAGCCCGGTTGCGCACTGCAAAGGGGGGTCCCGCTGGCGCCGCGCGCCGGACCCCTGTGTGCTCCGCGCTTGCAGATGGGATCGTGCTGTTTGCATCAGGTCATATAGGATGGGCGGCAGGGAGGTCGGCGGGGCGCGTCTGGGGGCGGCGGAGGGGCCTAGCGGTCCCCGGTTGTCCCGCGGCGGGCAAGGCGACGGCCGCGTGTGACGGCACGGCCCGGCGCACCTGCAGCATGCCACTGATGGCTCGCGCGAGTATGTCACAATACATACATACTACGCATACACTGTAAATGCTGGCCAAACAGGCTCTGGGCTGGCGGCTGGAATTGTATTCGACTTTCCATCGCAAGTGCCCTTCTCGTGAGCGACGCAAGGTCGGGCCAAAAGTCGCCACTTTCCTGGCGTCGGGCCCTTCATTTGCCTACCATCATATACATTGATGAGAACGACCGCAAATAGGCCGCCTTGAAGTGGGGGTAGTCCGAATCATAACGGAATGCGGACCCGCCAAACATCTCGACATGCCCACTCGCGACCCAGCGATGCGCGCCAGGCCCAGCCAGTCAGCTCTGGGAGCGCATCTAGGGTCGCAAGCCTGAAATGAGCATGGCGAGACATTTATGGGACCGCCGCCCGGGCGCTGGCCGCGTTTACAGGCACTGCGCGGTGAAGGGTGTTCGGGCGCCGGGCCCCGGCGTGGCCAGGGCGCTGCTAGTTTCGGCGGGCTCAGTGCCGGCATAGCATGCTGTCTCATGCAGATTAATAAATCAGGTGGGGCAGCCGCGGCGCACAGCCGCCACGGCACTTGAGCGGCCCTCCAGGCCCTCACTACTGCGCCGCGCAGCAGGCAGGCGCGCCCAGAAACGCCTGCAGGTGAGCCGCCCCGCCTTGAAGCATCCCGCCCCCTGTGGCGGCGACCCCAATTGAGATCAACCTACATCCCTGCATGATGCAGCCGGCACCGGACCTGCGACATGTGGCACGCCGGGCCAGTGGATGGTGCCCTGGGCGGTAGCGCCGCGGGGTGGAAGGAGGATGCATGCACGCACCAGGGGAGCGCGTCATCCCGGCTGTCTGCCGCCCTCTTTCGTCGCGCTTGCGTTTCCCATACGTTAGAGCGTATTCCATAGCCGTGCAGCCCTGGAGACGGCGTTCTATGTCGAAATCACACCCACAAGCCCGGTTGCGCACTGCAAAGGGGGGTCCCGCTGGCGCCGCGCGCCGGACCCCTGTGTGCTCCGCGCTTGCAGATGGGATCGTGCTGTTTGCATCAGGTCATATAGGATGGGCGGCAGGGAGGTCGGCGGGGCGCGTCTGGGGGCGGCGGAGGGGCCTAGCGGTCCCCGGTTGTCCCGCGGCGGGCAAGGCGACGGCCGCGTGTGACGGCACGGCCCGGCGCACCTGCAGCATGCCACTGATGGCTCGCGCGAGTATGTCACAATACATACATACTACGCATACACTGTAAATGCTGGCCAAACAGGCTCTGGGCTGGCGGCTGGAATTGTATTCGACTTTCCATCGCAAGTGCCCTTCTCGTGAGCGACGCAAGGTCGGGCCAAAAGTCGCCACTTTCCTGGCGTCGGGCCCTTCATTTGCCTACCATCATATACATTGATGAGAACGACCGCAAATAGGCCGCCTTGAAGTGGGGGTAGTCCGAATCATAACGGAATGCGGACCCGCCAAACATCTCGACATGCCCACTCGCGACCCAGCGATGCGCGCCAGGCCCAGCCAGTCAGCTCTGGGAGCGCATCTAGGGTCGCAAGCCTGAAATGAGCATGGCGAGACATTTATGGGACCGCCGCCCGGGCGCTGGCCGCGTTTACAGGCACTGCGCGGTGAAGGGTGTTCGGGCGCCGGGCCCCGGCGTGGCCAGGGCGTTGCTAGTTTCGGCGGGCTCAGTGCCGGCATAGCATGCTGTCTCATGCAGATTAATAAATCAGGTGGGGCAGCCGCGGCGCACAGCCGCCACGGCACTTGAGCGGCCCTCCAGGCCCTCACTACTGCGCCGCGCAGCAGGCAGGCGCGCCCAGAAACGCCTGCAGGTGAGCCGCCCCGCCTTGAAGCATCCCGCCCCCTGTGGCGGCGACCCCAATTGAGATCAACCTACATCCCTGCATGATGCAGCCGGCACCGGACCTGCGACATGTGGCACGCCGGGCCAGTGGATGGTGCCCTGGGCGGTAGCGCCGCGGGGTGGAAGGAGGATGCATGCACGCACCAGGGGAGCGCGTCATCCCGGCTGTCTGCCGCCCTCTTTCGTCGCGCTTGCGTTTCCCATACGTTAGAGCGTATTCCATAGCCGTGCAGCCCTGGAGACGGCGTTCTATGTCGAAATCACACCCACAAGCCCGGTTGCGCACTGCAAAGGGGGGTCCCGCTGGCGCCGCGCGCCGGACCCCTGTGTGCTCCGCGCTTGCAGATGGGATCGTGCTGTTTGCATCAGGTCATATAGGATGGGCGGCAGGGAGGTCGGCGGGGCGCGTCTGGGGGCGGCGGAGGGGCCTAGCGGTCCCCGGTTGTCCCGCGGCGGGCAAGGCGACGGCCGCGTGTGACGGCACGGCCCGGCGCACCTGCAGCATGCCACTGATGGCTCGCGCGAGTATGTCACAATACATACATACTACGCATACACTGTAAATGCTGGCCAAACAGGCTCTGGGCTGGCGGCTGGAATTGTATTCGACTTTCCATCGCAAGTGCCCTTCTCGTGAGCGACGCAAGGTCGGGCCAAAAGTCGCCACTTTCCTGGCGTCGGGCCCTTCATTTGCCTACCATCATATACATTGATGAGAACGACCGCAAATAGGCCGCCTTGAAGTGGGGGTAGTCCGAATCATAACGGAATGCGGACCCGCCAAACATCTCGACATGCCCACTCGCGACCCAGCGATGCGCGCCAGGCCCAGCCAGTCAGCTCTGGGAGCGCATCTAGGGTCGCAAGCCTGAAATGAGCATGGCGAGACATTTATGGGACCGCCGCCCGGGCGCTGGCCGCGTTTACAGGCACTGCGCGGTGAAGGGTGTTCGGGCGCCGGGCCCCGGCGTGGCCAGGGCGTTGCTAGTTTCGGCGGGCTCAGTGCCGGCATAGCATGCTGTCTCATGCAGATTAATAAATCAGGTGGGGCAGCCGCGGCGCACAGCCGCCACGGCACTTGAGCGGCCCTCCAGGCCCTCACTACTGCGCCGCGCAGCAGGCAGGCGCGCCCAGAAACGCCTGCAGGTGAGCCGCCCCGCCTTGAAGCATCCCGCCCCCTGTGGCGGCGACCCCAATTGAGATCAACCTACATCCCTGCATGATGCAGCCGGCACCGGACCTGCGACATGTGGCACGCCGGGCCAGTGGATGGTGCCCTGGGCGGTAGCGCCGCGGGGTGGAAGGAGGATGCATGCACGCACCAGGGGAGCGCGTCATCCCGGCTGTCTGCCGCCCTCTTTCGTCGCGCTTGCGTTTCCCATACGTTAGAGCGTATTCCATAGCCGTGCAGCCCTGGAGACGGCGTTCTATGTCGAAATCACACCCACAAGCCCGGTTGCGCACTGCAAAGGGGGGTCCCGCTGGCGCCGCGCGCCGGACCCCTGTGTGCTCCGCGCTTGCAGATGGGATCGTGCTGTTTGCATCAGGTCATATAGGATGGGCGGCAGGGAGGTCGGCGGGGCGCGTCTGGGGGCGGCGGAGGGGCCTAGCGGTCCCCGGTTGTCCCGCGGCGGGCAAGGCGACGGCCGCGTGTGACGGCACGGCCCGGCGCACCTGCAGCATGCCACTGATGGCTCGCGCGAGTATGTCACAATACATACATACTACGCATACACTGTAAATGCTGGCCAAACAGGCTCTGGGCTGGCGGCTGGAATTGTATTCGACTTTCCATCGCAAGTGCCCTTCTCGTGAGCGACGCAAGGTCGGGCCAAAAGTCGCCACTTTCCTGGCGTCGGGCCCTTCATTTGCCTACCATCATATACATTGATGAGAACGACCGCAAATAGGCCGCCTTGAAGTGGGGGTAGTCCGAATCATAACGGAATGCGGACCCGCCAAACATCTCGACATGCCCACTCGCGACCCAGCGATGCGCGCCAGGCCCAGCCAGTCAGCTCTGGGAGCGCATCTAGGGTCGCAAGCCTGAAATGAGCATGGCGAGACATTTATGGGACCGCCGCCCGGGCGCTGGCCGCGTTTACAGGCACTGCGCGGTGAAGGGTGTTCGGGCGCCGGGCCCCGGCGTGGCCAGGGCGTTGCTAGTTTCGGCGGGCTCAGTGCCGGCATAGCATGCTGTCTCATGCAGATTAATAAATCAGGTGGGGCAGCCGCGGCGCACAGCCGCCACGGCACTTGAGCGGCCCTCACTGCATGTGCCACGGCACTTGAGCGCCCGTCGCTGCATAAGCCGCAGCAGCCAGGCGGCAAGCCGGCAAGCGCCCAGCTTGCAGGCGCGCGCTAAAACGCCTGGCTGTGAGCCGTCCCGCCGGACCATGGAATAACTCACGGGGGACGACGTATTGGGGGCAGTTAGATGCCCACCTCCAATCCATCCAACTGAAGCTCTAGGTTTGAGTCCAAGGGGGATGGGGGGGGCTGCTGCGGGGTGGCCCCAAGTTCGATGCGCGCGCGGCGTACCCAAGATGCCTCGGCTGGGTCGCCCCCGCCATCCAAGACGTGTGGTCTGGGCAACTAAGGCAACTAACATGCCACCGGAACCCAGTTGCCGGACCAGGCCCACCCCCCGAGGTACCGTGGCCAGCCATCTTTCCCAACCCGCGGTATGCCCAGATGCGGAGCCAACGAACACGTGTTAGTCCGGACGCCCTGCGCTAGACACAGCTCCATCAAGATCCGGCAGGGGCCGTTACAAGGAGGGAGCGCGTGTGCGCGAAGGACAGCGCCTGACCAGTAATGCAGGCAAGCGATGAATCCGTTTGGTAGTTCGCCTCCCCGCGACGTGCAGCACGGGTGCCCACACTGCGGGACTGTGTAAGTCTGAACTCGGGCGATAGTTCAGACTGATGTGCTGGACGGGTCATGACTGGGGCGCATGCATGCCGCCACTACGGGGGCCAGGCTGCGGCGCCAAGTCCAGATTCACCGAATCCCCTGTACCTTTCGCACCGCAGGGCCGCGACTCAACGCTGGGATGAAGATGTGACACGAAATATTGCTGGCAGTGCTCGTATCTTCCATCTATGCTGTAGAAATTTGCCCAAAATCTGCCGAAGGCGGAGGAAAATTTTTGGGTTTGGGTTTCGGCATCGACGGAGCGTAGACGGTTTGGGCGGGTTTGGCGGTCTTTTAGACAGGGAGCGTAGATGGTTTGGGGGATTTTGGGGCGTGCCCCTAGGAAAAATTTTCGAGGTGTAGATGGCGCGTGAGGGGTCACCTACGCTGTGTAGACGCCGGGGGCCCAAAGCCATCTACATGATACGGGCAATTTGCTGGCGCCCCGAAATGGCGCCTCGGCGGTGGCAGCGGCGCAGGGCCTGGCAATGGTGGTGGCCCCGGCTTTGCCAGCGGCGGCGGCTGCAGCCCTGGGCCCCGCAGCGGCGGCGTGCAGGTGGCGTTGCGGCGGGGACGGGCACGGGCACGTGGAGGAGGAGAAGGTGGCGCCGCCCAAAAACGCAACGCCGGCACACAGGCTGAGATCGGCTGGTGTCTGGTTAGCGCTCTTTGCTGGCGAGCGTAGCACAGTACGTGGATGGTAGGCCGCAGCAGCTAGCTAGCGGGAGTGTTGCGGCAGCTTGAGGATTTCCTGCGCTGCAGGCTGTAATAGCGGGGCATAGCTGGGCACATGGCTGGCGGTGCCTGCACATACCGAGCCCACCAGCCATGTGCCTGGCTATGTCCGGGAGGTGATGTAATAGTTTGCCGGCATCAAACGGGATACCGGTACGTGCTTTGGGTTCAACCCACTTTTCCCCTGAGGAGAACATCTTGAAACTCTGTGGAAGCGTGGAACCTACGCATACAGCCAGGACAAACCCAGAACGTGTCGTGGGTTACACGGACTCGCAAAGTTTGATTTGGGGCAAGTGGATTCCTTGACACTACGCAAAGCCGCGCGGCCCGCCCGCATGTTGCGGTATACCTGCCTGCGGCATCGCAGGCGTCACAGCTAGCGTCCACACCACACCGGATTATGGTGCAGCTAACGCAGTCACTCCCGGAAGTCAGCACAGCAACATAACCTCTACTCTACATCCAAGTTCACGACTATGTACACGAGGAACAGTTCATGACGTTTTAGTTCATAACGAATCATCGATTGGGTTCCGATACGTTTCTCGTGTCAAGACAGTTCTCATGAATGGCCAGCGTGCCATCACCACCACCAGCAAACCAGCAAAAGTAAGTACGACAGCACACCCGTCAGGTCTCATAAATGGTCATCACCATCACTAGCAAACGTACGACACCACGCATGCGCGCGCCCGGCCTGATCGCACTGCACGCAGCCGCAGCCTTAGCTGCAGCATCCCCACCTGCCAGCACGCACCCTAGCCCGCAAAACCTGTCCTGAAACACTGGCCTAATCGCGTGCCGAGGTAGGAGGGATAACAACCACCACGTTGCCCCGCTCAGCCGCGTACCCTAGCGGCCGGCTGCTAGGTGGCAGGGCGCTACTGCTGCTGCCGCCGGTGGCGACAGCACCGCCGGCGCCGCCATCACTGCCCCGGCTACCATTACTGCCAGCCCCGCGAGCGGGGCACATCCAGCACGTGCGCACACCGCCACTGCTACGGCCGGCATGTGCAGAGGCTGCTACTGCAGAGCCCACCACCGCCGCGACACTGGACTCTGCTACAGCCACCTGCCGCCCCTCCTTCTCCTGCTGCCCGGCCTCCATCATTTCCAGCTTCATCGGGGACACCGGGGTGGAAGAGCTGATGAAGCTGCTGCCGTCGCCCTTGGCAGGCATGTAGTATCCAAAGTGCCACACGCAGAAGATGAGCACCGATCCAAAGATGGGCACAAAGTCGAAGCCTGTGCACACACACGGGAGCGGGTTCCAGAGTGAGGATGTGTCGGAAGACACACAAAGCGAAGTGCAGGTCGCGCGGGCCGGCTCCCAGACTACCCTAATGCCATGCCGCTGCAGGTGTGGGTGGAAAGCTGCTGCTGCGTCGGCGGCCCGGCTCACCGTAAAAGAACGCCTCGTGTGTTGCCAGGTAGCCGTCATAACCCTGTGCGGGGAAGGCGACACGGCGGTGCAGGTCAGAGCGTGCACGGACCGTGGAGGCGCTTTGTCGTGCGCGGCACCGCAGGCACCACCGCCGCGGCCTCGGCCGCTTTCACCCCAATCAAGCCCTAATGGGCAGCACCCCCTGGCCCCTGCTCGCGCCTTGCACCGCACCACCGCACGCCACCCTTACCAGCCGCAGCATCGTCCCGCCACACGCAACCCTTCCACCCCCCTTTCGCCACACGGCCGCCCAGCAGCACCAGCAGTGCCCAGCACCACGCAAGCACCGGTAGCTATTCCACCAACCAAAAAAGACCCCAAAGTCGCGCCCAGTCCGCAGGTGCGAACGCACTCACCATGATGAACTCGACCGTGCGGAAGATGTTGCGCAGGTACATTAGCGCGATGGTGGTGTAGAGGCACGCAAACACCGTGCCCAGGCGCGGGATGAGCGCCTTGCTGCGCTCGCGCAGCCCGAAGCCGCGGTTGGTCTGCGCCCAGGCGGTCAGCGCGGTGAAGGCGGTGAAGAAGCCCAGCTGCAGGAACAGGCCGGCCAGGAGCAAGTTGCGGCCCATGTCGCGGGACTTGGGGTCGGTGCTGCTGATGAGGCCGCCGCCGGCGCCCTGTGTGTGTTCGTGTGTCGGGTTGCAAGTGTGGGTGTGGGGTGAGTGTGGTGTGGTGTGGTGTGGGTGTGGTGGGGATTGGGGTGACAGGCTGGATGTGTGTGGTTCGTGTGCACCCGTGCTGTCTCCTCCCCCGCTCCCCCCCGAGCGAGGTCCGTGTCACCCACCTGCAGCATGAGCGTGAAGACGTCGGACGCCAGGAAGAAGCGCGGGATGTAGACGGGCTTGATCCAGCGGTGCAGCGCGGCGGCGTCGCCCAGCGCCACCAGGCGGCCCACCACAATGTAGTCCACCAGCGGCAGGATGACGGGCGTGATGATCAGCAGCGCCTGCATGCCTGTTGGGGTTGGGGTTAGGATTATTGGGGTTGGGGTTGGGATTGTCGGGGTTGGGGTTGGGGTGGCGGGAGGGACAGAGGGAGATGCCACGTCAGGGACAGAGCTGGCCCCGCCGCAGCTGGCTAGCGAAGTGTTTTCGAACGCAAAGTGCTTTCGAACGCGAATGAACATGATACCAGAGGCTAGCAATAGCTCACCGATGTACACGTTCAGGTTGGGGCTGTTGATGACGATGACGCGCGCCGCGAAGCCCAGCGCTTCGAGCCAGGCCGTGATGGTCACGACGCACATGAACCAGGCCCGGGTGCGCCACGTCAGCAGCAGCGCGACGAGGCCCGCCAGCGCGTACAGGATGAGCGCGATCACAGCGGGCGCGATTGCGGGCATTTCGCCGAACAGCTGCACAAGCAGGTCATCGCCCGTCGCCCACGTCCCGTTGTTGGGCATGGTGGCCGGGAGGTGGTGGTGGGGGGGGGGGGGAGGTACTCGAGCTGCGGAGGGGGAGCGGAGCGGGCGGGGGCGCTGAGTTGGGTAGTGTGCGTGCACGGAGGAGGCAGGTGCCGGAACCCGCCCTGGTCGCCACACAGTGCCTGACTGCGCCACCCGCCGACGGCGCCCAGCCTCGCGGGCAACATTCATTGAACATCAGGCATGAAGAAGATGCTTAAGCGCCCCCGACGGACCTGGCTGCCGATTGATGGCTTCGGCGAGGCGCCGGACGGGCTTCCTTAGCAATCGAACGACCAAGTTGAGTCAGATGTCTTGGCCCAATGCCCGTTGACTATTCCGGAGTGTTCTGAATGCTAATTGTTTGGCGCGCAGCGGCGAAGCTAGTCAATGGTCTGTCAGCGGCCGACGAAGAAATGTGCTTTGCAGGAGGGCACGTTATTTGTATTGGAGAACGAGTGTGTTAATTAGCTATATGTACCGCGATGTTATATAGCCCCGCGCCGCTTGGTCCCCGGCGTCCTGCGCGTCGTAAGGGCGGTAACCCGCTTTAACCTGACCCACCTTTGCACTCCGGCTCCGGTTAAGCAGGGCGCTACACGCCACAGCGCTCATTCAATTCACAATAGCGGCCTCTTTCCTTCTGCTTTTAACCCGGTCGCAAAAAGGTTGTCGCGCGGTCATCGGCCGCACCATTACCCAGCTCACCATCGACGCGGGCTGCTGGCAGACTGTTGCCCGCACGCAGATCAACATTGTCCACTGTAGGCTTGACCAGCTCGCGCACAAGGGGCCAGCTGCGCCTGACTAAATTCACGGCGAGGAGACTAACGGGTTTTCCTCACGTTACAAGTCTCGGGTTCGCCCCCGGTGTGCAGCGCCTTCCACGAACCGCGACCACAAAACAGCTCACCGGACGACCCCGCTCTCAATCAATACCCTCCTGCCCTGCACTGTGGCAGGCATCCAAACACGCGCAGCCGTGCCACACAGACACTCTTAGTACATACACACGCTGAACGCAACGCGTCCCACTGCCCCCTCAGCGGCGCCAGGATTGCTCCGCGCGTGCTTTGATTCCCCCGGCCCTAGCGCGCACTGAGACTTTCCCTGTCCAACACCCTACTAGCCGCATTGCTGGTGCACGCGTGCAGCACACTGCAGCCTCATACGTGCTTCACAGACAAAGCCTAGCAACACAGGCCCACATCATTTCACAGCAATTACAAAGGCCCTGCTCGCCAACCGAAGCGGCACACCGACGCGGCGGTTCTACCCTAGCAGCCCCTGGCCTACACGAGCTCGGCACCCGCGACGCTAACAAGCCTGCCGCCCCATCCGCCACCTATCGCTCCACCTCCAGCCGCTTAGGCTGCCGCAGCGCCTGCTGCTGCTGCCCCGTCGCTCTACTGGCGGCGGAACTTGAACTTGGGCTTGTTCATGTCGAACACATCCTCCTCGCCGCCGCCCGCGTCCTTCTGCATCTTGCGGAACCTGCGGTGCGATCAATCAAACGCGTGGTGCACATGGCATGGTGCGGTCAGACGCGGTGGTCAGACGTGGTGCACATGCACGGCGCGGTCAGGCATGGTGCACATGCATGCAGCATAATGGGTGCGGCTGGGGCACGGGGGCAGGGGTGGCGGGATGCGCCTGTGGCTCGTGTGCTTGTCGAGATTCAAGGGCTCCGTCCGGCTCCGCCGCCAGGCTCCATCCGTGCTGTTCGGGACCTCCGCCCCTTTGCCCATCCTCTGTCTTGCGCTGTGTGGGCGTCTGGGCTGTGCACGCCAGTGCGCATAGCCTCCACGCCACCACCAGTCGCCCCCCAAAGCCGCGGCGCGCACCGACCCCACCCACCGGTTGAGCAGGAAGCCGGGCACCAGCTTGTCCACCAGGCCCTCCTCGTACGCCTGCTTGACGGAGAAGTAGCTGCGGAAGCATTGGGAAGTTGGGGAGGAGGGGTGGGTGGGCGGTGCAAGGATGGTTGGGAAAGCGGGAGTTGGGGGTCCCATCGTGGGGTCCCACACATGAATGATTACGACGGGGTGATGTTGACATGGCGCTGGGGGGCGAGGTGGATAACACGGCCGGGCTTGTGGCATGCCGTGAGCGCTCGCCTCCACCCCGCCCCCGCCCCGCGCCTCTGCTCCTCCGCACCCCCCCACCGCCCGCGCCCTCTCACCGCTTGCGGGACAGGTACTGCTTCTGGCAGGTGTCCAGGTCCTTGCCGGTGGAGCGCGCCAGGATGGCGGCGTAGTACTTGGTGGCATAGTCCAGCTCGTTGGCCTGAGGGGGGTGGAGGGGGTGGGAGGGGAGGGGTAGGCGGGAGACGTGCGTGGAGGGTGGCGTGGGGGCGTGCATGGGGGCGTAGGGGTGCGAGGGGTCGGATGGGTGGGATGGGTAGGTGGGAGAGGTGGGTGCAGGGTGGCGAGGTGCGGAGGAGAGGTGGGTGGGTGTGGAGCAGAGGAGAAGCCGCGTGCGCCAAGCCGCTTACGCCCCAAGCATCTTGCGCCCCTTGCGCATCTTGCGCCCCCAAAGCCCTGTTCCGCCCCACCCTGAGCCCACCCCGCCCGCGCCGCGCCCGCACCTGCAGCTGCGCGTCCACGGCCTGGCCGAACACGCGGTTCATGACGGGCGGCGCCGTGGAGATCTTGGCGTGCGGGAAAGAGTACCTGCGCGGCGCAGGGCAGGGCAGCGCAAGGCGGCGCAGGTAAGGCGGGCCGAGGTTATTGGGAAGCGCGCAGGCGGGCGGCCAAAATCGCTGGTGGAAAGAAGGCACATGGCGGCGGCAGCCACCGCTGACACCGACGCTGCAGCCACTCGCCCAGGTGCAGCCGCGCCACGTGTGTTCCGCTACGTGACCATTGCCCGCTTGCCAGTCCACGCCACACCACATATAACAACCTCCGGGGTCGTTAGCCCTGTCCCGCCGCTCTCTGCATCGCCACGCCCGGCGCTCTCTGCTTTACGCAGCACCGCGCCGGCAACTCTCCCTGGCCGCCGCTGCCTCCTCCGCTGGCGCCCACGCCGGCACACGCAGCACTTTCATCCCGTGTCCTTCCTACTCGCGCCCCTCTCACGTCACCGCCCAGCCCGCCTCCCGTGCGGTGGTAGCGCCCGCGCCTCCGTTCCCCTCCCCTCAACCGCCCCCCGCCTCCAGCCCGCCCACCTGTGCCCCTTCTGCCCGGCGGACAGCAGCACCGCCGCCTGGTTCTGCGCCTTCCACGTCACGCCAGTGTACAACGGCGCGCGCGTGAAGCCCAGCGCCGCCCAGATGGCGTAGAACTCGTTGTCGGCGGAGATGGCCTGCGGCACGCAGCAGGAGCAGCAGGAGGAGCGAGCGAGCGAGGACAGGCAGAGGGGCGGCGTGGAACGGTGGAAAACTGGAAACTCACACGCTCGTCAGAACCTGCCACGTGTCCAGGTCCGTGTCCACACTCGCTCTCCCCCGCGTACGGCCTCCGCCCCCCGTCCCTCCGCACGTATTCCTTCCGCCTGCCGCCCCCTAAGCCTGCCGCCCCTTAACCACTCAGGACCCACTCGCGCCTCCCCCGCCCGCGCGCACCTGCCCCTTGTCGTTGATGCAGCCGGTGGAGTTGAGGTAGACGTAGATGGGGCGCTGGCGGTTGCGGTCGTCAAAGTCCAGGTAGTAGCACTGCGCCACCACAAGCTCCGTCACGCTGGGCAGGAACTGCGCGGTTCAGGCAAGATGAAGGGTGGGAGGAGACGCCGTGAGCAAGCGGGCGTGGACACGCGCATCGGGGCAACGCGAGGCGCGCCGAGCCGCGGCCCCAGATCAGGTCTAGACGATGGGCGCACGGGGCACGGGGCGCCATGTGTGCCACGCGCCTCATCGCCTGCCCCCGGGGCGTGCTGTGCGCGGCTGGCGCGGCCAGTCCCCCGCCTGCACTCCACGCCAGCCCACAACCCCGCCACTCCAACTGGGGCGCACAGTCGGCAGTTTTTGCTGCGCACCCAGCGCTGGCATGTGCACAGCCTTCGCTGACGCCCCAGGCCCAAGCTGTGGGTCTACGGCAGGTTCTGGCTGGTAGCAGCTGATGATTCCGAGCTCTGGGCGCCCGCTTTCGGCCTAAGCCTCTTGCTGTGTGATCAGCCACATGCTGCGCCGGTGCTACGCCGGCAGCATCAGGCGTGCCCGCCCCGCCGGCCGCAGGGCCGTCGCCTCCGCACCTCGATGTGGCACATCCAGGTGCATGTCAAGGTGCTGAGGCGACGGCCCTGCGGCCGACCGGGCAGGCACGCATGGTGCTGCCGGCGGGGCGGCCACTGCCACCGCGTGTTCCGCCGCGGCATCCTCGCCAATGAAGAAGACCAGAATGGCGACATTCGTACGGCGGTGCAGTCGCGGGATTATCCTCAGTTGCCCGGCGATGCGCTTGGCTACTTGAGGATAATTCCCTCAACTGCATGCCCATTTCCCAGTGCATGGCTCGCGGCTGCGCCAGCATGGCGCCTTCGCGTGAGTCCATGCGACCGCTGGGCGGCGCTGCCGGCTCCGCCCTGCCTCGCCTGGGGCGGCCACGTCTGCAAAACCCTAGACACGCCCAGCACCCCACAACCCGCCTTCCCCTCGGCCTCCCGGACCCGCCGCCTGCCGCGACGCCCGGCTTTGACACCCCCTCCCTGTACGCAGCCGCTGCGCCTGCGCTTACCGGCATGCTGATGTAGATCACGCGCTGCTGGAGCAGCAGCGATGGCAGGTCCGGAGGGTTGCCGAAACGCTCGGCCTCCGGCAGGAACAGCGGCCGGCCCTCCGGATAGTTCGGGTAGTCACCGTAAGCTGCGCGAGCCCCACTGTAGCTGCGGCCGCGGTAGCTGCTCCCGCCGGCCATGTTTGTGACATTGTAGCCAAACTGGTCTGGCGTGAACTTCTCGCCACGCAGGTAAGCCTTTGAAGATAGAGTAATCTGCATGACACAAGCAGAATTTAGATCTACCGCTCTGGGCGCCCTAGCGAGCATGCGGCGCAGGGTGCACCACACCAGTGCGCTCCGCCTACCGGGTCCGGCATGTCCGAGCGGGGGCCCGCGAGGCCCAGAGCGCGGATCTGGCGCTCGGACAACCCGAACGAGGACGAGTCCCGCTGCTGCCCCTGCTCCGGTGCATCGGAGGTCGACGCCTCCTGCTCCTCCTGTTGCGGGCCCTTGGGGGCAAACCAGTCGTATTGCTGGCTCAGACGGTTAGACAGCTGGTAGAACTCGGCGTCGCCATCAGAGAATTCAGCGCTGGGACCGAACGTCTTCCAGTTGTTCCGGGCGACCGGGGCAACCCGCGCGGGCCTACTGCCCTGGCGCACTACGGGGGCAGGTGCAGTGTGGCATGGCGCAGGAGTCGCGATCCTTTGCCCAAGTTTGGGCCGGTTGAGAAGCATCGTGTTATGCACCCGTCCTGGCCCCTTCTTCCTAATGGACGGGCAATGTCACTGGTTTTCGACCCTAGCTAATGATCCAATGCCTGCAACGCGAGTCAAACGCTGAGCGGCACTACCGCGGAATGGAGCTGCATGCGTCGAGCTGCCCGAAAACTCTTGACAGCCCTGCACCGAGGTCGAATTGTTGCATTTGTAAATAGGTGGCTCATAGCGAACCTAGGGCAGGGGTCACCGGCGCCGCAACAGGGCGCGAAAGAAATACTTTCGACACATCAATCGGCGCGCAGGCACTGAGTTTCGCCGCGCAACATGCCCGTTTTGGCGAAGTTGCTGGGCGGTGCCTCAAAGGCATCGTCACTACAGCAATTGGCCGGTCTTGGTCAGCGGGCGGCCCTTGCCGCGACGCAGCAGGCTGGTTTCGCGTCGCAGTCCTACCCGGTGATTGACCACCAGTATGATGCAATTGTCGTCGGAGCGGGAGGAGCTGGTCTGCGTGCGGCTGTGGGCCTGTCGGAGCTGGGCTTCAAGACAGCGTAAGATGTCGGTCGTGACCCCGGGCACTTGAACCGGGTCTGGTTGTGCCACGTTGGCGACCTGGTCCACCCGCCCCGCCCCGCGCAGGTGCATCACGAAGCTCTTTCCTACTCGTTCGCACACGGTCGCGGCCCAGGGCGGCATCAACGCCGCGCTGGGCAACATGACCGAGGATGATTGGCGGTGGCATGCTTACGATACCATTAAGGGCAGCGACTGGCTCGGCGACCAGGACGCCATCCACTACATGTGTCGCGAAGCGCCAAAGGCCGTGGTTGAGCTGGAGAACTACGGCCTGCCGTTCTCTCGCACGGAGGACGGGAAGATTTACCAGCGTGCCTTCGGCGGCCAGTCGCTGGACTTCGGCAAGGGCGGCCAGGCGTACCGCTGCGCCTGCGCCGCTGACCGCACCGGTCACGCCATGCTCCACACGCTGTACGGCCAGGCCATGAAGCACGACATCCAGTTCTTCGGTGGGTGGTGCGGCAGGGGCATTCGAGGAGGGGTCCGGGGGGCTGGTGGGGGGGGGGCGGCAGGGAGGGGAGAGTCTGGCACGCGGCAGCCTGCATCGCAAGAGCCGTGGCGCGGGATGTCGATGACCGATACCAGCAGCATCAAAGCCGTGGGCATAGGGTACGATAATCCACCCGTCAGCACGGCGACCACATACCCCAGCGGGCAGCACGTGCGGCTGATCGGGGCTTTTTGCCGGGCGGCCCCCGGCTATGATTGCTGTGACGCCCCGCCCACCTGCAGTCTTCCTCCGTCCCTCCCTGCCTCCCTCGTTAAACGGCACTCCTCCTGGTGCCTTCCTTTCCTCACTGCCCCGCAGTGGAGTACTTTGCGCTGGACCTGATCATGGACAGCGACGGCGTGTGCCGCGGCGTCATGGCGCTGTGCATGGAGGACGGCACCATCCACCGCTTCCAGGTGAGCGCTTGGTGACGAACCGGCGGGCGGGCTACAGCTTGTAGGAGGTGCTCACAGGAGGCGCCCGGAGAGTACTAGGCGCGCGAGGGCTTGATGGAGGGAGAGAGTTCTGATGGAGCGGCACGGGAAGGGCCCTGGATTCAGGGAGCTGGGGCAGTCGGAGCAAGACGGGGAGCGGTGCAAACGTTCGGGGGCTGCACGCACGATTTGTGGTGCGGCGGTCAGTCGTGGGCGGGCAGTGCAGCGCCGGTGCCGACATGCGTACACGCCCGGACGGCGTGGCGTGGCGTGCACCGAAGGGAATGAGAGGGGATGGCAAGAAAGCGCCGGCAGCAGCCTGGGAATGAAACAGCATTGGGGATACATTCCGAAAAGGTATTGACGCGACGGGGCAGGAATGGTCCAGGCATGGACAGGCGTTGACATGCAGTCGGGCGGCGGAGCCGTCGGCTGTCATGTGCTGGGCGCTGGTACCCGCCAGCGGCACGCATACGTGGCACTCCCGCAGCCACGAACCCTGCCGCCCGCCTGCCCGCGGCTCCACGTCGCCCGCTGCGCATCCCCTCCCTCGCCCGCCCGCGCGCTTGTCCCCACTCTACCCCTCCTCCCTCTTCCCGCCTCCCGCCCGCCGCGACCTGCTGCACGGCACGCACAGTCTTTGATGTCCTTTTCCTTTGTGCTCTGTAACACGATCGCAGTCGCACCAGACGGTCCTGGCCACGGGCGGCTACGGGCGCGCCTACTTCTCCGCCACCTCCGCCCACACCTGCACCGGCGACGGCAACGCCATGGCGGCGCGCGCAGGCATCCCGCTGCAGGTGCGGCCGCGCGGGGGTGCGGCCGCGGGGCGGGGCGGTGCATGGCCGCGTGTTGTGTTGTTGGGCCGGGAGGTGGCGGCGCCTGTGGTGGAGGGTTGCGCCGGGGGTTTGGGTCGCGCGCGCGTTCGGGCCTCCGCGCGGGGCGGACGCGGGCGCATGGTGTAGGAGCTTTGCCCAAGCGCGCGACCACGGCGCCCTGCACACTCACAACCTTAAAATAACGAATTGGGCTGGGCTGGTACCAACAACCCCCTCGGCACGCGCGCACGCACACCACCGAAACGCCTACCCCCGTTTCTGGTATCAGATCGGGCTGGGCTGGTACCAATCCCACCCTTGGGCGCGCACACACACGCACAGGACCTGGAGTTTGTCCAGTTCCACCCCACCGGCATCTACGGCGCCGGCTGCCTGATCACGGAGGGCGCGCGCGGCGAGGGCGGCATCCTGCGCAACAGCGAGGGCGAGCGCTTCATGGAGCGGTGAGCGATCCGCTAGGGGGTGCGGCGGTAGGGGCGGCAGCGTGCGGGGATGGGGGCGGAGGGCCGCGGCGGAGCAGCGGGGGAGCGGTTGGGGACCGGGGGCAGGATGGGGCCGGGGGCGTGAGTTAGCGGGCATGGGATGGGCCGCACAGTGGGGTGGTTCAAGAACCCAGTGGACAGGCCCCGGCAGCCGAGTTCTCTGTCGCGCCGGTTATCGGTAACTCACACGGCTCCCACAACTCCCTAACCTTGCCCCCACCCCAACACCCAACCAACACACATCAACCCAACGCCCCACGCACCGCCAGCTACGCGCCCACCGCCAAGGACCTGGCCTCGCGCGACGTGGTGTCCCGCTCCATGACGATGGAGATCCGCGAGGGCCGCGGCTGCGGCCCCGAGCGCGACCACATCTACCTGCACCTCAACCACCTGCCGCCCGAGCTGCTGGCGGAGCGCCTGCCCGGCATCTCCGAGACCGCCGCCATCTTCGCGGGCGTGGACGTGACCAAGGTGCGGCGGGGGGGGGGGCGTGTGTGTGTGAATATCAGCCCAAGCTAAGCCAGCCTAACTAGACAAAGCTGGGCTGTGGGCGGAGGGGACCCCAGAGGATGGAGGCGAAGCGGCAGCGGCTTATGCATTGCAGTGTAGGAGCCCAGTGTTTTGCGGCCCGCAGTTGAGGTGACGCCGTGCACTGGGTTTTAGTTTTGGAATGAGCTGGCATTCAGACACCCACCCGCTCACCCCATCCCCCAACCCTCAACCATCCTTGCAACCCTCCCCTCCCCCCTGCAGGAGCCCATCCCGGTGCTGCCCACGGTGCACTACAACATGGGCGGCATCCCCACCAACTACATGGGCGAGGTGCTGGCGCCCACGCCCGGCAACCCCGACAAGGTGTGTTGCGTTGCATGCTGTGTGCGCGCGCGTGTGTGTATTATCTGTGTACTCGGGAAGGTGTCCAAAGGTCAGGACAGCTAGGCAGCTGTGCTTGGGGCCGAGGCAGCCCTCCCCAGCCCAACACAGTGACCCCCTCCTCCACACCACACCCAACACCGCCCCATCCACGCACCACGCCGCCCGCCGCCCGCCGCCAGGTGGTGCCCGGCCTGTTCGCTGCGGGCGAGGCGGCCTGCGCCTCGGTGCACGGCGCCAACCGCCTGGGCGCCAACTCGCTGCTGGACATTGTGGTGTTCGGCCGCGCCTGCGCCAACCGCATCGGTGCGTGCTGGCGCGGGGCGGGGGGTGCTTTTGCTGGGGTGGGGTTGGGTGGGTGGCGCATGTGTCTGCCTGGGCGGACGGGGGCAAGCTGCGTGCGGTTGGATGGCGGGGCAACGCCAGCGCTTGTCAAACTGAAAGGCGGGGCAACGCCAGGGCTTGTCGAATCGCGGGTCATGATGTTGTTTATGTGCTGCACGTTAACACATCTTCCGCAACAACTGCTGCTTTGCTTTCTCTCCCATAGGCCAAATCATGAAGCCCAACGCGCCGCACAAGCCGCTGCCCGCCACCGCCGGCGAGGGCGCCGTGGCGCGCCTGGACAAGCTGCGCAACGCCAAGGGCAACCTGCGCACCGCCGAGATCCGCCGCAACATGCAACGGGTGCGCAGAGGGCAGGGCTCGGACAGGCGGTGTTTGGGCAGCGCAGGCGGTGTTTGGGCAGGGCTAGGGCAGGGCAGGACAGGCGATGTTTGGGCAGGGCGGCCGTACAAGTGCGGTGGCAGCGCCGAGCGTGGTATATACGGAAGCACGTTGAAGTTTGCGTACCAGAAACATTCGCGTGTGTGAGGCAAGCCAAGCCTATACCCTGGCGACGTACTGACTGCCCCGCTCCGGCCCGCCCCCTTGCCGCCCCCGTCCTTGTCCCCCGGGGGCGCTGCAGGTGATGCAGAACAACGCCGCGGTGTTCCGCACGCAGGAGTCGCTGGCGGAGGGCTGCAAGCTCATCGACGAGACGGTGGCCTCCTTCCAGGACGTTAAGGTGCGGTCGTGCAGCGTGTGGGGTTGCGTGGCGTGGGTGCAGCGCAGAGGGTGGGGGTGGGGGTGGAGTGCAAGGATGGCTGGGAAGGCGCATGGGGCGCGGCACCGGGCACCGGAGCAGTCGCGAGCTGCCGCGAGCCGACACGGGCGGGGGTCCCAACGTCACGCCGCCAGCTCCCCTGTCACTCCCCAACGCCCACCACGCTATGCCAGGCTTGCAACTTAGCTGCTGCACGTTTGCCTTTAAAAGCATCCCCTTATGCTTCGGGTTTGGTATAAGATGGGGCTAGCACCAATGCCCACCAGCACCATCACACCACCACCAACGCCACCACCACCATATCACCCAACACCGCCGCAGACCACGGACCGCGGGCTGGTGTGGAACACGGACTTGGTGGAGACGCTGGAGCTGGAGAACCTGCTCATCAACGCGGGTGCGCTGCGCTTGGGGGTGGGGGTGTAGCCGTCCATGGGGTTATCGCAGTGAACGTCGTGTGTGTGGGGGGGGGGAACTGGGAAGGGGGTCGGGGGTCGCTCACTCCAGACACGAGACAGGGGGCGCATCACAGCAGACGGCAGTAGCCGAACCATGGAGCCTGAGCGGGTGGCAACGGGATGCCCGCGTGCTGAACTGGTGCCGCTGGATCTCTTCCCTTGCATCGATGATCGATGCAATCATCTTTGAAGCCTACACCAAAGCGTGATTGAGCCCGCAGTAACGCGTATGCATCTGCGCGGGTTGTCGCCCCTCCCCCACGCTGCTCCCCCCTCTCCCCCCGGTGCCGCTTGCAGCCATCACCATGCACTCGGCGGAGAAGCGCAAGGAGTCGCGCGGCGCGCACGCGCGCGAGGACTTCACGGCGCGTGATGACGCCAACTGGATGAAGCACACGCTGGGCTACCTGCCCTCGGTGAGAGAGCCTGGTGGCACCTGGGGAGTGCGGGCGTCGCAGGGAGGGGGTGGCCTGTGCGGGCGTCGGCGGGAATAGGGGGGAGCTGTGCATGCGAACGGTTGGTGGTGGGGCCTGAGCGTCTAGGGTTGGGTGGGCCAGGTCAGAATCCGACATGGCGAGTGAATGGTTGCATGGTACGTAGCGGTACGGTACGCGGCATCCCTCGACCGCATTGTGCCCCACCTCCTCGCCCCACCCCCTCGCCCCCATCGCCCCGCCCCACCCCCCACCCCCCACCGCCGTTACCGCCGCACAGACGCACGACAAGGTGAACATCAGCTACCGGCCCGTGCACCTGAAGCCGCTGAGCGACGAGATGCCCTTCATCCCGCCCAAGCCCCGCGTCTACTAAGCTAGCCGCGTGAGGGGTGCAGCTGCGCTGTGCTGCAGTCGGACGCAAGTCGGACGCAAGCCCGTGACGGCGAGGACGGCCGACGTGCGCGTGGCGGCGCGAAGCCCGCGGGATGCTGGAGAGGGTGAGGACGCGGCGCGAAGGTGCGGTGAGGCGGCGCAGGGACGTGTTGGACGGGCCGGGGGCGCAACAGTTGGGCGTGCCCGGATGTGGTGTATGGCGGCGAGTAGGCATTGCGTGGCATAGCCTGGAGCTGGGCGGACAAATTCTTTGCCACTCAACGTTCCGCGCGACATTGGGCGCGGTGGGAGCTGGCGGGCTGGGCTGGCGCGCGCTGGGGACGGAAGGCCGGCCTGGCCGAGGGTGTTGCGCCGGACCCTGGCCGTCGTAAGGGGACAGCTTATCTTTCTTCTTGGCTTGGCTTGTGCGTATGTTGTTTGCGAGTGTTTGTATTGGGTGGTTTGAGTGATTAGGTAGGCCGCGAACGTACCGAGTGTTAGGCACGGATGGTCGGGCCTCGCGACAGCCCGGTGTGGCGAGGTTGGGCACGTATGTTCGTGCGTGTTGTGATGCAGTTAATATAGACAAGACGTGTATGGTGTGGTTTTGGAGTGCGTGGAGACCGGCCTCGAGACGGGACTTTCGAGCGAGCCCTCTTTTGCACAGAGCGGCATGGCTGCAGCTATTTGTGTAACATGCCAAACTGAAAATATTAACTGTGGAAAGCTGAGCGGGCCAAGATGGGAGGGCTGCATCATGGCGGGCCCGAAACTCAAGACGCTCGCGCACCGCGGACTACCCAGGCCAAAGCTAAAAGACTCTTCGCTTCCACGTCGATGCGTTCCCTGGCCCGGCTCCACCGGTCTCATTGCCCTAATAACTGCGGACTTTCCTTGCCCTGTATCGGCAGCGTCGTGCGTAGCTCGGTACTGAGGGCGCAAGGGGTAGAGGGGCGGCCTCGCGGCCCCTCGGTGCCGCAGGCGGTGATGGCGCAGCGGTACTCGAAAGCATACCGCTCGAAAGAGGGCGCTCCTTCCGTGGCGAGGGTCTACCCGGACGTGTGCGAGAAGGCGCCCGCGGAATACAGCGCGTATGAGCAGCTGAAGATCAGCTGGGGCGACCAGGACAATTATGAGGCAAGCTGGCGGGAGGACGGGGAGCATCGCACATGGCGTCGGCCGACAGTTCTTTCGGAAGCCCGCCTGGGGACCCGAGCCACTGCCGGCCGATGTATGGACAGTGGTCAACGTTTATCAACTCATGCATGTGCTTTTGGACCGCCTGGCGCTGCGCAGGTCGTGCGCAAAGTGGGCCGGGGCAAGTACAGCGAGGTGTTCGAGGGCATCAACGTGGTGAACGGCTCCAAATGCATCATCAAAATATTGAAGCCGGTCAAGAAGAAGAAGGTGCTGCGTGAGATCAAAATCCTGCAGAACATCACTGGCGGCCCCAGCATCATCGGCCTGCTTGACGTGGTACGCGTGGGCTTTGCCAGCGCGGCTTGGGGGGCTTTCAGAGAGCTGATGGACGGGGGGTGGGGGAGCGGGCGTCGTGCGCAGGCTGGGCCTGGGACGGACGGGGGGAGACAAGGCAGTGGTGGGGTGCGGGGTTCAGTGCTGCCCTCGCGGCTTGTGCACCCCCGGCTTGCATGGCCACATCGCCGGCGGCGATTCTTCCATGCGCCACTAGGCTGCAGCCCTAGCAGCCTTCGATTTGGGAGCCACAGCCAGGCGTGACTGTGTATGGCGTCAGCGGGGGCTGCGTCACAGCCAGCGCGTATTAGTAAGCCAGACGACGAGTGGCCGGAGTCACAACGCAGCTTGTACGAGATACATGCTTCGTTGCTTGTATTGCGGCAACAGCTCAGGGTCAGGCGTAGCAACTCTGGGCTAGGCGGCTTTCAGCCGTGCGGTTCGTGCTACGCTGGGATGCTTGGCGGTCTGGCGTGGCGCAGGCTGCCCACGCCGCCAGCTGCAACGGCCACGTGGCGGGTACGGGGGCGGCAGCAGCTGCCAAACCTGCACACGGGTGCTGCAGCCGCGGTGGCGCCCACAGCTGCTACCGCCTCGACGGCATTGCTGGGGCCGCTTGGAACGCACGCTCCGCGGCTGCAGGCAGCCTGGCGCCTTGCGGGTACTGGCGCGCACGACAGCAGCAGCCGGCGCCACCGCCGACGCCGGCGCGACTGCCGCCGCCACTGCAGCAGCAGCAGTAGTAGCAGCTGCGGCGGCTCATGGTAGAGATGCGCACCGGCAGCAGGCGTGGGACTGACGCCCTCTGCGGCTGTCGCTGCTATTGCCGCCGGCGCAGCCAGTGGCCACTGTCATATCGCAGCAGCCGGATCGGCGCAGCCGCGAAAGCCGGAGCAATGGGACAAGAGCGGCCGGGCTGCAGCTTAGGCGGAGGTGGAGGCCGTGGCGTGCATCCAGGGCAGATCAGCAGCAACAGCGGCGGCGGCAGCTGCAGCGGCTCTGTTGTCGGGGGACGCAGCCGGCTGCGAGTCACCGCTACCGGAGAGGAATGGGAAGGGGGTCCGGAGCGGGGTCTGGGCGGCGCGGCCAGCCGGCCGGGCCCTGCCGCGGAAGCCGGCGTTTGCCGCACAACCCCGGCGCGCTGCAGACCAACGAACCGCACCTGAGCGGCGAGCGCGCAGCGACAGCTGCTGCTGACTTGCGCACCGGGCCCCTGGCTGGCCCTGCGAAGAGGGGTGCCAACTGATTGGGCAGCGAGGCAAGCACCGTGGCCCGGCAGCAGCAGCCGAGGGGAGGGGCAGCGCGCATGCGGCCGTATCCACGGCTGCGGCGGTGTGATGGAGGGCTGGCGTGGCGTGGCAGGGCGCATCAGGAGTCGCGTCGGTAGCCATGCCGCACGCCGGAGAGTAGCGTGCCCTGCTCGTGCCTCCGTCGCTGCCGCCCCGTCAGCCGCCGCAACGTATCAGCTGCTTGTGGGCTGAGTCGTACGGGGCGACATGCCTCATCGGTCGTGGCCCATTGTTCGCATGACGGCCGCCCGGCAGTTTGACGGGCGCATGCCGCGGCGGCGCCAACAAGGGCAGTGCCGCTGCCGCCACAGCTGGTGCTGCCGCGGCGCCTGCACGGCGCCGGGGTGGCGAGGAGGGTTGCAGCGGGCTAAGCAGCGCCTCTTGCGGCTCTCTAGGGCGGCTCTGTGGCGTGGCACGCCGCCGTGGGCAGTCTGGCCCGGCCGTGCAGCGCTTTGTGTGGCGCGGGTTGTGGCAGCCGCAACCGTGCCAGGAGCCTTATCACAGCAGCAGCAAAAGCAACAGCCTCATTGGCGCAGCACCAGCAATGCAAGACGGCAGGGCCAGCAAGCTGCCCCAGCCCCCTCCCGCACCGCGCGCCTACGCGCATGCACACGCGGCTTGATGCCCGCCACGCGCGCCCGACCCCACCTTTGCCGCTGCCGAACCTCGCCCCACCCACCCACCCCCCGTTATCCCCCCCAGGTGCGGGACCCCGAGTCCAAGACGCCCAGCCTCATCTTTGAGTACGTCAACAACCAGGTGCGTGTGGTGGGGGACTGGTGGACTGGTGGGGAAGCGCTGCAGGGTGGGGGGGGGGCCTTAGCCGGTCCATCCGCACGATTTGTCGGCCAGGGACCAGGCGCATGTGGAGGGAGAGGAGATCGGGAGCTCGGGGCCTGGGCCACCCACCACCACCACCCCTACGCACCCTCACCCTCGCCGCACCCTCACCCGCCTCCACCCCACTCCCCCCCCCCAGGACTTCAAGGTGCTGTACCCCACGCTGACGGACATGGACATCCGATACTACGTCTACCAGCTGCTCAAGGTGGGGGGCGGGTGGAGCGGGGGGGGGGGGGGCTGGTGCGGGGCTGGTGGGCCGCAGGGCCGGTGCGCTGTGTGTGGGCAACTGGGGTCGGGTCTCGGGACGTGGGGGCGTGTTTCTGCCGCTGCGCTGCTGCGGCGCCTTCCCGCCCTTCTCCCAAACCACGCCACGCCGCGCTGCGCATTGCAACTCAACTGCTTGGATTCGGCTCCAACCCACACCTCACCCCACCTCACCACGCCTGCCCCGTGTCACCCCGCCCCTCCCCCATGCAGGCCCTGGACTATGCCCACAGCCACGGCATCATGCACCGCGACGTGAGTACGGCAGCGGCACGGCGGCGGCGGCGTGGTCGCGGCACTGCCGTACACTGCCGCACACCGCCTGCTGCCTCTGCCCCAACCCCGCACCGTGGCCGCATGCCGCCTTCGCCTTGTGCTGCCCCCGGGGCCTGTGCGTCTGCAAAACACCTGTTGCCGTGTGCGCCCCGCCGCCCGCTGCCCGCCGCCCGCTGCCCACCGCCCGCTGCCCGTACACGCACACGCACGCCTGTTGCCCCCGCAGGTCAAGCCGCACAACGTCATGATCGACCACGCCAAGAAGCAGGTGTGTGTGTCGCCTGTGCGTGTGCGTGTGCGCGTGTGCGTGTGCGCCGGGGGGGGGGGGGGGGGGGGTAGCCGTCCATCGACAGGGGATGGGGGGGGTTAGCCGTGGGGGGCAGAGGAAGGCGGAGCACGTAGCAGCGCATGACTCCTGGGGCCGATTGCTGGGGCTGATTGGGGGAGGGATGGTGGGTGAGCTAGCGGTGAATGGATGGAAAGCGCCAGTGGGCGTGCGACGGCGGAGCGGCGCGAGGGCGGAACGGGGTTTGGGGGACGGGCCGTGGGCGGGTGGCCCTGGCGAAGCTGGTGGAGCCTGCGGGTGTGGCATTGCCGCCAGTGTGCCGCGCCTCATCTTATCCCCTCCTCCGCCGCACCACCACCCCTCCACGCTATACACAATGCCATCATCATCTCATCTTGAATACCCATGCATGGAACTCCCGCTCCCCCTGCCCCCTCTTGCCCACCTGTCCACCCCTCTCCCCCTGCCCCCTCTCGCCCCACCCCCACCCCCCCGCAGCTGCGCCTCATAGACTGGGGCCTGGCCGAGTTCTACCACCCCGGCCGCGAGTACAACGTGCGCGTGGCCAGCCGCTACTACAAGGGGCCCGAGCTGCTGGTGGACCTGCAGGTGCGGGGAAAGGGGGGTTGTAAACACCAGCCCAATCTAAACCCAAGCGAAAGCGGGGGGGAAGGGGGAGGGTTGTGAAAGGTGGGGGTTGCAAGGATGTTTGGAAAAAGGTAGATGCTCTGAAGACTGCGTCTCGGGGTGGGGGGCGGGGGCCTCCATGCGTGGTTGATAATGATGGGCGGGCCGGGCAGGACGCCGCGGGGCGGCGGTGTGCAAGCTTCGCACGTGAGGGGCGCGGCGCGGTTTCAACAGATGGCGCAACAGCAACATCTGGACGCTGCGCACACCCCGCTTTCTTTTCAACACGCGCTCGCGCCCGCCCCACCCACCGTCTACCACTTTCTTAACTAGAGATGAATGTAACGCACCTACACCCGCCCCCGGTCAGATCTACGACTACTCGCTGGACATGTGGAGCCTGGGCTGCATGCTGGCCGCCATCATCTTCCGCAAGGACCCCTTCTTCTGCGGCCACGACAACTACGACCAGGTGCGGGGGAAGAGAGGCGGGGGCTGTGGGGGTGGTTTTTTGGTGGGGGCGGGGCGGGGAAGGGGTGGGGTGGGGTGGGGTGGGGTGGGGTGGGGTGGGGTGGGGTGGGGTGGGGTGGGGTGGGGCTCGGTGATGGGGCTAGGTGGTGCTGCTGGAGGCTCTGGCCCATCGCGCATCCCCGCCTATACTGCCCACACTTTGCTGCCCACAAGCACGCGTCGCTGACCCTCCTCCCGCTGCTTTTCCTCCCATCTTCCACCCCCTCCCTCCTCCCTCCGCCCAGCTGGTCAAGATCGCGCGCGTGCTGGGCACCGACGACCTGTACTCCTACCTGCAGAAGGTGGGGTGACAGGGGGTGGCGGGGGGATCTGTACTCATACCTGCAGAAGGTGGGGGTGACGGGGTTTTGCGTGGGATTGGCGGGGTTGTGGGGGTTTTGCGGGGATGGCAGGGTTGGGCCGCCGGGGAGGCAAGAGTGACGCGTCGGGGTGGGGGAGGCCTGGCGGCTTGACGCGGACCTCCACAACGTGTGTACTTTCCCCATCCCCCCAACCCCGCAACCCCCCAACCCCCCGTGCCCCTCCCCCACCCCGACTGATCTTTTGCAACAACCTGTTGACATCATCTCGCCTCAATTAATCATGAATGCGACATTACAAAGAAGGGACAGTCCGACCAAGCAAGGGTGCCCCGCACCCAGGTCAGGAGGGACCATCTCCGGCCCGAAGGGAAACCACCCTCCCCCCAGCTGGCTGCCGACCTTCCACCGACACGTGCATTAGGTCCATGTCTCAGCTGCTAACCTCGCAAGTCGAAGCCAAGCGTAAGCCCGCCAAAGCCCCACAAAGTGTAGCAAACCGTGTCTGCGCACAAAGCGCCGCCTACAGCACCAGACGCAAAACCAGGTACACCAGGCATATAGTCCGGCGACGCCCAATCTAACGCAGCACTGCTTTCTCTCGATATCTGGTGCCGAAGCACTGTCTTCCACCAAGCCCGAAGGCGCAACACAGGGCAGCGCCCCAAACAGCAAGCAAACTGGTGTGCCGGTGGCACGGTCTGGTCCTAGCCCGAAGGCTCAACACGGGGCATCGCCCCAAACCGCGGTCTGATAGCACAACACAGGGAAGCGCCCCGAACAAGCAGGCAACACCGGCAGCCAACGCAAACCGACACGCGGCCAACAGACATCCCTTCACCACCCACACCAACGGAGCGTCCTCAATTAATCATGCATGGAACCCCCCATCGCTTTTCCAAACATCTTTGCAACCCGCCGCCCCCCGCAGTACGGTATCGTGCTGGACCCGCAGCTGGAGGCGCTGGTGGGCACGCACTCCAAGAAGGCCTGGCAGCGCTTCGTGACGCCCGACAACCAGCACCTGGTGTCGCCCGAGGCCATCGACTTTGTGGACAAGCTGCTGCGCTACGACCACCAGGTGAGGGGTTGGGGCGCGTGGCTGTAGCGTGGATGTAGCGGCACCGGCAGCAACAGTAATGTGCCGGGTGGGGTGGTTGGCGAGGGCGGCTGTTGGGGTGGTTGGGGGCGGTCGAGGGCGGCCGGGGGGGGGGGGGGGTATGAATACCATCCCAAGCTAAACCAAAGGGGGGAGGTGGGGGCGGCAGGGAAGCGGCAGCGAAGCGGGAGCAGCATGTGTGCCGCGCAAGCGCGCGCGTGGCTGGCGGGCGGGCGGGCCGGTCGGTCACACACTCACACGGCCTGCCCTGCCACCTCGCGCCGACCACAGGAGCGGCTGACGTGCACGGAGGCGATGTCTCACCCGTACCTGGCGCCCATCCGCGCGGCCGAGGCGGCGGAGGCGGCCGCCGCCGGCGCGGCTGGCGGCAGCGGCAGCGGGCACTGAGCGCGCAGCGCCTTACACCGCGGCGGGGGCAGAGGCGGTGCAGCAAGCGGCATCTTGCGGCGGCAGCGGCGGCGGCAGCGGGCACTGAGCACTGAGCCGCCGAGGGCACGCTCGGCGCTGATGGGCAAGGGAGTGAGCTAATGGCCGGGGGTGTTGGAGGCGGCGGTCCACTGTGCATGGCGCTGACGGTGTGGGACGTGGGTGGGGCGGGATCCGCGAGTGGGGCGCATGGCTGGGTGTGTGTGTGTCGGTCGCCCGCGCTGGTGCCGGTGCTTGTGATGGTGCAGCACCGACTCGTTCGCACGCACTCAGAAGTCGCACGAATGGGGGCGGGGGCCATGCCATTAGCTAGCTACACACGGTCTCCCCTGGGCTGTGCTGCTGTGCCGGGCTGCGGTTGAGGCGATGTGATGCGGGCTGGGTGCGACGGCACGGGGCCTGTAGCGAGTGTGCTAGGTTCGAGTTAGAATGTTCGGAGCCGTTGTTTAGGGTAGCACGTTTTTTCTGTAGGCGTGATAGAGTACACGCCGTGTCGTAGCGCCGGATGTGCGTGCCCATGCGCATGGGCACGCATGCGTGCGGGCCGTGGCAGTGGACGCGCCTGCAGGGAGCGTGTTGTACGGCTTCGAATGGCGTGGTGCCATTCCAACCATCGTATGGTGGAGGCGTGAGGCGTGGTGTGCTGTACTCTATGGCAGCTGATGCGTGCCCGGCATGATGATAATGATACCGCATGCGGCATGCCACGACGAAGAGCAATGGCCCAGAAGCGTTGACATGCGGTTTGGGAGTGGCTCAAAGCAAAAGAATGCGGGGGTGTCCCTGCTTTAATCAAGCTGTAGATTTGCATGAGATCTATCTATATCAGGGCCTGCCCTCGCGTTCACTCAGGTCAGCGGCGGATCGGGCGCCGCCACGGGTCCAGTTACAGCTGGGAGGCTTGCTAATGTGGCCGGGGGGCGCGCCGTGCGCTGCACCCCTGGCCCGGTGTGTCCTGTCATCCTGTGTGACCGGCCGCCTGTCGGCCCTCTGTGGCACCACCATAATCATCGAGCTGGGCGCGCCGAAAAGGTGGTAGGAACAGGACAAGGGCGAGAGTTGGCATGCGTGTCCACGCGCACCGGGCGAACACATCATCCCACACTCGTGACCAGTATGCGGTTCAGCAAAATGACGCGGAGCACAACATCATCACGCTGCAGCCCGGGTCCCGGACCCCACTCAGTCCGGGGCACACTCACAGCTGCTTGTCGGACCCCATCGTGGTCACGTGCATTTCACCGGCAACCACCAACGCAGCTGCAGCGGGTTACGGGATGTTACGGTTGCACGAAGGGTTACTGTCTGGGTTTCGCCCCCGCCCGTGCTGTGCGCGTGCCTGTTGTGAGTGTGTGTCGTGCTATGTCCAGACCATGTGCGGACGTCCTGTCGTGAGCAACTCTAGCTAGTGGGAAGCGGTCACTCCTTGCCAGGTTGGCCCGTGCATTGCTGGAAGCCCGCGGTTGGTTGCGGGAGTGACGCGCGAGCGATGCCACGTGCGGATTCGACGCATTCACGTGCAGTTCTACTGCGCTGCTGAGTCGCTGAGTCGGGAGGAGTGTTTGCGCTTGGAGTTATTGTCGCGCCTGCTTAGCTGTGCTGCTGTTGCTGGACGGGCCTGACTCGCGAGCATGGGCTGACGTTTTGGCGGGCGCCACGATCTAGTCTTAAGCCCAACACCGAGCCTCACTCGGTGTTGTGGCGATGCACTTCTTCTTCCTGCCGTCTGTGGCGTAATCCTATTTCGCACTGGTCTGATCAACCAAACGTGTAGCTCGAATCAACGGATATCCCGAGTCATACAGAATTACAGAGTGCTTTCGCGCAACCCCTCCTTCTGGAGGTACCGTTCAGCCACACAGCCGCCGCCCTGTGTGTGCGTCTCTGCCAGCTTACCACAGCCACAACCCAGTGCCCGCTCGGCTGGTCCACCGAGCGCCCAAAGCTTGGGGTCCGCATCGGCAACGGGAGTTACTGACAGCTACGCCCTCGTGCAGCCGGGCCAGCTTCTCCCACGCCTGCGGAGCGCGCCTACTGCCCACCCCGGTGCCGCTGGATGAGCAGAACAGGATTGGGGCCCGTCATGCTAACCGCCCGCCACGCACACGCACCTACCCAGCAATCAGCCGCGCCACTGGCTGGTGTACGCTCAGGCCGCTCCCGGGGGCAGCTCCAGCAGTTCCCTACCAAACGTCAGTCATCAGGGTCAGGGATATCATCTGTCACCACTGGGGCATGCCGACTCTCGTCCCTTGCCCTGGTCCTACCACCACTGAACTTCAGCCCTGCTCGCGCGGTCGCGCCTAACCAAGTCGCGGCCTTAACCCTTGCCTTAACCCCCCTTCGGCCGTGCTTGTGTGCTTGCACATGCATTCGACTCACTGCAAACCAGCCGCACATTCCTGGCTTGCCGCGGCATGCTCTTGCACCTGCCGTTGGGGAGCGGCATGGCCATACCAAAGCCGGCCAAGGGATCAGACCCCAAGGCGGTGGCCCCCCTGTTGCCCAGTCGCCACTTCCGTGGGCACGGGGAGGTCTCGCCCCTGGCTGCCCACCATGCCGTGGATTGGCGGACTGCGCTCTTGCCATGCAGCGTGCAGCCTTCGTGATCCAGTTTCAGGTTGCAAAAGGCAAGGGTCCGGGGTGCTCCTGGCAAGGGTACATGATGAGTGAATGCGCGAACCTGTGACGCTGTGCAAGCAGTGTGGTGCAGCCGTTTTGATGCGGTCATGCGGCGGTAGGACCAGGGCAAGGGGCTAGAGTTGGCGTGCCCCAGTAGTGACAGATGGATATGCCAGACCCAGCAAGCCGTTGCGCGGTAACAAAGACAGGAGCTGTGGCTGTCCGACGCGGTTACTGTACCGATGCGTGCTGGCTGGCTGCCGCCGTTTGCTGATACGCAGTCCTTTTAGCGTAGTCCTTTGATGCAGTGCTGTCAGACCATTGGCCTTCTGTGATGTGATGCCACGGGTGCTGTCGGCGGCACTTCATGTGTGAGCTTGTGGTCATCATGATTGACCTGCGGGGTAGTTCAGGGTCAGGGACCATCTGGGAAGGGCGGCAGTCATTGCCAGTTCAGTCAGGCGCTGCCTTCCTGGAGCGGCACATAGTGGCCCCGCCCCGGGTGCATGAGGTCCCGGACCAGACCTGACCAGACCGATACCGCCCACTATCCGCCCACTATCCGCCCGCCATCCGCCCGCCACCTGCCCACGATCCGCCCGCCACCCGCCCACCATCCGGTGCCCATTTTATGTGTCTACTATATTTGGCTGTATATTGCAAATTAATTTGATATTTGTCATCGGCGTTTCCTGGCTACGGTCAGAACTATTCGCTATAGTCTAGGCGGTTAGGATACAAGATTCTCACTCTTGAGACCCGGGTTCGAGTCCCGGTAGCGAAACGCCTCTTTTGCATTTCGATGCCCGCGTTTGTGCAGCGCATCGGTTGCGCCGAGAGCCCAGTACCGGTGCGCTTACAGGCGCAATGGCGCAGACCTAGCGCAGCGCCTCGCTATCGCCTGCGGGTTGTGTGCTGCCTGCCATCCAGTGGGTCGGTCCAGGCATGTACACACATCGTACCCAGACGTAGTCTCTACCCTACATGTAAAGCCGTTATACCGCACAACTGCGGCACTAATGATTGCGCATGGCTCACAGACAGGGCTCTGTGGATGAGCCCACCTTCGGGAAACGTCAGCGGCCACCCCTGCTGTCGGTGGCATCAGTGGCATGGGGTCCTGGAGCGGAAAAGCAGCCGCAAGGGCAGCTCTCTGAATCGCGCCTCGGTCGCAGCAAACAGATGCATAACCGCGCCATGTCATTAAGCGTGTCCAGCCATCTCCGCAAACGCTTACGCGCGTCGGCATGCCTCGACACATTCGTTGCCCGCGCTGTTCAGCCCCAGCAGCCTTTGCCCTATTCACCACATCGTTGCTAGCCCCTGCATTAAGCCGAAGCCTCTTGCACAGGAAACCAACAGCTATAATTGTCGCGGCCTCGAGGGTGGTTGGGAAAGTGGAGCTATGAGCGGGTCCCCAGCGACGGGCGATGGGTGGGCTGGGGAGGGCCAAACTGCCGAGGATTCGGGTGGGCTGGGGACGTCAGTATCTCCCCAGAAACTAATGAGAACTGACAATCACGCGATAGAAGGCCCCCGCACCCTAAAAATGTCCGCGAGAATGTGGGCGAGGACCTGGAATGACCCCCGCGCCCAGTTCCCCGACTCGGGCGCCATCTGGCATTCTGGCCCGCCTCCCAACGCGTCACTTAGTATGCTGGCCACTAAAATTAGCGTCTATACACTACTTCATAACTAAGGTTCATTACCTAGGCCGCTTTATCGCCCGGTGTCACAGCTAAGACGATGGCATACTAAAATGAAGAAAGTCCAGGCGCGCGTAGTGCAACCAAAGCTGCCCAAAGTCCGAGAGCTTGGTGATAGGAGTAAGGCAGCTAGAAAAGCAAAGGAACAAGCAAAGGATGGGCCCCCGCGCCGCGCCGGGCCGCCGAAAGACGTGCGGCTTGTCAACGCTGCGGCGGAGTATGAATTCGACTATGGTGGCGACATGGAGGCCCTGGAGGCAGTCCCCGAAGCTGGCGGCCAGGCTGCCGGCACCCTGGGCCACCTTGAGGCCGCTGATGCGGACATCGACAGCCCCCGTGGTGCAGACGGCTTTGACAGCGACGAGGAGCGGGATCCGCTGCCATACGACAGCCCCACCGTCGCTACAGCCTTCTTCTGCCATATGACAGCAGCTTCTGGCGTGCTGGAGACTCAGCTAGCAACAGCACGCACGGCATACCAAACCAGCGTAGACGAGGCTTCCAGCAGCACGCCATGCCCCAAGTGCGGACAGCAGGGAGACTGCACAGGCATGACGCCCGTGCCTGTGGTGGTGGTGACGTGGGAGCAGCCAGTGCACATCACTGTCCCGCGCATCATCTGCAGTAGCTGCAAGCAGGCGTACATGATCCAGCCCACGGCAATCAACTGCCTGCCCGATACTCGGGTCTCATGGGACCTGCTGGCGGGGTATGACGGGATCTCCATCCTGTGGTGGCCGAGCACCCTGCTGCAGATGTACACATGCCTGCAGTTCTTCAACCGCCACCTGGGCATGGAGCGCTTCTGTGCCGCCATGCTGGACACCTGGTCAGAAAACAGCGGCAAACAGCACGGGGTGTCGCTGGCGCAGCTACGGCAACGCCTCAGCATGGCGGCGCAAAGGTACCGTTACTTACGCGGTCTCGTGGAGGACTACCCTGAGTGCCTGCCCGGCTGGCCCGCTGGGGCGCTCAACGCTTGTGCATGCTGCGGAGATGCAGAGTCGCACATTGGTGCTTCCAGTGGCGCTGGCAGCGGGCTGGGCGACGGCAGCAGCAGTGGCGGCGCGCAGACTGGCGCGGGTGGCACTGGCGGCGGGCTGGGCGACGGCAGTGGCAGTGGCGGCGCGCAGACTGGCGCTGGCGGCGCTGGCGGCGGGCTGGGCGACGGCAGTGGCAGTGGCGGCGCGCAGACTGGCGCTGGCGGCGCTGGCGGCGGGCTGGGCGACGGCAGTGGCAGTGGCGGCGCGCAGACTGGCGCTGGCGGCGTGCGGGGCGACGGCAGCAGCAGTGGCGGCGGGCAGACTGGCGCGGGCAGCGCTGGCGGCGGGCTGGGCGACGGCAGCAGCAGTGGCGGCGGGCAGACTGGCGCGGGCAGCGCTGGCGGCGGGCTGGGCAGTGGTGCAGGAGGATCCGTCCTGTTGCGACCACTGCTGGCAGGCGGTGCAGAGCCTGCCGGCCCAGGGCCATCCAGCCTCCACTCGGGGCAGTTCGACTGTGTGTTCAAGCTCGACCTGTTCAGTCGTAGGGGCCCACCGCACAAGTACAGCCGCAACTACAAACAGCTGTCACGCCGCCGCTACATCATCAGCAACACATTCGTGAGGGGCTTCGAGCAGTCCAGCAGCGAAACCGTCCAGCCTGATATGGGCCGCGGCGTGGACTGCTCCAATTTCACAGCAGACAAGGTGCTGGCGAAGGAGGCGCCGGGGGTAAGTGGGTAGTAAGTGGGTAGTAAGTAATGACGCGCGTGGGCAGTCCGGGTGGCGGGCACCTGCTCATACAAGGGGGGGGGGGGGTATCGTCCGTACCTCACGGCTCGCGCACGTGCGCTTGTCCTTGCAGAAGCTGGTGACTGCTGCCGGCGTGGCTGTGTGCCGTCACGGCATGCTCCTGCGCCTCGTAAACCTCTTTCATGGGGAGCGGCACATGTACTCGACGGCGGCGGCAGCCTCCATCCTTGCTGCTGGGACTGCTGTGCAGTTCTGGTGGTACGACATTGCCTGCCGCTGGAGCAAGTCCTGGCATAAGTGGTGCCAGTCCCAGCGATTGCTGGGCTGCGTACCTCGGAGTCGCAGCGGCCATGGTCAGCCTCGTACCACCGTTCCACAGTTACGCCCACAGGTATGCCAGTCGGGTTCCAAAGCTGTTGTGGCCTTGCCTCACATTCGTATCTGTGCCCCTTCGACAGCTACCAGTGCCAGAAGGCGTTCGGGCATCTGGGGCACAAAGGTGCTGGGCGGGGCACCGGTGACGTCTGCGAAATCTTCAACAGCCAGGTCGGGCCGCAGGGCAAGGTGCTGCGATACACTTCGCCCTTGCACCGTGAGAGCGTCCTTGAGGATGTGGGGCGGCGCTACTGCCGGCAGGTGAGTGGTCGTATGTGGCAAGACCGCATTTGCTGTGCCCTGCTCATTTGATTGCTGCCTGCAGGTGGAGCTTGGCTTACCAGCCCGGATCTACCGCATGCGGTTGCGGGCGCAGGCGGCTCACGACGCGGCACAGGCCCGCATCCAGTCCCTGGAGCAGGCACTAGGGCCAGATCAGGTATTTAAAAGTTTGCAATCGTTGACTGCTAAATGCTTTACAGGCTTGCCCGGTATACAGGTTCGCGCGGCGAAGGACACGCACATGGCACAGTGCGCGCAGACCGTGCATGCAGCTGCGCGCAAACGGCGCGCGGAAGCGGATGTAGTTACCAGTCCCGACGGCTGGAAGGCAATCTACGCACGCTGCCGCCTTTCTCTCATGAAGCTGCAGCGTTTCGACACCCTCGACAACCCCGCTGATCCCGTGCCTGTCAGGTAAAACCCAGCCGATCCCCTGCCTTGTCTTGGTGGTTGGTGCTGCACGGTGTAGCATTGGAATTGGTCGGCGGCTTCAGTAGCTGGTGTTGTGCACCCCGTGACATGTAGGGTGCTGATTGATGGCGGCGAGGACCTGACGCTGCGCCAGCGACCTGCGCTCGTCAAGCAGCTGGAGAAGCAGCGGGCGGAGCTGGAGGCGGAGCATGCCGCAACCATCCCACCGCCGCGGAGCTGGGCGGCTGACTCGCCCGACTTCAAAGGGGCGGTGTCTGAACTGGCGGAGGGAGAGATCCAAAAGCTATCTGGCGAGATCGAGGTGCGCATAGCATCTGGGTTTGACGGGTGGCGGCGTCAGCTGGGATAGAGGCAAGGGTTTTGTTAACAGCCTGCTGCGTAACAGGGGCTGGTGCTTGACTTCAACAGCCTCAAGCTCATTGCGGACAAGCTGCGCGGGCGCAAGAAGGAGCAGGACTACGCGATCAAGGAGAAGAAGCGTGCTTACGCACAGCTGCGGAAGCTGTGGGAGCACCTGGAGGCTTGGTGCCGCGTGGACACGGGTGGTCGCCAGGGTATTGCGGAGAAGGAGCGGAACAGCACAATCCTTAGCGGGGGATTGCAAGGAGTGCTCAAGGAGGGGGCTGTGTTCCCGTGGGCGTGTGGGCCTGAAGGTGCTGGAGGGCGTGCGGTTGCGAGCCTGATCCGCGCGTACAACCAAGAGGCGCGGGCACGGGAAGAGCTGGAGTTGATCAAGGAGGAGATTACCAGGGCATGCGCATACTATGGGCGCCGTGTTGCCCTGCTGAATGCGGCCATGGCCACGTGCCCTGCTGCCGAGCAGCTGCTGTTCGCCAAGCACCACCGCAGGTGTGAAGCTGTGAAAGCAGCATTCCAGGCCCTCGAAGACCCATGCGGGGAGGCTCCAGACGACAACGAGCTAGAGACGGAGTAGAGGACAACTAGAAGGCGCGAACGAAGTAGGAGGGACCGTTAGAATTGTTGGGTACTGTTGAGAGGCTGCGCAGTCGTGTTTGGTGCCGCGGCGTTTTGGGGAAACACAGGCCGCCGCGCACAGTAATGTGTGACTTATGTGCGGCAGCGGTGGCAGTGGGCGGTGGCAGTGGGCGGGCGCGGCGCAAGGCATGGCAAGATTAGTACAGGCCGCAGCTCAGTCGCGTGCAGTCTTTCTTGGTGCCGCGGCGGCACGGGCAGCGCATTAGGGGGAAACACAGGCCGCCGCGCACAGTAATGTGTGACTTGTGTGCGGCGGCGGAGGCAGTGGGCGGGCGCGACGCAAGGCACGGCAAGGGCCGCAGCTCAGTCGCATGCAGTCTTGCTGGGTGCTGCTGCGTCAATGGCAGCGTGATGTGTGACTTGTGCACACACGGCCGCGGTGCAAGGCATGGCAAGTACAGGCCAAAGTAGAGTTGGGCGCTGTGTTGGCCGCGCATCTGCAAAATCAAATTCGGTCACATCTATGTGTAATAGGGACTGAGTGTAATAGGGACTGAGTTTCAGCCGCAGCCGTGACCTTCGACCCAGCCCGTGTGCCTCCCGTGCCGCCGCTGAGCCGGCCCCGGCGACATGTCTACGCCCTACCTCGCCCAACCCGACCCCAGCGTCTGGCTCAGCCGACCACACCAGTCATGTTTATGTGATTAAGGAATGCTATGCGCCGAGTATCAGCCGCAGCCGTGACCTTCGACCCAGCCCGTGTGCCTCCCGTGCCGCCGCTGAACCGGCCCCGGCGACATGTCTACGCCCTACCTCGCCCAACCCGACCCCAGCGTCTGGCTCAGCCGACCACACCAGTCATGTTTATGTGATTAAGGAATGCTATGCGCCGAGTTTCAGCCGCAGCCGTGACCTTCGACCCAGCCCGTGTGCCTCCCGTGCCGCCGCTGAGCCGGCCCCGGCGACATGTCTACGCCCTACCTCGCCCAACCCGACCCCAGCGTCTGGCTCAGCCGACCACACCAGTCATGTTTATGTGATTAAGGAATGCTATGCGCCGAGTTTCAGCCGCAGCCGTGACCTTCGACCCAGCCCGTGTGCCTCCCGTGCCGCCGCTGAACCGGCCCCGGCGACATGTCTACGCCCTACCTCGCCCAACCCGACCCCAGCGTCTGGCTCAGCCGACCACACCAGTCATGTTTATGTGATTAAGGAATGCTATGCGCCGAGTTTCAGCCGCAGCCGTGACCTTCGACCCAGCCCGTGTGCCTCCCGTGCCGCCGCTATGCCAGCCCGCGTGCTCAGCTGTGGCCTACGCTGTGCCTTGCCGTGCCTTGCGCCGCGCCTGCCCACTGGCACTGCCGCTGCACACCAATCCACACATACTGCGAGCGGCGGCGTGTCCTTCCCCATAATGCGCTGCCCGTGCCGCCGCGGCACCAAGAAAGACTGCACACGACTGAGCTGCGGCCTGTACCAACCTTGCCATGCCTTGCGCCGCGCCCGCCCACTGCCACCGCCACCGCGCATAAGTCACACATTACTGCGCGCGGCGGCCTGTATTTACCCAAGACGCCGCGGCACCAAACACGACTGCGCAGCCTCTCTAGACTGCACCCTTCAACGCGGCAACCATACCGGGCATGTTGGCACCCTTTGCCGCCCGCTTCAGGTGCCCCCGCTGTCCTCCTGCCGCAGCAGCACCTGCCCGCTGGTCCACGACGCCATCCTCGGCAACGCCACCACGACTGACGCTCCCAGAAACTTGAGAGCCAGACACGGCAGTGTTGCTGAATGTGCCGTCGCCGGTGATGGTACTGCTACTCGGGCTCTTGCCACCAGCACGCTTGGGCCCCGCTTTGTCTGTGGAACAGCAGGCACACAGGCGCAAATGCGGGAAGTTGGCCAATCTGAAACAGGCCCAGGCACACGAACTTGCGGAACGTCACACACCTTTCACAAAAGCGTGACCGGCCTTCAGAGCAGCCTTGACGACCGCTTCCGACCATGCTCCACACGGCCCCGCTGTGGCCTTGACGATCTCGGGCAGGGCCGCCTTGTTGGACCGGCCCTGCGCGCGCACGTCCTTGTACAGGCGGCACATCTCGGACACCTGTAGTCATGCATCGTTGCTTGGTGCTCTTTGCCTCCAGATCATCAACGCATCACGGCCCTAGGCAACTGCAGCACCTCCCACATCCTAGCAGTCGCCCATGTCCCAGTCTTACCTGGCCGTCGGTGGGCCGCTTGAAACGTAGCTGTAAGGCGTCGATCTTCGCCGAAAGCTTTGCCTTCGTGCCGCCCAGCTCCTTGAGCAGTAGGTTGAAGCACTTGACCTGCGTGCCCTGGTTGTACTTCTCAAACACGGCCACAAGCCTCGCGTCGTCATAATCACCTGCTACCAACGGCAATGCGGTGTACAGGTGTGCAATTGCGTGTGCGCGCGTGTGTTAGGAAAACCGAGAGGGGAAACACGCAGAGTGTGTATGCAAATGCGCAAGCGGCGCGCGTGCGAAAACTGTGCGTGACTGTGAGCGCAGTATGTGTGTTAGAGAGCACAATGAGAAACGACAACAAGAGACCTTGCGTGCGGTGCAGTGTGTGCGTGTGCGCGCGTATGTGTGCGCGCGCGTGCGTGCGTGCGTGTGCGTGCGTGCGCGTGCGTGTGTGGGCGCGTGCATGTGTTGGACAACACACGGAAACCAAACCCGCCCAAACCCGCCGCGTGCATGTGTGTGTGTGTGTGTGTGTGTGTGTGTGTGTGTGTGTGTGTGTGTGTGCGCGTGCGTGTGTGTGTATCAGCTTGTAACGCATACCCATGTAACATCGGAACCCAACCGCCTGCAGACATTCTTACCAGCGCCAGCCGCATCGTCGTCGTTGCTACCAGCTTCCAATGGGTCGGGCTCCGCCACGTCCGCCTGCGCCCGGCGCATCTGGCTGCTCGCAGCCAGCTTGCCGCGCTCTTTGGCCTGCACGGACGTCCAGCACGAGCGAGATCATTCCACTTACAGACATGCATCGCTTCTGTATTGCGCTCGAGTACTCACCAGCCGCTTCTCATCCTTGGCGCGGTCATCCTTTGCCCTGTATCACGATGGTGTGCACGCAGATAACGCAAGGACAGAGATAGGCGCCACATGGATCAGCACCGGGGGAATCAGGTAGAAAACAGCACAAAGAACGCCATGCCCAACTAGGCTGCCGTTGCCCTTGCCTGCCCTTGCCCCTAACTCACTCCTGGTAGTCCGAACGGTAGTACGGCGACAGTTTGCAGGCGAGCCGGATGAGCTCGTCTGCATCATGTTGACATGCGTAGAAGTCCTCGCCACCCCATGCGATTAAGGGAGTCGTAGGTGCGAGGCCCAGGACGGCACGGTATAGCTTGCAGCTGCCACCGCACTTGCAGAGCCCGTCGTCGCCGACCACCCAAATTTTGTATTCACCCTTCTGCTCTGGCTTTTTGCCTCCGTTGCACAGGCCGTGTGACCACGTCCCCCACGTGGCAACCTCTGTGGGCGCCCGCTGTACTGCGATGCCGTTGCCTGCTGTCCCCTGCTCTCCTTCGCCAACTGCTGCCGCCTGCTCCGCTGCCTGCTCTCCCTCACCCACCTCCGCTGCCGGCTCTCCCTCACCCACCGCCGCCCGTTCTCCCGCGCCGCCCTGCTGTCCCTCTGCTGCTGTGGCGGCGGCCTGCCATCCATAGAACTTCTGCTGCAAGAAGATCTCAATCTCATGCCAGGCCCGTCGGTACCAGCGTCTACGAAAGTTGCAAGGAGGCTCCAGCGCAGTGCCCTTGGTGGTGGGCTTGCGGTTGATAACGTTGTCATCAGTTAGCACGTCACGGAGCGATGTTGTCTGCAGGGGGCATAGCGCAATGTCCTTCAACCAGGGAGCAACTTGTGGGGGAATCCCGAGGTACGGCGCACGGCACACGGCGCACGCAAGTATCAGGCGGTATAAGACAGGCATCAGTCGTAATGTCGCAGTGGCACCCGCACACCCGCAGCTGCCTTGGGCCCCAACTGGGGGCGAGCGACACACGCCGCCGCCCCCGTGCTCCCAACCCAACCCACGTCTGTGCCTTACCTTCTGCACGAACGAGTCAGCAACCGCGTGACCCTGAGGCGTGTTGAAGGACCCCCCGCACGCCTTGATGATCCCAGTGGAAGTAGGCAGGGCAACCATGAGTATGAAGCCCCAGAGTCCCTTGATCCTCTCGCCCAGGAGCTTCCCCAGGCCCGGCATTCCCGCCCCAAGAGCTGCTTCTGCGTCCTTCAGGTTCTTGACGGCCTGGGTTGACTTATCTCGGAGCGTCCGCTTGATATGCGCAACCTCCTGATCACAGGCAAGAACGTCAGGGCGGTAAGCACACGCGCTGGCGAAATGTGGCAATGGCCTGCCTCTTACCGTGCTATCTGGTTCTTCATCTGAGAGGGGGTCCACATCATCTTCAACAGGTTTGCGTGCCCGAGCTTTGCTTGCAGTCGCGGCCATTCAAGCCACAAGCCCGCCGCGGACTGGTGCGGCCTAGGTAATGAACCTTAGTAGTTATGAAGTAGTGTATAGACGCTAATTTTAGTGGCCAGCATACTAAGTGGCGCGTTGGGAGGCGGGCCAGAATGCCAGATGGCGCCCGAGTCGGGGAACTGGGCGCGGGGGTCATTCCAGGTCCTCGCCCACATTCTCGCGGACATTTTTAGGGTGCGGGGGCCTTCTATCGCGTGATTGTCAGTTCTCATTAGTTTCTGGGGAGATACTGACGTCCCCAGCCCACCCGAATCCTCGGCAGTTTGGCCCTCCCCAGCCCACCCATCGCCCGTCGCTGGGGACCCGCTCATAGCTCGAGCGGCGTTGCGAGGTTGCGAGACCCGTTCAACAGGCATATCTTTAGCAGCGACGTCACGAGGAACCACTTGGGTCAAGGGCTCGCCACGGCGGGCGTCGCACGCTCGAATGAAAGGCGGGCAGCTGCTCGGCGCGCAACGGCTTCGACTCGCCAGCCGCGGCGGGATGGGAGCCCGGCCGCCCGATGCAGGAACCGCGCCGCTTTTAAGCTTAGGAGCCCTTCGCAACGGCTATAACAACTCCACAAACTCATTGATAAGCCACCCACTTATACGCATCGTAGCAACGCAGGCCTCAGTTCACAACTCAAGCTCTCAAAGAATTCAAGGAACTATGGCGACCACCGCCTCGTCCTCTAGCCTCCGCACCTCGGCTATGGACATTCAGATGCCGGCAGCACTGCGCTGCAACACGGCCGCGACGCAAAAGCCGGCGCAGTCGTCTCAAACAGGTGAGCTTATCATGCAACGGCCGGCCAGCAGCTGGGTCTACAGCCCGACCAGCTTAACCTCCTACTCAGAGTATGGTAGCTGGCGTAGTCGGTAGCGGGACGGTCGTGAGGTTAGCGGCCGTCCGAATTCGCAATTCTGGCACGTTCGCTCACCTTCCGGCGCCGGTCTTCCGCCTTACTTGCAGCGGCCGACTCCTTCTGCTTCTATGCCACCAGGTGGGTACCTGATATCGTCAGGGATGTCGCGTGTCGCGAAAGGGCGCTGTCAAATTTATTGGTGGCTCAACCTTTTGAGGTCACTTATTGACGTGCTCTCCCGCTGCCTTGCAGTCCGACCGCCGTGGCCTTCTACGACTTTTCGTGTGGAAACAACGGCAACCTTCGCTCGGGGTCCTGCGGAGCGGCGACCGGAAGCGGCGCGTCTTTCTTCGCTAAGCTCTGGGGCGCCTCGCATTAAGTGGCCAGCGCGGCTTTCGGATCCGTTCCTGGCTTAAACGCAAGGGATTTTCAATGGCTCGCGTGGGAGTCTTCGTGTCGGCACGTCCCGGGCCGCGTGGCGGCTGACGACGGCAGCGGCGCAGACACGGAGGCCCCCCCTCGACGGAATCAATTCATGTTACCTGGACTAGTCGTGGTTAGCATCGGAGCCTGTGTGTGCGAGTGTGTGAAAGTGAAAAACATCACAATTGATTGGTTTGACGCGGCAACGGGGTCAGTGCCCACTTCGCCTGCACATCACGCCCCTGCTCCTGCTGTTGAGCCAACGCCTTGTCCCTCCTACCTGGAGAGGCAGGGCCTTCTCGCAGCCGCCCCATCTTGCGCTTTGTACGGACTTCTCGTGTGTAGCATTGCTTGCGGGGTGTGAAGTACTTGGTGTGTGTTTGTGTGTTGCCTTCGTCTCTAAGAGCACTGAGTGAGATCGATCTCGAGAGTTGTGGCGTCCGGTGTGCACGTCCTGTCATGGGACCACTCTCTTTGCATGACTTATTATCACAGACGGTTTGAAACTCAGCAAATTATTCATGGTTAGGCTGCCGTCGGGTCGCGGGTGTCGGAACAGAATTTGTTCTATGCCTGGGGGCACGTATGATGAGCGTTTTTGGTATCTCTGACATTGCTGAGTGTCCATGACTGTGGAAGGGAGGACTGGCAAGGAAAGGACGCGGGGTTACCCTGGGCCTCCCAGATCTGGAGGTAGGGGCCATCTGGCGCAGTAGTGCAGGGAAACAGAGCTGCCTGGAGGGGAAGAGGGCAACACGGTTCCAGTAGGCAGGATACCCAACGATGCGTTATTCAGTGAAGCATCATAATTTACGGGAAGGGTATGAAGGCATGTGAGGTGTGGATCGCATCTAATCAAAGCGCGCACGGAAGGAAGGGAGAGCTTGAAACTTGGGTGGCTAAGTAATGCAGCCAGGTTTGCGCCTACAAGCTGCTTGAGAGAGATGTACTGGAGCCCTGCCCTGCTGGAAAGGGAAGGAGTGCTCTCCAGACGCGAATGCGAACTCACATGACGCCTGAAGAAGTTGCCGTCGCTAGCAGGCAGAGAAGCCAGTCAGCAACACAAGCGAGTTGCAGAAATGTTACCCCAATGGCCCCAATGGACGTAACCAATGCGGGCTGTGCATGGGCGCCGCTGATCAGTCACGAGGCCAGTGTAAAAGCTGGGCTGGGATGGCTGGCGTCAAGAGGAGCGGGGCATTGACTGCTTGGCTGTTGCTCAGATTTGCGGTGCCTTATGAGCCGCGTGCTTTGTGATGCTGCTGTTTGGTGTGGCTTCGCCGGGCTGCGGCTTAGCTTCGACGCACCTACGCAGCTGTGAGTTGGGTTGGCAGCCAAGCGGGGGTTGCGGTTTGCTGCGTTCTTCCGAATGGTGGCTTCCCTCGTAGCCGTGATGGTGTTTACACTGTCCCCTTCTTGTAACCTCGCAATCATTGACGGCGTCCGAAACCAACCTGGCGCCACCGGTGCCCCAGCAACAGCCGTTGCGTACTGCTGCCCGCAAGGCTGCCCGCTTTTCATTCGAGCGTGCGACGCCCGCCGTGGCGAGCCCTTGACCCAAGTGGTTCCTCGTGACGTCGCTGCTAAAGATATGCCTGTTGAACGGGTCTCGCAACCTCGCAACGCCGCTCGCACTTTCCCAACCACCCTCGAGCTGTTGGTTTCCTGTGCAAGAGGCTTCGGCTTAATGCAGGGGCTAGCAACGATGTGGTGAATAGGGCAAAGGCTGCTGGGGCTGAACAGCGCGGGCAACGAATGTGTCGAGGCATGCCGACGCGCGTAAGCGTTTGCGGAGATGGCTGGACACGCTTAATGACATGGCGCGGTTATGCATCTGTTTGCTGCGACCGAGGCGCGATTCAGAGAGCTGCCCTTGCGGCTGCTTTTCCGCGCCAGGACCCCATGCCACTGATGCCACCGACAGCAGGGGTGGCCGCTGACGTTTCCCGAAGGTGGGCTCATCCACAGAGCCCTGTCTGTGAGCCATGCGCAATCATTAGTGCCGCAGTTGTGCGGTATAACGGCTTTACATGTAGGGTAGAGACTACGTCTGGGTACGATGTGTGTACATGCCTGGACCGACCCACTGGATGGCAGGCAGCACACAACCCGCAGGCGATAGCGAGGCGCTGCGCTAGGTCTGCGCCATTGCGCCTGTAAGCGCACCGGTACTGGGCTCTCGGCGCAACCGATGCGCTGCACAAACGCGGGCATCGAAATGCAAAAGAGGCGTTTCGCTACCGGGACTCGAACCCGGGTCTCAAGAGTGAGAATCTTGTATCCTAACCGCCTAGACTATAGCGAATAGTTCTGACCGTAGCCAGGAAACGCCGATGACAAATATCAAATTAATTTGCAGTATACAGCCAAATATAGTAGACACATAAAATGGGCACCGGATGGTGGACGGGTGGCGGGCGGATCGTGGGCAGGTGGCGGGCGGATGGCGGGCGGATAGTGGGCGGATAGTGGGCGGTATCGGTCTGGTCAGGTCTGGTCCGGGACCTCATGCACCCGGGGCGGGGCCACTATGTGCCGCTCCAGGAAGGCAGCGCCTGACTGAACTGGCAATGACTGCCGCCCTTCCCAGATGGTCCCTGACCCTGAACTACCCCGCAGGTCAATCATGATGACCACAAGCTCACACATGAAGTGCCGCCGACAGCACCCGTGGCATCACATCACAGAAGGCCAATGGTCTGACAGCACTGCATCAAAGGACTACGCTAAAAGGACTGCGTATCAGCAAACGGCGGCAGCCAGCCAGCACGCATCGGTACAGTAACCGCGTCGGACAGCCACAGCTCCTGTCTTTGTTACCGCGCAACGGCTTGCTGGGTCTGGCATATCCATCTGTCACTACTGGGGCACGCCAACTCTAGCCCCTTGCCCTGGTCCTACCGCCGCATGACCGCATCAAAACGGCTGCACCACACTGCTTGCACAGCGTCACAGGTTCGCGCATTCACTCATCATGTACCCTTGCCAGGAGCACCCCGGACCCTTGCCTTATGCAACCTGAAACTGGATCACGAAGGCTGCACGCTGCATGGCAAGAGCGCAGTCCGCCAATCCAGGGACATCGTAGGGGACTTGTCTTGATCCGCTCAGGCCCAGTCCCCGCTGCTCGCAGCCAAACACACAGTCCACTGATGCACTCAGCACATGCCGCAGTCCGCAATTGTTACCTCTTGACGGGGGGAGCCATCAGAGCTTGCCACCTCGGCGTCTGAAACGCAGGGGCACAAGATGTGCGAGCTTACAAGAGGCAGAGCACTTGTTGTCAGCATCATCCATGCTTCATCATAGCATGCAGCCGCAGTGTCAACCATAGAATACGGAATGCAATTCAATTGGGTTTACTGGAGGTTGGGACGTCACCCCTCAAGTGAAGTTGGGTTTGCAATTGACCTCCCTGCGTCTGCAATGACGTATAACCCTCCACTGACGTACACAAACAGCTGATGTTGGGTTCGGAGTTGATTACCACAACCCCACACCCCGCGCACCTATCCGCGCCAGCACCTCCAGTCCCTCCACAACCTTGCCAAAGACCACGTGCTTGCCTGCGGGACCAGCCGTGCAGGTGAGCACACAAAGGAGCGTGGGTTGCATGGCAGGGCAACAAAACAGCGTTACGGCGGGGGGTCAAGTGCGGTTGCGGCAGGTTGGCCTGTCGTCCATTCCGCGATGTGTGTCCGCCGGGCAGGCCGTGCAGCAGCAGCCGTTCATCGGGAGTCACGCACACTCGCACACTCGCGGCCTCTAAGTGGCACCCACCATCGCACTGCGGCGCCGCCGCCAACGTGAAGAAGAACCTGCCCGTGCGAGTTGTAGGGGAGGGCGGATGCGGCATTACACGCGGGGACAGCCCGTACATGGAGGGTATGAACGGACCACTTTCGATGACTTGATCACTTGCGAGTAGCACGGCCACGGCTGGTAGGTCAGTCAGGGCGGAGCTTTTGAAAAGCACGGCATACAGCAGCACGAGCAACCGAGATGCAGGGTATGCCGCAACCCGCACTTGGGCAGCAACACACACATGCTCGGTTGCTCAATCGCTCCGGGCACTCACTGGCTGGTGTTTGTGTTTTTGCCGCTGTTTGCCATGGACAGCACGCCCGGCCCGTCGTGCTTGAACTTCAGGCCCGGCTTCTCGTCTGCGTGGCGCGTTGGGGCAGGTAGCGAGATGGCAAGACACAGGGGTGTTAAGCAACAACAACAGGGGCGTGTGCGGAGTGAGAGGAGACGTACGTGCCGCCAGAAAGAACTGTTGGCCTCCGACGCCCCTGCCCAAATCACGTCACGTCGCTCTGTCCGATGAAACTGGGCTCACCATTGAATTGCCCACCGTAGATGCTGTCGCCTCCCGAGCCGTCGCCTGCAAATCACACGGCAGCAGGTGACGAATCAGCGTCCAGTGCGGTTAGCAACAAATGCACCAGTGGCCGGCGATTTCGCGGGCACGTTTGCAACTGATTGCAAGCCGGCGGCGTGACGGCATGAGTTGCTGTACAGGCCGCACATCGAGCCTCGCCGCGCGCTGCGCTACCGGCATACCAGCACAGCTTCCTGGCAGCAGGAGGAGCAACCACTGCCCACCTCGTACGATGTCTCCGCCCTGGCAGCAGAAGCCCTTCACCACGCGGTGGAACTTGTTGCCCTGCAGCGGCGAGTTACACGGCACAAATGAACGTGACGTACGGAAGTGTGCGTGTTGAAGAAACAGAACGAAGCCACACGTGTGTGCGTGTGCGTGTGCGTGTCAGATGACACAAGGAAAGACCATATCATAAACATCTGCCCTCATTTGTCGATCAGGCTTCACAACACACCCACAGTCGTGGCCGTGCAGGCGTGAGCGCACCCAACAACAGGGCATCCCGCGCACCCAGGGCACCCCGCTCCTTCCTTGCACCGTGCCCGCCACTGACATTACACACTCGCCTTGTAGTGAAGCGGCTTCTTGGATGACTTGCCCAGCCCCTTCTCGCCGGTGAGGAGGCACTTGAAGTTGTCCACGGTCTTGGGCACCTGGCGGTCGCGGCGGCAGCGGCGGTACGTCTGAGTGACTGGTGCGTGTTTGTGCGGCTTTGTAGGGAAGGTAGGTATGCGCCGAGCAGCCCTGGGCCCTGGGCCCCGAGCGAGCGTGGGAACTTTTCGATGTTCCATTTCAACCACGCAAACCACGCCCGTGCACCCCCAGCATATACAAGGCACAGTATCTTCGCACATCACATACAGTGCACAAACCACGCTTCACTGAAATGCATCATGCTTAAATGCGAATGCGAATGCAAGTACCTGCCCGCGCCCCCCGCCCCACCTCCTTGTCGTACAGCTCCACCACCACGCGGCCCGCCCGGATGTCCGCCGGCCTGGCGGTACTGGCCTCGCCCCGGGCGGCCCAGACGGGGTCGCCGGCGTAGGCCTCCTGCAGCATGCTGTTTTTGAGGCATTCCGTAGTCGGGACGGGTAATCGTGTATTGCGTTGTTGTGACATCTAATATAAGTGTAGGGACTGGATAGAGGGGGTTGGGTGGGCTGAAGTGCGCGTGGGTCAGCTTGGTGCAGGGGTGTGGCAGCGAACCCGTAGCACGCCACGCCAACGATTTTGGCACGCCAAGATTCCGCCCCCCGTGCAGCTCACCCAACCCCGCTCCACGCGTGCTTCAGGCAACGCTGTGTTCGTATAGAAACAGAGGCATGCAGTGCCTCTACAGTCCCCGTGCACGTCAAGGACTCCCCCCTGCCCTGGCCTGGAGCGAGCGCCGCTCTCACCTGGACTGCTCCTCGTCCAGGTCCTCTGGCCGCCCGCTCAGGCCATACTGTTTGAAGATTATTTGACATCGCATGTGATACGTGCAGGATCGGTATTATTACTGGTTGAGCACGAAGAACACGAAGAAGAGGCCGCGATGCACAAAATTGCGGTAAATTGCGCACCTGGGCTCCGACTGCCTTGAGCCAGTCTGCCGCTCGTTGGTATGCAGCTAGCTCCGTGGCATAACGGGCTGCGTCACCGATGTCAATATCTAAAAAGGCCTTCATATTGGGCACGCACGGCTTAAAAATGCTATTCCTCGGCTCAGTACCGACGGAGTCCTGTTATTGGTGTTGTGCGAGGGCAGGGGGAAGGCGATCAGCGTTGGGGTGAATGAATTTCAAGAGACTGGCCGGGGGCTCAGGGGAGACGCGGACTGGCCGCCGTACTTCATGCTGCGCGCGACAGGCACACATCCCCCATTCCCCCGGCCTCTCCAGGCCTCTCCGCCTCTCCGCCCCAAGGCGATGACATTGCGGGCACCTGCAAGTCTGCCATGCGGACGGCCTATAGACTCCCGGCCACTGCTGGTGACGACGCATTGTCACAACCGCCAGCGGAGACCCTGGAGGCGCGGATCCAGAGGACATCAGAGTTCCCGCACTCCCGCCAGGACGCAACAGCGCAGGACGTAGCCCGCTCGACCCGGTGCAGGTCGGTCTCCGCCCCCCAGTCCCCCACCATCATCGCTGGGGAGCAGTCGAGCAGAATCGCACGGCTTGCATGTGGATGCACGTCGCACGTGCACGCTGGTGTCTTTGGGCGGGCTGGTGCATCCATCTGCTAGGGCCTCAGGGCACGCAACGTGTGTGCAATGCCGGAGCGTTGGCTCGAGCGAAAGACCGTCAGCTGCGTTTGATATCTTACAGTCCCCTCCGCGGGTGCGTCATGCCCCCACGGTATTAGGGCCATCCGTGGCTCTCGCCAACGCGGCGTCCCCACACGCGAACAATGTGTTGAGTTCACGCCCAGAACAGGCGACCACTCAGGACGGTGTAAGAGGGCTGGCGCTAAGACGGGGTAACACGTACCACCGCCTAAGCTCCTCACATCACAGACCTAGGCTGGACGGCTGGGGAGGACAGGGGTCAACCTGTCCTCCAGGCTCTGCAGCACGCACACGCTGCAGCTAACACGCATCACCCGCCACCGTGCATCTGAACATCTTGCGTTTGCGGCTCTTGAGACGCATTTTATGATATCTTGATATCTGCTGATATCTTACAATGTCGCCACTGCGCGGCTGCCGCGCTGACGCATCCCACCACTCGCATCCCCGTCCGGGCCGGCAGTGCAGGGCCGGTCCGTGCAGCTCTCCATGCGACGACCCAAACACACTCCAATTCTTCAGTCGGACGATGCCGATGATCTCTTTGCTAGATGGATTAATGGCAGTCCACTTCCGCTCCTGCTCGTTTGCAACGAACCAGCCACGCGCTTCCCTCGATGCTGAATAAGCCTCGCCCCGCAAGGGAGCCATCTCCGAATGCATATCTGTCGCATGCTTCCCAAGCCCGAAGCCGGTCACACACATTCACACTGCTCCTACTCTGCCATGACGTGCCCGCGTTTTTCGCCAGCACGTTCCCAAGGCAGTCACGCCCTTCTCACAGACCAGGAATCCAAAGTACGGTACTACGGTACAAAATCCCTCACCGCGCTTTCACGCACAAACACCTCAGCGCCATCCGCGCTTCCGTCGGCGTTGGACCTGCGCACAGGCGGCATTTACAGCCACCCGCTTCGGTCCGAGTAAGGTCTGCCCTGTACATCAGTCCTGCCTCGCGCCGTCCTTCTCCACGCCGTCGCTCCACCACCACCCACGGCCTTCGAAAACTACACACACGTCCGCCTCTGCAAGCACTCGCGGATATGCTATCCACAGCTGTCCGGGACGCCACGGTATAAGCACGTGATCACATGACTCTCACGCGCGCGCAAACCCAAACGTGGCGCGTGCCAAAATGCCAACTCCGTGCGGCCACGCGCCCACACCGTGTGTCCCACGATATCACAGATCTCCGTTGCCATTCCAGTGTCATATCTTAAGCCTTATTGCGATATCATCGTTCGTCGTAACAAGCCGCGTCCTTCACCGACAGACAAGCAGGAGCCAAGATTAGTAAGCCTGGGCTCACCTCACCAAGCGAGGCAGCCCCGCACTCGAAAGTGCGCGTTTGTCAGCAAGGTTGCAAATGATTATTGTAACGTCTGAGCGCGTTCCATTTGCCAAAGCATCATCGCTAAACCGGGAAAAAGGAAGGCGCAACATCCCGCCCGCCAAAATGCACCACCGGCCATTCGGCAGCACCGCATTTGCCGCCATGCCGGAAGCGCCGTCACCATGCATTGTGCTCGCGCCGCGAGGAGCAAGCTCCTGGCCGCCAAAACACGCAAGGTTCCCGATTGTGCAATGCAACAAGCCAATTTAGCAGAGTCACCGTGCCGGGTCTCTGTACACACACTACCCTTGCCCATGCCATTTATAATCCGACGGCCGCGTCGCCACGCGCCGTATGGACGGCTCATCCCGCCCGTCACCCCCACCCCCCGCCCCGAATTCCCCACCTCTGACCTACTACCGGCAATACTATATCACAGCCAAAACCTAGTAGCACTTAACTGTACGAGCCTGAGCCGCCGCAATCGGCTGCTGCGATGCTATGCTACATGCAAGACGTGTCCCTCGTCGTCCGGTCCGGTTCCTACTCCGGCACTGCCTGCTCCTCCTCGCACAAGCAAGCGCCGCCAAAGCTGCGATCGAGGGCCGCCAAAGCTGCGAGCGCGGGCCGCCAAAGCTGCGAGCGAGGGCCGCTTAATGGCCGGCGAACTTGGCGGCCTTGACCTTCTTGGAGAACGCCTCCTGCACGTGTGCAAGCAGCGGGCGCAAGAGGGGCGCAGGGAGCGCAGGTCAGGCGCCGGCGCCAAGCAGCTATGCTTAATCGCTTCTTGGCGTTCCCTTCCCTCGACGCCCTTCAGTCACCCATTGCCTTTTTCCCAATTCTCATCCCCCAAATCCCCGTCCGCAGCCCCCTCCGCAGCGCCCTCCGCAGCGCCCTCCAGCAGCTCCCTTCGCAGCGCCCTCCAGCAGCCCCCTCCGCAGCCATCTTTGCAACCCGCCCCCGCCCCCCCCCGCCCCTCCGCCGCCCCTCCCCCGCCCCCGTGCCCCCGCCCCACCTCCATCGCCAGCACCAGGCTGGGCTCGTGCTGCCGCGCGTGGTGCAGCATGTACTGCAGCGACTGCATCTCCGTCAGGCGCGAGATGGTGCGGTCCTTGGCGAAGCCCAGGTTGTCATCCACCTGCACGATGCGACGTGTGTGGGTTGCAAGGATGGTTGGAAAAGCGGTACACCGTTGGGGCAGCGGATGTGCTGTCCTACTTCAAGCCCTCTTGCAGCGACTGTGGCGCCGCCCCCGCGGTCGCCGAGGCCCCCTGCCCCTGCCCCCGCGGTCCCCGAGGCCCCTGCCCCTGCGCCGACGCACCACCACGTCGGGGCGGGACGCCAGCTCCGGGTCCTTGGCGGCGTCGAACTGGGTGATGATATTGCGGAACAGGTCCACCGGCGCCGCGGCGGCCGTCACCAGCAGCCGCGTGCTGCGGGGCAGCAGGGGCGGGGAGGGGGTGGAAGAATGTCAGTAGGCGGTGGCGGTGGCCTCTGCCGGGTGGCCTCTGCAAGTTGCGCCCTGAAACCGTGTGCCCGCGCACCGCGCATGTCCGAACTAGCCCGCCCGCAGAGCCCCAGCTTGCGCGCCGCCTGCCCCCCCATCCCCGCCCTTCCGCCGCCCCGGCCCGCCCGCCCCCTCCTCACCGCGCCTCGTACAGCACGTCGATCAGCGTCACGAAGCGGTACGCCTCGCTGCGGTTGGCGGCGCCGAACACGGGCACGCCCTGCAGCGCCAGCGTGTGGTAGGCGCCTGCAGGGGCAGGGGGAGGGGGGAGTCAGGAAGTCAGGTCAGGCGGTCGGGCGGTGGGGTGGTCTGGCAGTGGGGATGGCGCGGCGGATGCGCTGCCCTATCGAGAGAGTCGGGAGTCATGAGGCACCGAGCCACGAATTGCGAGTCACCGACCCACCCGTGAGCGCCAGGTAGTCGGCGGCCGCCACGGGCCGCCCGCACAGCTCGCCGAACGAGAACATGCAGGCCTTGCCTGTGGTGGTGGGAGTGTTTTGGGCGGGCGTTAATCTGAGGTCGTCGCGACACAGGCCACCGACAACGCCGGCAACTCATGCCCCTGACGCCCTAACCCCCACGTTTCGTTGCATGCAATGCTCAGTTTTTAGGTTGGTTTGGCACTAATGGCACGGGTCCGGAAGGTGCCAACCCCACACCCGCCCCAGCCCGACCCCGCTCACCCGCCGCCAGCGGCACGTCCAGGTGGCGGCCCATGGCCACCTCGATGCGGCCGGGGCCGGACGGCGCGCCGCCGGTGAGCTCCTTGAAGCGCGACGCCAGCTCCTCCTCGGCCGAGACCACCGCAGCCGTCTCGGCGCAGGGGATGGCGTCGGTGGCGCCCGAGGCCACCGCGCCGGCGGGCGTGGGCTGCACGAAGTACAGGCCGCGCTGGTGCTGCGCCAGACGGCGGTAGTCGGTGCCGCTGGCCATGTCGTGCGCGCGGCACTGGTTCTGTTGGGGGGAAGCGGCGAGGAAGCGCGAGGAGGGGCGAGGATGAGCAGGAGCAGGGACAGCGTGTTGGCAGGGAGGCGACTGCTTCCGCGTGCGACTTCCGGCACCCCTGGAAGCATCCGTAAACGGTACCCGGCGCACGCCTCGCCGCGGCCCCATGCTGTGCCCACCCTCCGCGCAGCTGTGGCACCAGACTGCAGCTGCTGGAGCGGGTCCCCAGCCCCGGCCGCATGGCCGCATGCCCCACCCCACCCCACACTTTGGCAACGACTTCCAGACGCAGTATGCAGTGGATCCTGTACCGCTTCCTTGCAACCCCCCCCCCCCCCACACACACACACAATTTTTCCCTCCCTCGCCCGCCCGCCCGCACCTTGAGCCGGTGGATGAAGGGCATGAACAGGTTGCGCTGCAGGCCGCCCTTGTACAGGTCGTCCGGCGGGCGGTTGGAGGTGGCCACCAGCACCACGCCGCGCTCCCACAGCCGCCCAAAGAGCCTGCGCGACGAGGCGGCCGAGGCGCCGGCAGCGGAGACGGCAGGGCGTCAGGACGAGGCCGAGCGGCAGCGTCTGGGCGGCCGGGGACGGTCAGGGAGCGCCGCGCCCCCAGGCACGCAAAGCGACACGCGAGGCGCGGGCTCCGTTACCTTTGTCCTTAACACCCATGCCCACACACGTGCCTACACACATGCCCACACACGCCTCCGCCCTACTAATCCCCCAAGACTACCCACCCTCTCCACCCATCGCCCACCTATTGAGGATCATGGCGTCCGCCACGTCCGTCACAAACAGCTCGTCCAGCGCCAACACGCGGCAGCGCGCCGCGATGCCGTCCGCCACAGCCAGCAGTGGGTCCGCCTCGCGGCTGTGCTTGCGCAGCGCGCCGTGCACCTGTGCGTGTCGTGTGTCCGGTTCGGTTCAGGTAAGGATGGGACGGCGGTAATGGATGAGGGTCCGCAGACGCGCGGCGACGCAACGGGGCGCACGCGTGCGGGCCCGCGTCCCCACTAGCAAGCACACCAGCCCTAGCCCGCCTGACACGTAGAGCCCGGCCCACCTCGAGCATGAAGTCGTGGAAGTGCGTGCGCAGCACGCGGAAGTGCGCCGGCGCGGTGTGCACGAACACGTCCATTAGCATCGTCTTGCCGCACCCCACGCCGCCGTACATGTACAGCCCGCGCACCGCCGGCGGCGCGTCCGCCGCCGACTTGCCGGGCGCGTCGCGGCCCAGGGACAGCGAGTGCGCGCCCTTGCCGTTCACATGCGCGCTGCCGTTGCCGTTGCCGCTGTTGAAGAGGCTGGAGAACCAGCTGTTGCCGCTGGTGCTGGCGGCGGAGGGCTTGGCGTCCTCGCCCACGTGGTCGACGATGGTGAGGCCGGAGGGGCGGCGGCGCGGCTTGTGGCGGTTGGGCTGGTGCGCCAGCGCGTGGCCGGCGCCCGCCTTTTGGAGGTCATCGTACAACTCCTGTTTTGTTGGAGGGGCGTGAGGTGTGGGGCGTGAGATGCGCGTCAATGGGGATGTCTAGCAGGTCTGGGCCTGGGAAGATGTGTCAAGTTGGCGCGCGGTGCGCCTGCGCCCGCGCGCCAACGCCTTGCGGGCATCCCCAAGGGTGTTGCCTGGGAACGGGAGCCTGCCCACGTCAAGGCCCTCTTCTGCTGCTGCTGCTGCTGCTGCTGCTGCTGCTGCTGCTGCAGCGCTCACAGCCCACGCACCTGCAACATCTGGATCGTCAGCCGCTGGCGGGGGTCGGGCCGATACAGCCCCGATGCGAGCCCCGCCTCATACTTGGCGAGCGGGCCGCCCGTCTCCGCGGGCACCGGGGGCTGATGGTTCTTGCGGTGCGTCTCCGCGGCGCCGCCGAACCCGTTGTAATCATCATCTGCGTTGTGGATAACTGCCGTTGGTCAGGCTGCTTTAAAACGCGGGCAGAGGAAGAGCTAGCGCGGGCCCCGCACGCACGCGTGTCGCGGGTCGCCTTGACCCCGTCGGCTTACCGAAGTCGAGCGCCCCAGCCGGCTTGGTTTGAGGCACTGCCGCTGAGCTGTATCGCTGCCCCAGACCGCCCGTCAGGGCCGAGAGCTTCGCGCGCGGCGCTTGATGCAAGCCGAGACCTGCGCGTAGGATAACCGTTTGAGCTTTCAGAGGGTGCTTCCCTAACCCAGTGTCCCCGGCCAAAGAGACCAGCTGTTCAAACCAGTCACACTGGCTCTTGACGTCAGGGCTCACCCGCCGGCGAAGCTCGCAAACTCTCGCTTACGGCCGGGGTGGCTTCCACCGCTTCAGACCTAAGGAAGCGCAGGGATCGTAGCGCAGCCCTCCTCATGATTGCAAAGCATAAATCGACAAGCTAAAGGCGTCTCAGTCCTGTAGCGCGTTTTCGCGATTCTAGTCAGAAAGGTTTGCCGGGCGTGCTCTAGAGTGTTGCTATGCACTCTATATCAACTTGTTAATGTGTTGGTATGCCGGGTGAGCTGGAAAACGAGCCTGGCCCTTGATTTGGTCCGCCGCAAGGCCTTCTTCGGGCGCGCCGAAACGAACCCGCCGTCAGCTGACACAAGTATAGCACGGTAGCACCTAACAGTTGAACGACCTAGCTCCGTGTTTGGCGGCCTGGGTGCAAGGTCACGCGGACACGTTGGCACGCCCAAGGTGGCCCGTCCGCCTCCTCCCCTTCCCCGACGTTGTCCAGCCCCGCTCACGAGTTCCCTGTGCCTGGACCCCCTTCACCCGGCGCCTGGCCGGGACCCCTTTCTGGATAAACATTCTGCGGGCATGCAGCTAGAAGCTGTTCCGTTGCAAGGACTAGGGACACGTGCCTGGACCAGCCCGCTGGCGAAAGCCCGGAACGCCCCGGCGCCTGCCAGTTGTGCGCCCAGCTGAGCTGATCCTTCTGCGCACCTGGAATTTCTCCCGCAACCCATGGCGTCAGGGTTCTCCGGGTTGGCTAGCTCCAGGGTGGCAGCTTGGCACAGACGAAGTAACTCGTGCCGCGTTGCTGCGGTCAAGCGGCACATTTCCACCGAGCGCGACGGGCCCCGAGTGCCTGAGGCCGGTGGCGAGGAGGGAACCGAAGAGTGGAATCAGCACTTTAAGTAGCACAATGCGAGGTAGGCGCAACGCTGCGGTGCAGTCAGGTGACATCGTGTGCGACATGCGTCGTATTAGCTCAAGCGCTGCTGGTAGAAAGAGCCAGTTTGGTTTAACGAATGAGCGCATCGGCCACTTGTCAAGCCCTGCCACCGTTAGCGCTCCCCAAGCCACCCAGCGGTTCGATACCAGGGCCACACCTGCTCAGGATCGCAGACATGCCGCGGCTCTGTTCTGCTCGCAGGCGCCAGTTTCCGCAGGTCCGCCAGCCCAATGTCTGAGAACGGAAGGAGTTGTGAGTCCAGATGCTCTGGACTACAACGAGAGGTGCACTGGAGGACGCGCGGCAGTGCGGCGTGAGAATCTCAGTCGCGACTGCGTCATGATGAAGCGCTGGGGCTAAAAGTCCCCGCATTCGAGTTTGAGACCTGTCCGCAATATAATTATGAGCTCGACAACGCCTGGGTCTGCTCAGCCTGCGCGGGGCCCTCCGCCCTCTCTTCTGCGCTTTCAGCGCTTCAGAGCTCTGTGACAGCTTGAATGAAGGCAAATTTAGCCCTGTGTTTTCTGTGAGCACCACTGTATGGAAAAACGCAAAGGCGAAGGCTGAGGATCGGGGGTTGGCGTGATTGCTTAAAAAAGTGCTGGCTCGCCGCCGCAAGGCCACTGATGCTGCCTGGCGAGAGCAAATGCAAGATGCTGAGAGAATACGCGATTCGTAGACTAGAGTGAACCCCTCAAACCAGAAGTGTGAGCGCGCAGGGAAAGAGTGGGCGCCCTGGCGGGTGGGTCGAGTTGGTGGTTCCGGTCAGCAGCCCCAGGCTCCAGCCCCTCCCGGCGACCAACCGCATGCTTCCCCTTCCATTTCATTGCCCTTGGAAGACTTGCCCTGTGTATGCGGGAGGGGGGGTGGAGAGGGGAAGTACTAAGGTAGTATGCCCCGAGAGAACATGTGGGGTCCAGACTGGTCCACCCCGCCGCCAAAAGTGAGCCTTAAAGGCCTCCATCCATCTTGCGTCAACGTGTTTCGTGCGTTTCCGGGGGCACCGTGTGCAGCTTCGTCAGCTCTCGGGAGCCGCTTTCACTGATGCCGCCGGCGCGGCCCCTAAGGGCCTGAACTGTGCATGGCGGACCGCAGCGGAGCGTCACTGGTCACCAGCGGCGGACGACGTAGCTTGGTGCCCTGTCGTGCACTCATGCCCCTCCTGGGGTCCTCCGCGTCGCGTCTTCCTGCTATTGCGCGCGCGTCACAACTGCTAGCTGCCACAAGTTGCCAGAGACCTCGCGCCAAGCGTCATTGGAGTTACAGCACAGACACGTGCCCCGTGCCCGACCGTGTTTGTGACTCCAAGCCAGGCAGGGGTGCTGAAGCCAGGTGATGACTGATAAACCGATTGCACAGGCTGTGTCACGTACAGTCCTCTTAACGCAAACAGCACTGAACCACACGCGCCGTTCTAATGCTCCCTGTTTCCCCGACTGTCACGTGTCGAATGAAATCCAAGCAAGAATGATGTCTGGACTGCAAGCACCCGTCCGACTCCCTGTAGCATGGATGGACACCCGGACATGAACACGCGCTGCCGCACGCCTTGTCAGCAAAGCCAGTCGTCACGACGACAAACGAGCCTGACCGGGTACCGTGCGCATACCGCGGATGCCTTCCAATACGGTAGATCACCATGCTACGCACGTCGTTCCCAGTAGCAAGCCGTGAGTGACCCCCCGGCCTCGGTTCTGCACGTCCAGCACAGCAAAGACGGCACGCACGCTGGATCCACACGCCCTGCTGCTGCGCCCTTCACATCACAATAACAACAATAGCTATAATACCTGTACGCATGCTGTACTTCCTTTTGCGCACCGGATAAAGCTCGCCCCTTTGCACATCCCCCAGGGCACGGTATGAACACAAGACAAGGGTTATTCTCATGCGGCTATTCAGCCAGAGTTCGCAACAAGCGCCGTAGCCGGTGCGCTTCGCCCACATCCATCCCAATACGGTCTTTGTTCTCATTGGTCCCTCCACCGCGCCAAGAGATTAGCTCCGACCTGGCTGTTTCCAGTAGGGGGCAGCAGCGCCCTGCCCCGCCTCCTCAAGCCTCCTCAAGCTCCATGGCCACCTGGGGTTGGCGGTCCAGCTCCGCCGCCGCGCCGATGGCGGCGCGGCGGCTGCTGTCACCGCCCGTGCGCCCAGCTGCCACCGCCTCCACATTCCGAACGCGGCCGTCAGCCGCCGCCGCGCTGTCACGGTCCTTGACCGCCGCGCCTCCCGCCGTGCCCTTGTCCATGCCCCCCGACTCATAGCCGCCGTCACTGCCGCTGCCGGCCCGGTCCTTCCCGCCGTGCGGCTCCGCCCCGCCCCGCGCCTGCGTCTCCGCGCCGGCTGCGGCCTCCAGGCCGTCCTTGGCATCCGTGGCCTTGCCGTCGCCGTTGGCTGGATCCAACGACTTCGCGCTGTCGGCCTTGGCTCGCCTGTGCGTAACGAACGAGAGGGCATGGCAATGCGTGTGAAGGCGAAGCATTGATTGTGTGATGCTAAACCCTGGCCTCACCCGAAGCGTGCACAGGCGCCTGCAAATGGCAGCGTGATGGCTAGGAAGCATGAACACATCCGCACGCCGCCACACCCATGCTGTTTGCTGTTGCCGGTTGTGTGCCCACCAATCCCAAAGCCGCGCGCCACACACCTGCCCGTGAGCGCCCGCAGCGGCAGCTGCGCCAGCTGCTGGCGCATGGTGCTGCCGGTGTGCTTGAGCTGCGCCTTCACGGAGCGGAAGCGCTGCGCGAACGTGACGGCGCGCGTGAGCAGCGCGGCGGTGCGGCGGCCGTACTTGCGCCGCAGCGAGGCCTGCGGGCGGGAGGAGAGAAGGCGCGAGGGGTGAGTGGGCGACTGGGCGCTGCAACCCAGGGGCAACGCGATCCAGATCTTACGGATCCGGTCGGAGCCACGGTCTTGAGTTCTTGACCCCAGAACCCGGAACAACAGCCAGCGCAATTGCTATCCCGGGGCAGCCAACACGGCCGCATGCGTATGCGCCTGCGCGTGCCGGCACACGCTGCGCGGTGCAACGGCACACGCCAGGCCCAGGCCGCGCTGGATGTCTCGCCCCCGCCCCCGCACCGGCGCACCTGGATCTCGCCCGCCTCCATCTCGTACACGCGGCGGCGGTCCAGCCCCATCTTGTCCAGCTGCTTGTCCCAGGCGGTGCGCGTGATGAAGTACACGAACACGGCCAGCATGGCGGCGTTCAGCAGCACGATCACAATGCCCAGCGCCACGCGCGAGGCCTGGCTGATGGCCTGTTGTGGCGGTGGGGTGTGTGGATGTGTGGACGTGGCGGTTGGATGTGTGTGCTAATGACAGCAACAGCATGTTGGATGTGTGTGCATGTGGCGGCTGGATGTGGCGGTGGCGGTTGGATGTGGCGGTGTGGCGGTTGGATGTGGCTGTGGCGGTTGGATGTGGCGGTTGTGGGACGTGGGCGGGCGCGCGCGATGCGGGTTGGGGCAGCGGGGAACCCGGGGGCGTGGCGTGGTTAGCGCAGTGATGCTTTGCGTGCGCGGCAAGGGGGCTCACCGGCGAGATGTAGTAGAGGTTGAGGTAGATGGTGACGATGATCACCACCAGCGACGTCTCCTCCAGCCGGTTCATGGTCTGTGCACACACATGGACGCCGCGGGGAGGAAGAGGGGAGGGGAGGGAATGGAGGGGAGGGTTGTGAACACCATCCCAAGCTAAATCCAAGGGGTGCTGACACGCAGTGGGCTACGTGGACAGCGGACGGCGGCACACGATTATCGCGCAGCCCTACCGACGGCCACGATCTACCCCACAGCACACACACGCCGCGCCTGTGGTTGTTGTTCCTTTCTTGCCCTCTACAGCGCCCCGCCCGCCCCGGCGCGGCCGCAGGCCGCCACGCACCGGCGTCTTGAAGGGCTGCACGATGAGCTGCAGCACCAGCGCGCCCGCCACCACCGCGATGACCACCAGCATCTGCACCGCCACGCCCTTCTGCGCCAGCAGCACCACCACCACCGCCACGCACAGCTGCCGCAGCATGATGACGCTCTCCCAGTACAGGTACCTGCAGGGGGTGGTGGTGGTGGGGTGGGGGGGGGGTTGCAAGGATGTTTGGGTGTGTATGTGAATACCATCCCAAGCTAAACCAAGCTGAACTAGACAAGGGACAGGCAATGCAATTGCAGCAATACAGAGCAGTACAGTACTCGTGGGTTTCGGGGCGGAGAGCGTGGGCGGGTGCGGTCGTGCGCGTGAGCGGGTGCGGTGGTTGTGGTGGTGGTGGGCGGGGTGTAGCGGGGATTATGCGGGATCGAGCACTCTACTTGGCCTTCTGTGCATGCAGCTCCATCCACATCACGCCTCCCTTCCTGTGCCGGTCCAAGCTCCCCACCTCCAATCTCTCCCCCCTCCTGCGCCGCCCCCACGCCAACCATCCTTGCACCCCTCCTCCCCTGTCTCCGCTCCCCAGACCCAAAGGTTAAGGCCACACCACCTCCGCGCTCTGGGCTGGGCTGGCTGGTTTGGGTTCTCTTGGTCGATTCGCTTCGGTTTCTGGAATGAACTATCCCCCCTATCCTCCGCCTTCACCCCCGCTCCCCCGCCGCCGCCACCCCACCCACTTGAGCAGGTACAGCTCGCGGTAGCTGCTGTACACCACCAGGCTGAAGTCGCTGAAGTCCAGCTGCTGGTCGCGGCGGCCGGCCCTGGAGGATGGGTGCGGGGGAAGGGGAGTGGAGGAGGGTGTGGGGGGAGAGGTGATTGCGTGCGTGAAAGCGGGTGTGTGCGATGCCTTGACATGGGTGCGCCCACATGCGTGTTCGCCCTCCAATCCTCGCACATGCGCTGGCCTTGCCTCTCGCCTCTTATGCCTGGGCTGCGCACATACCGCACATGCCTCATCCCACCGCCTCGCACGGGCCCCCGCCGGACCCGCGCCGCCCCGCCCCGCCCCCGCACGGGGCGGCGCCCGTTGGTTTAGCTTGGGCTGGCGTTCACAACCCCCCCCCCACCGCCACCCCCCCCACTGCACCTGTCGTACAGCCACAGCGCCACGCCCAGCGGCCAGCCCACCGCCAGCAGCAGCAGCCCCGTCACGCCCAGCCCGATGGCCAGCGCCAGGTGCTGCCCCACGTAGCAGCGGATGTCGTAGTCCAGCGTCCAGTACTTGCCGGGGTGCAGCCCCGCCGCCACCTGAGGAGCGGGGGGGGAGGGGTTGTAAACACCAGCCCAATCTAAACCAAGCTAAACTGGGGGGGGGGGGGGTGCAGGGCGACGGGTGGGGTTAGGCAGTGGGACAGGCAGGGGTTTTAACTGATCCACACACCGACCCAGGCTTCAGCTACGACACGAAAGAGGGGGCAGGGGCAATCCAACCGCCCTCAAAACCGCCGCGTGCACGTGAGTCCCGCCAACCGCCCATCCAACCGCCGCCGCCACCGGAGCAACCGCCCTCGCAACCACAACGGCCGCCCCGCAACCACCTCAACCGCTACCCGCAACCGCCCTCGCAACCGCAACCACCTCAACCACCTCACCGCCAGCTCGTTGTCGGTGTAGCCGTCGTCCACGCCCACGCAGCTGAAGATGGACAGCAGCGCGCGCACGGTGTTGGGGTAGAAGTAGAACATGACCGTGGCGAACGACATGAGCAGCCGCGGCGGCAGGTAGCGCCGCGCCACGCTTCGCAGCGTGGGCACGTCGGCGGCGCGCAGCGCGGCCCGCCTGCGCGTGCGCGGGGGGAGGTGGGTTGGGTGCCAAGGTTAGGTGTTGTAAGCTGCAGCTCAAGCCTTGGTGTGTGTGTGTGTGTGTGTGTGTGTGTGTGTGTGTGTGTGTGTGTGTGTGTGTGTGTGTGTGTGTGTGTGTGTGTGTGTGTGTGTGTGTGTGTGTGAATACCCCAAGCTAAACCAAGCTAAACTAGACAGGGGGCAGCCAGGGGGGGCTGACCGTGCCGTAATTGCGCCTGCATTCCCTCAACCGTCCCAAGCGTTTACCTCCCCTCCCAGAGCCCCTTCCAGCCCGGCCCCCCCCCCCCCCTCCGCCTGGCGGACGCGCTCACCTCTCGGCCCGGTACACGGGCAGCATGAGGCCGACCCACACCAGCCCCACCACCACCGACACGTACAGCGGCGCCAGGGCGGCCAGGATGATGCGTTGCATGGCCTTGGGCACGCCCGTGGCGTCGGGCAGGCTGCAGTCCAGGGACACCTAGGCCGGGGGGGTGGGGTGCGAGCGGGTAGGGGTGGAGCGGGTCGGGCGGGTAGGGTTCGAGACATGGTCGGGGTACGGCACGCGGCACGCTTTGGCAAGGCGCGGCGCGGCGCGTGGCTGTCAGGCGGCGACCCCGCAGGCCGCGCCGCAAGCGGTAGGTGCGCATGGGACACGCAGGCCACGACGGGGGCTACGACACACGGTGCCGTACGGCACACGGACACACGTGTGACCCTGGCCACCCACCAGGCTGCCGGGTATGGCGGTGATCTGGTCGTAGAAGCGCATGTAGCCCAGCAGCGCACGCGGCAGGTTGGGGATGGGCACCGCGCGCGTCAGCGCCAGGATCTGAACAGGAGGGCAGGGGCGGGGCGGGCGGGCGTGGAGCGGGGGTTGCAAGGATGGTTGGGAAAGCGGTATAGCAGGCGCGGGGTAGCCGTCGGTGCGGGTAAGTAGTTATAATCCCGAGGGGGCGGTCAAGCGAGGGGGCGGGATAGTCATCCATGCGAACACTTGTGCACGCCAGCCCCCAATCAGAATGGCATCGCCATTACGTCGCCGCAGCCGCAGCCCTCTCGCCACGCCACATCACGTGCCGCACCGCACCGCACGTCACCGCACGCCGCACCTGCACGTAGCTGATGAAGATCTTTATCACCGCCGCGTCCTGCAGCGGCTTGGGCTCCGGGTTGGCCGCGATGGAGTTGACCGCCTTGCCGCGCTCGCCCGGGTTGCTGTGGTGCGGCACGCTGTCGCGGTACCCGCCGCCGCCGCCGCCGCCCACCGTCCCCGCACTGTCGCGCCACTCGCCGTACCCGCCGCCGCCGCCGCCTCCGGCGGTCGGGTAGCCCGGCGGCGGCATCCCGCCGCCGCCGCCGCCGCCGCTGATTCCGAAGGCCTGCATCGGCCCTGCGAACTGCTGCTGCCCCTGCCCCTGCCCCTGCATCTGCTGCTGTTGTTGCGTGTGCATGGCGCCGGACCAGGGGCTGCCGCTGCTCATGCCGTAGTAGTAATAGAAATCGTCGTCATCAACTCCGAACTCGTCAACCACGCCCGCGCCCTCCAGCCCCAGCCCGTACATGATGCTACCAGACAGCGGCCCGCCGCCGCCGCCGCTGATGCCGCCGGGGCCGCTCGCGACGGCGGGGCCGCCGCTGCCCAGGCCGCCGGGGCTGAAGGGCAGGCCGCGGCTGCCGCTGGCGGCGCGGCTGGCGGCGATCTCGGCACTGTTGGGCCCGCCGCTGCCGCCGCCGCTGCTGGCGCCGCCGCCGCTGAGCGGCCCCGCGCCCGCCAGCCGCTTGCGCAGCACCGCGCCCAGACTGGTCACCGACTTGCGCCCGGCGTTGAGCGCCGCCACCAGGCCGGCGGCGGTGCCGCTGACGCCGGCGCCGGCGGCGCCCTCCAGCACCAGGGCGCCGGGCGTGGGCTCGCCGCCCGCGTTGCAGGTGCCGCTGCCGCTGCGCGCGGCGCGGCTGGTGCGGCGCGCGTCCTCCCGCGTGCGCCGCCGCATCACCTCGGCCAGGAACGCCGGCGGCATGCCCGTCGCCGACGCCACCCGCGGCGACACGACCAGCGAGCCGCCGGCGCCGGGGCCGGCGCCGCCGCCACTGCCGCTGCCACCGGCGCCGCCGAGCACCACCGGCGAGGCGCCGGCGGCCATGGGCGCGTACGCGCCGGCCGCGAAGCGGCCCACGGGCGTAATGTGCGGCGCCGGCGGCGGCGTGGCCGCCGCCGCGCCGCCTGCGCCGCCGCCGGTGAAGGCCGCCGCCATGAGGTTGAGCAGGCTGCCGCGGCGGTTGGTGACCAGGAAGCTGCCGGCGGCGCGCGGCACGACGTTAGTAATGACGTCGTTGCCCTCACGGTCCACGCCGCCGAAGAAGGGGTGCCGCCGCACGCCGCCGGTGGCGGAGGCCATGCGCGGCGAGAGCAGCGCCTCCGCCATGCTGACGTGGGCAGCGTTGGCGGCGCCGGCGGCGGCGGCGCCGCCGCCGGGGCCGCCGAAGCCGCCGCCAGCGGCCATCACCGCCGGGTAGTAGGGGTTGCCCGCGCCGCCGCTTCCGCCGCCAGGGCTCTGCGGGTAGGCGTAGGGGTAGGGGAAGCCGGGCGGCGGCAGGCCGAACGGCGAGCCGCAGCGGCCGTACACGCCGGCGCTGGCGCGGCGCGCGCGGGCGGCGCGCGGCGCCGGCACGACCGGTGCCGGCGGCACCGCCCCCGCCGGGTATGGCACGGAGCCGCGCGGCCGCAGGTACGGCGGCTCTGGGCCGTAGCCCGCCGCCGCCGCCGGGTAGGACTGGGGCAGCTGCTGCTGCTGCTGCTGCTCGTCGTCCCCATCATGCGCGTGATGGCGGTCGCTGCTGGCACCACCAGCGGCTCCGCCGCCGCCGCCGCCGCAGCTCTTGCCTGCGGCCTCCTTGAGCGCCGCCTTCGCGCCCTCCAGAGCGGTGGCGTGGCCGGGCCGGTCCTGCGCGGAGTCGCGCGGGTCCGTCCCCACCGCGCCCTCGCCCTCGCCCCCGCCTCCTTCCTGCTGCTGCTGCCCCTGCTCCTGCCCGTCCTGCTGGCCGTGAGCCTCTCCCCCTCCCTCCACCCCCGCCTCCTTATGCTGTTGCGTAGGTAGCGGCGGCGCCGGCGGCGGCAGCCGCGGCTGGCGCGCCGAGCTGTCGCGGTCCTCGGCGACGCCGTTGCGGCTGGGGCCGCGCGAGCGCGCGAGGCGGTGCACCGTGGGCCCCGCCAGCGAGGTCCGCCGCGGCTCGCCGCCGGCCTCCAGCTCGTGGGTGCTGCCCCCCGACACCCGATACATGAGCACGCCCGAGCTCACGCCCATAGCCACGCCACCGCCCACACCCACGCCAAGGCCAGCGATGCCCGCAGATGGCACGCCCCCCGAGCGCGCGCCCGCCGACGGCACGCCGGCGGCGGGCGCGGCGCCGGCGGCGGGCGGCGCGCCGTACACTTGCGTGTCGTGCGAGGAGCCCTGCGAGCCGCTTAGCTGCTCCTCCTCGTCCACCGCCGCCAGCAGCTCCTGCGCCGCCTCGCCCGTCGCGGTGCTCAGCGGAATCGCCGCCGACAGCGTGCGCGGCGAGCCGTCCAGCCCCAGCCCCAGCCCCACGCCGGAGGAGGCGCCGCGGCTGGGCATGGTGAGCAGGCCCGCCGCCGCCGCGGTCGCGGCGGAGGAGGACACGGCCAGGACCGAGGCGTCGACGTCGCCGTCGGCGCCGCCGCCGCCGCTGCTGAGCAACGCGGTGGAGCGGGCGCTGGCCACCGCGCCGCCGCCGCCGCCGCCGCCGCCGCCGGCCTGGTACGAGGCGAAGGGGGAGTAGTGCGGCCCGGCGGCGGCGGCGGGCGAGCCGCTGGCCGGCGCGCCGGAGGCGCCGCCGCTGGCGAGCGGGTTGGGGAAGTGCGTGCCACTGAAGTGGCGGCCGCCGCCGGCCGCTGGCGAGTTATTGCCCGAGGTGCTGTTTCCGAAGCCGACGGCGGCGGCGCCGCCGCCTGCGGCCAAGGGCGCGATGGTGGCGGAGCCCTGGCCGCGGCGCAGGCTCCAGCCGCGCCCCGGCGGCAGCGGCGGCAGCCCGCCGGGCCGGTCGGCGCCGAGGGGCGCCGACGCCTGCGCCACCAGCGGCAGCTGCGACTGCGAGTGCGACAGCGGGTGCTGCTGCGACGGGAGCGAGTGGCGCTGGTGCGGCGGCCCCCGCTGCTGCTGCTGCTGCTGTGACAGCGCGGACTGCTGCATCTGCATCTGCTGCTGCAGGCCGGCGTAGGTGGTCATGTTGGTGGCGGAGAAGGCACCCGCGAGGGCGCTGGGGCCGGGCCCGCCCCAGCCGCTGTAGCTGTAGCTGGGGTGGTTGCTAGCCGTCATGCGCAGCGGCGCGCTGCCGGCCGCCGACAGCGTGGAGTGCGCGTGCGCCATCGCCGCCGCGTGCTCGGAGGGATAGCCGGAGTCGTGGTAGCCGCCGCCGCCGCCGCCGCCAGGGTAGGGGCCGCCGTAGGGCCCGCCGGCAGCGTTGTGGCCCGAGCCGTCGTCGTTGAAGGCGCCACCGCGGTAGGCCATGCGCAGCTGCGCCAGGCCGCCGGCGAGGTCGGCGGGCAGGGCTGTGCGCGGGATGAATGGGAAAGGCAAGGCCTAGGTCACGGGAAGGCGGCCCACGTCAGCGCAGTGCAGCTCGCCCCGCCGCGCGGCCCTGCTCAAGCCTGCCCCGCCCCCGACGCGCTGTTGCACGCGCATCAATACACGCCGCTACACACACACAATTGCACACGCAGACACACACACGACGCCCGTGTCCCGTGCCCACGCGGCCCCGTCCGTGGCCCACAACACTGGCCCGCACACAAAGTCGCAGCCCCACCCCAACCACTCCCCACCTCGCCCGTAGATGGGCGCCGCGGGCGGCCCCATGTCCGGCAGCTCGTCGTCGTCCAGCACCGCCATCAGCTGCGCGTCCAGCACGGGGCGGCCCAGCAGCCGCATCTCGCCCATCACCTCCCACTTGCGCTTGTTGCGCGCGCGGTTGGCGGCGATCATGGACTGCAAGGGGGGGCGGGCGGGGGGGGGGGCGGGCGGGCGGGGGGGGGGGGGGTTGTAAACACCAGCCCAATCTAGGGGGCAGGGGTTCGCGGGCGGGGCAGGGCAGGTGGGCAGAGGGTACAAGCAGATGCAGGTGAGGGGCCCGCCAGGCTGTGCGCCGTGCGGCCACGGCAAACACACCGCGCGCGCTACAGACAGAAGGGGGTGCGGGGGTGCGGGTAGTGCGGGGCCCGCACCTGTGTGAGCAGCGAGCGGATGGTCCAGGCCAGGATGACCATGGTGAGCATGATGGCCATGGTGTAGTACACGGCGTTGGCGGCCTGGCGGTGGGGGTGGGGAGTGGGAGGTGGGGTGGGGTGTTGGTTCAGTCCAAGCTTAGACCCAGCCCAATGCGTGAGAGAGACCAGGTGGGGGCTGTGCGAGGCGCGGGATGAAGGCTGCCAGAGCAGGCGCGAAGAGGCCACGGGACGCCGCGCCACGCGGCACGCTGAGGATGCAAGCATGCGCCGACGCGGGAGGAGCAGCAAAGAGCAGCGCACATGCAAGGGGGACCCCGCTCACCACGCTGGGGCACAGGCGGCAGGTGGCGGGCCCGGTGGAGCCGTAGCCGACGTCACAGCTGCCGCACAGCACGCCCACATAGCCGGGCGCGCACATGGCCGCCGTGTAGTTGTGGTACAGCACCGACACCGCCTGCGGGAAGGGCGGGAGTGGCGGGGTTCCGGGATTGAGTGTGTGAGCGAGAGCAGTATTATCTATCACCCCCAGGCAAGGATACGGGGGCGGGAGTGCGCGGCGTCAGGGGTGCACAGAGGAGAGCACGGAGAGAGGCGGTCGAGCGAGCACCCGGCATCAAGATCTCGTGAACGCTCATGAACCTTGCGCGCACCTGCAGCAGCAGGCTGTAATCCTCGTCATCGGACGCGGGGCCGTACACATTGCCGCCGCCGCCGCTGCCGGTGCCGCCCTCCGCCGCCGCCAGCAGCTCCCGCATCGCGCGCCGCAGCGCCAGCAGCGGCACCGGCAGGAGCGGGTGCTCCACCGCCGCCGCGCCCAGCTCCGCCCGCCAGCGCTGAACGTCCGCAGCCCGCGACCCGCTGCTGCTGCTGCCGACTGAGGCGGCGCCAACGCGAAGCGCCACGGCGCGTGAGGACGACGACGAGGCGGAGGAGCCGGAAGCGGAGGAGGCGGAAAGCCTGGGCAGGCCGCGGCCGCCGGATCCAAGTTCCAGGCTGGCCACGATGTCGCCCGCCATGCGCCTCAGCTCCTGGTAGCGCTCCTGTAGCAGCACCCGCTGCGAGATGCTGCCGCTACTGCCACTGCTACTGCCATCGGTGCTGCTGGCGCCGGCCGCTGCATCACCAGCAGCGGCAGCAGTCGGCGGCGAGCCGGAGCCGGAGGGGGCGGGGGGTGGCGAGGGCGAGGAGGCGTTGGGGCGGGTGACCAGCGACTCCTGTATGGCGAGGGCCAGCGCCATGACGTGCTGCTGGATGGCGGACAGCGCCTGGGTGCGGTTGTCGTACGTGCAGGCGTCACCGTTGGGGCAGTCCATCACCTGCAGGCGGGCAGGCAGGGGGCGGGAAGCGGGGGGAACGGGTTTGGGGCACGCGCGCCGTGTCAGAGAAAACGGAAGAAAATGGAACGAAGCCCATGGTGGTTTGGAGGGTGGGGGAGCTTGGGCACGGACTTGTCGGCATGCGGAAGGAGCTGTGCCAACGCACCAACGCACCAACCAACCGCACCGCACCGCACCGCACAAACCACAGCGCGCACCTGCTCGCTGAAGAAGTTGGAGTGCCAGTAGCCGTCCTGCGGGATGATCATGCCGGGGTAGGTGGGGTCGCTGCAAAGCGCGGCCTGGGTGTCGCAGGCGTTGCACAGATTGGCGGTGTGGTTGAAATTGTAGTAGCCGGGCGAGCAGGCCAGGCACTGGTCCAGCGTGGGGCTGAGGTACTCGCCGATGGTGCAGGGCCGCACGTACACCGACAGCTGTCGAAGGTGGAAGGGCGGGGTGAAAGGGCGGAGTGGAAGGGCGGAGTGGAAGGGCGGGATGGATAGAAGGGCGTGCGGCATGAATTTACGTCAGGGCAGGGCGGGTCCATGGACGGCCAAGGCCAAATTGTCGTGAGCACGCCCCGCCCGCCCAAGCCGAGGGCTAATCGGCCAAGGAGCCGACGGCGATTCCCCTCTCTTCACCGCGCCCCCATTTAGGAGTTGGAATGAACTGCCCAGCCCCACCCTCACCCCCCCCCGCCGCGCCCACGCTTGCTCACCCCGCTGGCCGCCAGCTGCCTGTAGCCGGTGTCGGCCGCGAAGTCCACGTCGTGCCAGCCCGCCGCCGCGCGCAGCTTGAGGTCGTCGAACTGCGCCAGGCCGCCGTCGCTCACCATGTACGTCTGGCCGAACACCTGTGGAGGGCGCGTTGGAGTGGAGGGGAGGGAGGGGTTGGAGGGGGGTTGTGAATACCAGCCCACGCTGGGGGTAGGAGGGCTCAATTCAAGCCCAGAATCAAGCATGGGGGCTCGGGTTGGGTTTGGGCATGTGCGGCTCTCGTGTCGGTGCTCACCAGGCAGTGGGTAGTGATGCATGATTGTGGCGTGTGCATTGGGTTTCGTTTTCCCCGCAGCCCCGCTCCGCATCCCTACCCTCAAACCACACACACACACACACACCCCACACCGCCTCCGCACCTGCACGCTGACAGCGCGGATGACCACGCTGCGGTTGCCGCCCGACACGCGCTGGCCGTAGTAGTCCAGAACCGACAGGTTGGTCTCGATGGGCGCGGAGGAGGTGTAAAAGTCCAGGTAGTGCGGCGCCGCCTCCAAGCCGAAGCCTGTTGAGGCAACGTCGGGTCCGTAGCCGTCGCCCTGGGCGGCGTTGCCGGCCCAGCTGTCGCAGGCGCGCAGCTGCGCGTCCGGCAGCGCGACCGGCGGCGCGCGGTGGTACTCGGGCGGCGGCGGCGGCAGCGGCGGCGAGGGCGGGTAGGGCTGCGGCGGCGGCGAGGGCGGCGGCGGCGGGAAGGGGCTGGGCGGCGCCAGCGGCGCCGGCTGGGTCGGCGGCGCGGCACCACCGCTGCCGCCCGCGTCGCCGCCGAACCCGGGGTCCACGAACCCGCCGCCACCGCTGCTATCAACAAAGCCGCTGCCACTGCCAACCCCGCCGGAGCCGTCATCCACGGGCGAGGGCGGCGGCGCCAGGTCGGCCGGCGCGGCGCAGGCCATGGCCAGCAGCCCCGGGTACTCCCAGAACACGCCGCCGCCGCCGCCGCCGCGCGCCGTGTTGCGCTGCATCACTACGCCCTGCACGCTGGCCAGGTAGCAACTGGCGGGCTTGCTGCAGCCCTCGCTGGCGGCCAGGTACAGGCCCGCGCCGTCCACCGCTGTGTTGCCCACGAACGCGCTCTCGCGCAGCGTCAGCGACGACTGCTCGCTTCCGATGATCGCCAGCGCGCCGCCGGCGCCCGGCTCCGTCGCCGCCGCCAGGCTGGCGGCGGGCACGCCTAGCCGCGCCGCGACGGCGGCGCTGGCCGCCGCCGCGTCGGCGGCGTTGTCGTAAAAGTCGGCGCGGACGGTGACGCCCAGCGCGGAGTAGGCGAGCAGCGCGCCGCCGGAGGAGGCGGTGTTATTGGCGAACAGCACGCCCTTGCGCCCGTACGTGTACCACTTGGGCTCGGGGTTCTCGAACACCCACACCGTGCTGTCCTGCGCGAACACCGCGCCGCCGCTGAGCGCGGCGTTGTTGGCGAAGACGCTGCCGTACGACACCGCCTCCGCCGCGGCGGTGAGGCCCTGCGGCGGGTACAGCGTGGGGCCGGAGGCGGGCGTGGCGCGCGGCACGGCCGCCAGCGTCGCGCGGGGCTGGCAGTCCGGAAGATCCTGCTCGCCCAGCAACGCAATGCGGGCCTGCAGGCGGCTGTAAATCGCGCCGCCCTTGATTGCTACGTTCCCGATGAAGGCCGAGCACGTGGTGGCGAGGGTGCTGGTCTCCGCGTAGATGGCCCCGCCCATGCCGCCGAGCCCGCTGTTGCCGCTGGTCGCGATGCCGGCGGTGTTCTGCTCAAAGCGGTTCTGCGGCAGCCAGGAGCTGGTCTCCGAAGCCATGTTGCTGATGAAGATGGCGCCGCCGTTGGTGCCCGCGCTGTTGCGGGTGGCGTTGGTGTAGGTCACGACCAGGTAGCGCGAGGTCTGGATGTTGACGGCGCCGCCCGCAGCGCGCGGCGCCGAGTTGCCGTCAAGCACGCAGTTTCGAAGCCGCAGGCCGTTCGACACGTCGGCGGCAGCGATGGCGCCGCCGCCGCCGGTGGTGGGCGCGGTGATGGTCGCCGAATCCTGCTGCAGGCTCACTCGTGCGGTGTTGCTGGTGAAATTGCTTGCCACGAACTCGCTGGAGTCATCGTCACCCGTGAGCTGCTGCAACGCCACCGCGCCACCCGAGCCGCCTGCCTCATTGCTGTCAAAGGCAATGCCTGTGAGGGAGAGCTGCCCAGACTCCTGGATCGCCAGCGCGCCGCCATTCCGGCCTGCGCTGTTCCGCGTGAACCTGCCCCCGCTGAACATGGTCAGGCCCGAGACGCCGCTGATGAAGAAAGCGCCGCCGTCCGCTCCCTCCGCGGCAGTGCTGCGGCTAACGGTGTTGTTGCCAGCGGTGACGTTGCTGATCGTCAGAGACCCGATGGACTCAAAGATCGCCGCGCCGCCTGTGATGGGGAAGTGTGAGCGTGGTTAGGATGCGTGTCCTGAGGCGGCACCGCACGTTCTGCAAACGTGTCTCCAAATGAAGCACCCTATCCACCAATTCGCAATGGATCCAAGAACCCTTCGAGCATTACCCCCGGTACCCGCCCCTCCTCCCCTCCCCTTCCCATGGACTGACCGCTGAGCTCCGCAACATTGTCGTAGAATGTGAGGTCCGTGAGTGACACCGACACTGCGTTAGTGATGTACAGGGCTCCGCCGCGACTGAGTGACGACTGTGCTCTGCCCTGCGCATCTGTCTGCAGCTGGCGGCTGTTGCCCGTGAAAGTTACTCCGCTGACGGTCACGTCCGCCGCCTGCTCGGACGCTGCACCCTCAATCAGCAGTCCACCGCCGGCAAGATTGCGTGCGATTGTGGCGCCAGTGATGGAGACCGATGTGAGGTACGAGAAACTGGCGGCCGTCGCCAACATTGTGGAGGTCTGGTCCTCCACCCGCAGGCCCGACACGCTCATGCGCCCGGCGGTGACGGTTGCGCTCAAGCGCGGCATGACCTGATAATAGGTCGTAACGAACAGCGCTGCAGAGTTCTGTGCAGTGTTGTTGAGGACGGCTACGTCCGTCAGGTCCACTGAGCTGGTGCGGTCCTCATCCTCCTCCACGCCGATGCAAACACACGAGCCGGCGCTGAGGTACCGCTGGCCGCCAGCGCTATTCAACGTGCATTTGCTGCCCTCGACTGTCAAACCGGCCACTGTGGCCTGTCGCAGGCCCACCAGCAGCAGCGCGGACGCGCCCGAGGTTTGGCGCGTGAAGGTGGCATGCGTGAGCGCCAAAGCGGTGACCGTCGCTTTGTCATTCACATCCTGCACCCGCAGCACAGACATCCCGTGGGAGCCGCTGCTGTTGCTGAACGCCACGTCTGCCACCGTCAACTGCACGTCAGCGGGCGCTGCACTCTGGATGAGGTGCAGGAAAGCGGATGCGGGCACGGCTGTACGCACGGCGATGCTGGCCGTCCGGAGGGAAATCCAGCTGGCCGTGTTGTCTGCAAAGCTCACGCCGGAAACCGCCGCGGTAGCTGAACCCATGGTTTGCAGCAGTACGCCTGAAGCAACGGAGCCGTAATTGCGCTGAAAGCTGCTGCCGGTTATGGAGAGGTCGCACGTGGCGGCGTCATCTCTGTTGCACAGCACAGCTACCGGCGGTGTGGCATACGCGAGGTCTGTCCGAGGCGCCCCTCCGTTGCCAGTGAAGCTGCAGCCGCTGATTGCCAGGGACCCCTGGAGGTCGGCAGCCATGACCGCTGATGCTGTGAAAGCCACCGATCGTGGCCGAGATGGCCTTATCGGCGCTCCCTGTGGGGCGGGAGCCGGCCGGTGATTCAATTCATCGTGTACGAATCCGACTTGTGGGTACGAAACCCGCACGTTACCCGACACGCGCGCGCCCGGCCCCGCTGCCCGGCCCCCATACCTGCGCCAGGTTGCCGCTGAAGGCCACATTCGAAAGAGTCCAGTTCACTGGGCTTTGCGCCCCGGCGTCCGCTGGGCTTTCGAGGACGACCGCGGGGCCGGTGCAGCCCTCAACTCGCACATTCGCGAGCAGGATGGTGGAAGCGTTGGACACCAACGCCGAGGCCCCGCCCGCGCAGTCGAGCACCGCCAGGTCATCTGGGTTGCTACTAGGTGTGCCCTGAAGGACGAGAGCGGCCAGGCCGCCGGAAGTCAGCGAGTCAGCGATGGAATACCGGCGACCAGGCACCAGCGCCACTCGCACGCTAGTTTCGTTCGCAGCTGAGGCCGACTGTATCTTAAGAACTATGTCCGCATAGGATTCCGCGATATCCGCGTCTTGTGCGCGTGCAGAATAGAGACAACATGCGAGCACAAGTAAAGCAAGTTGGCATAGCCAAGGTGGCTTTCCCATGGTTTGGAGGTGTATAATAGGCTATGCATGACTATTATGAAACATGTCAACTTCAAGGTGTGAGAGGCGGTCCAGGTCCGCGGAATAGGGCAGTTGAGACTAGTCTGCCGATGGTGCTACAACCTGTTTACAACCAGCCGCGCAGCCAAACACTAGAGAATAGTCTGTCCCCGACGCAGAAACCACGCATGACGCCACTAATGAACTGAGCCAAGAAAGTCGACACGCAAATTGGTTTTGGACTTGCCCAGAAATGGCCGGCCTCGGACGGCTGACGCGCGGCTTCGCTCTTCTAGTAGTGTGCCTACTAGTCGGCAATATCGCTGAGGCGGCTCGCTCCCTGCAGACGGTGAGGGGATTCAAATGCGCAGAACAGCTGGAACAGCTCGGGCCAACTTGCAGCTCGCTGTAATGCGATACGCTGCTTCATTTGTCCAGGTTCGCTTGGAGGCTACCGATGGCGCTGACGGCGCTGGGGCAGCAGCGGCTGTCGCGGACACGGAGTGCAAAGGTGCGTAGTACTGCGGTTCGCGTGTTGCGCGCCAACCTCGCGCTTTCCAATTAAATACACGCTGCAATATGCAGGACCGCACTGCGCCGAGCGCCAGCTGCAGAGCGCAATCTCCTTGGACGTGCGCAAGGACCCCTGCGGCAAGTCGCCGCCTCCGCCTCCGCCCCTTTTCCCGAACCGGCCTCCGCGTCCCGAAATGCCTGCGCCTGCTCCGCCGCTCTTCCCCGGTGATGAGCCCCAAGCGCAAGCGCCCTACCTCGCCATCTGCGGGCAGTACTACACCCTCAGAGCAGGCGATACGTGCACTTCTGTCGTGAACCTCTACTCTCTGTCCTCGATGGGTGGCACGTCATTCCTGCAGCGCATCAACCCCACGCTCAACTGCAACAACATCGTGGTGAGTAGCAAGGCCCAGGCCCATTCGTGTGCATCAAACCAAAGCTTGTCCTTACACGGCGCGCTACCTTTGCAGGCGTCCTACGGCATATCTCTGTGCGTCAACAAGTACTCACAGTGGTCCATTCCCAACTGTTACAAGTTTGCGAATGTTTGGGATGGGCAGTCGTGCGAATCCATCTCCACCACGTATGCGTCCACGCTCTACTATGGCCTTACAGACTTGTACATGTGCAACAACGGTACGTATCCGGCCCCAGTTTGGCTGCTGCGCGGGCCGGGGGCAGGGCAGGGCGCTGCTTGCACCGGCAGCAGGGACTTGGCTGAACGGGACGTCTGCCGGTCAGGGTGTCAGGGATCAGCTGCCGCCGCCTTGCCTGGCATGCCCTACACCGGCATGGGACACGCGCTTCACGGCCGCGAGGGAACCATGGCATGTCACGGACTCATCCCAATAATTTCGTGCGGCGTCCAACCCCCCGCCTCGGAACCCGTTGCGGAATGCAGGCCTGGACTGTGGCGCGCTCCGCCGCGGCATGACCATGTGTGTGTGGTGCGTGGGCTCCGACCAGCCATAAGAGTATGTGACCTACCGCAAGCCATGATTGGCGCCCGTGCCGCCACCAGCGTGCTCAGTTCTTAGCACTGTGATCAGCGATAGAAGTTTGTGACGCCGCGGCGTGGGCCCAACAGGCCGGCTGGATGGGTTGCGGGGAGTGAGTGCCGTACCGTTGGCGCCTACGAAAGTGGAAGTTGAGGCATGTTGCTCAGGACGTGCCTGAGCTGTTTCAGTGCTTTGCACTGGCTTTGTGGGTGATGCTAAGGAGTTGCGGCGGGTGAGCGGTACAGCAGGATAGGGTTGGACGGAGATAGGTTAGGATACCGTGATTCGCACACAGAACGGCAAAGTGTACATAAAGATTCCCCACAACGAAAAAACCACAATGCCGTGACCGCCCAAGACTGCGAGTCACATGGCCATTGGCTTGTTGCTGCCATACACCTTGATTATTACGGTACATGAATGAGATTGTTACATTCTTGCTTAGACTTCATGCTGGCCTCCCGCAGGCAAGTCAAGCTTACTTGCAGATATGTCTGGCGTGGGGGTCGTGCTGATGGACTGAGTGTCGTGGGCCCTGTGGTGGCCGCAGGTCAGTGCGCTTCTTGTCACATCCTGCTGGATGGACAGGGTCGGGATGGATCCACAAACCATGTAATAAGAGGACGACGCACCAGCCGTGTTCTACCCGTTGAACGGATCTGCACGCCCAGCGTTCACACACGCACAACACGCAGCGCTCCGGACATGCCATGCCAGCTACACACGCTCCGGACATGCCATGCCAGCTACACACGCTCCGGACATGCCATGCCAGCTACACACGCTCCGGACATGCCATGCCAGCTACACACGCTCCGGACATGCCATGCCAGCTACACACGCTCCGGACATGCCATGCCAGCTACACACGCTCCGGACATGCCATGCCAGCTACACACGCAAAGGCGCAGGGCAAGCGGTGAGGGGTCTGGGAGGGCGCAGGCGTGGGGGAGCGGAAGAAGGGCGTGTCACGAACGGCGCCCAGGACTTAGCTAAGCACAAGCGCACAGTGCCTGCCTGGTGGGCCTCTGGGTGGTCTGGGCGCAGGGGAGAAGGGCGAGCGTGCCACGAACGGCGCCCATGGCCTGATCCTTCTTTCCCGCCTTGCATGCCGGTTTTGGCGGGTGAAGATGGGCGCAGCGCCTTCCTCTCCGCAACTCCTTTTCCAAACACTCTTCCTCGTTACATCAGACACCCTAAGTCACCATACGCACCATTTGACGCAATGCGGGCGGCGCGGGCACGCAGCAGCGCGGCATCGGAGAGCGCGGCTCTGCGCGCTCTGCGGAAAATCGCCGCGTGTGCTGATGAGCTGCTGACTGCGCCGCGAATCAGCCGGCTGCTGCCAGAGCTGGACGTAGACATGTTTGACGATTTGGAAGAGGCGGTGAACGCAGCGTGGCAGTCGGCATGGTGCGAGCGCCGCCTTCGCATCCGGCTCTGCCAGGCTCTGGGCACGCTCGCGCGGCGCCTCACGCAGCGGGTGCAAGCAGGTACGTGGCCCATCTGAGAGTTGGGACACGGGGCGCAAAGGGAAGAGCGAGGGGAAGGGAACCGCGACCCACGGGCTCGGCCACCTCCGCGTCGTGTTTGCCTCGCGGCTGCCTCGCCTCCCCCCCTTCGATCTACCCCCCCCCGACATGCAAAATCGACGCATGCATGCGCGCAGGCGTGGCCGGAGACGACCGGGAGCTATCAACGCCGTTCCAGTGCTTCCTTGCCCTCAACGACGGATTCTGCAACCTAGTGTCCGACCAAGGGGCCCCGGTAAGGAAGCAAGGCTGGAACTGGCGTCACGTTCAAACAAGAGGGAGTGGGTGGCTATGTCGGGAGAGAACTGGTCGGGGCAGGAACTGGGTCTGGGTAGTCTGGGCGATGCATGTGCGTGCTTGAAGCGCCTCCCACCTGACGCCGGCCCGCCCGACCACACACACAGGTGCCCGCGGACGTGCGTGTCGAGCTCATCAAACTCATGCTGGACAGCGACCTCCTGCCCGCCCTGGTGCACCTGGCGGCCGCCACTGCCGAGGCCGAGGCCCGAGAGACGGCACAGCGCGTCGGTGTCCTGCGCGCCGTTGCCAGCACGCGGCCCACCGGCGGCAGCCGCCACCGCCACCGCGCCGCTGCCTCGGCCATGCGTGGCGACCAGGCGGCCACCTTGCGCTGCGTGACCACCATGGGCGCCTGCACCTGCATGGTGGAGGCGCTAACGAACGCGGCGGTAGCGCTGGGCGAAGACGTGGACGGGCTGAGGGCCGTGGGGCTGCACGCGGCCCTGGAGCGGAGCGGGGCGTTGGGCTGGGTGGCGCGCAGCGTGCTGCGGGAGCTGGCCGCCCTCGGTGAGGCAGGGGCAGCGGAGAAGGAGGCGGCAGTGGTGGCGGCTGCGGCGGCGCACGGGGCGTCAAGGGCCGGCACTGGCCGTGCCGGTGCAACTGCTGCTGCGGGTCCCGGCTCCGCCGGCGCCGCCGCATCAGCATCAGCAGGCTCCACCTCGGCAGCAGGCGCCGGCGCGGGACCCCCTGCTGCCTCGCCTGCTGCCATGCAGTACCCGGATGTCGTGGTGGGGCAAGCCAAGCAGGTGGCGGCGATCATCACAGACATGTGGACCGTCTACGAAGTATTCTGCAAGCAAGCCGCCGTGGCTACCGTGCCTGACGCGGCTACTGCCGCCGCCGCCAGTTCTACTGCTACTGCTGCTGCCGCGGACACGGCCGTCGCCTCTAGGCGGCGCGCCATTCATACCTGCTGGCTGGAGCGGCAGCTCTTTGACCCGGGTATGCAGCACTTTCTGCTGCTGCACGTCCTGGCGCAGGTGCGTGCGTGCGGCGTTTGGGTGGGAAGCACGGTAAATGCAAAGAGGACTGGGCCAGCGGATGGGGCCATGGGGGGAGGTAGTAGAGGTAGGGTTCAAGCCATGCCTCCTTGCCTGCCCGGCTGCCCGCGCGTGCCGTCCCTGTCGGCCGCAGACCACCACCACCACATCCTCACACACGCACACTACGGTATACCGTTTTCTTTTTGCGTGTTGCGCTCTCCAACACACACAGCGGCCTAGCAGGTCAAAACATTCCTTTCCAAAGTGCGTGCGTGCTGTTGGCGGCGCAGGTGACGGCGGCGGACAATGGCAGCAGCTACGGCCTTGAACCCTGGCAGCAGCTGCCGCGCCTGCTGGACCCGTGGCAGCACGAAGAGGCGCATGCGCTAAGCGGGCGGCCGCCAAGCCAGCAGGCCGCCGGAGGCTCCACTGGCGTCGGCCCCAGCAACGAGTGGCTGCTTGCGGACGTGACTCTTGCCGCGCTGGAGATGTGGCTGCTGGCGCGCCCGCAGCCGCAGCCGCCAGCCGCCATTGCGGTAGTGGCCACCGCCGCACACACCCGCCGGACGGCGGCGCCTGAGGGGTCATCTGGAGCGGTGGCGGCGCCGGTCGCTGCCGCTGCTGCCCACGCTGCGGGATTCATCAGCATAACAGCCGGCGGTGGCGGCGAGGCAGTTCAACCCATGGGCGGGTCTGCTGTGGGCAGCGGCGGGATGGGTGGCGGGTTGCGGCGGCCGCCGCTCCCGGTGCGCGGGTTCGAGTCCCTGCTGCTGCGGCTGGTGGACACGTGCCTTGCCGCCCTGGCGCCTGGCGTCGCATACTGCCGGCGGCAGCAGCAGCTGTGCCGACAGCACCAAAGCAGTGGTGGCGGTGGCGGCGCGAGGCAGCAGGCATTGGGGGCGGCGGCGGCGTTGGCTGCTAAGGCGGCTCAGGCGGCGGCCGACGACACGCCGCCAGCCTGGGCACCGGTGCTGCGGCCGGGCGCCTGCCGCTTCCCGCCGCGCGGCAGCCTGGTCGCGGCGGCCAAGGCGCTGCTGCTGGCAGTCAGCAACCGGCAGCTGCAGCAGGCGCAGCAGGCGCAGCAGCAGGTGCCGCTACAGCCGCGCCCGCCGCTGGCCAGCCCCGCTGCTGCCGCCAAGGCTGAGCTTCGGTCCGCCGCCGCCGACGACGACGGCGGCGGCTGGACGCAGCGGCAGCGGCAGGGCGACGTGCGCGCGCTGTGGCGACCGCTCGTGCGCGTGGCGCACGCGTGTGTGGACACGGCGGCGGCGGCCGGCACGGACCTGGGAGATTGCGAGCGGGTGCGAGATGGCACCGGCGCCGCAGTGGGGCCGGCGAACCCCTGCTACCCGGAGGCGCTGGCGGCGCTGCCGGCGCTGGAGCGGGCGATGTGTCCGGAGGGTGGCCTGTGCATACTACCGCTGCCGGCCGGGCGCAACCGTGAGTGCATGCGGGTCTGAGGGGCATGGCATTGGCAAACATTGTTGACAAGGCATTGCCGTTTTGGCCAGGGGCATTGATTGGCAAGGGGCGTGCGTGACGGCAAGACCGGCCTGGTTTAGGCTTGATGGTAAGGCTGCGGTGTCGGCGAGGGTGCGCCTCGGCTTAGATACAGTATAGAGTGACGTCCCGTGTGGTTTGCATGGCTACCTCCGTGCTGAGCTAGTTGGGCTTCCCTTCGAATCCACCCGGTCACACAGCTCCTGCCTTGCGCGCTCTTAACACCCACATCGCAGGCCTCTTCTCGCTGCCGCCGGCGCCTCTGCCCGGCCAGGCGGCGGCGCTGTCGTCCGGCTACCTGTCCGCGCTGGAGCGCCTGCTGCGCGCGCGGCACCGCACCGCCGCCGGCGCGGGGCTGGAGCGGTGCCGCGGCGGCCGCGGGCTTCTGAGTGGCGGGGCCAGCTTCGGTCTGTTTGCGGGTGCCTTCCGGTCCTTTGAGCCCACTTGGGCCGCGGCGTTCGCGTACGGGCGGCCGGGCGAGGTGGCGTCGCTGGTGGCCACATCGGCGCAGGTGCGCGCGCCTGTGCGTGTGTGTGCGTGTGTGCGCCTGTGTGCTTTCGTAGAATATGGGAATGTGGGTCGAGCGGTCGCAACCCGACGCGGGGATGGGGGCGGGATCGGAATGGGGACCGCCCGCCCAGACGCGCGGTGCGCCTCATCACGCCTCGACCCCAAACAAAAATGCATGCACAACTCCTCCGCGCGCAGATTCTCAAGCTCATGGCTTCCACCGTGGCGTGGACACCCCTGCCGCCGCCGCCGCCGCCGGGCGGCCTGCCCGACACGGGACACGGGAGCTGCGGCAGCGTCAGCGGCTCACCCGCCGCTGAGGCCGAGCTACTGGCACTGTGCCGGGCGCTGCTGACCGGCCCCAACCTGCTGCAGGGCCTGCTGACCTGGCTGGCGGAGTCGGCGGCGGCAGGAGATGCTGCGGCGGGGCCTGCGGCGGCGGCGGGCCTTGCGCCGGCGGGTGGCTGCTGGTGGCAGCGGCGGTGGAGCCGTGTGCTGGGGAGTGGCACCGAGAGCGTGTCGCATGGAGGAGGCGGCGGCCCGAGCACAGCCGCAGTCACCGACAAAGCAGCCACAGCCACCGCCGCTGCAGCTTCAGCAGCAGAGTACGACTGGGGCCTGCCGCGCCCTGCGCTGCAGGCGCTCGCGCTGTCCAGCCTCACGCTGCGCCGCCGCTGGCTGCAGGCGCAGGGCCGCGCGGTGCACCTGCTGTGCGTGCGGGCGTGTGCCCAGCTGGAGGCCGCGCGCGCCGCCGCCAAGGACAGCAGCCCTGGTAACAGCAGCACTAGCAGTAGCAGTAGCAGCAGTAGCAGTAGCAACCTCGGTGGGGCTGTGTCTTCGCGCACAACGCCCGCGGAGACGACGAAGAGGACGGCTCCCGACCGCCAGCAGCAGGAGCTGCCGCAGACAGGAGCGACGAGCAGCAGCGAGCGGCGCCATCAGGACCACCCGCCCGCGGCGCAGGTCAGTGCCGCCCAGCAGGCCTCGATTCGTGCCGCGCTGGGCGCGGCGCGGCTGGTGTTTGCGGCGGCGGCGCCGGCGTTGCACGCGTTCACGGCGTGCAGGGACGCCACCGGAGAGGCAGCGATGGCGGCGGTGAGGGTGCGGGCGACGACGGGCACAGGAACGGGGACAGCAGACGCCGGCGGCAGCAGCGCCGGTCGTGGTGGAGGTGTTGACGCGGCGGCGATGGCGGTTGCTGCGGAGGCAGCGTCGGCGGCCGCGGCATGGACGCTGCCGCTTCTGGAGGCGCTGCCGCCGTGCCTCGTGTCGTGCACGCAGCTGCTGGTGAACGCCGCCGAGACCGAGGTCGAGCCGCACGCGGCGCTGCTTCCGGACGTGCGCCGCGCAGCGCGCGCGCTGCTGCTGCTGACAGCCAGAATGCCGTTGGCGGCGGCGGAGCGGCTGCAGGACTGCAAGGTCGCTTTCCACAGCGTGCACGTGACGCCCGCCGCCGCGCCCGCTGTGCCCGTGGCGGGCGTGCTGCTGGCGCCGCTGGCGGCGGCGCTGCAGGTGCTGCTGGTGCGGCAGTCGGGGCCGCTGTGGTCCGCGCTGGAGGTCGCGGGCGACGTGCTGCGGCGCGGCGGGACGATGGGTCCGGGAGAGCCGGAGGCGCTGCTGGTTGTGTTTTGCGACCGCGACCGCGGCGGCGGCGGCGGCGGCGGATGCGTGGGCGGCGGCGGCGGCAGTGGCGGCGAGTGTGCCAGCTGGGAGGAAGATTACGACGACAGCGGGGCCGACAGCTGCGCGCGCCGCGTGGCGGCGCTGCTGCCGCCGCCGCCCCTGGCGGCGGAGCTGCTGGGGCTGCCCCCGTCGGCGCTGGAGGGGTGCAGCAACGGTGCCTGCGTGCGCCTGCCCGGGGACAGCGCGGCGGGCGCGCCGTCGCTGCAGCGCTGCGGCGGGCGCTGCGGTGGCGCGGTAGCATACTGCTGCAAGGCCTGCCAAGTGGAGCACTGGCGGGCGGGGCACAAGGAGGAGTGCGGCCCGAGGCAGTAGCTAGCGGGCGGGATGGGGTTGGGTGGGGGAAGGCGGCTGGCTGCGGGCGTAACAGCGTGCGGACATGTCCGGCGTCGGGGTCGTGCTGACGGACTGAGTGTCGTGGGCCCCGAGGTGGCCTGGCCAGTGGTCAGTGCGCTTGTGACCGCATCATGTTGGTGCAACAGTACGCACACAGCATTGCGCGGATGATAGAGACGTAAGGGTGTCAGCAGCGCAGGCAGGGTGGTGGGCGGCGCGGTGGGATTCGGTCGTGAGCGGCCTGTCACAGCGGCCAAGCGGGTACCAAGGCGTGCCCCGGAGACCCCCAATTCTGGGGCCTCCAGTGGTGTAACAGTTCACAGATGGCCAGCCGCAAACACGATTACTGCGAGGGTTTGTGCAGTTGCCATCAGTGTTTTTATTTTCAAAATGGGGGGTCCGCGGAATTGTTACTATCGGGTAATAAGGTTCTAGCCTTGAGTCTCCAGCCATTACCATGAAATATTTTCCTGGGGGGCAAGCCCCCCAGACCCCCCAAAGACAACAGCAGCTGGTGGCCCCCCCATCTCCATCCTGAAATGGGAGTACATACGCATTCCGTCCCCAGGCCCGAGCCAGAAGCCAATACTGTTGGGGACATCCCCCCTGTAGGATATCCCGAAAGATGCGAGGGATCATGAAGGGGGGGCTTGGCTGGCAGGCTCTGGCCTCACTAGGGCGTGCCCTTCGGGCACACGGGGGCCGTCGGGGGCGCCGTCCCCCCGCCAGCCCCAGCGCCACCGGGCGGTTATGGGCTTGGCGCGCCTTCGGCGCGCTCATTACCGGCTCCAGCCGGCCAACTCCGGATTTATTACCGAAAAGTAATGATATTACCCAAAATAAAAACACTGGTTGCCATCTAGGGCAGCACTATCCATCCATAACCCGCACGATCACACGATTACCCGCAGGCGTCCACGCGCTGTTCGCGGGATAACTCAGGATTTTGTAGATCTGTATCTACTACAATCATTAGCGCTCGACAGAGGACGAAAACACGTTGGCCGGGACTCAAGTCGCGAAGTCTGACCAAAGCCAATATCCAGGATACGCAGTGTTTTCGACCTGGATATGATGGCGTCGACTTGAGTATACACTTAGACAGTACTACGATACCGTCTCACTCAATTTGACGAGGCCTGGCGAACTCGACGTTTAGAATGTCAGCTCAGCCCCGGCTCGAGTAACTAGTGCCCCGGGCCCGCTTCACAGACCTAATATGTGATCAATAATGATGATGGGATGGTCCTGGATCGGGCACAGCGGCCGTCCCGCCCGAGTGGTACCCGCTTGACAGCCGGGCGGACTGGAGGGCGGCCGCCGCGAATTTGTGAGTTCTTGAGTTTGGGGCGGAAGGCGTCGACGGGGAGAGGCTGGCGCGCCGTCGGGGGGTTGCGCGAAGCGCAAAAGCAGCCCTGCGGTGGGCGGGTCCGCTGCTCAATCTGTGCGTGGTGCACATGGTGCCGGCCCCTATGGTTTCGCTGGGGTTCACAGGGGTTCCCCCTGGGTGTTCACAACCACCACACCCGCGTCCTAGCAGTTGCCTAGGCGGCCGCCGCCACAAGCATTGCGCCAGAGCGTGCCACATTGCCAATCATGCGCACTGAGGCTTAGTTACGCAGCCTGCAGCACCACCCATTCCGTACGCAGCGCGCCCAGGCCTTGGGCCCGCGTGATCGTGATGTGGTTCAAGCCGTGCCCCTTTGAACGGATCTGCATCCCCAGCGTTCACGTTCAGCGTGGTCTGGGCTTGGGTCTGGGCGCAGGGGAGAAGGGCGAGCGTGCCACGAACGGCGCCCAGTGTCTGTCCTTCTTTCCCGCCTTGAATGCCGGTTGTGGGGTGAAGATGGGCGCAGCGCCTTCCTCTCCGCAACTCCTTTTCCAAACACTCTTCCTCGTTACACCGGACACCCTAAGTCATACCACACGCACTATTTGACGCAATGCGGGCGGCGCGGGCGCGCAGCAGCGCGGCGTCCGAAAGCGCGGCTCTGCGCGGCCTGCGGCAAATCGCCGCGTGTGCGCACGAGCTGGTGAGCGCGCCGCGAATCAGCCGGCTGCTGCCAGAGCTGAGCGAAGAATTTATCCTCGGTTCCGAAGTGGCGGTGGATGCGGCGTGGCAGTCGGCATGGCGCGAGCGCCGCCTTCGCATCCGCCTCTGCCAGGCTCTGGGCACGATCGCGCGGCGCCTGACACAGCGGGTGCGAGCAGGTACGTGGCAGAAGTGGCCGTGGCGCCAAGAGCGAATGGGGGAAGAGGGGAGGCCACTCAAAGGGGCAGCCCCCCGCGGAAGCGGAATTAGCTCCTCGCTAAGCCAAGCTAAGCTCAGACCCCGGCATGCAACGGCGGCACACGCGCGCATGCATGCATGCATGCACGCAGGCGTGCCAGGAGACGACGCGGAGTGGTCCGTGCGGTTTGAGTGCTTCATTGTCTTCAATCAGGGATTCTGCAACCTCCTGTCCGAACAGGGGCACCCGGTGAGTAAGGCGCGAACGGCTGCTGCGGGGGGACAATGGGCCCGGGCCAGGGGCTGGGGTGTGTAATGGGCAGGAATGTGGGGACCCGGCATACGCACGCCTGACGGCCCCTGCGCGCACTGCGTGCTGGCTTGTTGGCACGGCTGTGGGCGGGGGTGCCCCGGGGTGCCCCAGGGGTGCCCCACGAGGGTGCCTTCATTCGGTGCAACTTGCCCACTGCACACACGCGAGCGGTGCATGCTGCCCCACTTCCCCACGCCGCTCAACATACAGTACATACCGACCATACACACAGGTGCCCGCGGACGTGCGTGCCGAGATCATCAAACTCATGTGTGACACCGACCTCCTGCCCGCCCTGGCGCACCTGACGGCTGACACCATCGAAGCCGAGGGCCGCGCGACAGAACAGCGCATTGATGCCAAGATGTCTGCTCTGCGCTCCGCTTTGAACGCGCGGCCCGACGGCGGCGGCGACTCTGGCAGGCGCGCCAGCTGCAGCGGCGGCGGCGGCGGCGAGGACCACCGCCACCGCGCCGCCACGACGGCGGCCGCCGCCACGGCCAAAGCTGTTGCCGTGATGACGACCTTGCACCGCGTGGCCACCATAGGCGCCTGCACCTGCATGCTGGAGGTGCTGGCAAACGCGGCGGTAGCGGACGGAGGGCTGAGGGCCGTGGGGCTGCACGCGGCCCTGGAGCGGAGCGGGGCGGTAAGCTGGCTGGCGCGCAGCGTGCTGCAGGAGCGAGACAACGTGGCTGGGGCAGTGGAGTTTGAGACGGCGGCGGAGGATTTGGCGGGGGCGGCGGCGGCGGGGGCTGCTGCGGCGGTGCGTGGAGTTTCGGGGGCCGGCGCTGGCCGTGCCTTTGCCGCTGCTGCTGCCGGTCCCGGCGCCGCCCGCGCCGCCGTGTCAGCAGGCTCCACCTCGGCAGCAGGTGCCGCCGGGGGACCCCCTGCTGCCTCGCCTGCCGCCATGCCCTTCGTGGCGGGGCGAGTTGAGCAGGTGGCGGCGATCATCACAAACATGTGGGCCGCCTACGACCGTCTCTGCAAGCAAGCCGCCGTGGCTGCCGCGGCTACTACCGCCGCCGCGAGTGCTACTGCTACTGCTACTGCTACTGCTGCCGCTGTGGACGCCGCCGCTGCCTCTGCTGAGCGGCGCGCCATGCATACCTGCTGGCTGGAGCGGCAGCTGTTTGACCCGGGCGTGCAGCACCTTCTGCTGCTGCACGTTCTGGCGCAGGTGCGTGCGTGCGGCCGTTGAGAAGATCAATGAATGAAGGCGGCTCAAGTCGAACGGGGGAGGGCCCAATCAAGCCATGCCTCTTTTGCCTGCCTGCGTTCTTCCCCCCGCCAAATCTTGTCTGCCGCAGACCCCCCCCCCCACCACCACCACCACGCTGTGGAGTGTGGAGCGGGGAGCGGGGAACGTGGAGCGGGAAGGTTGAGCAAGGAGCTGAAGGTGTTTGCGCGGGAGGGTTTGGGGGCTGTTAGGATTTGTCCTCACCACCGATTGTGCTTTCGGTGTATGAGAGTTTCTCCCTGGTGGTTCCCGGTGCTATGTAAAGAAAGCAGCAGTCACCTGCACACCTGCCCGCACACCTGCCCACACGCCTGCCCGCACACCTGCCCACACGGCTGCAACCCCAGTTACCTCCCACTCAGCACACCACGAACAGCCACACCTGCCCGCACACCTGCCCACACCCCTTCCCAACCCTTACCCCCCCCCCCCACACACACACATCCCCCCCCCACACACAGGACCATGACCTGCCTCAGGACGTGGAGTTGATGCGGGCGCAAGAGGTGACGCCGCTAGTGCTGGCGGGTATGAAGGACAAGGACCTGGAGGTGAGTGGGAGGGTGGTGTGGGAGGGTGGGGAAGGGTGGGTAGTTTCTTCCAAACCCACGCAAAAAACCGGAGACCCAAACCCGAACCAGCCAGCCAGTGGGAGGGAGTGTGAATGTGAGAGGATTGAGGGTTATTGTTTTACGCTGCGGGTGTGGGAGTGAGGGCGGGGGCGGGTGGTCAAGGGAAACTCGACCGCCGATGCAGAAGGACGCATCATCGCCGCCGCGTCACAACCCTGCGCTTTTACTCCCACACACCACACCCGCGCTTCTATTCCCACACACCACGCCACGCAGCGCAACGCCACACCACCTCGTGCCCCGCCCGCATCACGCAACCGCCTCCAACCGCCTCCAACCGCCTCCACCCACGTCCAACCGCCTGCATTTGCCTGCAACCGCGTGCAACTCCACCCACGCCGCCCTAACCCCCTGCCTGACCGCACCCGTCCCCCCGCCCGTTTCCCGCCCCCACTCCCCAGCTTCCCGTGTCCCCTGCCTCTCCCCGCTGCTTCCTCCCCGCTGCTTCCCCTGTCCCCTGCAAATAATGCATGACATGCCTGCTGAACCGAGTCTCTCGCCCCTGTCCCCCATACCCATTTACCCGTTGCCCCGATTCGCACATCGCAACCGGAGCCGCAACCGCTCTACGCCGGGGGGCGTCAGGTCGGGCCAGGGCGAGCCGGGCTCCGCCAGCGATATGCCGCTTGTGTTGCACACACGTTCACCAGCAGCATTGCCCTCACCGGTATTTAGCTCACGGCACCCTTAACCACCCATCTCCTTCCCCTGCTTCTCCCCTCTGCAGCGGCTGGGTGTGGAGACGGTGGGCGCGCGGCGGCGCATTGCGGAGGCGGCGCGGCAGTACGCGGGCAAGGTCCGGTCCACAGCCAAGATGATGGCCATGCACAGGTGAGGGTAGCGGGGGCCGTGTGTGGAGGGAGGGGTAGGGAGGGAGGCAGAGGAAGGGGGGTTGTAAACACCAGCCCAACCTAAACCCAAGCGAAACTAGATAAGGGACAGGCAGGTGCAGTTTGCGACAATACAGGGTAACGGTATACTCGTGCGTTTCGGGTCGAAGAGTGTAGACGGGCGAGGTCGGCGCGCCGTCGACGAAATGCCACCCAGGCTCGGCTCGCGCACAGCAGAAACAGACACGCAAACACGCAAATGCAAAACACACGACTTACCTGGCGACCAGGAAGATGAACCCGGCGCCAGGCAGCAAGCGCCGGGCCAGAAGAGCGACATGCGGTTAAGGGGAAAGGCGAGGTTCGGAAGGGCGGGGCACAGTGAAGGGGCCGAGGCGCATCGGCAGGTAGGAAAGGGTATGAACAGCACAAAGTATAGCACGCACGAGCCTGGGTGGCAAAAGAGAAAGGTGGGGGCGTCAGAACGGGTTAAGAGGTAGGCGCTGCCGGCATGGGGGCGGTTAGTGGTGAGGGATGCGGCAGGCAGCGTGCGGGCCGCGTACGGCTCCCCACAATCGCTGCCAGCCCGGACGCCCCACACGCATAAGGGGGCATCCGGGAGCGGGGGCGGTTAGTGGCGACGGCGGGGGCGGTTAGTGGCGACGGCGGGAGGCGGTTAGCGGCGACGGCTGGGGGCCGGTTAGTGGCGACGGCGGGGGGCGGGTAGCGGCGAGGGTGGAGGGCGGTTAGCGGTGACGGCTGGAGGCGGTGAGTGGCGACGGCCGGGGGCAGTTAGCGGCGAGGGTGGGGGGGGCGGTTAGTGGCGACGGCCGGGGGCGGTTAGTGGCGACGGCTGGGGGCCGGTTAGCGACGACGGCTGGGGGCGGTTAACGGCGACGGCCGGTGTGTGGGGGGGTGGGGGGTGGGGAGGAGTGAGCAGCTCGGGTGTAGTCACGTTATCATACACCTGCCTGACAGCTTGCCTCTTAACCCTCCGACACACCCTCCGACACACCCTTTGACTCCGACCAAACCCCGACCGACTGACCAACCGGCCAACCGACCGACCAACCGACCCTACAGGGACGGACAAGCCCTGGCCGCCTCCTCCTCCTCCTCCGCACACGCCGCACACGCCATGGCGGCGGCTCAGCACCTGGCGCAGCAGCGGCAGCTGGCGGCGGCGTCAGCGGCGTCTGTTGGCGGTGGCGGCGGCGTCAGCGGCGTCTGTTGGCGGTGGCGGCGGTGGCGGCGGCGTAGACATCGGTATTACTGGCGGCCTGGGCGGCGGGGTGGGTGCGGGTGCGGCGGGCCTCATGGCGCCCCTGGGTCTGGGGCTGGAGTCTCTCGCGCCGCTGCCGCCGCCACTGCCGCCACCACTGCATGACCTACCGTTCGAGGCCGCCTCGGAGGTCAGTGCATCCTCCGCACCAGGAGCGCATTGATAGAGCTATAGCGGGACGGGCGCTGGCGAAGGCGCTGGCACGGGCGGGTGCAGGCGCAGGCGCGGGCAGGGAACCATCCATGGCCGCGAAGGGAAATGGACCCGTACTTACAATGGGCCGGAGAGCAACTTGAGCTGGGCAGGCGGTTGGTAGCGGTTGCCTGCAAAGGACAACCGCGGCACACCGGCACGTGGATGGGATAGGGCACTGCATGCCATCCCGCGACAGAGCGTAACGAAGCGCCGAAGTGCAGGCGGCGCTCGCGTGTACGTGTTGGGGACTTGGACTAAGCTCTGCACTGCAGTAGTGCCACGGCTGGTAGGCGTGCGGGTGGGTGGGTGGGTGGGTGTATGCCCAATCCCAAATAAACTTCCATCAATTCAGGAGTGGGAGACGAGGGTGTGCAGAGGGGGTGCGATGAGGGGTTGCAAGCGAGGTGCAGGGTAGGGAGGTGGTGGTGGCATCAGTATGTTCTGCGCCACGTAGGGAGGAGCATCACCTGCGCGTGCAGGGCGTGTGAGCGGCGGGCCACAACCGGGGCTTTTGTCAGTTTTGTTGTAGGTGTGTAGTTGTGCGTGTGCCCGTCAACTCCCGTGCGTGTGTGTGCCTGTGAACCTTGGCATACCAGGACACACGGCAGGGTGTTGCGGCTGCGCGGCCGCAGGTGGGGCCGAATAGAGGTTTGGCTGGGGTGGGGACCGTGTGCTGGTACCGTACCGTACTGTACAGGCATGGTGACGCATGGCTCTCAGACACATGGCTCGGCTTTGGGACTGCGTGGTCGGTGCGGGGGGGGGGTGTTGCGGTGTTAGCATTTCCACTGGCTGTTACAGAGGACTCTTTGCGAAATACAATGGCTGGCTCCGCCTCGTGTGATGTTCCGATTATGCGTTTACATTTTAGTCGCACGTCTATAACACTGCTTGTGAGCTCCGTATTGTGGTGATGCACTAGGAGAGATGAACTGCGTTTGCTGCCGTACCAAAAGCGAGAATGGAGAGATCCCGGGTCAGGGTGGTAGGCACAAACTCACTGGGGACGACAGACGTTCACTTTCGCTTACAGGATGTAGTATTAATTAAAACTTGTATGGAGATTGTGAGATTGTGAAACTTGTAGAAACATGTAGAAAGTCCCGGCGTGTGGCCGCCGGGGTCATGGTGGGGCCGGGAGCGCGCGCCGCTGGCCGCTTGGCGAAACCATACATCGCTGTCAGCAGCTCGTCTTTGCCCCATGCAGGGCGCCTGGTGGCGATCCTGCTAGAAGTGGCTATAGACGTGCGACTAAAACTGAAAACGCAGACTCGGAACACCACACGAAGCGGAGCCAGCTGGCAGGCCACAAGGGGCAAACGGAGTTAGCGACTCAAGTAAAAATGCGGCATCACCTGGGTGGGACCAGTAACCGTCGGTGCCCGCTGCGGCGAACGCGGCCCAGTGCTGGCTGACGAAACAGGCGCGTGCGTGTGCCGTGCGGGCTGGGCTGGCGGCGGCTGGTTTGTGTGTGGTCGGTCAGCCGGAGAAAGTACGCGCCGTAGATTTTGCCCGTGAGCCCGTGAGCGCCATGGCGGCTGCCAGCTGTGCCTGCCAAGCTCGTATCTTGTGCTGGGTGCCGTTGGCTCCCCTGGTGTCTGCACTGCACAGATGACCAGGGACGAGCTGGGACAGTGCCCATAGCTGCCTTTGGCCCCTGGGTGTCTACATCCGCGTAGATGACCGGACACTCCCTTCTGCTAAAAACAGTTTCTCGGGGGGCAAGCCCCCCGAAACCCCCCAAAACCCGCAAACAAACGTAAACTTGACCATAGTTTATTTGCCACCCCCCCCCAAAACGTCGACAGGCGTCTACGCGCGATAGAAGGGTGCCACAGAAATTCCAGGGTGCTTCTACGTTAAAGCCTGCCTTGTGCCCTCTGCCCTCTGGTAAGGCTGCCTCGTGTGGGATGCCGCTCAATGGGTGCTATCAGCCTGCCAGGTGTCAGCACTGTCTGCGGGATGCTGCCACGCGATCCCATGTGTTGGCGTACCCCTGGCGTGCCCCGACACATTTAGTGCTGCATAGTTTGCTGCTCCACAGGGCTCGTATCTTAATGATTATAGACTTTAGAGGCCCGTTTTGGCGGGTTTCTGAGCTTTCTATTGGACCCCTAAAGTTCAAAATCTAATCATTGTTTTGGGGGGGTCTGGGGGGCAAGCCCCCCAGAAAATGTTTTTAAAGCTTGACTCAAACATGCAAGTCCACCTGTAAGGGACCGGAAAGTCTGGCCCCAAGCATACCCCCCAAAACAAGATACGTTCTGTTGACCTCAGATCTTTACACGGCCCTTGAAGCGGGCGCTACTGACTTTATGGTTGCGGGTGGTATTTATCTGTGAAAACGCTAACCGGCAGTTTGCATGTTTGCATTTGGTAACATTGTGGCCTACTCCCCCCCCCAAAAAAACTACAAGATGCGCACGTCCGCTGTCCTCTAGTAGGCGTGCAGACAACCAAAGCGACACAGGATTAGACGAACGCGGGCGCGTTACAGTACATGCACCAACAGTAGCAGCGCTCTTGCACGATATGACGATTAGTGCAAAAGTGTGGCCTACTGATTAATGCAGCACACGCAAGCTTTCCGTGTCAGCGCGAAGCACAACAAGGCTTCCTTGGTGCACAGCGCTCTTGACATCTCTCAGACTGCCGTACCAAGCAACCTCCGTCTACGAAAGCGTGTCACTGTGGCACACGCCTGACCGCTTCCTCACAACTTGGGGGCACCTCAATGCCAGCAGAAAGGCGGCGTCTTGATGCACACGCACACACAGAATGCACCTTTTGGGCGTTCTCATCTCGGAGTACTTGGCGCTAGAGAAACGCGCCCAAACTCTCCACCTTCTCATGATTCAAGAGTGTGCAAACTGCCCATAGCACATATCATAACGCAGCATGGCACCGACTGCTCAACTGCAGGCGTTCACAGAAACCCAGACTCCAGGGTTGCAACGGTTGCAGACCCGCACCAGACCGCCAAGCGCCGACGGTAGGCGTGCGCACCTCCAGGCATGCAGGAATGCCCTGCTCTGCCAGCGCTTGCACGCACCCGGCCAGCGACCAACGCGCAATCTATCCCATCTCTGGTCACCACTCTCATGTCTGTGATCCGGCAAAAAAGGGCATGGTGCTGTGCCGGCCACCGCAGGCCCAGTAACTCTATTCGTACAGTCCATGCGAGCAGCTTTGACACAACGACCTACGCGACCAGGCCTGCTGCCCACTGCGGTGGGCCTACTCGCCTGACTCGCCACAAGTGCTGCCGCTGCGCTCGCACCACTCTTGCCACAGCCCGCAAACTCCCTCTCAGTCGAACAAAATGCATAAATCACTATTACTTGCGCTTGCGCCTGATGTTCAGCAAGCCTACGGCACCAGTCCTGCCGCTCTCCCGCCGCACTTGTGTTCTGGGTATAATCATCGTATTCCGACCCTGGCAGTAAAAGTGACGTACTTCCTGCGTACCAAGCTTGAAAGCTGTCTATTTAGTACATTCAAGCATACCGCAACAGCTGCATCATCAGTATGGCACATCAAGTCTACATCCGGCCAAAGAGGCCGGAGCTCCGTTCTGCAATCCAGGCACATCAGGCTGAATTCCTGGATAATCTCCGGCGCTCCCTACCCCTCATATTGCTGTCAGATAAATGCACTCCTTAAATGCACAAACAAAAATGCAGGCGCCGCCGACCTAAGCCCGATGTACAAGCCCGCAAGCTGCACTGGTGGTGTGAGCAAACCTAGCCGCAACCACGCCTAGCCGAGACAAGGCCTGCTTGAAGCTGCTGCTCCAGGCCGGTCGCCACGCGCGGCGATGCCGTAGTGACATGTACAAGCCCGCAAGCTGCACTGGTGGTGTGAGCAAACCTCGCCGCAACCACGCCTAGCCACGACAAGGCCTGCTTGAAGCTGCTGCTCCAGGCCGGTCGCCACGCGCGGCGATGCCGTAGTGACAAGATGCAGGCGCATCGCCGTGGACCGCGGCCGTGGCCGTGCAGCGCCGTACGACCAGCTCACTGTTGGAGTTGGGGTTGGGAGGTTGCCATCATCACGGGACCACACGTACGCAATTTATGCAACCAGGCGCAGGTGGCTCAACAGGTTTGCGACGGACATATGCCCCCACCCCCTACGTCGTAACCCTGGCCGCAACCACCCCACAACGCCACTCCACAAAACCACACGCCGGCCATACCCACCAGCAGGAATTGCTTCTCAATCTCCGAGTAGCGCGACAAGAAGAGCCGCGCGAAGGCGATGTCCTCGTCCTCCGGCAGCGTGCCGCACATGGTCAGGGCGTTGACCACCAGCATCCGTACCGCCTCAATGCTGGGCGGGTGCGCATCTATGTTGCGCTCGAGTGTCAGGGGCCGGAGCCGGGCCTTGAAGCCAGCCGGCTCCATGCCAACCACCTGCAGCTGCTCGTCGGTTGCAAAGTCAACGAAGCTTTTTGCGCCGCTGGGGGCTGGCTTCGTCTTAGAGAGCACGAACTTGGCCACTTGATGCACGGCGTTCAACACAATGATTCGCTGCACGAGCACCAGCCCAGCCTGCACCTTCTGCAGCTGCTCACGGTCCCGCTGGGCCTGTTCACGGGCCTCCTGGGCCTGCTCACGGTCCCGCTGGGCCTGTTCACGGGCCCCCTGGGCTTGCGTCTCGACCTCGGCAAGGCGCTCACGGTCCCGCTGAGCCTGCTCCTCGACCTGGTTGAGGCGCGCAACTAATGCCTTAAGCGCAGACTCCGAGTCAGTTGCTGGTGGAGCGCCCCGGTCGTTCGTGAAAGCAATAGGCCCGAGCCTGCGGCCACCGACTCGCTGACCAGATGTTGGGGCAGTGGTTTTGCGGTGGGTGGCGAACTTGCGTGGCGCTTGCAAGAAGGCGCAACGCATTATCTTGGTAACGATTGTGAGTCTCTTAATGCTCTGTGTTGGTCACCGCCACCCCCTTAAGAGCCAGCCGTCGCTAAGGCCTCATCTTGGCCAATCTCGCGCGTTTCGACTGGCTTCCACGCCAGAAGCAAGCTTGTGCAAAGTGCCTAAATAATAGTTACAAATATAGCGCATTAGAGGAAGGAGCCTACCTAGTAGCACTCTACTTGCACAAACCTCACAACGCGACATAATTAGTTTGTTCGCCCGCAAGCTTGTTTCAGCTCGATCTATCGATAACTATGTCTCTCCAGGGCGCGTCGCGCCACGTTTATAAACATGGCGCTAGCGCTGTTCGCTCGACGGCGTCTCGACCCCGCAACCAAAGCTGCCAAGGGTACATCAACATGATGGCTGGATGGGGAGGGGGGGCTGTGCGGAGTGTGAGCGCGCTTTGTTGCACACGCTCAAGCTCTGCACCCCAGGCTCTGCCAGGCATGCCGTCGAGCCCGCGAACCCGCAGAGCGCGGCGTTGACAAAGCGCAGCTGCTGCAGTATCAGCTTTATCAGGTAGGACTGGATGAGGCTGGGGGCGGGGGGGGGGAGTTCTGGGCCGCGTATGGCGAGCGGCTCAATGCGGGGCCTGCGGGTTCATGAGTTCCAGGGACGACTGCACGGTGCGCATGGACGGCCTGGGCGGCAACGCGCTGGCGCTCATGACCGCCTGCTGCTCGCCCGCGTCCACAGGCGTGGAGGAGACGCTGAGCACGCTCAGCTACGCCACGCGCGCCACGGACATGCAGTACGACCCGAAGGTGTGGGTGGGGTGTGTGCGCAGGAAGGGGGGTCGAGGGAGTTGTGCATGTTCAATTGTGCACATGGGATTGGGTACGGCCGCCGCAATCGAACCGCATAGGGCCACCTGCTAAAGCAAAACGTGATGGCTGTGGGGTCAGCGCGGGGCGGCAGCAATGCCGACGCCATGCGCACTTGTGGCGGGTGGGCGTGCTGAGGCTTGGTGGGGTAGGGTTGGAGTTCGGTGCAGCTTGAGTGTGGTGTGGTTTCGGGTTCGGCGGGGTCGGGGTGTGGTCGGGGCGGGCGCTCACGGGCTCCACTCTGTCTGTCATTCGTGGCGTTTGTACGCCCTGCAAATCGCAGTTTTACCCAAGCTCACGTCCTGGACGTAAGGCTCCTCCTTCAATCTGAACTGAAAAGGAGATGCCAAAACCAACCATGGCTTCAGGTGCGGATCACCGAACAACACAGCACGGCACATGCCCATCGGTCCGCCAAGCCCGCCGCCGCCGCCGAGCCCGCCGCCGTAGCCGCCGCCGACGGTGACGGCGATGATGAGGACGGCTGGGCGCAGCGGCAGCGGCAGGGCAACGTGCGCGCGCTGTGGCGGCCGCTGGTGCGCGTGGCGCACGCGTGTGTGGACACGGCGGCGGCGGCCGGCACGGACCTGGGAGATTGCGAGCGGGTGCTTGCTGGCACCGGCGCCGCAGTGGCGCCGGCGAACCCCTGCTACCCGGAGGCGCTGGCGGCGCTGCCGGCGCTGGAGCGGGCGATGTGTCCGCGGGCGGCCTGTGCGTGCCGCCGCTGCCGGCCGGGCGCAACCGTGAGTGCATGCGGGTCTGAGGGGCCTGGCGTTGGCAAGGGTGGTGCGTGATGGTTGGGGCGGCATGATGAGCGGGGCTAGCTGCGGTGTTTGGGAAGGCCTGCGCTTGCCGGTGCAGACTGGCGCCCCGTGTGCATGGTGATCTCCGTGTTGAGCTTTATGGGGCCTTCCCTTCAAATCCACCCGGTCACACAGCTCCTGCCTTGCGCGCTCTTAACACCCACATCGCAGGCCTCTTCTCGCTGCCGCCGGCGCCACTGCCCGGCCAGGCGGCGGCGCTGTCGTCCGGCTACCTGCCCGCGCTGGAGCGCCTGCTGCGCGCGCGGCACCGCACCGCTGCCGGCGCGGGGCTGGAGCGGTGCCGCGGCGGCCGCGGGCTTCTGAGTGGCGGCGGCAGCTTCGGTCTGTTCGCGGGTGCTTTCCGGTCTTTTGAGCCCACTTGGGCGGCGGCGTTCGCGTACGGGCGGCCGGGCGAGGTGGCTTCGTTGGTGGCCACATCGGCGCAGGTGCGCGTGCGTGCCTGCGTGTGTGCGCGCCTTGCGTACTTTTGTGCTGTACAATGTGCGAATGTGGGTCGGGCAGAGGTCACAGAACGACACCCACGGTGATGGGGTGGGGTCGGGTCATGGTGTGGCTGCCCGCCGATGCGCCGCGTCCACTGTATCGTTCCGGCGCCGCGCCTCCGTCTCATTCACCCCAACTCGCATGCACCCATGCACCCGCCACCGCATGCAGATTCTCCAGCTCATGGCTTCCAGCGTGGCGCGGACACCCCTGCTGCCGCAGCCGCAGCCGCAACCGCAGCCGCAGCCGCAGCCCCAGCCGCCGCAGCTGCCCCAGCCGCCGCTGCCGCCGCCGGGCGGCCTGCCCGACACGGGACACGGGAGCTGCACCAGCGTCAGCGGCTCACCCGCCGCTGAGGCCGAGCTGGCGCTGTGCCGGGCGCTGCTGACCGGCCCCAACTTACTGCAGGGCCTGCTGACCTGGCTAGCAGAGTCGGCGGCGGCCGGAGACGCGGCGGCGGGGGCTGCGGCGGCGGCGGGGGCTGCGGCGGCGGGTGCCTGCTGGTGGCAGCGGCGGTGGCGCCGTGCGCTGGGTAGTGGCACCGAGAGCGTGTCGCATGGAGGAGGCGGCCCGAGCACAGCCGCAGTCACCGACAAAGCAGCCACAGCCACCGCCGCTGCAGCTTCAGCAGCAGAGTACGACTGGGGCCTGCCGCGCCCGGCGCTGCAGGCGCTCGCGCTGTCCAGCCTCACGCTGCGCCGCTGGCTGCAGGCGCATGGCCGCGCGGCGGACCTGCTGTGCGTGCGGGCGTGTGCCCAGCTGGAGGCAGCGCGCGCCGCCGCCAAGGACAGCAGCCCTGGTAGCGGCAGTAGCACTAATCCTGAGGAGGCTGCTGCTTTGTCCGCAACGCCCGCGAAGCCGAGGACGATGACGGCTCCCAACCCCCAATCCCAGCTGCCGCCCAGCGACCAGGCAGGAGCGACGAGCAGCAGCGGGCGGCGCCGCCACCTGCGCGCCGCGTACATCGGTGCCGCCCGGGCCGCGACCCGCACCGCGCTGGGCGCGGCGCGGCTAATGTTTGTGGCGGCGGCGCCGGCGCTGCACGCATACACTGCGTGCAAGGACGTCACGGCGGCGGCGGTGGCGGCGTTGAGGGCGCGGGAGATGGCGGGCACGGGAACGGGAACGGGGACAGCAGCAGCTGCCTGCAGCGATTGGGATTTTGACGCGGCGACAGCGGTGGCGGTGGCGGTCGCAACGGAGGCGGCGGAGGCGGGCGCGTCGTGGCTACGGCTGTCTCTGGAGGCGCTGCCGCCCTGCCTCATATCATGCACGCAGCTGCTGGCGGACGCCGCGGAGACCGAGGTCGAGCCGCACGCGGCGCTGCTGCCGGACGTGCGCCACGCGGCGCGCGCGCTGCTGCTGCTGACAGCTAGCATGCCGCAAGCGGCGGCGCCGAGGCCGGCGGACAGTAAGGCAGCCTTAAACCACGCGCCCGCGGCTCCTTCAGACGCGCCGGTGCCCGTGGCGGCCTTGGTGCTGGCGCCGCTGGCGGCGGCGCTGCAGGCGCTGCTGGTGCGGCAGTCGGGGCCGCTGTGGTCCGCGCTGCAGGTCGCGGGCGAGGTGCTGCGGCGCGACGGGGCGCTGGATCCGGGGGAGCGGGAGGCGCTGCTGGCGGTGCTGCGTGACTGTGGCGGTGGAGGATGTGTCGCCAGCTGGGAGGATGATTACGACGACAGCGGCGCCGACTGCTGCGCGCGCCGTGTGGCGGCGCTGCTGCCGCCACCGCCCCTGGCCAAGGAGCTGCTGGGTCTGCCCCCGGCGGCGCTGGAGGGCTGCAGCAACGGCGCCTGCGCGCGCCTGCCCGGCGACAGCGCGGCGGCGGCGCCGGCACTGCAGCGCCGCGGCGGGCGCTGCGGCGGCGCCGCGGCCTACTGCTGCCAGGCCTGCCAGCTGGAGCACTGGCGGGCGGGCCACAAGGAGGTGTGCGGCCGGAGGCAGGCAGGCAGCACCGGTAGCTAGTGCGGCCAAGGCGGCTGCGCTGGCTGCACGCATGGAATTGAATGGCTGGGGCAGCCTGCTGTGTTCGTGCATGACTCCACTGCTGGTCGCTTTGCACGTAATGGGAACTGGGAAGGAAGGAGGCTGATTGGCGTGGGCCCTGCTGGAGAGCTCACGCAAAGGAGCAGGGCAAACGGTGAGGGGTCTGGGAGGGCGCAGGCGAGGGGGAGCGGGAGAAGGGCGTGTCACGAACGGCGCCCAGCAGGACTCAAAGCACAATACGGTAGTGCGCATCCTGCCCGAGTGCCCGGCCTGGATCGACTTGCCGGGCCTGACCCATCTTTCCCGCCTTGCATGACGGTTTTGGCGGGTGAAGATGGGGGCAGCGCCTTCCTCTCCGCAGTTTCTTTCCAAACACTCTTCCTCGTGACACCGGACACCCTAGACACCCCAACGCCATCACACGCGCATTTGACGTTCGTGACATGCGGGCCGCGCGGGCGCGCAGCAGCGCGGCGTCTGCGAGCGCGGTTTTGCGCGGCCTGCGCAAAATCGCGGCGTGTGCTGATGAGCTGCTGACTGCGCCGCGAATTAGCCAGCTGCTGCCAGAACTGGGCGATGACTTGATGCACGCTTCGGGAGGGGCGCTGCTCGCGGCGTGGCAGTCCACCTGGCGCGAGCGCCGCCTTCGCATCCGGCTCTGCCAGGCGCTGGGCACGATCGCGCGGCGCCTCAATAAGTGGGTGCAAGAAGGTGCGTGGCAGACCTTGGGGTGGGGGCAAGGAAAGGGCGAAAAGGGCGGGAACAACGACCCACGGGCTCCGCCAGCTCCGCTTCGTGTCTGCCTGGTGCCCCGCCACACCCCAACCCCCAACCCCACCGTACCCAGACGACCCCCGGCATGCAACGACGACATATGCACGCATGCAGATGTTGCCGGGCAAGACGCCGAAGACGACGCGGAGTGGTTCCTGCTGTTTGAGTGCTTCATTGCCCTCATCCATGGATTCTGCAGCCTAGTGTCCCACGAAGGGCCCCCGGTAAGACTAAGGTTGATGCAGATGCCGCCGCGGTTGACGGCTGCAGTGACGCGGCAGCGCGAGTTGGGATCCAGGCGGGGGACTGGGACTCCGGGAGCGAGGCGGCTCACGCCAAACCCACAACCAAGCACGCATGGGCAGGGGGACCATCCATGCTCCGGGCAGGGCTGGGCATGCAGGTTAATGGGCGGTGATGTGGGGCCTGGCATACACATGCCAGTCCCTTACTTCACGCACGCACTGCGTGCTTGCTTGTATATGTGAGGGTGCCTTCGGTGCAACTTGTCCTCTGCACGCAAGCGAGCAATGGACGATGGGCCCGCCCGCCGCACCTCTAATAACGCCTCTGCCCCACGCATTCCCCCACTTCCCACCTGACGCGCGCGGGCCCGCCCGACCACACACACAGGTGCCCGCGGACGTGCGTGCCGAGCTCATCACGCTCATGTGTGACAGCGACCTCCTGCCCGCCCTGGTGCACCTGACGGCCGTCACCGTCGAGGCCGGGGTCTGCGCGACGGCACAGCGCATGGATGCCCTGTGCCCCGCTTCCAGGCGCGGCGGCGGCGGCGGCGGCGGCGGCGGCGGCGGCGGCGGCACCGATGATGACTACCGCCGCCACGCCGCCGCCGCCGCCACGGCCAAATCTGTTCCCGTGGTGGCGACCTTGCGCCGCGTGGCAATAATAGACGCCTGCGTTTGCATGCTGGAGGCGCTTGCTCGCGCGGCGGTGGCGCTGGGCGCGGACGGGGCGCGGGCCGTGGGGCTGCACGCGGCCCTGGAGCGGAGCGGGGCGGTGGGCTGGCTGGCGTGCAGCGTGCTGCGGGAGTCGAGCTCCATGACAGTGGCAGCATAGGTGGAGGCGATGGCGGATGATTTGGCGGCGCGTGTTGCGGCGGAGGCTGCGGCGGAGGCTACGGCGGGGGCTACGGCGGCACATGGGGCGTCGGGGGCCGGCGCTGGCTGTGCCTGTGCCGCTGCTGCTGCGGGTCCCGACTCCAGCGGCACCGCCGCCGCCGCCGCCGCCGCCGCCGCGTCAGCAGCAGGCTCCACCCCAGCAGGTGCCGGCGCGGGACCCCCTGCTGCTGCCTCGACTGTTGCTATGCAACTCCAGCAGGATGCCGTGGCGGGGCACGCCAAGCAGGTGGCGACGATCATCACAGACATGTGGACCGCATACGAAGTATTCTGCAAGCAAGCCGCCGTGGCTGCCGCGGCTACTGCTGCCGCGAGTGCTACTGCTACTGCTTCTGCTACTGCTGCTGCCGCGGACGCCGACGCCGCCTCAGAGCGGCGCGCCATGCAGACCTGGCTGGAGCGGCAACTGATGTTTGATCCGGGCTTGCAGCACTTTCTGCTGCTGCACGTCCTGGCGCAGGTGCGTGCGTGCTGTTGGCGGTCTTTGGGTAGATCGATGAAGATGGCTAAATTCGAATGAGGGAGGGGCCAAGCAAAAGCCATGTCCTGCCGCCTGCCTACTCGCGCCACCTCCTTAGCTGCATGGCACGTCAAAGTACACAATTTCACAGCCTGTGCGTGCGTGCTGTTGGCGGCGCAGGTGACGGGGGCGGACAACGGCAGCAGCTACGGCCTTGAACCCTGGCAGCAGCTGCCGCGCCTGCTGGACCCGTGGCAGCACGACGAGGCGCATGAGCTAAGCGGGCGGCCGCCAAGCCAGCAGGCCGCCGGAGGCTCCGCCGGCGTCGCCCCAGCAAGGAGTGGCTGCTTGCGGACGTGACTCTTGCCGCGCTGGAGATGTGGCTGCTGGCGCGCCCGCAGCCGCAGCCGCCAGCCGCCATTGCGGTAGTGGCCACCGCCGCACACACCCGCCGGACGGCGGCGCCTGAGGGGTCATCTGGAGCGGTGGCGGCGCCGGCCGCTGCCGCTGCTGCCCACGCTGCGGGATTCATCAGCATAACAGCCGGCGGTGGCGGCGAGGCAGTTCAACCCATGGGCGGGTCTGCTGTGGGCAGCGGCGGGCTGTGCGGCGGGCTGCGGCGGCCGGCGCTGCCGGTGCGCGGGTTCGAGTCCCTGCTGCTGCGGCTGGTGGCCCGAGCACAGCCGCAGTCACCGACAAAGCAGCCACAGCCACCGCCGCTGCAGCTTCAGCAGCAGAGTACGACTGGGGCCTGCCGCGCCCGGCGCTGCAGGCGCTCGCGCTGTCCAGCCTCACGCTGCGCCGCTGGCTGCAGGCGCAGGGCCGCGCGGTGCACCTGCTGTGCGTGCGGGCGTGTGCCCAGCTGGAGGCCGCGCGCGCCGCCGCCAAGGACAGCAGCCCTGGTAACAGCAGCACTAGCAGTAGCAGTAGCAGCAGTAGCAGTAGCAACCTCGGTGGGGCTGTGTCTTCACGCACAACGCCCGCGGAGACGACGAAGAGGACGGCTCCCGACCGCCAGCAGCAGGGGCTGCCGCAGACAGGAGCGGCGAGCAGCAGCGAGCGGCGCCATCAGGACCACCCGCCCGCGGCGCAGGTCAGTGCCGCCCAGCAGGCCTCGATTCGTGCCGCGCTGGGCGCGGCGCGGCTGGTGTTTGCGGCGGCGGCGCCGGCGCTGCACGCGTTCACGGCGTGCAGGGACGCCACCGGAGAGGCAGCGATGGCGGCGGTGAGGGTGCGGGCGACGACGGGCACGAGAACGGGGACAGCAGACGCCGGCGGCAGCAGCGCCGGCGGCGATGGGGGTGTTGACGCGACGGCGATGGCGGTTGCTGCGGAGGCAGCGTCGGCGGCCGCGGCGTGGACGCTGCCGCTTCTGGAGGCGCTGCCGCCGTGCCTCGTGTCGTGCACGCAGCTGCTGATGAACGCCGCCGAGACCGAGGTCGAGCCGCACGCGGCGCTGCTTCCGGACGTGCGCCGCGCGGCGCGCGCGCTGCTGCTGCTGACAGCTAGCATGCCGCAAGCGGCGGCGGAGCGGCTGCAGGACTGCAAGGTGGCTTTCCACAGCGTGCACGTGACGCCCGCCGCCGCGCCCGCTGTGCCCGTGGCGGGCGTGCTGCTGGCACCGCTGGCGGCGGCGCTGCAGGTGCTGCTGGTGCGGCAGTCGGGGCCGCTGTGGTCCGCGCTGGAGGTCGCGGGCGACGTGCTGCGGCGCGGCGGGACGATGGGTCCGGGAGAGCCGGAGGCGCTGCTGGCGGTGTTTTGCGACCGCGACCGCGGCAGCGGCGGCGGCGGCGGCGGATGCGTGGGCGGCGGCGGCGGCGGTGGCGGCGAGTGTGCCAGCTGGGAGGAAGATTATGACGACAGCGGGGCCGACAGCTGCGCGCGCCGCGTGGCGGCGCTGCTGCCGCCGCCGCCCCTGGCGGCGGAGCTGCTGGGGCTGCCCCCGTCGGCGCTGGAGGGGTGCAGCAACGGCGCCTGCGTGCGCCTGCCCGGGGACAGCGCGGCGGGCGCGCCGTCGCTGCAGCGCTGCGGCGGGCGCTGCGGTGGCGCGGTAGCATACTGCTGCCAGGCCTGCCAAGTGGAGCACTGGAGGGCGGTGCACAAGGAGGAGTGCGGCCCCAGGCAGTAGATAGCGGGCGGGATGGGGTTGGGTGGGGGAAGGCGGCTGGCTGCGGGTGTAACAGCGTGCGGACATGTCCGGCGTCGGGGTCGTGCTGACGGACTGAGTGTCGTGGGCCCCGAGGTGGCCTGGCCAGTGGTCAGTGCACGTGTGACCGCATCATGTTGGTGCAACAGTACGCACACAGCATTGCGCGGATGATAGAGACGTAAGGGTGTCAGCAGCGCAGGCAGGGTGGTGGGCGGCGCGGTGGGATTCGGTCGTGAGCGGCCTGTCACAGCGGCCAAGCGGGTACCAAGGCGTGCCCCGGAGACCCCCAATTCTGGGGCCTCCAGTGGTGTAACAGTTCACAGATGGCCAGCCGCAAAAACGATTACTGCGAGGGTTTGTTCAGTTGCCATCTAGGGCAGCACTATCCATCCATAACCCGCACGATCACACGATTACCCGCAGGCGTCCACGCGCTGTTCGCGGGATAACTCAGGATTTTGTAGATCTGTATCTACTACAATCATTAGCGCTCGACAGAGGACGAAAACACGTTTGCCGGGACTCAAGTCGCGAAGTCTGACCAAAGCCAATATCCAGGATACGCAGTGTTTTCGACCTGGATATGATGGCGTCGACTTGAGTATACACTTAGACAGTATTACGATACCGTCTCACTCAATTTGACGAGGCCTGGCGAACTCGACGTTTAGTATGTCAGCTCAGCCCCGGCTCGAGTAACTAGTGCCCCGGGCCCGCTTCACAGACCTAAAATGTGATCAATAATGATGATGGGATGGTCCTGGATCGGGCACAACGGCCGTCCCGCCCGAGTGGTACCCGCTTGACAGCCGGGCGGACTGGAGGGCGGCCGCCGCGAATTTGTGAGTTCTTGAGTTTTGGGGCGGAAGGCGTCGACGGGGAGAGGCTGGCGCGCCGTCGGGGGGTTGCGCGAAGCGCAAAAGCAGCCCTGCGGTGGGCGGGTCCGCTGCTCAATCTGTGCGTGGTGCACATGGTGCCGGCCCCTATGGTTTCGCTGGGGTTCACAGGGGTTCCCCCTGGGTGTTCACAACCACCACACCCGCGTCCTAGCAGTTGCCTAGGCGGCCGCCGCCACAAGCATTGCGCCAGAGCGTGCCACATTGCCAATCATGCGCACTGAGGCTTAGTTACGCAGCCTGCAGCACCACCCATTCCGTACGCAGCGTGTGGCGCGCACGACCGTCAGGGCGCAAAACACATAACCACGAATAAAATTTTCGTTTTTTGTGCGTGTGCCTGAGGGTGCCCAAGGATCAAGGAGTGCCCCTGACCAGCGTAGAGTGTGAGGACTGTACGTTGGGGTAGCGCAGCACGGCTTCCACTGGCTGGTCTCGAGGTGTGCAAGGGGCTGCACTACAAGACACTGTTCACAGAGTACGGGTGCGGAAGCGTAGGTCTGTAAGTTGTATCGAGATGCGGAAGCGTCAGCTGGTAAGCTGTAACGGGGAAGGTGCCAAGCAATGCGTCTGCCGGCGCGTGTCAACCACGGACACCGTCCACACGAATCCTAGCCTTCGTAGAGCCCGAGGGGAAGCGAGGGGAGCGAAGGGGAGGGCTCGGGGTGAGCAGGGGCTGAGTGCCTGCACACGGTTTGGGGGAAGGGCCTCGCGCTGCCGCTGGGGGGCTCAGGCGCTTGGAGGCGGGCGCGCTCGGCGCAGAGGGACGACACGAGGGGGAAAGTCAAGCCACGCTCGTGTATTACAGCACGCCCTATCAGAGGGCTCGTGACAGTGTCACAGTATTGCGTATAGCAGAGATATAAGGGGAGAGCTTGCTCAGGGCTTACGGCCTAGGTGTGGTCTTACGGCCTGGTATCAAGAACTTCACACAAAACACCGCCTTTTATAGCGTTCAGAACCACGCTCGTCCCATGCGTACGGCCCCCATGCGGTCGTACCAAGCGTACGGCCAGGCTTGCCCCCATTGGCCCTTCTCCACTGTACGGCAAGGCAAAGCCTCATGCGGTCGTACCAGGTGTACGGCTAGGCTCGCGCCCCATGCAGGGGGCGCGGCCACATGCAACCAACTCAAAGCACTTAGGCGAAATCGCCCCAGCAACCGTGCGGGGCAACCGAGTCAAGTCACCCGCGGGCTTCCACACTGCGCCCGGGCCCAAACCAGCACGTACCCCAGCGGGCACGTGATATGCATTCATAATGTCATAATGCTGTGTTGTCTAAACATGCGCACAACGTCCTGCGAGCTCAGCCATGGCCGGCAGAAACCCTGTGCTCAGACACGTCTACTCGTCATGACACCCCCGCGGCGCCTCCAATCAAACGCGTCATCACGCCCAGCGTGTGGCCCATCGCTATGCTCACCACAAGCGCGCCCAGGCCTTGGGCCCGCGTGATCGTGATGTGGTTCAAGCCGTGCCCCTTTGAACGGATCTGCATCCCCAGCGTTCACGTTCAGCGTGGTCTGGGCTTGGGTCTGGGCGCAGGGGAGAAGGGCGAGCGTGCCACGAACGGCGCCCAGTTCCTGTCCTTCTTTCCCGCCTTGCATGCCGGTTGTGGGGTGAAGATGGGCGCAGCGCCTTCCTCTCCGCAACTCCTTTTCCAAACACTCTTCCTCGTTACACCGGACACCCTAAGTCATACCACACGCACTATTTGACGCAATGCGGGCGGCGCGCGGCGTCCGAAAGCGCGGCTCTGCACGGCCTGCGGCAAATCGCCGTGTGTACACCTGCCTGACAGCTTGCCTCTTAACCCTCCGACACACCCTCCGACACACCCTTTGACTCCGACCAAACCCCGACCGACTGACCAACCGGCCAACCGACCGACCAACCGACCCTACAGGGACGGACACGCCCTGGCCGCCTCCTCCTCCTCCTCCGCACACGCCGCACACGCCATGGCGGCGGCTCAGCACCTGGCGCAGCAGCGGCAGCTGGTGGCGGCGTCAGCGGCGTCTGTTGGCGGTGGCGGCGGTGGCGGCGGCGTCTGCTGGCGGCGTCTGCTGGCGGCGGCGGCGTAGACATCGGTATTACTGGCGGCCTGGGCGGCGGGGTGGGTGCGGGTGCGGCGGGCCTCATGGCGCCCCTGGGTCTGGGGCTGGAGTCTCTCGCGCCGCTGCCGCCGCCACTGCCGCCACCACTGCATGACCTACCGTTCGAGGCCGCCTCGGAGGTCAGTGCACCCTCCGCACCAGGAGCGCATTGATAGAGCTATAGTGGGACGGGCGCTGGCGAAGGCGCTGGCACGGGCGGGTGCAGGCGCAGGCGCGGGCAGGGAACCATCCATGGCCGCGAAGGGAAATGGACCCGTACTTACAATGGGCCGGAGAGCAACTTGAGCTGGGCAGGCGGTTGGTAGCGGTTGCCTGCAAAGGACAACCGCGGCACACCGGCACGTGGATGGGGTAGGGCACTGCATGCCATCCGGCGACAGAGCGTAACGAAGCGCCAAAGTGCAGGCGGCGCTCGCGTGTACGTGTTGGGGACTTGAACTAAGCTGCACTGCAGTAGTGCCACGGCTGGTAGGCGTGCGGGGGTGGGTGGGTGGGTGTATGCCCAATCCCAAATAAACTTCCATCAATTCAGGAGTGGGAGACGAGGGTGTGCAGAGGGGGTGCGATGAGGGGTTGCAAGCGAGGTGCAGGGTAGGGAGGTGGTGGTGGCATCAGTATGTTCTGCGCCACGTAGGGAGGAGCATCACCTGCGCGTGCAGGGCGTGTGAGCGGCGGGCCACAACCGGGGCTTTTGTCAGTTTTGTTGTCGGTGTGTAGTTGTGCGTGTGCCCGTCAACTCCCGTGCGTGTGTGTGCCTGTGAACCTTGGCATACCAGGACACACGGCAGGGTGTTGCGGCTGCGCGGCCGCAGGTGGGGCCGAATAGAGGTTTGGCTGGGGTGGGGACCGTGTGCTGGTACCGTACCGTACTGTACAGGCATGGTGACGCATGGCTCTCAGACACATGGCTCGGCTTTGGGACTGCGTGGTCGGTGCGGGGGGGGGGGGGTGTTGCGGTGTTAGCATTTCCACTGGCTGTTACAGAGGACTCTTTGCGAAATACAATGGCTGGCTCCGCCTCGTGTGATGTTCCGATTATGCGTTTACATTTTAGTCGCACGTCTATAACACTGCTTGTGAGCTCCGTATTGTGGTGATGCACTAGGAGAGATGAACTGCGTTTGCTGCCGTACCAAAAGCGAGAATGGAGAGATCCCGGGTCAGGGTGGTAGGCACAAACTCACTGGGGACGACAGGGGACGCACTCAGGATGGTTTGCTGTGCGCGCGCGTTCACTTTCGCTTACAGGATGTAGTATTAATTAAAACTTGTATGGAGATTGTGAGATTGTGAAACTTGTAGAAACATGTAGAAAGTCCCGGCGTGTGGCCGCCGGGGTCATGGTGGGGCCGGGAGCGCGCGCCGCTGGCCGCTTGGCGAAACCATACATCGCTGTCAGCAGCTCGTCTTTGCCCCATGCAGGGCGCCTGGTGGCGATCCTGCTAGAAGTGGCTATAGACGTGCGACTAAAACTGAAAACGCAGACTCGGAACACCACACGAAGCGGAGCCAGCTGGCAGGCCACAAGGGGCAAACGGAGTTAGCGACTCGAGTAAAAATGCGGCATCACCTGGGTGGGACCAGTAAGTAAGACCAGAGAAACTGTTGCGGCATCACCTGGGTGGGACCAGTAAGCAAGCCCCCCGAAACCCCCCAAAACCCGCAAACAAACGTAGACTTGACCATAGTTTATTTGCCACCCCCCCAAAGCGTCGACAGGCGTCTACGCGCGGTAGAAGGGTGCCACAGAAATTCCAGGGTGCTTCTACGTTAAAGCCTGCCTTGTGCCCTCTGCCCTCTGGTAAGGCTGCCTCGTGTGGGATGCCGCTCAATGGGTGCTATCAGCCTGCCAGGTGTCAGCACTGTCTGCGGGATGCTGCCTGTCACGCGATCCCATGTGTTGGCGTACCCCTGGCGTGCCCCGACACATTCAGTGCTGCATAGTTTGCTGCTCCACCAAACTACCAGACAAGCAGACGGGCGAGAATCGACTCTGTTGACCTCAGATCTTTACACGGCCCTTGAAGCGGGCGCTACTGACTTTATGGTTGCGGGTGGTATATTACCGTATCTGTGAAAACGCTAACCGGCATTTTGCATGTTTGCATTTGGTAACATTGTGGCCTACTCCCCCCCCCCCCAAAAAAACTTTTAGATGCGCACGTCCGCTGTCCTCTAGTAGGCGTGCAGACAACCAAAGCGACACAGGATTAGACGAACGCGGGCGCGTTACAGTACATGCACCGACAGTAGCAGCGCTCTTGCACGATATGACGATTAGTGCAAAAGTCTGGCCTATTGATTAATGCAGCACACGCAAGCTTTCCGTGTCAGCGCGAAGCACAACAAGGCTTCCTTGGTGCACAGCGCTCTTGACATCTCTCAGACTGCCGTACCAAGCAACCTCCGTCTACGAAAGCGTGTCACTGTGGCACACGCCTGACCGCTTCCTCACAACTTGGGGGCACCTCAATGCCAGCAGAAAGGCGGCGTCTTGATGCACACGCACACACAGAATGCACCTTTTGGGCGTTCTCATCTCGGAGTACTTGGCGCTAGAGAAACGCGCCCAAACTCTCCACCTTCTCATGATTCAAGAGTGTGCAAACTGCCCATAGCACATATCATAACGCAGCATGGCACCGACTGCTCAACTGCAGGCGTTCACAGAAACCCAGACTCCAGGGTTGCAACGGTTGCAGACCCGCACCAGACCGCCAAGCGCCGACGGTAGGCGTGCGCACCTCCAGGCATGCAGGAATGCCCTGCTCTGCCAGCGCTTGCACGCACCCGGCCAGCGACCAACGCGCAATCTATCCCATCTCTGGTCACCACTCTCATGTCTGTGATCCGGCAAAAAAGGGCATGGTGCTGTGCCGGCCACCGCAGGCCCAGTAACTCTATTCGTACAGTCCATGCGAGCAGCTTTGACACAACGACCTACGCGACCAGGCCTGCTGCCCACTGCGGTGGGCCTACTCGCCTGACTCGCCACAAGTGCTGCCGCTGCGCTCGCACCACTCTTGCCACAGCCCGCAAACTCCCTCTCAGTCGAACAAAATGCATAAATCACTATTACTTGCGCTTGCGCCTGATGTTCAGCAAGCCTACGGCACCAGTCCTGCCGCTCTCCCGCCGCACTTGTGTTCTGGGTATAATCATCGTATTCCGACCCTGGCAGTAAAAGTGACGTACTTCCTGCGTACCAAGCTTGAAAGCTGTCTATTTAGTACATTCAAGCATGCCGCAACAGCTGCATCATCAGTATGGCACATCAAGTCTACATCCGGCCAAAGAGGCCGGAGCTCCGTTCTGCAATCCAGGCACATCAGGCTGAATTCCTGGATAATCTCCGGCGCTCCCTACCCCTCATATTGCTGTCAGATAAATGCGCTCCTTAAATGCACAAACAAAAATGCAGGCGCCGCCGACCTAAGCCCGATGTACAAGCCCGCAAGCTGCACTGGTGGTGTGAGCAAACCTAGCCGCAACCACGCCTAGCCGAGACAAGGCCTGCTTGAAGCTGCTGCTCCAGGCCGGTCGCCACACGCTGCGATGCCGTAGTGACATGTACAAGCCCGCAAGCTGCACTGGTGGTGTGAGCAAACCTAGCCGCAACCACGCCTAGCCGAGACAAGGCCTGCTTGAAGCTGCTGCTCCAGGCCGGTCGCCACACGCTGCGATGCCGTAGTGACATGTACAAGCCCGCAAGCTGCACTGGTGGTGTGAGCAAACCTAGCCGCAACCACGCCTAGCCGAGACAAGGCCTGCTTGAAGCTGCTGCTCCAGGCCGGTCGCCACGCGCTGCGATGCCGTAGTGATATGTACAAGCCCGCAAGCTGCACTGGTGGTGTGAGCAAACCTAGCCGCAACCACGCCTAGCCGAGACAAGGCCTGCTTGAAGCTGCTGCTCCAGGCCGGTCGCCACGCGCGGCGATGCCGTAGTGACAAGATGCAGGCGCATCGCCGTGGACCGCGGCCGTGGCCGTGCAGCGCCGTACGACCAGCTCACTGTTGGAGTTGGGGTTGGGAGGTTGCCATCATCACGGGACCACACGTACGCAATTTATGCAACCAGGTGCAGGTGGCTCAACAGGTTTGCAACGGACAGATGCCCCCACCCCCTACGTCGTAACCCTGGCCGCAACCACCCCACAACCCCACTCCACAAAACCACACGCCGGCCATACCCACCAGCAGGAATTGCTTCTCAATCTCCGAGTAGCGCGACAAGAAGAGCCGCGCGAAGGCGATGTCCTCGTCCTCCGGCAGCGTGCCGCACATGGTCAGGGCGTTGACCACCAGCATCCGTACCGCCTCAATGCTGGGCGGGTGCGCATCTATGTTGCGCTCGAGTGTCAGGGGCCGGAGCCGGGCCTTGAAGCCAGCCGGCTCCATGCCAACCACCTCGGCTAGTGACTGCAGCTGCTCGTCGGTTGCAAAGTCAACGAAGCTTTTTGCGCCGCTGGGGGCTGGCTTCGTCTTAGAGAGCACGAACTTGGCCACGGCGTTCAACACAATGATTCGCTGCACGAGCACCAGCCCAGCCTGCACCTTCTGCAGCTGCTCACGGTGCCGCTGGGCTTGTTCACGGGCCTCCTGGGCCTGCTCACGGTCCCGCTGGGCCTGTTCACGGGCCCCCTGGGCTTGCGTCTCGACCTTCTGCAGCTGCTCACGGTCCCGCTGGGCCTGTTCACGGGCCTCCTGGGCCTGCTCACGGTCCCGCTGGGCCTGTTCACGGGCCCCCTGGGCTTGCGTCTCGACCTCGGCAAGGCGCTCACGGTCCCGCTGAGCCTGCTCCTCGACCTGGTTGAGGCGCGCGACTAATGCCTTAAGCGCAGACTCCGAGTCAGTTGCTGGTGGAGCGCCCCGGTCGTTCGTGAAAGCAATAGGCCCGAGCCTGCGGCCACCGACTCGCTGACCAGATGTTGGGGCAGTGGTTTTGCGGTGGGTGGCGAACTTGCGTGGCGCTTGCAAGAAGGCGCAACGCATTATCTTGGTAACGATTGTGAGTCTCTTAATGCTCTGTGTTGGTCACCGCCACCCCCTTAAGAGCCAGCCGTCGCTAAGGCCTCATCTTGGCCAATCTCGCGCGTTTCGACTGGCTTCCACGCCAGAAGCAAGCTTGTGCAAAGTGCCTAAATAATAGTTACAAATATAGCGCATTAGAGGAAGGAGCCTACCTAGTAGCACTCTACTTGCACAAACCTCACAACGCGACATAATTAGTTTGTTCGCCCGCAAGCTTGTTTCAGGTCGATCTATCGATAACTATGTCTCTCCAGGGCGCGTCGCGCCACGTTTATAAACATGGCGCTAGCGCTGTTCGCTCGACGGCGTCTCGACCCCGCAACCAAAGCTGCCAAGGGTGCATCAACATGATGGCTGGATGGGGAGGGGGGGCTGTGCGGAGTGTGAGCGCGCTTTGTTGCACACGCTCAAGCTCTGCACCCCAGGCTCTGCCAGGCATGCCGTCGAGCCCGCGAACCCGCAGAGCGCGGCGTTGACAAAGCGCAGCTGCTGCAGTATCAGCTTTATCAGGTAGGACTGGATGAGGCTGGGGGCGGGGGGGGGGGGAGTTCTGGGCCGCGTATGGCGAGCGGCTCAATGCGGGGCCTGCGGGTTCATGAGTTCCAGGGACGACTGCACGGTGCGCATGGACGGCCTGGGCGGCAACGCGCTGGCGCTCATGACCGCCTGCTGCTCGCCCGCGTCCACAGGCGTGGAGGAGACGCTGAGCACGCTCAGCTACGCCACGCGCGCCACGGACATGCAGTACGACCCGAAGGTGTGGGTGGGGTGTGTGCGCAGGAAGGGGGGTCGAGGGAGTTGTGCATGTTCAATTGTGCACATGGGATTGGGTACGGCCGCCGCAATCGAACCGCATAGGGCCACCTGCTAAAGCAAAACGTGATGGCTGTGGGGTCAGCGCGGGGCGGCAGCAATGCCGACGCCATGCGCACTTGTGGCGGGTGGGCGTGCTGAGGCTTGGTGGGGTAGGGTTGGAGTTCGGTGCAGCTTGAGTGTGGTGTGGTTTCGGGTTCGGCGGGGTCGGGGTGTGGTCGGGGCGGGCGCTCACGGGCTCCACTCTGTCTGTCATTCGTGGCTTTTGTACGCCCTGCAAATCGCAGTTTTACCCAAGCTCACGTCCTGGACGTAAGGCTCCTCCTTCAATCTGAACTGAAAAGGAGATGCCAAAACCAACCATGGCTTCAGGTGCGGATCACCGAACAACACAGCACGGCACATGCCCATCGGTCCGCCAAGCCCGCCGCCGCCGCCGAGCCCGCCGCCGTAGCCGCCGCCGACGGTGACGGCGATGATGAGGACGGCTGGGCGCAGCGGCAGCGGCAGGGCAACGTGCGCGCGCTGTGGCGGCCGCTGGTGCGCGTGGCGCACGCGTGTGTGGACACGGCGGCGGCGGCCGGCACGGACCTGGGATATTGCGAGCGGTTGCTTGCTGGCACCGGCGCCGCAGTGGCGCCGGCGAACCCCTGCTACCCGGAGGCGCTGGCGGCGCTGCCGGCGCTGGAGCGGGCGATGTGTCCGCGGGCGGCCTGTGCGTGCCGCCGCTGCCGGCCGGGCGCAACCGTGAGTGCATGCGGGTCTGAGGGGCCTGGCGTTGGCAAGGGTGGTGCGTGATGGTTGGGGCGGCATGATGAGGGGGGCTAGCTGCGGTGTTTGGGAAGGCCTGCGCTTGCCGGTGCAGACTGGCGCCTCGTGTGCATGGTGACCTCCGTGTTGAGCTTTATGGGGCCTTCCCTTCAAATCCACCCGGTCACACAGCTCCTGCCTTGCGCGCTCTTAACACCCACATCGCAGGCCTCTTCTCGCTGCCGCCGGCGCCACTGCCCGGCCAGGCGGCGGCGCTGTCGTCCGGCTACCTGCCCGCGCTGGAGCGCCTGCTGCGAGCGCGGCACCGCACCGCTGCCGGCGCGGGGCTGGAGCGGTGCCGCGGCGGCCGCGAGCTTCTGAGTGGCGGCGGCAGCTTCGGTCTGTTCGCGGGTGCTTTCCGGTCTTTTGAGCCCACTTGGGCGGCGGCGTTCGCGTACGGGCGGCCGGGCGAGGTGGCTTCGTTGGTGGCCACATCGGCGCAGGTGCGCGTGCGTGCCTGCGTGTGTGCGCGTCTTGCGTACTTTTGTGCTGTACAATGTGCGAATGTGGGTCGGGCAGAGGTCACAGAACGACACCCACGGTGATGGGGTGGGGTCGGGTCATGGTGTGGCTGCCCGCCGATGCGCCGCGTCCACTGTATTGTTCCGGCGCCGCGCCTCCGTCTCATTCACCCCAACTCGCATGCACCCATGCATGTCCATGCATGTCCATGCATGTCCATGCACCCATGCACCGGCTATCGCATGCAGATTCTCCAGCTCATGGCTTCCAGCGTGGCGCGGACACCCCTGCTGCCGCAGCCGCAGCCGCAACCGCAGCCGCAGCCGCAGCCCCAGCCGCCGCAGCTGCCCCAGCCGCCGCCGCCGCCGCCGGGCGGCCTGCCCGACACGGGACACGGGAGCTGCACCAGCGTCAGCGGCTCACCCGCCGCTGAGGCCGAGCTGGCGCTGTGCCGGGCGCTGCTGACCGGCCCCAACCTGCTGCAGGGCCTGCTGACCTGGCTAGCAGAGTCGGCGGCGGCCGGAGATGCGGCGGCGGGGGCTGCGGCGGCGGGGGCTGCGGCGGCGGCGGGGGCTGCGGCGGCGGTTGCCTGCTGGTGGCAGCGGCGGTGGCGCCGTGCGCTGGGTAGTGGCACCGAGAGCGTGTCGCATGGAGGAGGCGGCCCGAGCACAGCCGCAGTCACCGACAAAGCAGCCACAGCCACCGCCGCTGCAGCTTCAGCAGCCCGCGCCCGGCGCTGCAGGCGCTCGCGCTGTCCAGCCTCACGCTGCGCCGCTGGCTGCAGGCGCATGGCCGCGCGGCGGACCTGCTGTGCGTGCGGGCGTGTGCCCAGCTGGAGGCAGCGCGTGCCGCCGCTAAGGACAGCGGTCCTGGTAGCGGCAGTAGCACTAATCCTGAGGAGGCTGCTGCTTTGTCCGCAACGCCCGCGAAGCCGAGGACGATGACGGCTCCCAACCCCCAATCCCAGCTGCCGCCCAGCGACCAGGCAGGAGCGACGAGCAGCAGCGGGCGGCGCCGCCACCTGCGCGCCGCGTACATCGGTGCCGCCCGGGCCGCGACCCGCACCGCGCTGGGCGCGGCGCGGCTAATGTTTGTGGCGGCGGCGCCGGCGCTGCACGCATACACTGCGTGCAAGGACGTCACGGCGGCGGCGGTGGCGGCGTTGAGGGCGCGGGAGATGGCGGGCACGGGAACGGGAACGGGGACAGCAGCAGCTGCCTGCAGCGATTGGGATTTTGACGCGGCGACAGCGGTGGCGGTGGCGGTGGCGGTCGCAACGGAGGCGGCGGAGGCGGGCGCGTCGTGGCTGCGGCTGTCTCTGGAGGCGCTGCCGCCCTGCCTCATATCATGCACGCAGCTGCTGGCGGACGCCGCGGAGACCGAGGTCGAGCCGCACGCGGCGCTGCTGCCGGACGTGCGCCACGCGGCGCGCGCGCTGCTGCTGCTGACAGCTAGCATGCCGCAAGCGGCGGCGCCGAGGCCGGCGGACAGTAAGGCAGCCTTAAACCACGCGCCCGCGGCTCCTTCAGACGCGCCGGTGTCCGTGGCGGCCTTGGTGCTGGCGCCGCTGGCGGCGGCGCTGCAGGCGCTGCTGGTGCGGCAGTCGGGGCCGCTGTGGTCCGCGCTGCAGGTCGCGGGCGAGGTGCTGCGGCGCGACGGGGCGCTGGAGCCGGGGGAGCGGGAGGCGCTGCTGGCGGTGCTGCGTGACTGTGGCGGTGGAGGATGTGTCGCCAGCTGGGAGGATGATTACGACGACAGCGGCGCCGACTGCTGCGCGCGCCGTGTGGCGGCGCTGCTGCCGCCACCGCCCCTGGCCAAGGAGCTGCTGGGTCTGCCCCCGGCGGCGCTGGAGGGCTGCAGCAACGGCGCCTGCGCGTGCCTGCCCGGCGACAGCGCGGCGGCGGCGCCGGCACTGCAGCGCCGCGGCGGGCGCTGCGGCGGCGCCGCGGCCTACTGCTGCCAGGCCTGCCAGCTGGAGCACTGGCGGGCGGGCCACAAGGAGGTGTGCGGCCGGAGGCAGGCAGGCAGCACCGGTAGCTAGTGCGGCCAAGGCGGCTGCGCTGGCTGCACGCATGGAATTGAATGGCTGGGGCAGCCTGCTGTGTTCGTGCATGACTCCACTGCTGGTCGCTTTGCACGTAATGGGAACTGGGAAGGAAGGAGGCTGATTGGCGTGGGCCCTGCTGGAGAGCTCGCGCGTTATGTGGTGCAACGGCTGCGTTTACCCGGCTGCGTCCCCGTTGCCCGCGTGTCAGCTAGCGTCGAGGATCAGTACGCAGCAGGATAGGATAGGAGGCGGACGGTGTTTGCAGCTTTGGCGTCGTTGGTGCGTGGCGGCGCGGTTGGATTCGGCCATGGGCAGCTTCGCAGCCTGTCACCTGTGGTGGCAGGCTCGTGGGCGGAATGGAGAGGTAGAGTTCCGGGCGGGGCGGGGGCCGGAGCCGCCGCGCATCCGGTCCGGCATCTCCGGTGGATGTGGACTTGTGACGCGGCAGGTGCGGGGAGGGTGCGTGGAGCGCAGGAGCAGCTCGGGCTGGCGTTCACAACCCCCACACCCGCGTCCGCCTAGGCGGCCGCCGCCACAAGCATTGCGCCAGAGCGTGCAACGCTGCCAATTATGCGTGATGAGGTTGCGGCATCAACAACTGCGCACGCGTCGCGCCCAGGCCTTGGGCGCGCGTGATCGTGATGTGGGTCAAGCAAAGGCGGCGTTGCATTTTCCTGGCACCGCACGCCCAGGCAACGTGGAGCCGTGCCCTTTTGAACGGATCTGCACCCCCAGCGTTTTCACGTCCAGCGCGGTCTGGGCGCAGGGGAAAATGGCGCGTCCAGCGCTCACAGCACACACGCAGCGCTCCGGGCATGCCATGCCAGCTACTCACGCAAAGGAGCAGGGCAAACGGTGAGGGGTCTGGGAGGGCGCAGGCGAGGGGGAGCGGGAGAAGGGCGTGTCACGAACGGCGCCCAGCAGGACTCAAAGCACAATACGGTAGTGCGCATCCTGCCCGAGTGCCCGGCCTGGATCGACTTGCCGGGCCTGACCCATCTTTCCCGCCTTGCATGACGGTTTTGGCGGGTGAAGATGGGGGCAGCGTCTTCCTCTCCGCAAATCCTTTTCCAAACACTCTTCCTCGTTACACCGGACACCCTAGACACCCCAACGCCATCACACGCGCATTTGACGTTCGTGACATGCGGGCCGCGCGGGCGCGCAGCAGCGCGGCGTCTGCGAGCGCGGTTTTGCGCGGCCTGCGCAAAATCGCGGCGCGTGCTGATGAGCTACTGACTGCTGCCAGAACTGGGCGATGACTTGATGCACGCTTCGGGAGGGGCGCTGCTCGCGGCGTGGCAGTCCACCTGGCGCGAGCGCCGCCTTCGCATCCGGCTCTGCCAGGCGCTGGGCACGATCGCGCGGCGCCTCAAGAAGTGGGTGCAAGAAGGTGCGTGGCAGACCTTGGGGTGGGGGCAAGGAAAGGGCGAAAAGGGCGGGAACAACGACCCACGGGCTCCGCCAGCTCCGCTTCGTGTCTGCCTGGTGCCCCGCCACACCCCAACCCCCAACCCCACCGTACCCAGACGACCCCCGGCATGCAACGACGACACATGCACGCATGCAGATGTTGCCGGGCAAGACGCCGAAGACGACGCGGAGTGGTTCCTGCTGTTTGAGTGCTTCATTGCCCTCATCCATGGATTCTGCAGCCTAGTGTCCCACGAAGGGCCCCCGGTAAGACTAAGGTTGATGCAGATGCCGCCGCGGTTGACGGCTGCAGTGACGCGGCAGCGCGAGTTGGGATCCAGGCGGGGGACTGGGACTCCGGGAGCGAGGCGGCTCACGCCAAACCCACAACCAAGCACGCATGGGCAGGGGGACCATCCATGCTCCGGGCAGGGCTGGGCATGCAGGTTAATGGGCGGTGATGTGGGGCCTGGCATACACATGCCAGTCCCTTACTTCACGCACGCACTGCGTGCTTGCTTGTATATGTGAGGGTGCCTTCGGTGCAACTTGTCCTCTGCACGCAAGCGAGCAATGGACGATGGGCCCGCCCGCCGCACCTCTAATAACGCCTCTGCCCCACGCATTCCCCCACTTCCCACCTGACGCGCGCGGGCCCGCCCGACCACACACACAGGTGCCCGCGGACGTGCGTGCCGAGCTCATCACGCTCATGTGTGACAGCGACCTCCTGCCCGCCCTGGTGCACCTGACGGCCGTCACCGTCGAGGCCGGGGTCTGCGCGACGGCACAGCGCATGGATGCCCTGTGCCCCGCTTCCAGGCGCGGCGGCGGCGGCGGCGGCGGCGGCGGCGGCGGCGGCGGCACCGATGATGACTACCGCCGCCACGCCGCCGCCGCCGCCACGGCCAAATCTGTTCCCGTGGTGGCGACCTTGCGCCGCGTGGCAATTATAGACGCCTGCGTTTGCATGCTGGAGGCGCTTGCTCGCGCGGCGGTGGCGCTGGGCGCGGACGGGGCGCGGGCCGTGGGGCTGCACGCGGCCCTGGAGCGGAGCGGGGCGGTGGGCTGGCTGGCGTGCAGCGTGCTGCGGGAGTCGAGCTCCATGACAGTGGCAGCAGAGGTGGAGGCGATGGCGGATGATTTGGCGGCGAGTGTTGCGGCGGAGGCTGCGGCGGAGGCTACGGCGGGGGCTACGGCGGCACATGGGGCGTCGGGGGCCGGCGCTGGCTGTGCCTGTGCCGCTGCTGCTGCGGGTCCCGACTCCAGCGGCACCGCCGCCGCCGCCGCCGCCGCCGCCGCCGCGTCAGCAGCAGGCTCCACCCCAGCAGGTGCCGGCGCGGGACCCCCTGCTGCTGCCTCGACTGTTGCTATGCAACTCCAGCAGGATGCCGTGGCGGGGCACGCCAAGCAGGTGGCGACGATCATCACAGACATGTGGACCGCATACGAAGTATTCTGCAAGCAAGCCGCCGTGGCTGCCGCGGCTACTGCTGCCGCGAGTGCTACTGCTACTGCTTCTGCTACTGCTGCTGCCGCGGACGCCGACGCCGCCTCAGAGCGGCGCGCCATGCAGACCTGGCTGGAGCGGCAACTGTTTGATCCGGGCTTGCAGCACTTTCTGCTGCTGCACGTCCTGGCGCAGGTGCGTGCGTGCTGTTGGCGGTCTTTGGGTAGATCGATGAAGATGGCTAAATTCGAATGAGGGAGGGGCCAAGCAAAAGCCATGTCCTGCCGCCTGCCTACTCGCGCCACCTCCTTAGCTGCATGGCACGTCAAAGTACACAATTTCACAGCCTGTGCGTGCGTGCTGTTGGCGGCGCAGGTGACGGCGGCGGACAACGGCAGCAGCTACGGCCTTGAACCCTGGCAGCAGCTGCCGCGCCTGCTGGACCCGTGGCAGCACGAAGAGGCGCATGAGCTAAGCGGGCGGCCGCCAAGCCAGCAGACCGCCGGAGGCTCCGCCGGCGTCGGCCCCAGCAACGAGTGGCTGCTTGCGGACGCGACTCTTGCCGCGCTGGAGATGTGGCTGCTGGCGCGCCCACAGCCGCAGTCGCAGCCGCAGCCGCCAGCCGCCATTGCGGTAGTGGCAACCGCCGCACACACCCGCCGGACGGCGGCGCCCGAGGGCTCATCTGGAGCTGTGGCGGCGCCGGCGGCTGCTGTCCACGCTGCGGGATTCATCAGCATAACAGCCGGCGGTGGCGGTGAGACAGCAGGTCAACCCATGGGCGGGTCTGCACGGCCGCGGCAGCAGCATTCTGCGTCGGGGCAACAGGAGCAGAAGTCCTCAGGGCGCATACTGGGCTCAGGGCGACTGGGCGACTGGCCGCCGCCCCCGCAGGACGTAACTTGGCCGCTGGCCAGTCACCAGGCGGTGGGCGTGGGCGCGCTGGGCAGCGGCGGGCTGTGCGGCGAGCTGCGGCGGCCGCCGCTGCCGGTGCGCGGGTTCGAGTCGCTGCTGCTGCGGCTGGTGGACACGTGCCTTGCCAGCCTGGCGCCTGGCGTCGCCTACAGCCGGCGGCAGCAGCTGTGCCGGCAGCAGCAAAGCAACACTGGCGGTGGCGGCGCGAGGCCGCAGGCATCGGGGGCAGCGGCGGCGGCAGCTCAGGCGGCTCAGGCGGCGGCCGCCACGCCGCCCGCCTGGGCCGGCCCACCGCTGCTGGTGCCGGGCGCCTGCCGCTTTCCTCCGCGCGGCAGCCTGGTCGCGGCGGCCAAGGCGCTGCTGCTGGCAGTCAACAATCGGCAGCAGGCGCAGCAGCAGGCGCGGCGGCAGCGCCCGCCGTCGACCAGCAGCCCCGCTGCTAACGCCCCGGCTGCGCTTCGGTCTGCTGCCACCGCCGACGACGAGGACGGCTGGCCGCAGCGGCAGCGGCAGGGCGACGTGCGCGCGCTGTGGCGGCCGCTGGTGCGCGTGGCGCACGCGTGTGTGGACACGGCGGTGGCGGCCGGCACGGACCTGGGAGATTGCGAGCGGGTGCTTGCTGGCGCCGGCGCCGCATTACTGGGGATGGCGCACTCCTGCTGCCTCAATTACCCGGAGGCGCTGGCGGCGCTGCCGGCGCTGGAGCGGGCGATGTGCCCGGCGGGCGGCCTGTGCGTGCCGCCGCTGCCGGCCAGGCGCAACCGTGAGTGTGGGCGGGTTGGAGGGGCATGGCGTTGGCAAGGGTGGGGCATGACTAGTAAGGGGTGGCATGATGAGCGGGGCTAGCTGCGGTGTTTGGGAAGGCCTGCGCTTGCCGGTGCAGACTGGCGCCCCGTGTGCATGGTGACCTCCGTGTTGAGCTGATGGGGCTTTCTTTCAAACCCGCCGCCCTGTCACACACCTCCTTGTGCGCTCTGAACCCTCACACGCACACACACCTCAGGCCTGTTCACGCTGCCGCCGGCACCGCTGCCCGGCCAGGCGGCGGCGCTGTCGTCTGGCTACCTGCCCGCGCTGGAGCGCCTGCTGCGAGCGCGGCACCGCACGGCCGCCGAATTGGGGCTGGAGCGGGAGCGGCGCTGCGGGCTGGTGGGTGGTGGCGGCGGCGGCGGCGGCGGCGGCAGCTTCTTCGGTCTGTTTGCGGGCGCCTTCCGGTCCTTTGAGACCACCTGGGCGGCGGCGTTCGCGTACGGGCGACCGGGCGAGGTGGCGTCGCTGGTGACCACATCGGCGCAGGTGTGCGCGCCTGAGCGTGTGTGCGTGTGTGCGCGCCTTGCGTACTTTTGTGCTGTACAATGTGCGAATGTGGGTCGGGCAGAGGTCACAGAACGACACCACGGCGATTGGGTGGGGTCGGGGTATGGCCGCCGGCCGATGCGCCGCGTCCACTGTATCGCTCCGGCGCCGCGCCTCCGCCTGCTTCACCCCAAATCGCATGCGCCCATGCATGTCCATGCGCCCGCCACCGCATGCAGATTCTCTTGCTCATGGCTTCCAGCGTGGCGCGGACACCCCTGCCGCCGCCGCCCCAGCCGCCGCAGCTACCCCAGCCGCCGCCGCCGCAGGGCGGCCTGCCCGACATCCCGGGGAACTGCGTCAGTGGCACGCCCGCCGCTGCTGAGGCCGAGCTGGAGCTGTGCCGGGCGCTGCTGACCGGCCCCAACCTGCTGCAGGGCCTGCTGACCTGGCTGGCCCAGTCGGCGACGGCCGGAGACGCGGCGGCGGCGGGCCGCGCGCCGGCTGACTGCTGGTGGCAGCGGCGGTGGCGCCGTGCGCTGGGGAGTGGCGCCGCGAGCCTTTCGCCTGGCCGCGGTGGTGGTGGTCGTGGTGGTGGCAGCACCGGCGGCGCAGGCGGCCCGATAGCAGCCACAGCCACCGCCGCCACAGCAGCCGCAGCCGCTGCAGCTTCAGCTCCAGCAGCCGCCGCAGCCTCAGCAGCAGCAGACTACGACTGGGGCCTGCCCCGCCCGGCGCTGCAGGCGCTCGCGCTGTCCAGCCTCACGCTGCGGCGCTGGCTGCCGGCGCAGGGCCGCGCGGCGCACCTGCTGTGCGTGCAGGCGTGTTCCCAACTGGAGGCAGCGCGCGCCGCCGCTAAGGACAGCAGCAGTAGCAGTCCCGGTAGAAGTAGCAGTAGCAGTAGCAGCAGTAGCAGCGGTCCCGGCGGATGTGTTACTTCGGCTGTAACGCCCTCGTTGCCGACGACGAGGACGGCTCCCGACCGCCAACAGCAGGAGCTGCCGCAGGCAGGAGCGGGGAACAGCAGCGAGCGGCGCCGCCGCTTGCCTGAGGCGCACGTCGGCGCCGCCCGGGCCGCGACCCGCACCGCGCTGGGCGCGGCGCGGCTGGTGTTTGCGGCGGCGGCGCCGGCGCTGCACGCATACACGGCGTGCACGGACGCCATGGCGGCGGCGGTTGCGGCGGTGAGGAGGCGGCCGGTGACGGGCGCGGGCACTGGAACGGGGACGGCAGCAGCCGGCGGCAGCGGCGCCGGTGGTGGTGGTGGTGGAGGTGTTGACGCGGCGGCGGCGGTCGTCGCGGAGGCGGCGGAGGCGGCCGCGTCGTGGCAGTCGCTGCTGCTGGATGCGCTCTCGCCCTTCCTCGCGTCGTGCACGCAGTTGCTGGCGGACGCCGCGGAGACCCAGGTCGAGCCGCACGCCGCGCTGCTGCCGGACGTGCGCCGCGCAGCGCGGACGCTGCTGCTGCTGACGGCCAGCATGGCGACGGCGGCGGCTTTGCAGTTTCAAGGCAAAAAGGTGGCATTCCACAGCGCGCGCGTGTCTTCGTCCGCCGTGCCGGTTCCCGTGGCGGGCGTGCTGCTGGCGCCGCTGGCGGCGGCGCTGCAGGTGCTGCTGGTGCGGCAGTCGGGGCCGCTGTGGTCCGCGCTGCAGGTCGCGGGCGACGTGTTGCGGCGCGGCGGCGGGGCGCTGGGGCCGTGGGAGCGCGAGGCGCTGCTGGCGGTGCTGCGTGACCGCGGCGGCGGTGGCGGGCGCGGCGGTGGCGAGTGTGCCAGCTGGGAGGATGACTATGACGACAGCGGGGCCGACCGCTGCGCGCGCCGTGTGGCGGCGCTGCTGCCGCCGCCACCCCTGGCGGTGGAGCTGCTGGGGCTGCCCCCGGCGGCGCTGGAGGGCTGCAGCAACGCCGGCTGCGTGCGCCTGCCCGGCGACAGCGCGGCGGGCGCTGCAGCGCTGCGGCGGGCGCTGCGGCGGCGTGGTGTCCTACTGCTGCCAGGCCTGCCAAGTGGAGCACTGGCGGGCGGTGCACAAGGGGGAGTGCGGCCGGAGGCAGACAGGCAGTACCGGTAGCTAGCGGGGAGGGGGGCAAGGCGGCTGGCTGCAGGCGTGTTTGGGGCAGCCTGCTGGGCGCGTGGTAGGACCAGGATAAGGGACGAGGGCTGGCATGCCCCAGCGGCGGCAGATGACATCCCGTACCCAGCAAGCCCGCGCGCGACCACAGAGGCGCGGAGTTGTTGCTGTGCGACGCGTTTACTGTACCGATACTGCGCGCTGGCTGGCTGCCGCAGTTTGCTGACACGCAGTCCTCACGCTCCATGCGTGGCTCCCATGTCTGCTGACGCGCCTGCTGGGCAGTTGCATGCGAGACGTCAAGCGGTCGCTTTTCACGTCATGCGAACTGGGAAGGAGGCCGATTGGCGGGGGCTGTGGTGGCAAGCGTGCACGTGTGCGCTGGCGAGCGTGGTGGGCCTGGCGGCGTTGGCGGGCGGCCGGGCCATGCCTGCTGTTGGAGCGAAGCCGCGGCCCTGCACGATGTATTTTACAACCTTTGCGAGCCTGCCCCTCTCCGTCGCTCGCAAACTGGACACGCCGCATCGCAAAGCAATAAGTTCGCCCCCAATGCCAACACGCACAGCCGCACGCTGTCTCATCGCTTGCGCCGCGCCGCGCGTTTTTTTTTGCCGGACCTTGCAGCCGCATATCTGAACCGCCTTGTGCGGGAGCAGCGCTGCAGCACTACTGAAATGACTTGTCTAGAGCCCAACCTCGCCATCCCTGGCCTTCTGCTACAGTACAGCAGCCTCACCACAGCACACATGTGCGCAGAGTGTGTGTGCGTGTGTGCTCATATGTCCTTGCCCACTACCTCCACCCAGCACCGCCCTGTGCACCCAACACCTCCGCTCCTGCGCTGCCTGCCCAGAATCCCCGCATCACGAAACCTCCAGCTCCACCGCGACGTGCAGTTCTACCGTAGAACTGAGCGCTTAGTCGTCCCTGCATTCGTGAAGAAAGGTTGGGCAGGGCGGGCAGACACGGGGTCAGGCACAGCCCGTCCGTATCTAGCAGGTGGGCCCAACCAGCACTCACAGGCCAGCAGCTACACTTCGGGGCTCATCCCAGGCTGAAACCCGGCCGCTCTCCGCTTGACCCCACATGACCCCTTCAGCCCTCCAGCCAAGCCCATGCCCACCGGCTTCAAACCCTTCCGCGGGCCACCCACAGACTTACACGTTGCACCCCCCCCACCGTTCCCGCCCCTTCGCGCGCCCCCCCACCGCTACGTGTCCACATCTCCGCCCCCACCGGGCACACTCACATGTCGCTGTCCTCCATGGCCGCCTTGGCTTGCCGCTCCGCCTCCGCCAGCAGCTCCGCGGGTACCTGGTCGGCGTGTGTGGGGCGGGACGGTGGCGGCGTGTGTGGCGGCGGCGTGGGTTGAGGCGGCGGTGTGTAAGGCGGCGTGCGGCAGCGTGCAGCGTGCGGCGGCGCGGCGTGTGCGGCGGCGTGCGCTAACTCTTCCTGTGGTCCCCTGCTGGCACACCCTCCGCGCCCTGAGCCAGCCCACCTTTCCATCCACCCACGCACCCCCCTTTTTAGATTGGGCTGGTGTTTACAACCCCCCGTCCCAACCCCCATCCGCTGCACCTGCGCAAGACCCACATCCCACCCCAGTTTGTGCGCGCCACCCCAGGCGGAAACCGAACGAAGCTGTGTATACCGTATGTTCGCGCGCGCGCGCCGCCTCTCACAGCCACACTCACCCGCTGGTGCACCTTGCCGCTCTCGTCGCACACCCAGCTCACGTCCAGCTCAAACTTCTTGCCGTCCTCGTCGCGCACCTTGTACAGGCTGTGTGTGTGTGTGTGTGCAGGGGTGAGCACGAGAGGGTGAGAGTGCGAGCGAGTGAGGGAGTGTGAGTGTGTTCATGGTGGTGGGGATGGGAGGAATGAGGAGAAACACAAATCCCACACCCAGACCTTACCACCACACACCGACAAACCTTAGTCCAAGCAAGTCAACAAAAAACGCCAGCTAGCAACAACAAAACCACAAGAAGTAACCACGCTCACATCTTCACGGCCTCGATGACCGCCTCTCGCGCGGTCAGCTCGGTCAGCTTGAGCTTCTCGATCTCGTTCTTGGCGGCCTGCCGCGCCTTGCCCACCGCCGTGCCGAAGTAGCGCTGTGTGTGCGGATGGGGCAGGGGCGGGCGGGGGCGGGGGCGGGGGGTGGGGGAGTGGGGTTGGGTTGGGTTGGGCTGGAGGCTGTTTGGCGGAGGCGGAGGCGCCAAGGGCCAGTGACACCCACCCACACCAGCTGCAGACCCGCAAAACCCCCTTCGCGCGCCATCTTGCGCCCGCAGAGTATGCACACCAGCAGCAGAGCGGCGCAGGGCGCTGCAGCCCTCCACCCTCACCACCCCCATCCTCATCCCCCTGACACCAGCGAGGTGCCCGAGGGGTCCTCCCACACCATCCCAGCCCTCCCTCCCCTCCCCCCCCTCACCAGCGAGGTGCCCGAGGGGTCCACCGCGTACAGCGCCGGGCCGTTCTTGTCGTACGCCGCCAGCAGCAGCGCGGCGCCGTAGGGGCGCAGCGACCAGTACAGGTTGAACATGTGCACCTGGAGAAGAGTGGTTGTGGGGATGGTGGGCGTGGTTGACAGTGGTTGGTGGTGGTTGTGGTTGAGATTGTGTCGGCGGTGGTTGTGGCGGTGCGCATGCCACCCAGCCCGCATGCGTTCTTTCACTCTCTTGCCAATCCAGCCCACGCCCGCCCATCCTAACCCGCGCCCGCCCACACACCGCCCCTCGCCCGCCCGCCCGCCACCCCACAGCCCCGCCGCCCCTCAGCCACGCCCGCGCGTACGGCACTCACGTAGCTGCCCACACGCTCGCACAGCACGTGGCCCGGGATGGGCTCGCCGTACACACGCCTGCGGGCAGCCAGGCAGGCACAGGCGGGCACAGGCAGGCAGTTCGGTGCGGCGCATCAGCATGTTCGTTGGCTGTTGATGTGACGGGTGACAGGGCCTTGCAACAAAAACACACCACGTGCACAAGGCAAGCTCCCCAGCCTGAGACGCCATGCCACCACCGCCGCAGGCGGGTGAGTAGAAACCGCCCAATCTCTGCCTGGGGGCGACAACCGCCGCCGCCGCCTCTTTCCCCTCTCTTAATTAGGACTTGGTCGTCACTGGTATTCACATCCCCCTTGCAACCCCCTTCCCCGCTCCCGGCCCCCTGCGTGCCCCCCCCTTCAGCCTCTCCTTGCAGCGCTTCTGTTCAGAACCTCACCGGATTGGTACACAGTTACCCCCCCTCCCCTTCCCCCCTCTCTCACTTGTAGCTGGCGGCCTCGTCCCCGCTCTTATACCCCCTAGTTCTGATGGTTGGGCTGGTGTTCACAACCCCCCTCTCCCTCGCCCCCTCTCCACCCTCCCTCACTTGTAGCTGGCGGCCTCGTCCCCGCTCTTATACCCCCTAGTTCTGATGGTTGGGCTGGTGTTCACAACCCCCCTCTCCCTCGCCCCCTCTCCACCCTCCCTCACTTGTAGCTGGCGGCCTCGTCCCCGCTCTTATACCCCCTAGTTCTGATGGTTGGGCTGGTGTTCACAACCCCCCTCTCCCTCGCCCCCTCTCCACCCTCCCTCACTTGTAGCTGGCGGCCTCGTCCCCGCTCTTATACCCCCTAGTTCTGATGGTTGGGCTGGTGTTCACAACCCCCCTCTCCCTCGCCCCCTCTCCACCCTCCCTCACTTGTAGCTGGCGGCCTCGTCCCAGGCGCGGTTGGCCACCATGCGGCCGTCGGGCGCCAGGCCCGCCACCGCCTGCAGGGGTGTGTGTGGAGGTTGGTTGGAGGGTTGTGGGTGGAGGTGGGAGGTGGGTGGAGGTGGGTGGCGGGGCGGCGTGCGGGCTGAGAGGTGCTAACGCAGCGGGCACGGCAGCACGGGCCGCAGCCAGGGCGCCGCACTGCAGCGGGCAAACACTCGACGCACCCGCTGCCCTGTACGTGGGCAAATGACTGTGACGGTCGGTCCCACGCAGCACCTGATATACCCAATCCAGGCATACCCAATCCGTTTGTCCCCCGCCCCGCTCCTTGACTTGGGTTGGAGTATATCTATATTATCCCGGCCTCCCCCCTTGAACAGAGGACTTCCTTCGCACACATAACACACGCCCAGCAAGCACAGCCAATGTCCCGTCACGCCGCCGCCGCCGCACGCACCACGCCCACGTGGCGGTCGATGTTGTGTATCCGGCGGTTGGAGCCCTCGACCAGCAGCTTGGACAGGATGAGCTTCTCGCAGGCCTGTACGGCGTGGTGCGTGTGGCGTGTGTTTGTCGGGTATGTGTGTGTGTGTGGGGGGGGGTCGGGTTGGGTCGGGTCGGGTTGTGGTAAGCTTCCCCAAACAGCACCCCCGTTTGATTAGGTCGTAGTTTGCCTAGGGCCGGTAGCGCCTCCCCCTTCCGTCAGCGTCCCTCCCTCCCTCTGCGCAAGCTTTTGCTGCTCCACAGTCCTGCACGGGACCATATCCCCACCCCTCACCCTCCGACTCCCCCCGTAGCTCCAGCAGCGCCACAAACGACCGCGTCCGGCCCCAGTGCCAGCAATGCCACACGGGCTGGCCTCCCGACAACCTCCAGTACGAGACAGCCGCCCGTTTCACCGCGTGCTGCGTGCCAACAGAGCCCCGCCCCAGCCCTCTCGCCCGAGCCGCGCCGCGCCACGCCACGCACCAGCACGACACCGTCCTTGCAGCGCAGGCCCACCACCGTGCTGCAGGTAGAGGATAACAGCAGCAGAAACAGAAACACGCGGGAGGGATTGAGAGGAGAGGTGCCGGGCCCAGACATAAACATAGACAGGGAGGCAGCATAGACAGGGGGGGCTCTCGGGCCCCTCGCGGACCCCTGCCCCGACCATGACCCGCGAACGCCCCGTGAACGCACCTGCTGTTGTCTACCGCCTTCTGAGCATACTCCGTCTGGAAGATCTTTCCATCGGGCGAGTATGTCGTCGAGGACAGGTCATACTGCGCGGAGAGCGGGGCGTGAGGAGATGCCACTCGCGGTGCCAGACCGCGTAATACGGGCATTCGGGCCTACGTACCCCTGTTCCGATGCCCGACATCCTTTTGCTTGCTCCCGCAAAAGCTCCTGGCCTAGGCTAACGAGTTTGTGAGGACTGGCGCGAAGATCTGGACAGGCCCGACAAAAATGCTCAGACCTTAAATGCTCGGTGGTCTCTAAAGGGTAGCACGTCAAATTTACAGTCGTCGCAATGAGCATGCACGCTGTGGTATTTCAGACAGCGAGTCTTTCGGGTGCATCGCCTCATGCAATCGCACGTCCCTCCAAAACTTCTTGTCGTCCCAGCCTCTGTTCATTGAATTTCTATTACACATCAAATGACTACCGACGACCCTGCGCCGAAGAAAGGGGGCGGGCCTGCGCCTGCTTGCCGCGATGTTGGGCAGCTGAGACAGGAAGTGCTGGAGGCAATTGGCGCCGCGGACCTGCCGGAGAAGCGCCAGAAGGGCTCGCTGCTGGTGCCGATACGCGTCAACGTTGACCGCGAGGACGGCGAGGACGTGCGCGAGGTGGGGTTTTGGGTGGTTCCCTAGTCGCAGCCTGCGCAGCCCCCGCAGCCCCTGCATCCAACCCCTGGCTCACGACTGCCGCTCCTGGGTGACGGCGCGTTGCATCTGAACTCATGAATCACAAAAGGACTGACACGCTCACGCCCTCCTGTGTGCGCACTGCGCCTGGCCCTGACATGCTCACCACCACCTGCTGCTGCGTGTGCTGCGGCGGCACTGCGGCCTTGTGCTGCCCGCCCAGCACTTCTTGTGGAGGCTGGGAGGTAGGGCTGGCAGCACGGGCGTGGGGGTTGCTGTCAGGGACCACGTGTCGTGTTTGTTTCGGGAAGGGGGGGGCTGGCAATGAAAGCTGCATGCAGCGAAGGGCGCGCAAACGGGCGGCAGTATCGGCGTGCGTGTCATGAGCGGGGCGGGCATGCTGCGGAGCGGGGCAAGGAGGGTTTGCAAGTTCGTGGGTGGCGCTACAGCTGCCCACAAGCAGCTGCCCAACACCCATCGCCACGCCTCGTAGCCACCCAGCCACCACCCGCCCCACCCCCACCCCTGTCGTCTCGTCACTAGCACCGTAGTCAATCCGGTCCCCGCCCCTCCCGTCCATCCCCTCCCTTACCTCCCCCCCCCCAGAGCCCGGCTACGAGGTGCGCCCCATCGCGCTCCGCCTGGCCGCCGACCTGGCGCTGCCGCAGAACTACATCAAGTGCGTGTGCGTGTATGTGTGTGCAGGGGGGGAGGTGCAGCGGGGGTGGGGAGGGGGGCAGGGGCAGGGGGAGGGGGGCAGGGGCAGGGGCAGGGGCAGGGGCAGGGGCAGGGGCAGGGGCAGGGGCAGGGGCAGGGGCAGGGGCAGGGGCAGGGGCTGGGCCGCTGTGCTCGTATGGGCGCGGGGGCGGCACGTGCCAACATCTGGATTTGCAAAGCCAGCGCTGTGGCCGGCGCGCGTGGTTGCGTTACAGGCTCACCCTCTCACACAATCATTCCGCAAATGCACACAGGAACGTGGAGGAGGAGATTCAGCGCAGCCTGCGGCCCTTTGCGCACTTCAAGGATGTGGGTGGACCGCGGCTGGTGCGGCTGCAGGTGCGGCGGGGCGGGCCGTGGCGGCAGTGGTGGTGGTGGTGGCGGGGGCGGAGGCAGGCGCCGCCAGGCGCCAGGTGGCGACGAGGATTGTGTCAAAAACAACGAGACGTGTGGGTGGCGGCGCGTGCGTTCATGTACACAGCGCTGAGAGGCGCCACATGATGGTGACCGAGAGCACAAAAAGGGAAAAGCCGCACGTGCGTGCGTGCGTGTGTGCGTGCGTGCGTGCGTGCGTGCGTGCGTGCGTGCGTGCGTGCGTGCGTGCTGACGGGGCTCCCTGAACACTCTCCTCCACGCCTCCACCCTTCCCACCAAACACTCCTGCTGACCCCCTTGACCCCTGCACCCCGCCTCCTCCTCCCTCCCGACCGCCTCTCTCCGCTCCCGCCCGCAGCTGTACGTGCGGCGCGAGGGGCTGGTGTTCCGCGACGAGGTGGAGTGGGACGTGGGCGGCGGCGGCGGCATGGCGGGTGAGACACGGGGGTTGGGGTGGGAGGCAAGGAGGCGGGCAGGCAGGCAGAGTGAGGGAGGGCTGCAGTGGGTTTGTGGGTGGGTGTGGGAGGGAGGGGTGCAGGCTGAGCGGGGCAGGCTGAGGGTTAATGTGTGGCTCAGGGGCAGTGCGGCAGCGGCGAGGACGGCGGCGGCGTGGTGGGAGTTGAGAGTCGGGGTGGCCGCTCCTCGCATCCTTTGCCCTTGGCTGCTGCTGGGCGCGTCACCGGAGCCGCCCTCTCCCTCGGCCTCCACATCTTGACTCGTGGCACGCACGCGAACCCCGCCTCATTTCCCCTGTCAACATAAACTTATCTTGATTAATCATGCATGGAATGCCCCTGCTACACTTCTATGTACCATCTTTGCAACCCCCATCCCCACCCCCTGCCCCTACCCACCCCACACACAGGCGGCGGCGGCGGCGCGGGCGGGCTGGCGGGCGGCGGGCTGAGCCCTCTGGGCTATGCGGTGGAGTGTTGCGCCGCGCTGGGGCTGCACGACCCGGGCTGGGCCACCGCCATCGCGGGGCAGCTGGAGGAGCTCGCGCGGGAGGCGGCGGAGGTGAGGGCGGCGGTAGTCATTGTCAGGGGGGGGGCGAGCGGCGAGCCGGCGCAAGGCCCCTCGCAGGGACAATTTCCGACGGCCCCAACCCAATGCATGACGGCGAGAGGGGGAAGGGCGAGGGCGAGGGGGGGGGGATGAGGGGCAGGCGGAGCTCTGGTGGTGATGGGCGGGTGTTTGCAGGCTGGGGCGGGCTGCTCGGGCATCTCGAGCTCCCTGGGGCCTCTTGCGAATCCGTCCTTGCTAGTTGCTACCTCCACCGCCACCCCTGTGTCCGCCTCCACCCCCGCCCCTGTCGCCACCCACGACCTCTACACATGTCGCCACGCCTGTCGCCACACCTCCACCTTCACCTGCACCCCCTCTCCCGCCCCCAGGACCTGATGCACCACAGCGCGGAGGTGGCGGTGCTGCCGCCGCCGCCCTCCGTGTGGCGCGCACCTCCCACCTCCGACGACCCGGCAGCAGCAGCGGCAGCAGGCACTGCTACAGCCTGGCAGCCGCTGCCGCCGGGGCAGTTGTCGCCGCCGCCGCCGCCCATCCCGGCGCCGCCGCCGGAGGTCACGGAGGCGGACGAGGCCGCCGGGTGGGTGCCCGTGTCCCGCTACGGCGCGGCGCCGCTGCCGCCGCCGCCAACCGGTGCTACAGCCGGTGCTGCTTTTGCTGCAGCCGGCGGTGCGGACGGCAGTAGCAGCGGCCGGGTCGGGCTGCCGCGGCTGGAGCCGTACAATCCGGCTCAGGACCTGGAGGCGGAGCGACGGGTGAGGAGGCGGGGAGGGTCGGGGCTGGGGAGGGCCAGGGGCCAGGGGCCGGGCCGGGGTGTCGGGGGCGAACACTGTCCTGCTTGTGTTTTGCGCCCGCGTGTGTGCCATTCTCCATTCTCCTCTAGCACACACACGCACTCCCCCCCCCCATGTCGCGCACAGGCGCGGCGGGAGGCCAAGCTGCGGCACCGCAGTGGCGGCGGCGGCGGAGCCGCGGGCGACCACGCCCACCACCGCCACCACCACCACCACCACGGCGCCGCCTCGCCTCAGGGCGGCCAGCACCAGCACCACCACCAGCACCACAGCCGAGCCTCGCACGGCGGCGCGGCGCCGCCGGCCTCCATGCCCAACTCGCCGCCCGGCCACGCGCCGGCGCCGGCGCACCCACAGGGGCAGGGTTTGGGCCAGGGGCACCCCCCGCAGCAGCAGCCGCACCAGCCCACGCCGCAGGGGCAGGCGCACGCACAGCCGCAGCCGCACGCACAGCCGCAGCCGCACGCACAGCCGCACGCGCAGGTGAAGCAGGAGGAGGTGAAGCGGGAGGCGCACATGGCGCCAGGGGTGGTGGGTCCGGTCAAGGCCGAGCCGGCCGCCCACCACCACGCCGCCGCCGCCGCGCCCCAGCAGCCGCAACACCCACACCAACAGCAGCACCAACAGCAACAGCCGCACCAGCAACTGCAGCAGCAACAACAGCAGCCGCACCAACAGCACCCCAGCTTCATGCAGCCTGGTCCGGCGCACCTGTCCCAGCAGCAGCAGCAGCAGCACCCGCACCAGGCTCACCCGCAGCAGCACCCGCAGCAGCACCACGCCGCGCCGGCGCCCGTCACTGCGCCCCAGCAATTTGGCCAGGCGCCGCCGCCGCAGCCGCCACACCAGCCGCAGCACCAGCAGCAGTACCAGCCGCCGCCGCAGCAACAGTACCAACCGCAACAGCAGCAGCCGCAGTACCAGCAGTACGCACAACAGCCGCCGCAGTACCAGCCGCAGTACGCGCCGCCGCAGCCGCACCAGCCGCCGCCCCAACTGCAGCAGCAGTACGCACCACCGCCGCAGCCGTTGCAACAAATGCAGCAAATGCAGCAGATGCAGATGCAGCCGGGGCTGCCGCGGACGGCGCAGCCGCACCCGCAGTTCCCGTACAGGCAGTGAGCGCACGGGCAGTGAGCGCACGGGCATGGCACCACCACCTCGAGACCTCATGCGTCTCTGGATTGGGTGTGGATTGGGTGTGGATGTGGATGTGGGGTTTTGGGGTTTCGATCCCTGCGTGACTTCCGTATTCTTGTCACGGCGTTGTAACGCTCAACCAACGGTGCTGCCTGGTGTGGCTGGGGGCGGACTGGTAACAACTGGTGTGATGCCGTGGCGGTTGTGGTGGCGGCGGGGCCATGTGACGCAAAGTAGGGGCTGACGCTTGGTCTAGGCAAGTATTCGCAGCATTACTTGACAGTATAGCGCATATCTGCACTGCAAAATGTGACAAGGCCTGAGGGCTGAGGCGCTTCGAGACCCAGATAACTGTCCAAGCACCCGGGTGCCACTCCCGGTTTGGGCTGAGTCCAGAGGGCCCCAAAACTTTGAAGTGGATAAAAGCACCTGACACATTGTCGTCCAGCGACTTTCGGCATAGCAAGGGGATGGAGCCTTGGAGGACAACGTGTCTGGTACCGTACTGCGCATGCCGTCCGGGGGGTGCATCTCACCACTCCCCAGCCACGCGCGGAGGGCTCCGGGAGTCGCCCGGGGCAAATCCTACCGCACGATTTAGACGCCGCCTTTTTGGGCTGAGCCCCCTCGAGCACCTCCACCGCTGATGCCGTCTCCGCCGGTCGCGTGTCCGTATGCCGACGGTTAAGGGCTCCACCATTCCACGTCCTCCTTGTTTTCTAGCTCTAGGGTGCCACGAATCGGGGTCCCGGAAGGTGCCTCACGCTTATCAGCGGAGGAGTGATCAGGCAAATGTCGGGGGGCAAGCAATGCCGCAAAGCAGCTTGCCACGTTTCTGGGCTCTACGTGTATGTTTGAGCACAGAGTGTTATATAGCAGTCTGAAGGGCTGTCAAAGGGCACCCGGAATGCCGCGTTAGCGTTTCCGTGTCGTGCACTTCCGCGTCAGCGAGTTTAGCGGTTGGGACGTTTCTTTGTACAAGTCCTTCCAATGTAATATAGGTCAATGGTTGTGCGTGCATGAAATAACTTACACGTGCAGAGGCGACATTTGACGTAGTTTCGGCGATCGTCGCGCTGCGGTTCCGAAAGCAGCCGGACAATGTTCTGATCATTCAGGCGCTACTAAATTCACTTCGAACGCCTAGCCTTAGGTGCACAACACGGAGCCTCCTGAACGGGAATCGCAGGCACCCGTCGGAGCCAATTTGGCCAAACGTGGCCAAGCTTCGTAGGCTGCCTCGCCAAATCAGCCAAGCGAGGCCTGCTTATTGTGACCGCTGCCTGGCGACTTACATCCTCAAGGGGGCTATCTAGCGCTAAAAGTACAGGATGGCGTTTCCGGAGGCCCTTGGTGTTGGGGACCCATTCGGCGGGCTCGTAAGCAGCGCAACGCGCATGCTGTTAAACGGCCCTGCCGACACCGCGACACGCATCGACAATGGCACCCTAAACGGATGGTTTGTCCCGTATGGACAATGCTTTTGCGAGCCGTGGTATGGCTGGCGCGGCTCGGAGGTCGAGCGGAACATGGCCTACGTCATGAACTGGTAAGCTGATTAGGGGCGACCGAATGGGCGACCGGAAGGGCGGAGACGGGCTCCGACTTGGGACGGAAGTGCGGGGCTGTGCGGGGGACGGAAGTGCGGTGCTGTGTGGGTTGGAGCCCGGCGCAGGAGCTCGCCGGCTGGGCGCAAGACCTTGCCCCTGTCCTGTCCTACCCAGCCTGCCCCATACTACCCGGCATGGGACGGAAGTGCGGGGCTGTGCGTGCACAAACCTGAATACAAACCTGAATACAAACCTGTGCCATGGTGTAGCGGGACTCGTAGGGTGGACAGGACAGGACAGCGGCAGGGTGGACAGGACAAGGGGCAGGGTGGACAGAGCAGGACAGGCTAGGGTGGACGGCGCTTTCGAGCCTGTGAAAAGCACTGCCGGTGTCGTCAGCAGTGGCCCTTGCCGCATGCATCCGCTCTCGTGAGCTCGCGGGCTCGCTCGCGGGTCCTGCGCACGCCGCCGACTGCGCGCGCACGTACGACATGCTCATCGCGCTCTCAACGCCGCTGCGTACGTGCTGCTGCACTGCTGCCGCAGGATCGCCTTCGCCATTTCCGTCGTGGTGCTCGCCTGGTACGCCTACGAGGCGCTCCACACGGCCTGCGGCTGGGAGGAGGTGTACGTGTGCGTCATCGAGAGTGAGTAGTTCGCTAGCACCAGCGATCGATCGGGGCAGGCAAGCTAGCAGGCAAGTGGATGTGGTTGGGTTGCGGAGGGCGGAGGCATGCATTAATCAGCCTCGGCCGCGAAGTGGCCTGCAGTCCACAACACAGTTTCGGACCCAGCAGGTTGGCGTGTTTGGGGGTTTGGCGGTGAACAAACCCTCCATCCATTTCCCGCCGCGCCGACCTGGGAACTCCGCCAGCCAGCTACGCACGTGCACCACCCTGTAACCAACACACCCAAGCTACCGCCGCTCACTTGGGCATGACACATGCCATAGCATTACGGGGCCGCTCCATGGGGCCGCTCTTTACTCCCGTGTGCCCACCAGGTGCTGTTGCCAGTATCGCTAATAACCCCCCGCCCCCCGCCCCCGCCCCTTCCAACTATGTATTCCGCATCCGCAGCTTTCAACGTCACGTTTGAGATCTTCGCGGAGTTTGAAGAGCCCCTGACGGTGTACTTGTCCAGCGGCATGCGAGTCCCGTTCCTGAGGTACACCGAGTGGCTGATGTCATGTCCGGTAAGTCAAGGAGCGCGCCATGTCCCGTATGTGAATCTGCACCTATCTGCGGGGGAAAGATTGCTTGTGGTGCTGAAGAGGAATGACCCGGGCGTGACATGCATATGCACGGGAGTCACGAAACAAGCTGAGACGACGGTGTACTCGACCCGGGTTCACTACCGTTGTGGCCCTCATCCCACAATGCACGCACCGTCTTTGGACCCCCATTTTTACCTTCTCCGACCTGTCGGGCTGGAAACCAACCTTCCGCCTGTCGTGTCAGATACCTTGTCCGACAAGTCGGCAAATGCCGCACAGCCCTTCCCTTGCGGGAGGTCTTGGGTACTTGCATGTTTCAAAGTGTGCGGACAGCCAGGGCAGGGGTAGCCACGCTGACGTATGGCATGCTTGCATGTTCATTCTTTACAGGTCATTCTTATTCATTTAAGTAATCTATCAGGTCTCAGCGACGGATACAACAAGCGCACCATGCTCTTGCTCGGTAAGCCACAGGGGTTGGGGCCACGGGGGGAGCAGGCAGGGGCGGGGAGCAGGGAGCAGGGGCGGGGATGGAGCAGGGAGCAGGGGCGGGGATGGAGCAGGGATCAGGGGCGGGGATGGAGCAGGGAGCAGGGGGGGAGCAGGGAGCAGGGGGGGAGCAGGGAGCAGGGAGCAGGGGGGGAGCAGGGAGCAGGGGGGGGAGCAGGGAGCAGGGGGGGGAGTAGGGAGTAGGGGGGGAGCAGGGAGTAGTGGGTAGTTTGGCAACCTGGGTAGTATGCAGCAGGCTGCTGGGTAATTTTGGCAGGGTGGACAGGACCGGGTGGCCGCAGCGACAGATACAATAAGCGCACCCTGCTCCTGCTGCTGGGTAAGCCACAGCACAGGTATCTATTAACGCTGCTCGCTTGGGTTGCCGTCTGTGCTTTGCCTGTATGTGTATTGTTGCGTGCGGGCGCGTGCTGCGGGACACCAATGTTTGTTTGTGGCTCACGCACCACCGGCTGCTGTCCTGCCTCTGGCCACAGTGACACTCATCGGCTGCCTGGTGACGGGCGTCTACAGCGCCATGTGCGACTACGGGTGGATCAAATGGGCCATGTACACCATCAGCTGCATCTACTGCGCCTTCGTGTACTGGTTTTCGGCCAAGGTGTACCTCGAGACGTGAGTGCTGATGAGGCAGCGGCGGCATAGCAGTTGCTTTGGTTACAATCTAGCACGGCTAGTACGGCCGCATACGGCATGCACACGCGCTTGGGCGAAGTTATCCATGCTGGTGCGTGTGTGTTTATGTTTATGTTTGTGTGTATTGTGTGCGCTGCTGCAGGTATCACATGGTGCCCAAGGGCAGCGCCCGCAAGGTGGTCCTTGCAATGGCCTCCATTTTCTTCGTCACCTGGGGCATCGTGTATCCGCTGCTGTTTGCGCTGGGGCCCGAGGGCCTCAACGCGATTAGCTTCCATCTCTCGAATTTTTTGCATTGCATCGCCGATTTGTTCTCAAAACTCCTCTGGGGCGCCTTGGGTCACCAGCTGCGCATCATCGTGAGTACGGATGGGATGGGATGGCGCCGCGCGCCGGCACGAAACACCACGCACCCGTTTGGAATGCCGGTACTGCAGGGTCCTAAGAAACTTATCTTGCGTGATTCTGCTACTTACTCCATCTTAAGTCACCGAAACTGCTGCCCTGCTGCAATCTGCAGATCCACAAACACATCCTCCTCTATGGCGACATTCGCAAGACCACCAAGGTTGGCTTTGGCAACGAGGAGCTGGAGGTTGCAACCATGATTGAGCCCGCGGATGCGGACGAAACTGCTGAGCGCCTGCCCGTGGACAAGTACCTGCGGCGCCCCTCCTTCGCGCTCATCCGGAACCAGTAAGTGCAGGACATGCATGCCGCGTGCCATGCATAGCTAGTAGGGGAGTAGTGTACCGGCAGTGGTCACACGGCGGGTGTGTACAATAAGAATGCTGGCGGAGGTGTCAAGCGGCACGGATCTCAGCTAGGTTTGCGAAACAGCAGGTCAACCGCCAACACCTTGAAGGCGACACGTCCACTAGGAAACTGCGCACGTGACTGGTTGATCTGCATCACATGTGTGCGTCTCCCTGCTGCGATGTGGCTTCGCCCGGCGGGGGGGGGCGGGGGCTGTAAACACCAGCCCAATCTAAACCCAAGCGGGGGGGAGAATGCATTCCGGTACCCAATCAAAGTTAGTCCCGAGGGAATGAAGCAGTCTGCCCGAGCCCCATCCCGGCGGCAGGCGATCTGCCCTCCTGCTGTCATGGCTCGTTGCAGACACAATACCAAATCATTCTTTGAATCCCGTACGTACGGTAATGCGCACACAGCTGCTGCCTGATCCGATGCAATCACTGCCCGTCCACCCTACCCACCCCCACCAACCCCTGCCCAACCCCACCCCCATCCGCAGGCTCAAGCAGGAGGGCAAGGAGATCTACCCCGACCTGGACCGCGACTCGCTGTACGGCTCCAACTCCAGCTTCACGGGCTACACCGGCCGCTTCGTGGACTTCGCCGACCCCGACTTCCTGCCCATCCCCTTCACCGCCGGCGGCGGCGACCTGGGCAATGCCGCTGGCGCCGGCGGCAGCACGCCGCGGCTGGTGCCGGGCCGCATCATACTGGTGGTGCCCGACAGCGCGCGCTGGATGGTAGAGTTCATGCGCCACGGGCTGTCCTCGCTGCCGGCGCCTTTTGAGATCGTGCCCACCGTCGGCGTCGGCGCCGTCATGCAGCTGGCTCAGATGGGGACGGCGGCGCCCGGCGGCCTGGACGCGGTGCTCATGCACGCCCACCTCGCGCGCACGGGCCTGGTGACCAAGCTGAAGATGCGTGGCGTGCCCGTCATGTGAGTGGTGCTGGCGGGGGTAACTGCCTGATGACGGCAATTGTGTGCACGGCCGGTGGCTGGACATGCACGGCTGAGCGGTACTCAGCACGAGTCGCACATTGGTTCCTACCTAGGCTGGTTCATTCTAGCTAGGCGCCTTACAGCAACTAACTCGCACATTGTCTTGATTGCATGTTTTGCAGACTGTTCGGCTGGTCACCCTCGGCGCCCGACGCGGCGGAAGTCCAGGCGTCTGGCGCTGACCAGCTCTGCGAGGGCTACTCGATGGCACCCGGCTCCAACGGCCTGAAGCAGCTCGTCTCGGCCCTGTCCACCTTCCAGGCCCAGGCTGGCAAGCTCGTCGAAAACGGGCTTGGCGGCGGCGGTGCCGGCTTCAACGACCAGCCTTTCTCACCCCAAGCCGTCGGCAGCACGTACGGGGGCGCCAGCATGATGCCCACCCCGCAGCCCGCCGCTGTGGCGCCATCGGCTCGCGTGCCCAGCTCTGTCGGCGGCGCTTTCGGCATTTCTTCAAACCCGCTCTATGGAATGCCGCACGCTCAGACTATGGAGCCACAGCAGCCAGGGCCGTACTATGCACGCTCTGGTGCCGCGACGCCGCCTAATGGCCCCGCCGCCGGCGCCACCACCGCCGCCCCTGAAGGTGGCACAGCGGAGGCGGTAATGCTGCAGTCGCTGCTCGGCGAAATCGCAAAGCTCCGGAACGAGCTGGGTGAGAACTGAGCAGGAGAAGGTTTACTTGCGTGTGTTTAGAGGCGAAAGCGCCGGGGAGGTGTTTCGGGGTGTTTCGTGCCGACCGTAATCATGTGCATGGATGGACACCTGCTGCGCACGTGAGCATGAACCAGTTTACCGCCGTATACGTGCCTTCCTTGCTTGCGGCCTGAATAATGTCTTCTGCATTAACAAGATATGGATCACGCATTGCACGCATATGGTTCTGCGGGCTAGCTACCTGCCACAATGAAAAGCACAAGTTGGATGTTGGAAGTAATCGATTATGATGACTCGAGCAGCAAGCAAGCATATGCGCTCCTTAACCACATGGTCGACAATCTAGGGCGCGTGGGGGTTCCCGGGTTCGTGTACTGCTGGTACGTGCAGATTTCCTAGGGCGGCACAGGCCACGGGGCCACGCGGCCAGCACGGAGCCTCCATCCCATGTGAGCCTCCCCCGCCTGCAGGGGGCCGCCGTGTCGCTAGGTATGTGTGCATGTCTGTCCAGCAAATAAATGTTCACACTTCGATCAACACCTGGTGTCTTGTGTTTGAAAGCACACGGGGAAATGGAAATGAAAACCGTGCACGCGATGTGAGTGCATGCGTGGGGGTGTGCCTACGGCTTCGAATGATGCCGAGCCTGTTCGTGTGCGTGGGTAAACGTAGGTCTGTGTGTTTGCTATCGGCCAGACGGCCTATGCTGTGAGGGCCGATCTTTTTGAGCTGAGTTGATGAGCGGACCTCAGCTGAGCAGAGCAAGGCGACCGGGCCACTGGGACGGAGACGAAAGGGCGCTTCCGCGCCAGGAGCTGTGGCTGTGCGACGCGGTTACTGCACCGATGCGCGATGGCTGGCTGCCGCAGTTTGCCGACACGCAGCCCTCACGCTCCGGGCGCCCGCCAGGCTAAGGTGAGCGGCGGCGTGAGCTCCGCCTTGCGTTTGCGGCTGCTGGAGAGCCGTGCGTGTGGGTATGCGTGTGCATGTTCGTTCGGCGTGGGCACACAGCAGTTGCTCACTAATACACAGTCCTATCAGTCGCCGTGACCACCACTACCGTACCGATGGTGGTATGCCCACCCGCGCTGCCACAATAAACACGGGGGGCCCATGAAAAGATGTAACGATAATGCGCTCTCGTGCGGTTGTAACACTTGGAAGTTCCTTGCTTGATTGCCGCACCGCGGCACCCCAGAAAAATGTTTTAAAGCTTGACTCAAACATGAGAATCCAGCTGAAGGGACCGGAAAGTCTGGCCCCAAGCATACCCCCCAAAACAAGATACGAGCCCTGCACAAACTGCTCCTGCCAGCAATGAGATGCAGCCTGCCTGCCTACCAGCCTGCCTGCCTGCCAGCCAGCCAGCCAGCCAGCCAGCTAAACGCGAATGCGAGCCATGCGGATGCCGGATAGATGCAAGGACAGAAGCCGATGTCGGGCCGCCTCAGCCGGCCGCAGCCCACACCCTCGCAGCCATCCGTGCAACACTCGTGCACGCAACGCCATTGCTGGCTCTCGTGTGCACCCATCCATGAATGTAAGTTGCCTAGAGCTCATTATGCAACGCAACGTCTCGCCTGGGCCCCGTGCTACAACCGCTACACCCACAGCCCTGCAGCGCCATTATTTATTGCAGCAATCGCATTGTAGCAATCGCATTGTAGAAATCGCAGGAATGAGACGCAGCAGCACAAGCCCCATGTCGGCATCAGTCCCTTACGTGGGCCCCCTCCTTGCTACAGCCCCGCCTAACGCGTGTCGCTACAGGCCCGCCTAGCGCGTGTTGCTACAGCCCCGCCTAGCGCGTGCCGCTCTCGGGCGCCGACCCGATGTCCTCATTGTCGGAGGCGGCGGCGGGGTGGCTGCTGGCGGCGCCGCCGCCGCCCTCCGCGGTGCGGCCCTCGGTGCCGCTCTCCGGCGCGGATGCGGGGTGCGCGCCGCCGCCGCCGGAGGAGGAGGTGCCGGCGCCGCTCTGGCCTGCGGGTTGGGCCGCGGGAGGGAGCCGGATGGGCAGTCAGTGGCCAAGCGTCTGCACAGGATGGGGGCAAACGGGCATGACGGACCCGCCGTGCGGCTAGTCACGCACCGCGGCGGCCCAAACCGTGGCACGAACCCCTATTAAAACTTGACCCGGCACGACTGCGCTGCTTTATTCTCTGGGCCCCCCCGCACCCCCCCTTCACGGCCCCTTCACTGTGCCCCGCCCTTCCGAACCTCGCCTTTCCCCTTAACAGCATGTCGCTCTTCTGGCCCGGCGCTTGCTGCCTGGCGCCGGGGTCATCTTCCTGGTCGCCAGGTAAGTCGTGTGTGTTTTGCATTTGCGTGTTTGCGTGTCTGTTTCTGCTGTGCGCGAGCCGAGCCTGGGTGGCATTTCGTCGACGGCGCGCCGACCTCGCCCGTCTACGCTCTTCGACCCGAAACGCAAGAGTATACCGTTACCCTGTATTGTCGCAAACTGCACCTGCCTGTCCCTTGTCTAGTTTCGCTTGGGTTTAGATTGGGCTGGTGTTTACAACCCCCCCCCCACCGCCTACCCCGCAGCTCCTCGTGCACCACCGCCCCGCGCTGCTGCAACTCCTTCCGCGACTCATGGTGATAGCCTGGCGGCGGTGACGTCGGTGATGGCGGCGGTGGTGGCGGCGGCGGTGCGGTACAGTGGTATTGGCACCGCCGCCGGCAGGCATGCAGTAGCAGGCAGTAGCAGGCAGGCGAGGGTAGCAAAAAACACAGAGCGCGCGGATGAGCGGGTGGGTGATTCGAGTGTGTTGTGAGCGGGTGGGTGCTTCGGGTGTGTTGTGCGCGTGTGTGCATAGGCGTGGCGTGGACGATTGCGCAGGAGGCGAGGAGGGGGGTTGTGAATACCAGCCCATTATCCCAAGCTAAAGCGAAGCGGCCCCCCCCCCCTCTCCACCGCCGCGGGTGACATACCCAGCTGCGCCCCGCCGAGGCCAAACCCTAGCACTTCCACAGTTCCACTTCCATGGGTGCGCTAGGAGGTTCTCCGCGAGCCGCATCTATCATGTTGCTGCACCCGCGCGTCTCTGCGAGGCCCAGCGGGCAGAGCCCGCGCCCACGGACGCTCCACGCTTGCCGCAGCGCTGCGCCCAGCTTCCCGGCTTGCTGCCGGCAAGTGGCGCGGGGAGCGTGGAGCATCCGTGGGTGCGGGCTCTGCACCCACGGCCTCGCGGAGACGCGCGCGGCTGCAGCAATCAACGCGATGGATGCGGCTCGTGCGTGGAGTACCTCCGTGACGCACGCATGGAAGTGTTGCTAGGGCTTGACCTCGGCGGCGGCGGAGGCTAGCGGAGTACCTCCTGGTGTACCCATGGAAAATGCTAGGGCTTGGCCTCGACGCCGGCGCCGTTACGCTGGGTACCGTTTGTCTCCAGAGGCGGTGGAGGGGGCGCTGCGCTTTGTGGAGGGGCACTTCGTACCCCAACGCCCAACCCCCTCCAACCTCCCCAACTCCCACCACCTTCCAACCCCGCCTCCAGCCCGCCCCCGCCCACCTGGCTCCTGCTCTTCGTGCACGCTGCCACCGCCCCCAGGCGCCTGCTCCTGCTGGGGGGCGCCGCTACTGCCGCTACTGCCGCTACTGCCGCTACTGCCGGTGCTGCTGCCGTACTGGCGCTCCGAGGTGTGGTTCTTGACGTTGTCCCGCAGGCCGCCCTCCTCCTCCTCAGAGCCCGGCTGCCCCTGTCGGTGCAGTGCAATGCAGGGAGGGAGGGAGGGTGGGAGAGGGAAGGAGAGGGAGGGCAGGGAGTGCGAGAGCTGTGCGCCAGGTTGCGCCAGTGTGGTGACAAAGCCGCGCAAGCGAGACCCCACACGAGACACAGCAGCGCGCAGCGCTGCCTGTGGGGAAACCGGAAGCCAAATCACTCGGTTTCGTTCCGCAAGTCCGTTCCGCGTCGGGACTTGTTGTTCTCGCCGAGACCCCTCCGCGCTCGCGCCCACTCGCCCAGATCGCGCCGCGACCCACCTGGCGGCCGCCGGCACTGGTGTAGCCCGCAGCCACCGCACGCGCGCGGGAGCTGGCCGGAGCCCAGCGGCGCGCGGCCGGCGGCACCACGGAGTTGGAGACCCGCGGGCCCCCGGCGGGCGCGGCGTGGGCGCGCTTGTTTGCGAGGCGCATCATTCTTTTGTTGTGTCGCTTGCGAAAATGGACAGGCTGGGTGAGGTTTGTGAAACCAAGAACCGGAGTCTGCGGGCCTGTCGGCAAATGGGTCCCGCAATGGCTCCATTGGAGCCAGTGCCCGTATCATGTAGATGGCTTTTGACCCCCGGCGTCTACACAGCGTAGATGACCGCTCCCGCGCCATCTACGCCCGGAAAAATTTTCCTAGGGGCACGCCCCCAAAACCCCCAAACCATCTACGCTCCCTGTCTAAAAGACCGCCAAACCCGCCCAAACCGTCTACGCTCCGTAGATGCCGAAACCCAAACCCAAAAATTTTTCTCCGCCTTCGGCGGATTTTGGGCAAATTTCTACAGCGTAGATGGAAGATACGAGCACTGATTGGAGCGGCCGGCTGTGACGCACGCCTCCGCCCTCCTACTGGGCGTCGAGTTTGTACCAACTCCGGGCAGCAAGGCGGTGGTCGATTCGTTGATCCTGGGCAAGCCGGCATGCTGGCACGCCCCCGTCTTGCCCGCCCTGTGTCAGCCTGCATGCATCCCAGCCTGCATGCATCCCAAGCTTGGCGGGGGCAGCGGCGGGGCCTGTCGACACTTGTGTCGACACTCGACACCCTGTGCGCCGTCGGTTGACACGGGTGTCGGAGCTTTTGTTGCTTCTTGCCAGTGATGCCCCCTGCCCCTGCCCCTGCCCCGAGCCTTGACTCATCAGTTTTCATGCTGCTGCGGCAGCTGTGGATGGCGTAGGCGTTTGATGATGTTGTGGCCCAAAGCCGTGATGAAACGGTGTAAAACGGTGGTCGGCGCTCATGGTTCGACTCGTTAGTTTCGAGCATAGTTAGAACAAGTAAGAACACGGCGTCAAACGGCACGTGCAGCTGCTCACAACTGCAGAGCTGCACCAAATTGGGTTTCGATAACGAATGCCGCCGCGACGGCCGGTTCGCGTCGCTTTAACTCTTGAAACCCGCATCACGCAAGAGCTGCAATATCTATCTGGCCTGCAACAGGGCGCTGTGCCAGATCCAGCACGCGCCGATGCCCTCGAGGAAGCGCTTCCTGCAGCGGACTTGGACTTGCTCTGCAAAACAGAAATCCTAGTCAGCATTGTGGTGGTGCATGCCTGGGCCACACGCTCCTTGGCAACCGCGTTCAGCCCAGCTGTCGGCACCGCGCTAAATGCGACTTCAACGGCACTGCGACGCCTGCTCACAGCCCATCGTGGAGTCCCGGCTGGCGACCGTCTGGTCCGCGCGCTGCTACGGGCTGACACTCTGGCCGTGTACTCGCGGCTGTGCGCACGGGCGCATGCGCCCGTCAGGCGCGGGGCCGCCGCCCGGCGGAGCGCGGCCACGGAGCGGGTGCAGCTAAGGCTGGTCGGGCGCGTGATCCTGGACCTCCAGGACCTTATTTATTGCGCGTGGCAGAGCTCGGACATTGGCCTGAAGCGTGAGCTGGTCACCGCGCTGGCGGACAGCCAGGTGCTAGAGCACACCGCCAGGGCGCTGGTGCTTACCGCCGAGACAGCGCCAGACGCAGGCGCAGCAGCAGCGTCGACAGCGGGGCTGCTGGACGAGAGCTGGGGCGGCGTGCTAATCGCGGCGCCGACCTTCTGCGCCACGCTGACGTACCTGACGGGGAATCTGGGCATCCCCGCTCTGTGCCCGCGGCCCCGGATGAATGACGTCATGGACGAGCTCACGAACCAGCGAGAGGAGCTGGACCTGCTGGAGCAGCTGCGGCCGCTGCTGGCCGGCCCCTGCGTGCAGCTCTGCGTGGCGTGGGCGGCCCTGTGCACCGCCATGGGCGCGCAGCAACGGGCCGCCGACGGCGGCAGCGGGCAGCAGCCCCCGGCGCCTTCCAGCTCGAGGCTGCGGCATGGGCTGCCGCCGGGCCTGATGCGGCCGCTGGAGACGCCGTCGCGGAGCACGTGGGGCGGGGTGCACAACGCCCCGCATGTGGGTGCGCGCGAGCCGTGTCTGCGTGTCTGCGTGTCTGCGTGTCTGCGCGTCTGCGTGTCTGCGTGTCTGCGCGTTGCTTGCAATCCATTGCTAGTGCTTGTCGTGAGGGTGAGACGGGAAGGCGCCAAGGCGGGTAACGGAGCGCGGACCAAAGCACAGTCTCCATGCTCATTTGTGGCCGTCCGCTGGTCGCCTGCTTGCAGGCGCTCGCTGTCGTGATCCAGACCACGACCATCGGCCCATGCGACCTCGCCATCGCACAGCCGCCCCTCGGCAATGGCCGCCTGGCGCAGAGCCCGCACGGTCAGCTGCAGCCGCAGCCGCAGCCGCAGCCGCAGCCGCAGCCGCAGCCGCAGTGGCAGCCGCAGGGGCGAGCCGTGCCATCTGCCGCGGGGTCCGCAGCAGCAGCAGTAGCAGCAGCTGTAGCAGTAGCAGGAACAGCAGAAACGGCGGTGGCAGCAGGAGCTGCGCAGGGCGCGCAAGCCAACGCAGCAGTGCCGTACAGTGCCGTACACGCCTACGGGCTGCTGTACGAGGTCTGGGGCGGCCTGGCGTGCGACGGCGCGAGCTACGCAGTCAATATGTGCACGGCGGGCCTGGTGATGGCACGACTGCTGACGGAGCTGCGGCCGTGGCAGGCGGCGGTGCGGCTGCCGGGCTGGTGGCAGCTGCTGGCGCAGGCGCCGAGCATGCTTATTCAGGACGACCGGCTTGCACGGCAGGCGGGGCACCTGCTGCGGCTGCAGCTGAATGCGCCGCCGCCGCCTGCGTGGGCTAGTGAGGTGGCGGATGCAGCGTCCGTGGCGGCGGCGAGCGGGGACTGGCCGCCGGAAGCGGCGGCAGTGCAGGGCGCGGCAGCGCGGCCCGGCAGTGGTGCGTCGTCCGCGGCAGTAGCAGCGAAGGCGGCGGCCAGCCTGGCGCGCGGGAGGGACCCTAGCTACAGCCTCCGCTGCGCGCTCGACGCGGGGTTGCTGTCAACTCTGGAGCAGTGTCTCCGCGCGCCGCGGGCCTGGCGGGAGGCCGGCTGCTGTGCGACAGACGGCGCCGGCGCGCTGCTGAACGTGGTGAACAGCATGCTGCGTTACTCGGGCGTCTGGCCTGCGGTGCTGGCGCGCGGGCCCGTGCAGCAGGCGGTGTCGCTCGTTGCCACGCTGGGTGCAGCTGCTCGGCTGCTGGCGCAGGATGACGTGAGGCTGAGCGGGGTGGCGCACGCCTCTCAGCCGGGCTTGAACCGCGTTGTTGACAGCAGCGCTGGGGCCTACCTGTGTGCCTACTTGGCCGCACTGCTGGAGCAGGTCGCCGACTTGCGGGCGCTGCGCGAGGGCGCACAGCAGCAGCAGCAGCAGCAGCAGCAGCAGCAGCAGCAGCAGCAGCAGGCGACGGAGCAGCAGGCGGCCGCCGGTGCTGCAGCCGCGGCCGCAGCTCCCGTGCTGCTGCATCTCAACTCGGCGCTGGATCCACTCCTGCCCCTGGAGGGCTGGAGCTTCGACAAGCCCGCCCATTGCTCCATCGCCTGGATGGCAGCGGCCGTCGGCCTGCCAGCTCCCGGCTCCGCAGCCGACCGGCAGCAGCAGCTGCTTGCGAGCTTCGCGGTGCACCACTGGTTGCCGGTGCTGGCAAAGGCGACGGAAAAGGCCGTGGCGGAGTTGAGGGTGGATGTTAAGCGTCGGCTGTCCCAGGCCCTGCTGGTGGGGCGCCTGCTGATGGCGGTGCTCTGGCACCAGGGGGACACGGGGGTGTACGTGCGGCCGCACGCCGACGCCGGCGCGGGCGCACCAGGCACTGGTGGGGAGGAGCTAGGCGGCCAGCGGCACGAGGCGGCATGGTGGGATGGCCCGCAGCTGACGGAGGAGCTTGCGCAAAGCATGCACACCATCGCGTACGCGCTGTCAACGGCGGCAGTGCCGCGGCTCTTCAAGCGCTGCAGCGCGTCCCAGCAGGCGGCCGCATTGGACCTGCTGCAACTATACTGGACGCGCTTCCCCGACCGCGCGTGTTTGATGACAGTGGGGCAGGCGGACGAGGAGGAGCGGGGTGGGCAGGACCGCGCGCCGGGTGGCAGCGGCGAAGCGGCGCGGCAGCAGCCCCCAGCGCCGCCTGAGCTGTCGCTGCAGCATGTAAAGCCGCTGCAGGTGCATTTGCTGGCAGGTGTGCACGGGCGGCCGGACATTGTGCATTACCTTGGCGCGGTTGCCTTTAGAGTCGCGACGGACATGGGAGCTGCGTTATGCGATGACGGGTGCGGCGCGGCCAGCGGGCTCCGTGGCTGTGCGGACGCGATAATTCTTGAAGACCAGTTGCTGACGCAGTGGCGTTGCGCCATGCGGCCGCCGCACCCGTGGCTGCTGTCTGACGCCGAGGTGCGGGCGGGGCTGCATGAGCTGCTGGTCGCAGAGGCGGCGGCGGCGGCGACGGCTGCCGCGGGCGAGGAGTCCGCGGCGCTCCACGGTTGCGGCAGCAGCAGCAGCAGCAACAACCGCAGCAACAGCCACAGCGGAGGTGGTGGTGACACCGGCGGCGGTGACGGCGGCGGAAGCAGCGTGCGCGGTAGCGGGCAGGATGGCAGTGGCAGCAGCAGTGGTGGGCCGGTGTTTGGGCACCGGCTGTGCGGCAACCCGAGCTGCTGCTCGCTGGACGGCCCCGGCGCGCTGATAGCGCCTGGCAGCGGCAAGACGTGCGCGCGGTGCCGTGCCGTGACGTACTGCTGCGGCGTCTGCCAGCTGGCGGACTGGCGTGAGCGGCACTCCAGCACTTGCGCTGGAGCCGCCGGGGCGGCGGCAGGGGCATTTGGGGCAGCCAAGGCAGGGGAGAAGACCTGATGAGGTGGCGAGGCCCTGAGGCGGACACGCGTATTGGCGGTAGCATGTTGGATTTGAGTTGGCGCCAGCCGACTCCAGCGCGGATTCGGCCGGTGGTGGTCTGGTGGCTGTGGTGGCCATGACCAGCAGCAGATACGAATGATGCGTGAACGACTAACGTGTTCTTTGTTTCCGCCGCTTGTGGAAATGGGGCAGGTTGAGAAGCAACGGGCAGGTGCTGAGAAGCTAAGAAACGGATTCACGCGACGCCTTGGGGCCTGTGGCTGCTGTGTGTTCGGTGTTACACGACAAACAGGGGGCAGCAGCTGAACCTCAAGTCCCGAGAAAAAAGTTACCCAACCCAGGCGCAACCAAACGCAGGACCCGTGCGCCTTGGGGCCTGTGGCTGCTGTGTGTGCTCGGAGGAGCATGGCACGGGACGGGAGTTGGCATGCCCCATTGGTGACCAAAGAGCTCCCGTACCCAGCAAGCCTAGTTTGTGACAGCAAAGGCAAGAATCGTGGCCGTGCAACGCTGTTACCGTACCGATGATGCGCGCTGGCTGGCTGCCGCAGTTTGCTGACACGCAGTCGTCGTGCTCCGGACGCCCGGCCAGGCTACAGCACCGCACAGACCGCACAGGGGGTCCTGGCGTGGAGTCCTGGCGTGCACGCACTGTCCGTCTGTCACATGTTCGTCAGCGCCCGTACGTCGTTGCGCTCAGCCGGTCAGCCCCCATGCGCTCAGCCGGTCAGCCCCCATGCGCTCAGCCCCCACTTCGGGACACAACGGGACTTCGCCGATTCGCCCCGCTTGCTCTGTCGAACCGTGCGCTCAGCCCCACGCGCTCCGGCCCCATGCGCTCAGCCCCGAAACGGAATACCCCACGGTCGCAGCGCCCAGACGCATGCGGTACGCGGCATGATGCTTCGCGTGTTGTGTGCAAGCCTGCACGGTCTCCGCCAGCTGGAGAGCGTCTCCCTCGGCCAAGGAATGACACGTCAGTCCGTAATCCAACGGGTGTTTGCCAACGTGTTGCCCCTCCCTGCCGGCCAGGAAAAGTACTGGCCGTTGTGTGGGCGCTGCCCCGGCCTTGTCCTCATCGCCTCCGGAGTACCTGCCTCCGCCTCAAGCTGTCCCGGCGCCGAACCTCGAAGGCTCGAACCCAATGCCGGCAACCGGCCCGGCGCCCTTCCTTGGCCACCCACTACGATATGTATGTCACCTCATCACCTGTCACCTGGCGAGGAGAGGTGGAGAACTGCCCTCGGCGGCGCACTACAGTGTGGGTGTCTCGGGTCCAGACTCCATGCGAATTCTTCATTGTGCACCTATAGTACCGCTTTGCGCAGCCCCTCCTTGCCTCCGATAGCCAAGGGCAACAAAGAGGTGGTTAGCGCTCCTCAGTCCTCACCAACGCGCCCCACGCACCACCCCTGCACGGAGGTCCGTCGAGGGCGGTCTGCCTGCATGTGCAGTGGCCCGCCGCGGGCGGGCGCCGTCAAGGGAGATCCCCAACCCCTAGCCGCTCCGCCTCAGAGCGGGTCATCCAAGCCCTCACCCTCATCGCCCGCCTCCTCCTCCTCATCATCATCGTCCTCATCGTCCTCCACCTCCTCCACCACCACCCTCGCACCACCGCCTCCTCCCATCACGCCAGCACCATCCCCACCACCACCACCACCACCACCACCACCACCACCACCACCACCACCACCACCACCACCACCACCCCCCTCCTCCGGCTCCTCCTCCGCCCCGTAGTCCACGCCGCAGCCGCCGCCGCCGCCGTCCGCGAAGCCGAAGCCGCTGCCGTCCGCAAACATGAAACCCGCCAGGCCGCCCAGCGCCTCCCACGGCACAGGCTCCTCGGCCCCCTGCTGCTCCCCCTGGTGCTGGTGCTGGTGGCCCATGTGCTCGGGCGCGTGTCCCTGTGACTGCCCCTGGGACTGCACCTGGGCCTGCAGCCGCGCGTGAAGGCGCTGCAGCTGCTCAATGTGGTGCGGCTGCAGCGGCACCTGCGGAGGGTGGTGGTGGTGGGGTGGTTCAGAGGGGTTTGAGTTGGCACCACACGCCGGCACCACATACGTGCTTTCCCTTATACGTAACTTTAAAGCCAGAGGAGAGGGTAATATATATAATGTATAATCTTGCGTCTTGGGGCGGAGAGCGTAGACGGGGCGCACACGCACACAGACACACACGCACGCACACACACTCGCACCTGCAGGTGCGGCGGGAGGCCGGGCAGGTACACAAACTGCGCGCCGCCCGCACCCGCCCCGCCGCCGGCGCCGCCTTCGGCGCCGCCCTCGTCATCATAGCCGCCCGCATCGCCGTCGCCGTCGCCGCCCTGACGACCCGGATGGCCCCGGCCCTGAGCCGCCTGGTGCGCCTGCGCCTGCGCCTGCGCCTGCGCCTGCGCCTGCCGCAGAAAGGCGCACACCTCAGCGATGGCGTCCGCCGCCTCGGCGCCCAGCGCGCCGCCGGCCACGCCCGCCGCCGCCGCCGCGGCGGCGGCGGCCTCCGCGTCCAGGTAAGCCGCGTCGTCGTCGCCGTCGTCGTACCCTTCATTGTCGTACCCTTGGTTGTCGTACCCTTGGCCGTAGCTGTCGCCGTACCCGCCGTAGCCGCCGTAGCCACCGCCACCGCCGCCGCCGGCTGCGGCGTGTGGCGGCTGCGGCGGCGGCGGCGGCGCGAGCGGCGCTATGCGGGTGAGCTGCTCCAGGCACTCGCCCGCCAGCGCCCGGACCTGTGGGGAGTGTGTGGGTGCGTGTGTGGTGTGTTGGGTGTTGCAAGGATACCACGGTTTAGAGTCAAGGGCGAGGGAGTGGGCAGCACAGTGTGGACAGTGTGTGGTGCAGGGGAATACAGTGCGGCTCCCGCCGTGTGCTGCTCCCGCCTCCTCGCCTCCCCGCCATCCCTCCCCCCCGCCTCCCTCTCCCGCCCCCCGCCGCGCTCACCTCGTCGAACAGCCGCCTCAGCCGCGCCTGCCCCACCGGCCGGAACTCGCCGCGCAGCAGCGTGGGCAGCGACCAGCTGCTGCGCTCAAACTCGGCGGCCAGGGAGGGGGTCGTGCTGGGGGTGGTGGTGGCGGCGGGGTTAGCGCCGCTGTCTGCAGGAGGCGGCGGCGGCTGCGGCGGCGGCGGCTGTGGCGGCGGCGGCTCGTCCTTCCAGTCGGGCACCATCATGCGGTACAGGACCTGTACGACAGAGAGATACAGGGCGTACGGCAGGGAGGTGTGTGGGAGTGTGTGTGTGTGTGTGTGAGACGGGTGTGAAGGGCGGCGTGTGTGTGTGGGAAGGAGCCACGGAATGCCAGCCGGGTGCGGGAGCGGGAGAGAGAGAGGGACTGTACGGGACGGCAGCACGCCCGGTCGCAACCCCACATCCACACCATAATCATGCCCACGGCGCCCCGAAGCCGCCGCCGACCGACGGGCCGGCCGGCCATCCGCACGCACGCGCGCACCTCGTTGCACTGGCGGTGCAGCGGCGGCCCCTCCTCCGCGCCGCCGGGGCCGCAGCCGCCCTCGGGCTCCTGGTCCTCGGCGGCGCCGCCTGCGGTGATGAACGGGGGCCGCGGGGGGGGGGGGGCGTGTCAGAGCGCACACGGCATCGGCACGTGCGGCTGCACCATGGCGCCACCGCGAGCTCATGCCCACCCGCGCCCTGTCGCGGCACACCCAGCGTGCCAGCCGGCACGGTCGCCACAATCTCCCGGACACCCATGCCCGCGGCTGATTGCCCATATACGTAATCCCCCGCCCCGCCCCCTCACCCAGAGCCCGCTTCACCTCCTTCACCTCCACAGCCCCCGGAACCTTTCGGGTTCCTCCTTAGCCCCCGGAACCTTTCGGGTTCCTTCTCCCCCAGTCCCCAGTCCGCCTCCCCAGTCCTCCTCCTCCTCACCGGGGGCGGTGTAGGGGTGCGTGTAGGCGTAGTGGTGCGGCGGCAGCGCCAGGCCGCGCGCGGGCGGCAGCTCCGCCAGCCCCGCCAGGCCCTGCAGCAGCCCTGGGTCGGCGGCCAGCCAGCCCACCAGCAGCTCGCACCTGCAGGGGGGAGGGGTGTGAGGGGCGGGTGAGGGGTGAGGTGAGGTGGGATGGGGTGAGGTGGGTGAGGTGGCAAGCCGTCCATGTGAGTGCAGCTATGTTAAATGGGGTTAGCCGTCCAGTGAACAGTTTTATGTCATATTGTTAAACGGAGCCCAGGCAAATGATGTTTCGAAGACGTGATGTAATGTAACGCCGAATGTGTCCTCACCTCTCCACCTCCTCGGCCCGCGCGGCCGGGTCCAGCAGCGCCGCCGCCGCGTCCGCCGCGTACTGCAGCACGGCCTTGCCGTGCTCGTACAGCCCGTTGATGTGCCGCCACGTCACCGGGTCGTCCGCATCCGCAGCTGCCGTACAGCCGCCGTTCGTACCGCCGGCCTCGTCCTCCGCGGCGGCTGCGGCCGCCGCCTCCTCCGTCGTGCCCGCGCCGGCGCCGTGGTGCGGCGGGTGTGGGTGTGGGTGGGAGTGGGGGTGGGAGTGGGAAGAGGCGGAGGCGGCGCGCGCCGGCGCGCGCTCCTGCGTCTCCATTCGTTCCACCAGCATCCGCGAGGCGGCGGCGCGCATGGCCTGGACCTCCGCCACCTCGCGACGAAGCGCCGCCGCCGCCGCCGCCACCGCGGCCGGCGCGCCGCCGCCGCCGGCGGCGCCGCCGCCGTCCTCGGCGCCGCCGGCGCCCGCCGCCGCCAGCAGTACGTCGGCGGCGTGAGTCAGCGCCGTACGCAGTGCCAGCAGTACGGCGTGTACGATCATGATGAGATCCGAGATGGTCAGCATCTCCTCAACCAACTGCTCCCGCAGCGGCGCCGGCAGCGCGCTCCAGGGCGCCAGCGGCGGCTGGCCCGGCCGCCGCCGGCGCCGCGCCAGCGGCGGCGGCGGCGGCTCCGGCGGCTGCGCCGCCGCCGCTGCCTGCTGCTGGTGTTGCGAGCGGGCCGCGGCGTCGGCGGCCAGGTGGGTGTAGAGCAGGTGGGGCTGGTGGGGGTCCAACGCGGCGCGCAGGGCGGACACCAGGTGCCGGAACGCCACGGCGTTGGCGCCGCCGCCGCCGCCGTCGGCGCCGCCGCAGTCGTCGTCGGGCTGCGGCGCCAGGATCTGTGGGTGGGCGGGCAGGCAGGCAGGCCGTCAGGGAAACGCGCGTATGCGCCTTTCGCGCTATTTTGTAGATGTGTAAACCCTCACGCGAACGTTCACAAACGTTCGTGAACGTAACACAAAGACCTGCTGCCATCCTGTCCGCCCTGCCGCCCTGCCCCCCACCCCACCCCCCTGTCCGCACTGCCACGCTGCCGCCCCCCGCTCTGCTGCTGCGCTCACCTCCTCCGCCACCTGCAGCGCGGTGCAGGGCGCCGCCGCCAGCAGCCGCAGCTCCGCCAGCAGCTCGCTGGCGTCCAGGGCGCCCTGCGTGCGTGGGTGTGCGTGGATGCGTGTTGGTGTGTTTGTGTGTTGCGTGTGTGTGCGAGCACCAAGGACACCAAGGTGACAGCATTGCGGTCGCTGGTCAGCAGTTTGCGACAGCTTGTGAAAGGTCAGTAATTACTAATTACTTGGTCACATCTCAACTTAGTCATATGCCCGGGACCCCCACCCAGCCCCTCCCCAAACCCCGCCCCCTCTCACCTCCAGCACCAGCGGCACGCAGGCGTGTAGCGCCGACACCACACCGCGCGGGTAGCCGGCGGCGGCCAGGTAGCTGCGGGGGCGGCGACACGGCGAAACAGGGAGAGGGGGTAGCGGGCAGCGGGCAGACTCGTAAGGAACCTTGCGAGAGTTGCAATTATGACACAAACTTTGGGTTAGAATCAACCATTTCACCCCACCACACACCCGCCACCCTCCCCCCACCCCCCGCACCTGTACGCCGCCAGCCGCAGCGAGTGGCCGCCGGGCCAGGTGCTGCGCCACAGCGCCTGCAGCTGCCGCGCCGCGCACAGCGCCGTGTTCAGAACCTGCGGCGGCGGCGGGTGCCAGTGGTGTTTTGGGGAATAATGTGAGTATCCTGGAAACGCCAACCAAAACGAAAAGAAATGGCTTGCGGGGAGCAAGTGTGGAGGTGAGGGGATTGACACAGCAGAGCAGGGGACCCGTTCGACACGCCACAGCAGAGCAGGGGACCCGTTCGACACGCCACAGCAGAGCAGGGGACCCGTTCGACACGCCACAGCAGAGCAGGGGACCCGTTCGACACGCCACAGCAGAGCAGGGGACCCGTTCGACACGCCACAGCTTGACACGCCGCATGTGACACGTCGCAGATGGCACGCAGGCGGCAGGCACGCACCGAAATGGTCATGCCGGCGCCCCGCAGCGCCAGCCCCTCCTCGCCCTCCTCCTCCCCCTCGTCCAGCAGCATGGCGGCAGCAGCAGCCGCAGCCGCGGCTGTAGCAGCGCCCGGGCCGCCGGCGGCGCCGGTGCTACTGCCGCCGCCGCCGCCGAGGAGGGCGCTGTAGCCGACGTCGCCGCCGGCGTACAGCAGCTCCTGCGGGCGGGCAGTAGCAGTAGCAGTTATGGCAGTAGCAGGCGCAAGTAAGTGGCAGTAGCAGGCGCAAGGGTCAGCAGTGAGGGCGGGTTACTGGGAGTGAGAGGCGTAACATGGACTCGCACGAACATTCTACCGTGAAACACGACCGCACGACGCACACGCGCACACGCACGACGCACACGCACACGCTCGTATTAGTAACGCACCTGCAGCGACTCGGCGGTGCGGGCGGCGCCCATTAGGCCGTAGCGCGGCGAGCGCAGCAGCGCGCGGCTGACCTGTGTACGACGGCGTGTGTGGGGTTGCAAGGATATTTGGAAAAGCGGTACAGGTGCACTGAAGACTGCGTCTTGAAGTTCGGTTTGGTACGTTACCGAAGTGGGCGGCCGTCCGGGCGGCCGCGCTTCAGCTCGCTGTGTCTCCGTGAAGCTGACATTCCCTCCGTGAAGTTGGTAGTACCCGGTTTACTAAGAAAAAGCGCGGGCGCAAGTGGCGCGTAGTGAGGAAACGCTCGGGAATACCGCAAGGAAACCGTGTTCGGCTGGCCGTGTGGCGAAGTGCGAGCTGCGGCTGCATACTTTGGCTGACACCCGAAACTCACCTGCGCGCGGAGCGCGCAGACGCCACGCCACCGCCGCCACGCAGGACATGCGAGGCAAAACGTCAGAGCGGGCGCGGTCAGGCGTGGCGCAGGGGCAAAACAGCAACAGACAAAACAAACGACAAGGATACATGCGATGTGCACCTAATAAGGAGGGCGTTAGCGCAAAGGGGCGACGTAGGGCAAGCGATGGGATGCGTGTGTGTGTGGGGGGGGGAGTATGGCATGCCGTGTCAAAAACACACACACTGCTAGCAGCCAGACGCGGTACTCACACCGCCGTAGCGGGTGCGAACGCGGCCGCCATCCGCCGCTGAGCACCCGCACACCCGCACCCGCATTCGCAACCTCCCTTCCCCACCCCCACCCCGCCACACTTCTATGCACCACCTTTGCAACCCCCAACCCCACACACCCCGCCGCACCTGCTTTCCCGCCAGCTGCATCACAGCCTCATCGGGTGCGCATCACCCCCGTGCTGTCCCGCGTTTCCAACCACCCACCCAACCCGCCCCCCCCCTGCCCCTGTCTGGTTAGCTTAGTTGAACCCGCCTCCCCCCCCCCCCAAGAACACGAGTATACCGCTCTCCTCCGCACATGGGTTTTGGGTTGGCAATGGTCGATTTGGGAATTGGAGAAAACTACCCCCCCACACACACATACACCCCGCACCTGCTTTCCCGCCAGCTGCATCAGCAGCGCCCTGCCGTACAGGTTGCCCGGGTGCGCCGTCAGGAAGGCGGCGGCGGCGGCCAGGCAGGCGCCGTCCAGCCACAGCCGCGGCGGCGGCCGCGCGCGGCCGGCGGCGGCGGCGGCGGCGGCGGCGCCGTGGCGGGCGGGGTCACTGGTGGCTGTCGTGGGCGGGCAGCAAGAGGCGCGTTTGTGAGAAGGGCGCGTGAGAGGAGAGCGCATGTGAGAAAAACGCACGTGATGATCTCAACGGGAGTAAAGAGTATGCGCATGGCGGCTTTGACCCATGCCCCACCGAGCCACCCGCCCAACCCTCACGCGCGCGCAGCTCGTGCGAAGTTCGCCCCGAGGCCTGCCAAACCCCCGAAGCTCGAGCACACACGCCAATCCCCCTTCCCCCCCCTCCCTGCGCCTCCTCACCCTGCAGCGCCCTCGCCGCCGCCTGAGTCAGGAACATGCCGCCAAAGGGAAACACCACGTGGCACAGCGGCAGCAGCGACACCGCCTGGCGGAGCCACTCGGGGCAGTGGTGGCGGCGCCGCCGCCGCCGCGCCGCCGCCGCCGCCGCCGAGCCGCCGCCGCCGCCGCGCTCCTCGCCAGACTCGTCGTCGTCATCATCCTCGTCTTCCTCCTCATCGTCGCCCTCCTCGCCGTCAGCGGCGCTGCCGGCTGTGGCAGCACCCGCTTGCTGGCGGCGCCGCCGCTGCTGCAGCCGGCGGCGGCGGCGGCGGCGCGCCGCCGCCGCCGCCTCGTCGGCGGCCGCCTCCGCCGCCTCCTGCTCCAGGTCCCGCTGCGCGCATGCAGCAACAACAGGACAAACGTGATCAGGTGCTGATGACCTGTGCCGACATGCTCCGAGGCTTTAATACATAGTCTGGGCACACATGCACTAGGCCCACATGCCCTTGCTTGCTTGTCGTTCTCCCTTGTGCTCTCTGGCACTAGGCCTAAATCCATGGACCACATGTAGGAACCCTGGTTCAAGCGCACCCATTCACAACCCCCAACCGTCACACACACACACCCTCCCAACCGCCTCCCCCCGGGGGCTCCCAATTGATTTGGGAATTGGAGAAAACTACCCCCCCCCCCCCCCGGTCGGTTGCTTTGGGTTCTGGAATGAACTACCCCCCTCCCTCCACCCGCCGCCCTCACCGGCACCGCGCCCAGCACGGCGCCCGCCACGGCGCTGCGCAGCTGCGGCAGCCAGGCCGGCCAGGTGCGGGCGGGGCTGTCGGCAACCACGTAGATGCGCTGCTGCTCGCAGCTGTGGGCAAAGGGGCGGGTGGTTGGGGCAGGAATGTTGGGGGTTGTGAATACCAGCCCAAGCTAAACCGACCTAGCTAGACAGCGAGTTGTTGCTGCAGCCCGATGTGTCCCGGACGACAGAACCCAAGGGCGCGACTTCACTCGAATGAACTACACCCACACACGCACGCACGCACGCACGCACGCACCCACCCACCCACCCACGCACCCTGAGGCGGCGGCCAGCGCGGCGCGCAGGTCGGTCAGCCAGCCGTGCAGCGCGTCGGCGGCGGCGGGCGCGGCGGCCAGCACCTGTGGGTGGTGGGTGGAGGTGTGGAAGTGTCGGTGTGTGGTGGGGTGGGTGGGTTGTGTGGGGGTGCTGAAATGTGTGGGATTGTGTGGGTGTGTGTATGGGTGGTTGCGTTGGACAGCGCAAGGGACACAGGCGGCAACAGGCATCACCGCATCTGAACACGCACGCGCACATGCGCACATGCGCACACACGCACCTGCATGACTGCCGCCGGCGGCGCCGAGAAGCCTTCCTCCGGCACCGCGCCGCTCAGCTGCAGCACGTAGCAGTTCTGAACAGAGCCGCCGCCGCCACCGCCACCGTCACCGCCAGCGGCGCCGCCGGCGGCGCCGGCATTGCTGCTGCTGCTGACGTTGGCCGAGGCGGCGGCGCCGCTGGCGCTGCCACTGGCGCTGCCGCCGCCGCCGCTGCTGCTGACGCCGCCGCCGCTGGACGAGATTGCGTCGGTGCGCGGGTGCACGTGGGCAGCCGCCAGCGCCGCCAGCAGCGCCGCCAGCGCCTTGTCGGCGCCGCCAGCTGGCAGCGACCCCGCCGCCGCCGCCGCCGGCGGCGGAGGCGGCCCCGCCGCTGCCGGGGCTCCCGGCGGCGGCGCCGCCGAGGCGCCTGCAGCGGCCGCCTCCTCCTCCATGGCGGCGCCGCCGCCAACGGTCGGGTCGGCGACCACAGGTTCGGTCGCGGGCGCCGGCTGGCTGCGCGCGGTCGCCAGCGCCGCCGCCGGCGCCGCCACAGGCGCGGCAAGCGGCGAGGCGGCGGCGCTTTCGGCGCCGCCGCCGCCGCCGCCGCCGCCGTGGCGGCCGCTGATGCCTGGCGCGTCGTCGTCGCTAATGGCGGCGGCGCCGGGTGACGGCGCCGACGAGGAAGGCTTGCCGGACTTGGCGGCGCCGCCGCCGCGGGCGGCGGCGCGGTGCGAGGGCCCGGAGGGCGTGGACAGCGTGGCGACGGCGTCGGCGGCAGGCGGAGTGGCCGCGGCCGCGGCGGCGGCGGCGCGCGACTTGGCGGCGGTGGCGGCGGCGGCGGCCGCCAGCGGCGTGGGGCGGCTCGTGACACTGCTGTCGGACGAGCCGCCGTCAGACGAGCCGCCGCCGCAGCCGCCGCCGCCGCCATGGCCGCCGCCGCCACGGACGCTGGCGTCTACCGAGCCCGACGGCGACCGGACGGCGCGCCGGTCGCCACGGCCGCCGCCCCCGCTGCCGCCGCTGCCACCGCCGCCGCCACCGCCGCGGCGCCGCACCACGCCCACCTCCGCTCCGCCCCACTCCACGGTCCCGTCCGAGCTAACCCCTTCGTCCCCGCTACCGCCACCGTTTCCGTGGCCGCCGCCGCTACCGCTACCGCGGCGGCCCTTGCCGTTTCCCGCACCGCCGCCGCCGCCGCCGCCATCGCTGCCGCTGCCCGGGTGCTGGCGCCGCCGCCGGCCCGAGAAGCCGATGCTACTGCCGGGCGAGGCATCCCCGCCCGCACCGGCATCCCTGCCGCCGCCGGCGGGCTGCCCGCGCGCCGCCGCTGCTACTGCCGCCGGCGTCCGCCGCGGCCGCGGCGGCCACTCCTGCGTGGAGTCGCTGTTGGCGTCAGACTCGGCGCCGCCGCCAGCAGCGGCGGCGCCGCCGCCGCCGTTGACGCTGTCACTGCCCGCCGCCGCCGCCGCCCGGCCGCGGCCGCCGCCGCCGCCAGTGACGGAGCCCTCCGAACCGTACGACAGCTTGCTGCTGCTACTGCCGCCGCCGCCGGCTCCGCTGGCGCTGCTACTGCCACAAGCGCGCACAGCGCGGCCGTCATCGCCGCTGCAGCCGGCGGCGGCGCCGCCGCCGCCGCTGTCGTGCGACCCGTCGTCACTGACCGATGCCCGGCCGCGGTGGGGCAGCGGCGCCGGCGGCGGCGCCAGGCGGGCACCGTGCGCCGCCGCCGCCGCCGCGTCGCCCTCGGAGTCCACTGTCAGTTCTGGCTGTAGCAGGAGGTGCGAGGCCGGCTGTAGCGACTCCGCCGCCGCCGCCGCTGCCGCGGCGGCGTGCGTCCTCCGCACCTGCAGCCGGCGGCGCTGCCGGCCCGCCGCGGACCCCGGCCCCGGCGGCGGCGGCGCCGCCGCCCGGCTGCCGCGCCGCGCGCCCCAGCCCCCCTCCCCCTCCTCGTCCTCCTCCTCCTCGCCATCGCCATCCTCATCGTCCTCCTCCTCCCCGTCCGCGTCAGCGCCCCAGGCGGCGGCGCCGCCGCCACTGCACGCGCTGTCAGCATCGTCGCTGCCGTGGCGGTTCCCACGAGCGCCCGCCCCAGCCGCCGCACGGAGCCGCCGCGCGCTCTCGCCGCGAGCGCCCGCCGCCCACGCCGCCGTCGCGCCGCCGCCGCCGCCGCCCTGGTCGCTCATCCGCATGCCCAGCGTCGGCGCCCAGCCGCTGTCGCCGCCAGCATAAAAGTCGCTAATGCCGCGGCAGTTGCCATCATTATCATGGCCGTCGAAGTCGGCTCCCGCTGCGGCGCCGGCGCCGCCAGGCCGGCGGCGGTGCACGATGTACGCGCGGGTGGAGTCGAGTGATGCGGCGGAGGAGGTCCGGGAGACGGGGGCGGAGGCATTGCCGGCGCTCCGACGCGGCGCCGCCGCCGGCTGCTGCTGCTGCTGCTGTTGCTTCTTCTTCTGTTGAGATCCGGGCACGCCGTCAAAGTTAACGGACGAGCCATCAGAGTCAGCGCCGTCGTCGTCACCCCCCGCACGGAGCCCCGCGGCCTGGCGGTGGTGCGGCAGCGGCGGCGGCGGCGGCGCCCGCTGCCGCCGCGCCCGTGACGCCGCCGCCGCCGACCCGCCGTCGCTTCCCGAGTCCGGGACCTCCGCCTCCGCGCCCGCCTCCTCTGCCAGGGCCGGCTGCGCCCCCGCCGCCGCCGCCGCCGCCGCCGCAACATCGGCGGCCGCCGCCGCCAGCTGGTCCGCCCGCCGGGAGTCTCCGCGTTCTAGGCGCCGCCGGCTACTGCCGAAGCTTAGTAGCGGCGGCGCCGCCGCGTTTCCCTCCCCGCCGTCGTTAGGAGCCGCGCCGCCAGCGCCCACCGCCTTTCGCGAGTGCGCGCCGGACCGCAGTCCCGCCACCGTCGCCTCGGCGGCGGCGCTCAGGCTGACGTTGCCGCCCCTGGCGACGGCGCCGCCGGCGGCGCCGCCGGCAGCGCCGCCAGTGGCGGCGCCGCCGCCGAGGCCCAGGCCAAGGACGTCGGCGCCGCCGCCGCCGGCGCCGTACGGCAGCTCAAGCGCGCCCATGTCACCGCCGACGCTCTCCATGCCGTACTCGGGACCGTAACCGCCGTAACCGCCGCCGCCGCCACCGGCGTTGCCCGTGCCGTAAACGCCGTACATCCCGCCGCCGCCGCCGCCGCTGCCCTCGGACTCGCCGCCGTCGCCGCCGTCGCCGCCGCCGTGCTTGCGGCGCAGCGCCTCCTTCTGCTTTTGCTGCTCCTGCTCCTGCTTCTGCCCCTGCTTCCGCCTCTGGCCCGCCGACGCACCGGCGGGCCCAGACAGGGCCTGTTGTTGCTGCTGCGGCTGCGGCTGCGGTGGCGGCGGCGGTGTTGTGCCAGTCCTCGCGGTGCCGGCGGCGGCGCCCCTCGCCGCCGCGGCGATGCTGCCGGCCGCCTCAGCCAAGCCAGCCCCTCCTGCCGTGGGCGTGGCAATGCGGTCACCCTTCTTGCCGGCGGCTGCGGCCACCGCCGCCACAGCCGCCCCCACGTTTCCCGGCCCCTCGTGGCGATTCGCAGCCGCCCGCCCGCCACCGGCGGCGCCGCCGGCTTTGCCAACCGCTGCCGCGGCCGCGCCGCCGGCCCCGCCGGATCCAGGTTCCGCGCTGTCAGACTCCAGCTCCAGGCCGAAATCCAGATCCGCGCCGCTGCCGGCGTCATTAGTAACGCCGTTGTCGAGGTCGTTACCAACGCCGCCGTGTCTGTTGGAGTCGCGGCCGCGCATGACCGCCGGGCCCAGGTACTCGTACGGCGGCAGCTCGTACGAGCCCGTACGGCCGTACCCGCCGGCGGCGGATTCCGAATCCATGGAGGAGTTGGCTTCGCGCAGCTTCCGCACGTGCGCCGGCAGCGAGTGCGGCACGCCGCCGCCGGCGCCGCCGCCGCCGCCGACCCCCAACGCCGCGTCGATCGCGTCGTCCAAATACGACCCATCGTACGAATAGTCCGACGCGGAGCCGCCACCGCCGCCGCCGCCGCTGCCGCCGCCGCCGCCGCCGCCGCCGGCAAGGCCGCCGAACGCGCTGGCGCCGGCGCCGGCGGCCGGCGCGCTGCCGACCACCACATCCGCTAGCACAGCGGCGGCGGCGCCGCCGACGCCGTGCAGCTGGCGGCGCGGCAGCGCCGCCACCGCCGCCGGAGGCGGCGGCGGCGGCGGCGGCGGAGCCACCGCCGCGGGCGGCGCGGCCAGCTGCTGCTGCTGCTGTTGCTTCGCCGCCGCCACGACCGGTGACATGCCCAGCCGCAGCCCGCGCAGCCCGGACAAGCCGCACAGCTGCTCCTCCTCATCGTCGTCGTCGTCCTCCTCCTCCAGCATCCCCAGCCCGTCCTCCTCGTCGCTGTCGCCGCCCAGGCTCTCGCCCGGCAGCAGCGCGCGCAGCGCCGACAGGTCCGTCGAGTGACGCGGCATCAGCGCCGCCGCCGCCGCCGAGGCCGCGGCAGCGGCCGCGGCCGCGGCGGCGGCCGCTGCCGCAGGCGGCGGCTCCGCCGCCGGCGGCTGCGCCGCCGCCTGCGGCGGCGGCGGAGCCGGCGGAGCCGCCTCCTCTGCGGCGCGCGCGGCGTCGGCCACCTCCAGCGCCGCCACCAGGTCTGCCAGCAGGCGGCGCTCGGGGGGCGCCATGGAGGACAGCAGCTCCTCGTAGTGGTAGCGCAGGACCTGGGGGGTTGGAGTGAAGGCGCATTCCGATTCCATGCATAGATAAATTCATAGAGATCGAGATGAATGTTGACGGCTGGGCCCCGACACAGACCCACGCCCACCCGCACGCACGCTGCTGACACGCCCACGCAGAAGTCACACACCTCCCTCCCGCCCCTTCCCGCCTCCCTCCCTTCCCCGCCGCAATTGCTTTTGCCTGTCCCTTGTCTAGTGTAGCTTGGTTTAGCGTGGGCTGGTATTCACAACCCCCTCCCACCTGGATCTGGCCCAGCATGCCCCGCACGCCGTCGCCGTCGCCCTCGCCGTGCAGCTGCCGCAGCATGCGCCGCATCTGGCACACCCCCAGCTGCAGCAGCAGCCCCCGGCTGAAGCCCCACTCGGGCTGACCCATCACCCGCGCCGCCACCACCTCCACAAACGCCACGCCCGGCGGCAGCTCCCGCGACCGGCCGCCGGCGCCGCCTGCGGCGTCGCAGCCGGCGGCGTCGCTGCTACTGCCGCCTTCGGCGGCAGTAGCGGCAGCTGCAGCAGGCGTGACCAGCGGGTCCCGGTCCAGACTGAATCCGGCGGAGGAGAAGTAGCCGCGGACGGGGGGAGTGTACGGCGCGCCGGCGGCGGCCGCCACGGCGGCGGTGTAGGCGGCGGCGGCGGCGGCGCTGGGCGCCGCCGCCGCGTCCACGCCGGCGGCGGAGCGGGTGAGGCATGCGCGGATGGCTGTAGCAGCCTCCACCGCCGCCTCCGCGCGCCACACCTCGGGGTCGTCCGACAGCTCCGCCTCGGTGCGGCCGCCCGCCACCAGCGACTCCAGCCAGGCCTGCGGTTGTGTGGCGGTTGAGGTGGTTACGGTTGGATTGTTGGTTGTGAGTTGGTTGTTAGGTGGTTGCGGTGTGGTTGCGGTGGTTTTGCTGGTGGTTGCAAGGGTGCTAACACGGGTCCAGCTTCGGGCTGGAGGGAAGGACCACCATCACCAAAACCAAAACACCCCGAACCCCGTCATCCCCACCCACCACCCCACTGGCCCCCACCTTGTCCTGCGCCAACCGCGACTCCACCAGCGCCAGCTGCGCCTCCAGCCGGGACGAGGCAGCGTCGGCAGTAGCGTCGGCTGTAGCAGCAGCAGCAGCAGCAGCAGCAGCAGCAGCAGCAGCAGCAGCAGCAGCTGCAGCAGCAGCACCCGCGTCGGCAGTAGCAGCCTCCGCCGCCGCCTCCGGCTGCGGCAGGGCGGACAGCGCCCCCACCAGGTCCATCAGCGCCGTCTCCACCTGCATGGCGGGTGGGGTGGATGCAAGGATGTTTGGCAAAGCGGTACAGGGGTGGGGTGGGGAAGAGAGGGAGAGTTGTGAACAGCAGCCCACGCAAAGCCGAACCAGGCAGTGCACGTGCACGATGCACATGCACGATGATTTATGACGAGATGATGTTGAAGAGATGATGTTGACGAGAACACCATTTGTTTGGTAGATTTTGCATGGAACGCACAACTCCTGGGCACACGCACCTGCTCCAGGTTCCTGCCGTCCACGAAGTCCAACACATTGGAATCGAGCAGGTCCCGCAGCCGCTCCCGGCTGCACACCAGCGGCACCGCGTCCAGCAGCCCCAGGCCCCCGAACACTCCCGCACCGCCGCCCGCGCCGCCGCCGCCGTGGCCACCCGCCGCGGCGGCTGCGCCGCCGCCGGCGGCGCCGGCGGCGGCGCCGCCAGCGCCGCCTTCGGCGACCTCCGCGGCGCCTCCGGCGCCGCCGCCTTCGGCGGCGGCCGCCGTCGCGGCGGCGGCTGCCGCCGCGGCGGCGCGGGCGGCGCGGTCGAGCGCGCCGCGCCAGCCGGGCAGGGAGAGGAAGAGGGACTGGGCGGCGGCGCGCAGGCGCGACACGGCGTCGTGTGTGGCCTCGGCCGGGTGCGTCTCCGCAAAGCGCTGCCATAGCAGCTCGACTGCGGCGCGGGGACGGTAAACGGAATCGTGAAGCTTGCGTTGGTGCAAGCAACTTCTCAACACGCCATAAAACGCTTTTGCTTTAAACGTAATCGGACACCCGAGCATTTGGTGCTGCACATTCGACACGCCGTCCTCTTGGGTGTACAGCAGCAACAACATGATGTGCGGCCGCCGCCGCGAGCAGTTCGGCCCACAGCACGGCACGGTCGATTGGCGGCCCCGGCGCCGGCCCTACGCCCCACGCCCCCGGCCCTCACCCAGCGCCTGGTTCCGCTGGTACGGCATGAAGGCGGCCTGCGGGGGGGAGGAGGGGGAGGGAGGGGGAGCGTGTCAGGTGGAGGACGGCGGAAGGGAGCCGGGGAAGTGTTGAGTGGGCTGGGGGCGAGTCGGGTTTGAGGGTTTGCGGGTCCGAGGCACGGCATGGCATGGCGCGCGGTCGTACGGCAGAAGGGGGGCCGGAGCCGGCACGCGGGCAGCCAAGGGCTGCGCAACCACGCTGGGCGCAGCGCCACACCCACCACCAGCGGTGTGACGAGGCCGTCCGTCTTGGCGACCGCGCCGCCGCCGGCGCCGCCCTCGCCGCCCTCTCCTGCCGCGGCCTCGGCGTCCTCGCCTCCTCCTGCGTCTCCCCCGCCGCCGCCTTCTCCTCCGCCCTCCGCGGCGTCGCCCAGCACCTCGGGCCCCAGGCGGCACGGCACGTCCACCCGCGCGCCGCGCGCCAGCAGCATCTCCACACCTGGCGGAGTTGGGTGGGTGGGGTTACATGCATGATCAATTAAGACGGGGTTACATGCATGATTAGTTATGCATCCTTGCAGGCCCCGATGTCCCTGTCTCGTTAGGTTTGCTTGGCTTGGGCTGGTATTCACAACCCCCACAACCCCACGGCCCCACACCCACCCCGCCGCGCCAGCTGCTCATCCGGGTCCACCGCATACGCCAGCAGCAGGCTCAGCCCGCCGCCGCCGTCGCCGCCACCGCCGGACGCCAGCGGCACCTCGCCCTGCAGCGCGGCGGGGCCGGCCAGCAGGCCCACCTGTGGGTGGGAGGGGAGGGCAGCGGGGGGGGGGTAGCAAGATTGAGAAAGTTTGTGATTGTGGAATGGCGGGTACAGGCATGCGGGCGGTTGCAAGGTTCAAGAATTGATGATTGCAAGACGGCGGGTTTCCAGCGGACGAGGCGAGAGGACCCAGAGGCGGGCACAGCCATGACCAGTCGGGTGAGCCGATGGAGAGCCGGGTGTTGCATCCAGCCGCATCGCCGGTCTATGCATTCGGCATGAAACCTCCCCTGCCCCTCCTCCCCTCCTCCCCTCCTCCCCTCCTCCCTTTCTGCCCTCCTCCCCTCCTGCCCTCCTGCCCTCCTGCCCTCCTCCCCCTCCTGCCCTCCTGCCCCCTCAACCCCAACCCCCTGCCCCGCCCTCACCGGCAGCACCAGGTCCGTGTCGTCCACCCGGATCACCTCCTCATCAGCCCCCTCCGCCTGGGCCCCCTCCGCCTGGGCCCCGCCCTTGAACCTGTGAGGCGAGGAAGGCGGCTTGGGTTCAGTTACATCGTAACGTATCCTCGTATCCTCTTATCACTCCAATCTCAGACACATGCACACACTTTTTTCCTGGTGCCCTCTAACACACACACAAGGCTGTCAAGCGCACGCCCCCCCCCCTTCTATGCACCATCATTGCAACACACGCACTCCCACCCCACCCCATCCACCCACCCGCACCCCACACGCACACCCCGCACCTGTCCAGCACCGCCGCCACCAGCTCGGGCCGGTACAGCAGCGCCGTCATGTTGGCGCGCAGCCAGGCCACTGCGGGTGGTTGGGGCGGTTGGGGGTGGTCGGGGTGGTTGGGGTGGTTATGGGTTGGTTAGGGATTGGTTGGGGTGGTGTAACTGGTTGTGGTAAGCTGAAATATATGGGCGAGCGGCGGGTGCCATGAACAAACCTGTGTGCGGAGTTGGGCGCGGCTGTCGAACAACGGACTGCCTCCCAACCATGCATGCAACCCCCCGGCCTCCCTCTCCCCCACCACCGCCACCGAGCCCTCCAGCCCAGCCCGCTCACCCAGCGCCCGGCGCTGCGGCGGCGCCGCCAGTGCGGGGTGCTCGAACAGCAGCCGCAGCAGCACCGCCTGCGGGGGGGCGAGTGTGTGGGGGGGGGGAGTGGGGTGAGCACATAAGGGTGTGAGCACATCGGCGTGGGCACAGAGGCGTCACGACACATGTGTCGTCACAGGCGTTTGCCTGGCTACAATCTATGGCCCGCGCCGCCCCCGCTTTTGCACTTGCCTGAGCCCCGTCCACTTAGGCTCCTGGGCTGGTGTTCACAACCCCACCCTCCACACCCCTACAACCCCCGCCCTCCACACACCCGCCCGCCCGGCCGGCCCCACCTGCGTGACGGTGTGCTGGCGCTCCTCGCTGTGCCGCCACGCGCCCGCCATCCAGCTCTCCGACAGCGCCGCCAGGAAGAGGTTGGAGGACAGCGGCAGCGAGGGCAGCAGCCGCTGTGGGTAGTGCCTGCGGGCGGCGGGAGGCGGCGGGGCGGGAGGGGTGAGGCGGGGCGCGGCGGGAAGGCGTGTCACTGAATCTTACTAAAGGGCGCTGGGAATGGGATTGCGGATTGCGGGCGGCGATCCTCAACCCCCGCAACAGCCCCCACACAACTTTCCACAGCCCCGCCAGCCCCGCCAGCCCCCCAGCCCCCAGCCCCCCGCCGCAATCATACACCACACACTCTGCATACACACGCACACACGCATACACACGCACACGCAAACACACGCACACACGCATACACACGCACGCGGCCCTGCCCCCCGCCCCCGCCCCCACCTCCACAGGCTGTCCAGCAGCTTGTGGCCGCACGGCTGCCGTACCGCCGTCACCACAAAGTCGTACAGGGCCTGCTCGTCCAGCTGCGGCGGCGGCGCCGCGCCGTCCGTACCGCCGCCGCCGGCGCTGGCGCGAGCGCCGCCGCCGCCGCCAGTGGCAGGCTCCGGAAGCAGGAAGGTGCCGAACTGGATCAGCATCTCTGCGCGGCATGATTGAGACATGAAACATAACAATTAAGTTCTGGCTGCTCGGCATCCCGCTTTCCTGCATCCGGCATCCCGTAGCCTCTCCGCCCCGCTCCATCGCCCCTCCTCCACCCTCCTCCTGCTCCGCCCCACCTCCGCCCTCCTCCGCCCCCACCCACTCACCCACGCCCTCCACCTTCCGCGGCGCCGTCCAGTCGCTCAGGTCCAAAACCTGTGTGCGGGGGGGGGGCGGCGCAGGCGGCGGGACGGAGGTTTTAGGGGGCCCAGGATTGCATCAGGCTTATATCACCAGATTGCACGTGTCCTGCTGCTACTGTCCTGCTAATGCTGCCGTACTCGCTTGTTCACTGCCGTACTCGCTTGTGCAGCACACTGGGCATACAGCTGTAGCGTGCCATGCCCCATGAGACGGTCATACAATTACAGATCCCCCATGAGTCATATCCTTGCATGTTGTGCAGGGAGGCCCAGACGCCCCGCCGCGGGAGCGGCCGCCCCCTCGCCCGCCCCCCTGCCGCCGCCAGCCTCCGACTGCCAGCCGGCCACCGGGGGCTGCCCCGTTACGGCGGCGCCGGGTCGGTGCGCTGTAAGGCGTACGTTTACGGCACACGCACCTTGCACGTGATGTGGCACGGCTCCTCGTTGCGCGCCGAGCGCAGGCGGCTGTTGAAGGTGGTGCAGCGGTGCTGCTTAAGCACCTGCAGCAGAGAGTTGGATTGTAAGGTCAAAGCGTGGAGAATTAGTGCGGTTCGTAAAACCCGGGGGAGAGGGTCGTGGGCTAAAACAGGGCAAGCCTGCGGCAGTTAGTCACACAAATTGCCTGCCGGTTCGTGCACCGCTGGTTTCGTGGGCACGGCAGAAACGGGGGCCCATCCCGTGGGCGGCTGCCATGGGTGAGCTACCGCAACCTCCAGAGCCTCGGTCCCGAGACCCTCATCATCCCTTCCGGAGGCGCTTTGCAAAAAGGTCGTGTCGTGGCGCCGCCAGAAATTTGAAACCCGCCCCTGCGCGGCAGCTTGGCACGTCACCCCACGCCCCCCGGCGACGCCCCCCACCCCCTGCAGCTCAGCCTCCCTCCCCGCCTGAGCTTCATACGGCTGTCAGGGCTGCTGGGGGCTGCCACCACAAGACGGCCGCACCTGGAAGAGCGCCCGCTGCTCCTCCGGGGTGATTTTGGCGCACAGCACGGCCAGGGGGCAGGGCAGCCCGCAGTCCGTCACGGAGTTGGGATTCGCGCCCAACTTGATCAGCAGTTCGACCGTAGCAGCCGGCACTCCGTTGAAGCACGCGAAGACCAGCAGCGGGATGGTCGGTTTCGCGACCCCCGGCAGAATCCAAGTTGTGCTGTCGAAGCAGGCGGTCTCCACACTGCAGTTCGGGTCCATGCCCGACTTGACGAGAGTTCTGAGCTTTCCATGGGTAGCCGGAGAGTGCAGGATACGCAGGAGCTCGTCTCCGTGCGGAGCTCGGGCTGTGCCCTTTTCTGCCTTCTTGCGCCCCATCGGCTTTCAGTATTTCTTCCAAACAGATCCTAAACTAAGTCGGAGCCATGGCGGGAGCCTGTGCACCGAAAGTGAGTCGAGACTTCCGCAAAGCGTAATGTCTCCGCTAACTGGCTGTGCTAACTAGTAGGTGTAAGCAGGGGATGGCCGGTATCACGACATGCCAGTCTCGAAACGCGGACAGGGAGCCCGCCAAATGCGAGCTCGCGTCGCTGCCGAAACACGCTTGGCTTCAGTGTTCAATGCTTTAGTATGAAAGTAGTGTGCAAGCAACATGTGAATAAAGTATGGTCTGGCTGCGGCTGCCGGCTTGCACTGACAGTCCCTGGGCTGCAGCTGAGTGCATGCGCAGGTGCATGCGCTGACTGCCCGCATGGCCCGCCTCCCCCCTCCTGGCTCCCTTCCGGACGCAGCCCTGCTGTGCTGCAGCCCTGACAGGTCTTAAGCAGGAGCCCCCTGTCTTGAAGGCTCAACCCCCTACACCGAGTGTGCAGTGCTGGCTTGCTCAGCTGCACGGTCGGCAGTACCCACACGCCAGACCTTCCCTGGTCGTGACTGTGCCACACGGCGGCCAGTACTACCCATCCGCTTTCGGGGGCGCGGGTCCGCGCCACTCCTCCCGCCCATACCCACACACATTCGTCCACACCTAAGGGCTCGTGTCCTCCCCGTGTCATCCTCGCCGTCCGGCCCCTTGCGCCGCCCCCCCCCCGCCCTTCGCCGCACCCGCTGCAACCCCTTGCACTGGCGTTATAAGGGTCACCCCGGCCCGGGCCTCCGGTTTACACGAAGCAGGAAGGCACGCAAGAACGTGCGCACCACTCTGTAACCACACACACGCCTTGGGAGCTCCACAGGCTGGCCCCTGTTCCGCTGTTGATTCAATGCCCGACACGCCAGCCTGCGCGCCACCCGCACACACCACACGCCCTTGTCCCTTGTCCCTTGTCACACTTACGAGTGCCGCGTGTAACTTCCGTATGCAGCGCCTGAGCAACCCCACACTGACGCCACACCACCAGACCATGCATCCAACCCCCAAACTTACCCCCAAACCCCAACTCTTAAACCCCCAAATACCCAAACCCCACCCAGCCATCCACTCACACTTCACAGGCTCACACCATGTCACGCTCCAACACAGCACGCAGCAGCAGATCCCTCAGCGCGCCGTACCCCCCGGCCCCACCCCCGGCCCCGCCGCCTTCCGCCCCGCCGCCCCCGTCGCCGTACCCGCCACCGCCGCCCCCGCCTCCCGCTCCTCCGCCCCCCTCGCCGTCTCCGCCCGCCGCGTGATAGAGCGCCTCGATGTCACCCTGAGGCGCAGCGGCAGTAGCAGCAGCAGCAGCAGCAGTATGAGTAGCAGGAGCGGCAGGAGTGACGGCAGTAGCAGACAAGGACTACGACGGTGTGTGGCCAGACCCTGCGGTGCCCGAATCCCTCCCTTAACGTTTACCCCTGTCTGTAACCCCCATGCCGTGCCGTGCCGTGCCGTGCCGTGCCGCACCCTGCCGTACCTTGTACCCCGCCGCCTCCATTGCCTCCAGCTCCGCCACCCAGCCCGGCTCGGCGGCCGACAGCCTCTCGCGCAGGCTGGCCGCAGGTGGGGGTCGGGGTTGGGGGTGGAAGTGGGGGTGCGGTGAGGGCAGGTGGGGTGGGGTGGGGTGAGGTGCGACCGGGAGGGCGGGAGGCAGGGATGGGGGTGCTGTCGGCGGGGCGGAAAAGAGGTGCACCCCACCCCCCGCACGTAAGCACGCTCTACCTCTACTCTCCCGGCTCCTCCTGTCCGGGTCGCCCTCCCACCAGGCTACCCCAAAACACGCACGTCTCAAAATCATACGCGCAGGCGAGAGCGCCCCGCTTGGGCTGGCATTCACAACCCCCCACCCCACCCCACCGCCCCACCGGCCCACCGCACCTCCGGATGAGCGCCCGGTCCCGGGGCGTGAGGCGCTGCAGGTGGCGCTCCGCCGCCGCCGCCAGGTGCCGCGACCGCACGCCCAGCCAGCGCAGCCGCGGCAGCGGGTGGCTGGGTGCGTGGTGGGGTGCGTGGTGGGGTGCGTGATGGGGTTGGGCTGGTTGGGGTGCGTGATGGGTGGGCGGGTTAGGCAACGCGCCCTCTCCCCATCCCATCCCAACCAAAAAGCCCACCAGCCCACCAGCCCACCAGCCCACCAGCCCACCAGCCCACCAGCCCACCAGCCCACCAGCCCACCAGCCCACCAGCCCACCAGCCCACCAGCCCACCAGCCCACCAGCCCACCAGCCCACCAGCCCACCAGCCCACCAGCCCACCAGCCCGCCATCCCATCCGCACACCGCACACTCACGCGCGGCCCTCCGCCCCCAGCCGCCGGTCGCTGCCGTACTTGTAGGTGGCCAGGATGGCGGCGCCCGCCGGGTTGAAGTCCACCAGACCCACAGGCTGGGGGGGGGGGCAGGGGGATTGTAAACACCAGCCCAAGCTAAACTAGACAAGGGGAGGGTTGAAGTCCACCAGGCCCACAGGCTGGGGGGGTGATGTGTGTGGGGGGGGGCGGGGAGGGGAGGGAAGGAGCAGGGCGCAGAGGAGCGGGAGGGGAGCGGGGCGGGGCGGGAGAGAGGGGCGGGAGAGGGGGGCGGGGAGGGGGGCGGGGAGCAGGGGGGATGGCTGCCAGCACCCTCTGCACCACGTGTGACCCCTGCTGCGGACCACACCAGGCCGGGCCACAATGGCCGGCCCCTCCGCCGCATGCACAGTTGCACACACACCCACACACGCAACACACACGCACCTGCATGGCGGGGAAGGCCGCCGCCAGCCGCGCCGCGAAGGCGCGTGTGGCCACGTCCGGGAAGCCCTTGGCGGTGATCAGCACACAGGGCACTGCGGAGGGGGAGGGGGAAGGGTGGGGGAGGGAGGGACGGGCAAGGGAGCAGTGTGCCCCTCGCGTATCTCGCATGCCCACCCCAGGCCTCGTTCCTGCACCCCACTCGCTTCAGGCAAACGCGGCTGCTCCCCTCCCCCCACCCCCACCCCCCACCCCACCGTGACCCCCACCCCACCCACCCACCCCACTCACGCCGCTCCCACAGCCGGTCCTCCGCCAGCCGCTGGAACGCCGCGTCCTTCTCCACCACCACCAGGTACACACCCGCCCCTCCGCCCCCGCCGCCGCCGCCGGCTGAAGCAGCGGACCCGGCTGTAGATGCTGTAGGGGCAGCAGGGGCAGTAGCTGTTGGGCAGGCGCGTCGCATGCAGAAATTGCAACCGGTGCAACAGCAGTTTCACCGTCCATGCATGGGCCATGACTCCATGAGCCATGCATGTCGTCTTACATTTTTGGGAGGCTGCAGGCCAAGGCCGCCGTACCATGGTCTGCATCCCGCGCCACTCCACTCCACCCACCTCCGGCGCCGTACCCGGCCGTCAGCTGCAGCCCCAGGCGCCCGATGGCCGCCAGGTCGCCCGGCAGCGGCCGGCCGGCGGGGCCTGGCGGGGCGTGGGAGGAGGGGGAGGAGGGGCAGGAGGGGCAGGAGGGGGAGGTTGTGAATGCCATCCCAAGGGTATTAGGGTGTGAGGGGGAGAGGCAGGGCGTCGCACCGCGTGTGGCTGGTACCCAGCGTCACGCGCAGCCGGCCGCGATGGCCCGGCCGGGTGGTGGTGGCGGCACGCACCCGAGTCCTTCACAACCAACCTCACGAAACCCTCCCACCCCCAGACACACCCACCCATCCCAGCCGCCCCCCACCCGCGGTGGGGCAGTCCAGCCGCGGCACACCGGCACGCGCTGCTGCCTCGATCGGCCCGCCCATTGATCGAACTTCACGCACTTAGCGAACCCATCCACCCACAGCCCCCGCCCCCGCCCCCGCCAAACCGCCCACCAGCCCGCAGCCCACGGCCGCACCCGCGGTGGCGCAGTCTAGCCACGGCGCCGCGGGGCCGTCGCGCAGCCGCAGGCAGCCCGCCACCGCGCCGCGCCCGCAGCAGGTCAGGCCCAGGCCGCCGCGCGGCACGCCCAGCAGCGCCGCCGCGTCCGCCACCGCCGCGGCCACGTCGCGTGGCGCGGCAAACAGCGGCGGCCGCAGCAGCTGGGAGAGAAAGAGGTGGTGGTGGTGGTGGTGGTGGTGGTGGTGGTGGTGTGTGTGAATACCATCCCAAGCTAAATCCAACCAGGTGGGGGGGGCGTGGGGAGGTGGGCGTGAGGGAGCGTGAGGCGGGCGTGAGGGGGACGTGTGCAGTGGGCCGCGCGTGTGGGAGTCACTCCGCAGCCTGGCACCGCCCCTGCACCCACCCCATGCGACTGCGGTGCTACACCCCAAGTACCCAACCCATCCCGTGCCCGTGCCCGATAGCGCAATAAATGTAAGTAAAATGTACAATGCCGCCGGCGCTGCCATGCCGCCGCGGCCGCACTCACCGTGTAGTACAGGTCCCGCTGCGTGGCGGTGCGGCCCTGCCCGTGCGCGAAGGGGGCCGGCGGAGAGGACGCGAGGGTGAGGGCATGGGGTGAGGGCATGGGGTGAAGGCATTGGGTGCGGGCATTGGGTGAGGACGCGGGGGTGAGGTCGTCAAGCCGTCGAGGCGGTCGAGCCTTGTAAGTCCGCCATCAATCAACGTCCTCGCCCCTCGCCCCTCGCCCCTTCTCGCCCCGTTCTGCTGTTGCTGTCCCTCGCGCCGCCCGCCCGCCCCGCCCCGCCCCCCCTCCGCCCGTTCACCTGGCGCAGCAGGTTGTGTACGGCATCCAACACCACCAGCACTGTATACGGCACCGCAGCAGTAGCAGTTGCAGGAGCAGTAGCATTGCGACGGAGCGGAGCGGAGCACCGGGGGCACGTGGCGCAAACAGCAGCCGGAGCAGGGCGGAGCATCCAGCACGCGCTGGCAGGCAGGCGGGCAGGCAGCCAGCAGGCAGCAGGCAGCGTGGTTTCCATGCCCACGACCCACGCAACGCAACGCCACGCAACGCCACCCTCCGACACCCACCTCGCGCGTACGCCAGCGCCCCCGCGCCCTGATTCTCCAGCAGCGTGCGCTCGTTGGTACCCCCGCCGTACCCCTCCTCCCCATCCCCATCCCCCTCGCCCTCGGCCTCCCCCTCCTCGCCCGGGCCACCGCCCGCCGCCCCCGCCGCCGCCGCCGCCGCCGCCACCGCCGCCCTGCGGCGCTCCCCCGCCGCCCGGACCCGCGGCGAGGGCGCGCTCCGCCGCCTCCACTCGTCGCCGCCGGCCGCCGCGCGGCGCTGCTGTTGCGGGTCCCGCTGCTTCGTCCTCTCCTGCAGTGCAGTGTTGATACAACTTAGCGCGTTGCATGCCTGATTGCGTTGGGGGCTGAAGCAGCACGAGCACCAAAATCATCGTCGCACTGGAGCCGCACTGGTTACTCGCCTGCGTGACCCGCGGCCGAGGAGGGCGCCGCGGGCGCGGAGGAGGCGGAGGAGCGCAGGCGCAGCGGCGGCAGCCGGCCCTCCGCGAGCTCGGTGACCAGCGACTCGGCGAGCGACTCGATTCTCGCCACCACCGCGCTGCTGGGCTCGAACGTGAAGGCCATGCTTAATGAAATGCAGAGACGAGGTACAGTCCCTCTTCGGTAATTTAGTATAGGTGCTGCTTGAACACGGGGGCACTTGATCGAGGACGGGTTACACACGGGGAGAGCGGGTGGGCTGCCATTCCAACCTCTCGCTGCTGCATGCGGGTACACCTGCCCTCCTCCCGCGCCGCAAACCCAAACCCAGATCCGATCATCTGTTTCGCCAGCCCCGACCCGCCGCCTCGAGCTGCACGGCCCTCCACGGCGCTCCCAGATCCCGCCCACATCACGCCGCACGCCACGCGCCACGCTGGGCTCCGGCAGCCCCCTTCACCACCTTCTCCGCCACCCGCCCGCACCCACCCATCCTCAAGCATGTGGACAGTACGGCCACGGCCACGGCCGCGGCCGCCCGGCGCCGCCGTCAGCAGAGACTGCTGCCCCCGCCGCCCACTGCTGCCCCCGCCGCCAGCACATCAATGCCCGTGTCCGCGTGTCCCGCGGTCGGGAGTGAACACCCGCAACGGGAGTGAATGAGCCCACGCCTGCTGAGCAAAGCAGCACGCCCCTTGCCCGCCTTGCAGGTGCGGCCCCCCGCGGCCGCCCGCCCACACACATCGTAGGTTTTTCAAGCTATGACTAACGCCGGGTGTTACGGGCGTGTGTCTTGCAACACGCCCACCAGCCAGCCCACCAGCCGCAACGCACCAGTCCGGATCACTTTGCAGATCGCTAACAAGCCGGTGAGCTCCCGCCCGGCGCTAAGCACTATTAGTAGCTAAATCATTAGCCCGCATCCGGGGCACTAAGTCAGTGAGGCTATGTGAATGCGCCGCGGAAACACGCGGTATGTCGGCATGAGTGGCGCACCAACATTGTGCGCGCACGCTCGGGCGCTAAGCGCGCGGCCCATGCCGACACGCGCGGCATTCTAGTTCATGGCCCTGTTGTTGACATGCGGGGCAACAGCAGGCCCCCAAACTAATTCGCACACGCAACCCACATGCGGCTAATGGGTCTCGCCCTGGGTGGGATAGCGCCAATTGAAACATACACTGCTGTCCAGCCTCAACTGGTCAACGCCGCCGCCGTCAACAAACTGTCCGCCCCCATGCGCATCAGAAATCAATGGGCGCATGGGACCTATCCGCTGCTAATCGGGTCGTATCACCCCAAGATGAATGGTCCGGCGGCCGCGGTCTGCAATAAAAATACTCTCAATCTTGCGTCATGGTGAGCGAAGCTACCCGCCGCAGTCGCTGCGCCTGCCCCGAGTGTCTCCAGCAGGCAGGAGGGCGGGCGGAACGTCAACTGCTCTTGAGTCAGTGGCCGGAGGGCTGCGGAGTTGGTGCGTGCTGCTGCTGCTACTGCTGCCGCCGCTAGGGCGCCGCTGGCCGCGCCTTGAGGCACAGCACCAGGCCGCGCAGGAGGCCGCGGCAGTCCAGGCCTGTGGGTGGGCGGGAGGGGAGGGAGGGGGGTTGTGAGTGCGCGTGTTGGAGAAACAAACGGATGAACGAGTGCAGGTGTGTATACCGTATGGGTGTGTGTGCGGAGGGGAGGGAGGCGGTGAGGATGGCGATGCCGTTGTGCTGCAGCGCATGCGCTAGCCGCGTGCCCTCCCACCAGCACCCGACACCTCCCGCCCACCTGGGTTGAGGTCATACAGGTCCTCCAGGCCCCGCGGCAGCAGCCCTCCGCCTCCTCCTCCTCCTCCTGCTCCGCCGCCGTACATCTGCAGCACCTGGTCGCACGACTGGCCGTCCGCCAGCACCGCCGCGCGCACGCAGCCGCCGGGCGGCGGCAGCCATTGGTGCGCCCGGTGCACACACAGCGGCGTGCCGGCCTGCACAGCCGCACGCGGGGTGGGGTGAAGGGGGAAAGGATTGTGAGGTGGGGAGAGGGGGCAGGGGGGGTTGTGAACACCAGCCCATTCTAAACCAAGCTAAACTAGACAAGGGATAGGCAAGTGCAGTTTGCGGCAATACAGGGTAACGGTATAGTCGCGAGTTTCGGGGGGGGGGGCGCCTGGATGCGGCACGCCACTGAGCTGCTGTGACTTTGTCCTGCCCGCCTGCTTCTGCCAGGCGCACACCGTTTTCCCGCCAACATGCGGTGTTGTGCTAACACACGCACACACGCACACGCACACGCACACGCACACACACGCACACGCACACACGCATGCACACGCACACACGCGCGCGCACACGCGGCCGGCCCCACCTGCGGCCCCGCCGAGCAGTCCAGCCGCGGGTTGATGCGCTGCAGCCAGGTCCACCCCGGGCCCGGGAGCGCCGGCGCCGGCGCCGCGACAGCGCCGCCACTCGCCGTACTCCCGCCGCCGCCCCCACTGCTGCTGCTGTACGGCCCGTTGAGGTACAGCCCGCTGCCGTACGGCAGGCCGTACGACTCCGCCAGCGAGGCGCACGTGTCGCCGGGCGCCGCCACGTGCCAGGCGGCGCAGGCGGCGACGGGCGGGTCGGACGCCACGTCCACATCCGGCGGTTGGCTGGTGTCGGCGGCGGTTGTGGGGGCGGTTGGCGCGCGCGGTCGGAATGGCGGCCAGGGCGGGAAGGCTGGGCGGCGGGGGTGCGGCGGGGATGGCGGCGCGTCGGGGGCGTCGAGCGCGGCGTCCGGCGGGTACGCCGGGGGAGGCAGCAGCGGCGGGTAGGCTGGGCTGGCTAGGGGCGGGTAGGAGGGAGCGTAGGAGGGAGGAGAATAGGAGGGGGGCGGATAGGCCGGGGCTGGGCTGGGAGGCGGGTAAGCGGGGACGGGGCCGAGGGTCGGCGCGGGGGGTGCGGGTTGCGTGCGCCCTGTCGGCGGGGCGCCCCGCAGCTGCGTCGGTGGCGCCGCAAAGGTTGCGGAGATGGCACCCGTCGCCGCTGCCGGCGGCCGCGCGCGGCGCCGTGGCGGGGGCGGCCGCTGCCGAGACCGGGAGGAGTAGGAGCTGGAGCGTGCGGCTATCGGGCCGCCGTTGGCTGGCGCTGGCGCCGGGCTGTATGGGGCAGCAGATGGAGGCACCGCCGCGCCATCGGCACTGTTCCAAGTACCGACGCCGAACCTGCCGCTGGGCCGACCGTACCGCCGCGATAATGAGGTAATCTGCGCATGTGCACAATGTTAGATGAGTCCCGATTTGCGCCAGGCGTCCAGCGGGAGCCATGCGAAAGGGCGCGCTTGCTGCATCGAGAATACAGACGTCTACGTACCACGCGTGAAGCTATACTGTATTGAAGATGGACTACAAGCACCAGAAGCGACGCGAGCAGCGCTCTTTGCCGAGCGGAGCCCCGCGAGAAGGTGCCCATTCTTCGGTGCACTACTGGCGCCCGACAGCTCTCCGCCGGTCGAGGTGAAATGTCTCACGAATGTCTCAGCATAAGCTCATGCTAATGCTGGATACACCAGAGAAGCAGAGGCGACGTCGCCCGAAAACTCGTGTGCGTGGCAGCTTCGTCGCTTTGCAGCCGCGTGCATTAAAGAAATAGAAGTTCTGGCAAACGTTCTGTAGAAGACGTGCATGAATGGATAAAGAGATGAAGACCGGAGTCGGACACCCTGGGTTTCAGGATCCAACCTTCATGCGTCCCACGCTAGCGTGCAAGCGACCCCCCGCCCAAAAAAATTCTACGTTGACTGCCGTCTTCCACTCCCTCTCCCACTATTAGGCTCAATCCTCAGCGGCGCCTCTTCTTGGCCCTCTTGTAGGCCCGCCGCCGTGCCACCCGCTGACGCCGCAACCGCACTACTGCGGCGCCATCTCCCCCGCTGCCCGTCCCGCTGCCCTTCCGAGGATTGCCGCTGCCCGCTGCTGCCAATGCCGCCGCCAGCACGTTTACCGTCACCAGCCCCACCATGCACCGCATCCTGCTGCCAACCCTCCCCCTCCTCCCTCTCCTCCCCGCCGTCAAGGCTGCCAACAGCCCCACCACTGCCACCGCCACCACCATCGCCACCACCGCCAGCACCGCCACCACCTGACAGCAGCCGTCGTCTCCGCCTGCGCCTCCACATGTCCGTATGCAGGTTGTACGCCCGGCGCTCCAGCCCCTGATTCAAGCAGCAGCAGAGCGCAGGGAGGCAACAGCACCTGTTTAAAGCCTGACGCGTGACTTGGGTCACGGCGGAGGGGGCGATGGGGGCGCCGGTGTCCGGCAAACATCCCCAGATTCGTCACCAAGCACCCCGCGCCGGTGGACCGCCCTGCACACACACCACGCCACCACTCCCCAGCCCTCCTCCTGCACCCAGCCACCAGCCCGACCCACCCACCTCGATGGTCAGCTCCACCTGTCACAATCATTGGGAACCCATGCCATCCCTCACACGATACCTAGCCCAGCTCCATCAAGCACCCACCCCCCAGCCCCCCAGCCCGACCCCCCCCCAGCTTGGGATGGTATTCACACACACACCCATCACCACACACCCAGCCCCCCACCCACCTTGAGGGTCAGCTCGTACGCGCGGCCGCCCTGTGCCCGGTCCCACATGAATGCGGTGTGCCAGCGCGCCAGACCCAGCCGCAGCGCGTTGCGCTGCTCCGGCGTGTAGCTGCGTTAGAGAATAAAGGGAAAACGACAACAAGATACCTTGCGTGCGTGCGGTGCAGCAAATCGAGTACGGCAGCTGTGTGTGCGTCAGAAAACACGTGGCTTGGCTTGGCTTGTTTGAGAGAGCACAAGGACCAAACAGCTATGCCGGTGAGTGCGTGAGTGTGCGTGCGTATGCGGCGGGGAGGAGTCTGCTCTGACACCACCTCCAGCGCTCCGGGAGACGGTCGGGCTCTGGCTGGCGCGTGCGAGGAGGCGGCTCAGCTCTAACAGCGGGTGCATCACAGAACACATCCAGCAGGCACGCCGCAGAACACACACACGACACACACACACACACATGCACGCACGCACGCACGCACGCACACACAGTCTTTGTCTTTTGCGTTTCCGTGCTCTGTGACACACACACACACACACACACACACACACACACACACACACACACACACACACACACACACACACACACACACACACACACACACATGCACGCACCCTCTGTAACACAAACACACACGCACACACACCTGCGCAGGATGTCTATGAGGCGCGGGATATCGCGGTGGGGCAGCCGCACCGAGAACTCCTGCGCGCGTGGAGGATACCGTAATGGGGGAGGGAGGGGAGAGAAGGTGGGACGGAGTGGAGGGAGAGTGTAGAGCGAGGGAGTGGAGCGAGGGAGTGGAGCGAGGGAGTGGAGCGAGGGAGTGGAGCGAGGGAGTGGAGCGAGGGAGTGGAGCGAGGGAGTGGAGCGAGGGAGTGGAGCGAGGGAGGGAATGGAGGGTTCCACGCATGGTGGGGGGAGTGGAGTGGAGCGGGCCAGCGCGGTTGGAGTGGCGGGCTGCACAAGAGAGGCTGCGCAGTCGCAGTCGCGATAACTGAGGCCGAGTGATGAATGCCCGCGGCAGGGCGCGGCATAACGCACAAGGCACCGCACAAAGCCGCTTCATAACGTCACCACTCCCTGCAACACTGCCGCTGCGCATGCACGAACACGCGCGGTCTGCCGCCACCCGGCCTGCTGCCACCCGCCTCCCCCCCACCGGGCCTCGGGCCTCCCACCTCGTAGGGTATGAAGTCCTCAAAGGGCTGATACACCATGTCCTGAATGACCACCTGCAGGAGGTGCAGGTAGGCAGGCAGGCAGGTGTCAGAGAGGGTAGCTGGGAGGTGGGGGTTGGGAGGTGGGAGCAGGCCAGCGGGGGCATCCATGTCGCAAGGAGTGCTATCTGCTATATGAGCACCTGCGTGTGCAGGTGCGGGTGCAGACACGTGCGGGCAGGGGGTTGGCAGGCAGGCGGGCAGGCAGGGTGGTGGGAGTTGGGGCACGGAGTTGGGGGTTGGGGGCTGCAAAGATGGTAGGCAGACGTCAGGGAGTTGGGAGGTGGGGGTCGGGAGGTGGGAGCAGGCCAGGAGGGGTGGCATCGCAGGGAGTGCTACTGCCGGTCACCCACCCGGGCCCCCCACCCGGGCCCCTCACCTTACCCTGACGGCCTGGACAGAGCGACACAGGCACGCCATCAGCCCCACTCCCATCCCCAACCCCAACCCCTCAACCGCCAATGCCGTACGGCGTACGACACACAGCTCACCGGGATGCAGCCCCATGACACCGCCTCCGACAGCCGGATGCCGTAGCCGAACCCTGGGTGACAAAATGGGTGAACGAACAGGTGATGAAGTGAATCAGATGACAAACGGTGAGCGCATGTACCGTAACGAATGTACGACAACACACCGTGGACCAGTGGACGAACAAACGAACCCCCTCAAGTGCTCCAGCCCGCCCCCCGCCCCGCTAGTGAATCATGCATGGACCTCCCCTGTCCCTTGTCTAGTAAGGTTGGTTTAGCTTGGCCCAACCCCCTCCCGAAAACACAGCGCCCCCAGCCGCCCCCCCCCCCACCGTAGGGCGCCAGGCAGAAGTGCGCGGCGCGGTAGTGCTTGCCATAGTTGTGAACGGTGCCCTCCACAAACTCCACGTCGGCCGGCCGGCGGTCGCCCAGCGCGGCCAGCATGGCGGCGATTGCCTTTGGGGGGCAGGGCGGGGGGAGGCGGGGAGGCGGGAGGGGAGGGGAGGGAGGGGATGAAGGCGTGGGAATGGGATGGGGCTGGGGAGCAGGGTTGGCGTGGGGGGTTTGGGCGTGGGGTTTGGGGGGCTTGTGGTCCTGGTGTCCTGGCGACACCACTCACTTACACCCGATCACACCCACTCGCCCACCCACCCACGCCCATACCGCTCCATACCGCACGGCCCGTGCTTCCCATCCATCATCACCACCCACCCACCCACCACCCACCCACCACTCACTGCTCACCACCCGCCGCCGCACCTGCCGCGCGCCGCCGCTGTACTCCTTATCGCCGGTGCGCAGCGAGCCCGCGAAGAACAGCAGATTGGTGCGGTCTGGGTCCGCGCCGCCGGCCGCGGGCAGCCACTGCGTCAGCAGCAGCGCGCGTGGGGGCACAAAGCGAGGGGGTGGATGGGTCAGGGGGTGCTGGGGGCGTGCGGCAGGCTGGCCTGGCGGGGCGGGATGGGGCGTGGCGTGCCGTGGTTCTGCGGTACGGTACGTACGGACGGCGCACCGAACCACGTGTGCACGTATGGGCTTCCTGGAGTGGACCCCACACCATCCGCGAGGCCCTGTCCGTGCGTTGCCCATCTGTGACCCAGATCCCTCCCTACACCAGAGATGAGATGCCTCCGGACCCGCCTCTGGATCCGCGTCCGGACCCGCCGCCGGATCCGAACTTCGGACCCCGACTGACGGACCCCGACTGACGGATCCAAACTCCGGATCCCGACTGCAAGCGCGCCCACCTTGTAGTAGTCGGCCGCGATGCGCGGGAAGTCCATGAAGGGCGGGATGACCAGGTCGCGCTTGACCTGCGTGTGTGCGTTTGTGTGTGTGGGTGCGTGTGTATGTATGTGTGTGTTAGAGGGCACAAGTAAAAACAACCCGAGACTGTGTGTGTGGTGGGGATGGGGTCAGAGGCGCGCCGAGTCGCCCCAGCATGCACGAATCGCATTTAGCCCCAATCTCGGTCATTTATTCCCAACCCTACCACCCACAATCCCACGGCGCACCCGCCCGCCCCACCTGCACGCACGCGTACTGGGGGTTGTTGGTGAACGTGCTCCAATCCATGTCGGGCGCCTGCAAGCCAGTCCGTGCGTGTGCGCGCGCGTGTGTTAGAAAACATGAGCGACGGAGCACGCAGACTGTGTGTGCAATGCGTTAACGGTCACTCGCGCGTGTGTTAAACAAAAAACAACGACGGACCAAACCCGCCATTCTCTCGCGCGCGGTGTGTGTGCGCGTGTGTTAGAAAGCATGAGATAGGAAACAACGGTGTGTGTGTGTGCGCGAGAGCCGCCGGGGTTGCTGGGGCACGTCGTGGCAGGTGGCGGTTTAGGACTGCCGCGCCGCAGCGCGCGCGAGCGCGTGTATGTTTTGCGGACCCGTCATCCAGGTTCTTCCACCACCACCCTCGTGTCAACCCCATCTCACCCCCTACCTCCCCCCATCTTAATTAATCATGCATGGAACCCCCCCACCCCGGCCCCCCGCCCGCCACTTACCTGCAGCCCGAAGTGAACCAGTTTTATGGGCCCGTCCTGTGCGTGTGCGTGTTCGTTAGAGATCACAAGGGAAAACGACAGCAAAGACGGTGTGTGTGTGTGTGTGTGTGTGTGTGTGTGTGTGTGTGTATGCGTGTTCGATCGTAAGAGGCAGCAGCGCGTGCGTACGTGCGTATGAGGGAGTTTGCGAGTGAGTGTGTTTGCGCACAGAGAGAAAGAGCGGGAGGGAGACGGCGCACGTGGCCCTCTCCGCATCGCGGCACCAAGGGAGCCCTGCCGCCGGCCTGCGTGCAGCGCCGCTGCGACCGCATCCGGTGTGGTCCGCCCGCCTCTGACCGTGTGGTCCGCCCGCCTCTTGGGTACCACAAACCGTTCGCATGGACGGACCCCCCCCATCCCCACGCCACATCCCCTCAAACCCAAACCATGATAGCTTGGGCTGGTGTTCACAACCCCACCCGCCCACCTGCAGGTCCCGGGGCAGGTGGCAGGAGCCGCGGTCGTTGTCCATGAAGAAAAAGTGGTCGCGGCCGCCTGGGGGTAGCCGTCCAAGTGGCGTTCTTTTTAATGGCGTCCAGATGAGGTGCCGATGCCCAGTGTCACAGCGGGTACAATAAACGCATCACATCTTTGGGTGGCACTGACCCAATCAATGTCGGCCCGCCCCCACCTGTCCGGTTCCAGAAGGGCCACGTGGTCGCCACGTAACGCTGCAGCACCGCCTCCACCTGTTTGGGGGGAGGGGGAAGGGGGTGGGAGGCGCGGGGAAAGGCGGGGGTGAGGCGGGGAAGGAGGTGAAAGGCCACGGGTGAGGCGGGACAGTGATGCACAAAACCCGCACGCGGCGACTCTCCCCTGCATCCCCCCTGATTGCAACACACGGCCAAACACACACACTGTAGTCTTTTGGTGTGCTCTCCTTGCGCCCTCTACCACCCAAACACACACGCCCAAACACACACGCCACGCCCCCCCGCCCTCCGCCCCCCGCCCCGCACCTGCAGCTGGCTGGGGCCCACGTTGGCGCCGTACCAGTAGGCCAGCAGCGGCACGAAGAACAACGTGGCCTCTGAAGGCGGGAAAGAGGGTGGGTGGGGGGAGGGGAGGGGGAGGGGAGGGGAGGGGTGCAGTTACCAGGGGGAAGGGGGGCGTGTGTGTGCGTGTGCGTGTGTTAAACAAAAGCAAACGGAACAAAGCCGCCACGTGTGCGTGTGTGTGGGGGGGGGCGAGGTTATGTAGTCTTGAGCAGCCGTGTAGAAGTTCTGTGGCAGGGTGGGATCATAACTCACGCAGGTCTCACCGTACGGGTTCTCTGAGGGGCGGGCGCGCCAAAGATGACGCCGCCGGCACAAGGCGCGTGGCGCGTGGCGCGTGGTGCCGCGTATGTGCAGCATGCGCGGGGTGAAGCGAGGGAAGCCAGGGGAAAAGCAGGGGGAAAGGGCGCGCGGTCAACGGAAACTGGATACACGAGCTCGGCACGACACGGCTCGACTCGAGTCACGGCACGGTTCGACACGAGCCACACGACACAGCCCTTGTTAGGGGCCGCCCCACACGCCCGAGCCCCACCGCGAAATAAAACGTCAACTCCGCGCCGCACGCCTCCCAACCACCCCAACCACCCCAACCACCCCAACCACCCATCCAGCCAACCAGCCGCCACACCTGTGCGCACGGCGCTGTCCGCCAGGAACCGCGTCAGGAAGGCCTCCGCGGCGATGTAGTTTGGGTCGCGGTAGCTGTCGGCGTCGTTGAACTCGCCGGGGAAGGCCGCCTGGGGGTGTGGGTGTGGGTGTGGGTGTGGGTGTGGGTGGGTGGTGGGTTGGTGTGCGAGTGGGGTCTGAACCAATTCTGTAAGGAAACATCAACGGTGGGGGTGGGGGTGGGTGCGGAGATGTGGGTGCGCCGTGTTGGGCTGAGCGGGGTGGGTGGCAGGGCGGTGGTAGCGGGCACACCCGGCCCAGACCGCACACCCATCACGCCTCTGCAGCCCCCGCCCATCCCCACCCCACACCTTCCCACCCCTCACGCCCACCTCCCAGGGCAGTTCGTACATGTAGATCCGCAGCCGGTGCATGGAGCTGTAGCATGAGCGGGGCCACCCGGGCAGTAGCAGCGCGGGGGGACCACACATGGGGTGGAGGGAGATGCAACGGGCGGGAAATGTCAGTGGCCACCAACCGCTGCGATGGTTGATTGCCAGTTTGCCACCCGCCGGTCCATGCTTCCAACCGATTGAATCTTGCAGCCCCAACCCAACCACCCCGCTTCACTTGTTTTGCCATCTAAGAAACCGACCCCAACCCCAACCCACCCCGTGCGCTCACCGCATGTCGGGCAACTCCTCCGCCGCCGACTGCTCCCACTCCTCCTCCTCCTCTTCCTCCACCCCCTCATCGGCACCCTCCGCCTCCTCGTCCCCGCTCTCCTCGCCGCTCTGCCGCCGCCTGCCCGCCGCCGCCGCCATCGCGCCGACCCCAGCGGGCGCGGGCGCGGGCGCGGGCTGGTACGCCGTCGACCGGGCGCAGCCCAGCCCCCAGCGCCCCGGCCGGCAGTGGCAGAAGCCGCTGCGGCAGGTGCCGGCGCCGCTGCAGTTGGGCGCGAACCAGCAGGACTGCAGTAGCAGGCAGTAGCGGGCAGTAGCAGGCGGGCATAGGCAGTAGCAGGTGTGTGTATTGCAGCAGTGTACGCACACGGTGTACGCACACAAACACACAAACACAACCTCCATACCGACCGCTGCAGCCACTACACCCGGGGCCAGCCCGCTCCTATGGCCCTGCGGCCCCCCACCCTTACCCCCACCCCCCCCCACCCCACCCCCGCCCCGCCCCACCTCGGGGTTTATCTCGGCGCAGGTGCGGCCCTTGAAGCCCAGCCGGCACCAGCACCGCGGCCGCGGCTCCTTGGGCTCCTCCTTCTCCCCCTTCCCTCCCCCTCCATCCTTGGCCGCGCCCTCGTCCTCGTCCTCGTCCTTGCCGTCGTCCTGCTGCCGCTCAAAGCTCCACTCCTGCACGCAGTCATTGACATGGCGGCCGTTGCGGTGCTTTGCGGACGTAGCTGCAGGCCGCCCCGCTCGCTCGCGCAAGCTCGCTCACACCAGTCTGTGTGTACAGGCAGGCAGGCCGGGGATTTCCGTGGCCAGTGCATGCGTTGCTGTGTAATGCAACGCGGCGCAATTCCCAGCAATGGGGCAGCCGCCATAACATCACAGCGTCCTCACGCTGCCCTCGCAGCGGCGCTCACCCAGGAGTCCGGGTGCGGCACCACGCACACGCCCTGCCCGTCGCTGCAGCGGTCGGCGCAGGCGTCCAGCGGCAGCGGCCGCAGCAGCGCGCCCTCCCACACGCCGGGCGTGCCTGGCGAGGCAGCGTGATTGTGTGTTAGATAACAAGAGAGGGGGAACACGCAGACTGTGTAATTGTGTGTGTGAGTGGAGAGGGGCGGTTCAGCTGTCCATGAGTAACTAGGGCCGGGGCACAATCTCGGCCCGCAGCCTCTCCCCACGCTTTCAGATTGGGCTGGCAACCGCAAAACCCGCCCCAGCGCCGCATGCCTCGTGTCGCCTTAACCGCACCCGCGGCCGCGCCTGCACGCATCCCTGTGCCCGCGCCTCGACACCCCCAAACATGCACATGCTCGCAACCGCAGCCGCAACACGCCCACCCATTCCCACACGCACGCCCACGCACCCGCCAGCTCGGGTGCGCGCAGCTCCTCGCCGTACCCACTGCCGCCGCCGCCGTCCACCTCGGGGATGTGACGGTACCAGGTGGTGGCCGCCAGGTCGGCCGGGTAGAGCGAGTCGTTGGCGGCGTGGCCGGAGTCTCTGCGGCAGGGCGGGTGGCGAGGAGGCGGGGGCGGTGAGGAGGCGGGGGCGGGTGGTGGAGGTGGGTGGCGGAGGCGTGGGTGGGGAGGAGGTGGCGGTGGTGGCGTGGGTGGGGTTGAGGGTCGCTTTGCCCAAAATTGTCTTAGTGAGACGGAGGTTGTTGCTGCTGCGCAGGTTTGCTTGCGAGTGTTCGCGGCATCTTGCATGTATAGGAGTATAGGAGTGTATAGGTATGGGAGAAAAGGTGAATAGTTTTCGTGAAAATGTGAAAGTGCCCCCAACCCGCCCCGCCCACCCGTTGTACAGGTAGCAGTGCGCGCGGTACAGCCCGCGGCCGGCGCCGTGCACGCACACGTCCTCCAGGTCCGACCCGGTCCAGGGGCTGTCGGGCGGGCAGTACAGCCGGTAGCACTGCGCGCGGGCGACGGGTGTGGGTGTGGGTTACTGTGAACCAATCCCGTAAGGAAACATCAGTGCTGCAAGGAGAAATTGCACGATTGTGGTAAGGAAACATCAGTGCTGCAAGGAGAAATTGCACAATTGTGGGTGTGGGTGTGGGTGTGGGTGTGGGTGTGGGTGTGGGTGTGGGTGTGGGTGTGGGTGTGGGCGTGGGTGTGGGTGTGGGTGTGGGTGTGGGTGTGGGTGTGGGTGTGGGTGTGGGTGTGGGTGTGGGTGTGGGTGTGGGTGTGGGTGTGGGTGTGGGGGAAGGGGACATGTGGGAAGTGGATGCCTGGAGGAGAGCGGCGCCGGGTGTGGGCGATGCGGGCAGGTGTGGGCTGCCCCTGCTGCCGCCGCTCGTACGCACACGCCTGCACCAGCCCCAATCTCCAACAATCCCAACCCATTTGATTTGATTTGGCGGCTTGCACACTCTACCCACACCCACCCGTGCCACGTCACACTCGGACAGTACTCCACTCCCACTCCCACTCCCACACGCCCGACACCCCACTCCCATCACACCCACTCCACACCCCACCTCCCGATAGCACTCGCAGTTCTTGGGCACCGTGCTGCCGCAGAACCCCGGGTCGCGCGCGCTGGCCCGGCAGGCGGCCATGCGGTCGTGCTCGCAGGCGGGGCCTGCGATTGTTGCAATTGCGATTGATTGTGTTTGCGCGGGGGGGCCAAGAAGGGCGTGTAACTCGCAGCACGGCACGCGCGCGGTGGGAAGCTGCAGGACAGACACGGCGTCGTGGAATGCAAGACGCGCGACCTTACTGCGCTGTCCTTAAGCGACAAGCCCCCCGCCTCACCATCCCACCCCCACGGACACTGGCACACGCCGCGCTCCGCATCGCAGTTGCCGCGCTCCTCGCAGCCGGCCGGGCACGGCTTCAGTCGCTGGACCACACCGGGTGCTGCCAACGCCCCGGCCGGCCCTATGAGAGATACATCTAATGCATTTGCGAGTATGATTGCGGCAAGCAAGAAATAAGGGCGGGAAATCGGAGTGCGAGCTGGGAGTAACATGAAAACTCTCGCAGTGTCACAAGACGATGCATATAAATGTTGAAAACATCATGTGTTGGATAAGGGAAATATTATCTGCACGCGGAATGCTCGTGCAGCGCCCACTCGGTCGGACTTTCGGTCGCTCATTCTGGCGTCTGGGACCCGCCGAATGCATGCTTGTTCAACACCGAATACGGCTCTTTGATAGGTCTCCATGCACTCTGCATGAAGCAGGTGGGAGCTGGGAGGAGGGGCTGAGTGGGCTGGCAGCGTATGCGGCGGGTGGCATCGTACGTGGGGGGGGGGGGTCGGGGGTGGCAGGGCGTGCCAGGGTTGACCGCGCATGGTGTGTTCCACGCTTCCCACGTGACCCCCATGACTCTTGCTTTGGAACGTGAGGGGCGGGGCTGCCAAGCTGCATAGTGAGGATAGCTGTAGAAGCATAACGGACGCGCATGATATCATTGTGTGCACTGAAACGCATGGCCGAAACTGTGAGTTGGAAGGGTTTGAGCGCTACTCAATGGAGCGCACGGGATGCCGCAACGCTGGGGGCATATCTGTGTACGTAAGAACGGCAGTTAACTCTGCCTGCAAGTTGGTTAGGCGGCGCAATATTGGCGGAGGCGAAGTGATATGGCTTCGCCTCACAGCACGTGATGAGGCGACGCCCGCCTTACTGCTAGGTGCCTGCTACTTGGCGCCCGAGGGTTCTAAATTTCATCAAGGCGCGGGGGAAGAATGCCGCACGGGCAGCCAAATTGCTACGGACCTTTTTGCTGCCATTCAGGCTGAGCTTGCGTCTGTACGAATGGGTGACGAGGAGGTCTTGTTAGCGGGCGACTTCAACGCTCGGCTCTCTAGTAGAAAGGAGGAAGCCGGCGCTGAAGGCCGTAGAAGCTGGAGGGGTCTGAGTGACGTCGCTTCGAGCAACCTGGGAGACGAGCTGCTTGAATACCTAGACATGCCGGGTTTCGTGCGATCTGCTGCGTGTTTCCCAGAAGCGCGCGCTTGCGAGGATGATAGCACTAATAATTTTGGAGCAGCCTTGGCAGCCCTGTGCCGCGATGAGGGGGTGGGCGTTCTCAATGGCAGAGTCAGAGGAGATCTGACGGGTAAGGTGACTTTCCCGACAGAGAACGGTGGGGGTAGCACTATAGACTTATACGTATGTTCCTCGGGTCTGCTGGACAGATGCCAACACATGCAGGTGTGGGACCTCCCACACAGGATGAGCGGTGCTAGAGTCACCGACCACAAGCCGGTCACACTGGTACTATCCCCGTACATCATCGGGAGAGACGGGCGAAGGGGAGGCCCTCAATCTGAGAGAAGGAGAATCGAATTCAATAAGCGCATGACTGACTGCTATGCTGATCTGTTTGCGGAAGGAACGCATGTCCGTAATGAACTAGCAGGATTGGAAAATGAGCTTGCCGATCACACGAGTGGCATCAGCACCACGCAAGGGGTTGAGCGGCTAGCGCAGCTACTACGTAGATGCATGATGAAGGCTTGGAGAAATTCCGGGCAAAGCCGGCCGCCATGTGGAGGCGGGCAAGACGCCCCATGGTGGAGCGCGGCATGCGGGGAGCATAGGCGTGGCGTGTTGGAGTTGACAGCGACTGCCAAGGGCAAAAGTAGGGACGGGCCAGAATACGCTGCCCTAAGGGAGGCGAGGCGTGTTTACAACAGAGTAAAGCGCGAGGCCAAGGCTAGTTACGAGCATCAGGCGCTGCGCGGACATGCTGAGGCATGCCGCACAAACCCCCGCAAGCTCTGGCAGCTGTTGAAGGGTGGGCAGGCAGGCGAGTGTCCGCTTGAGGATGTTGAAGAGTGGAGTACTTATTTCGATGGCCTTTATAATGCAGGCTTACACGAGCGCACCAGCGACGCGGAGGCCAGGGTAGTAGAAATCTTGAGCTACGTAAACGGTATTGGCAGGCAGGGATCAACGCAGACGCTTCTAGGCTGTGCTGCCGTCGCAGAACGTACACGGCAGGCTGACGAGGTGCTTAATGCTAGCTTTACGCAAGACGAGGTGCACTATGCGGTTGGCAAAATGGGCAACAATAAGTCGTGTGGGCCAGAAGAGGCGCCCAGTGAATGCTACAAGAAATGCACCTACCGCACGGAGGGGGAAAACCCCACCACGGTCAACGCCATTATACCAGCCCTTACGGCTTTGATGGAGCGCATTAGGATGCTAGGTGATTACCCTGCGCAGTTTGAGGAATCACACCTCACGCCGGTGTACAAGAAGAAGGGAGAAGCTGGGGATCGTACGAACTACCGAGGCATAGCAGTGGGAGGCACGCTGGCTAAGTGCTACGCCGCCCTCAACCAGGCACGGCTCGCACAGTTTGGCGACGTTACGGAGGGAAGGCATCGCTGTCAGGCGGCTTTCAGGGCTGGGTACAGCACAGCCCACCATCTGTTCGCGCTGCGGCACATTACGCATAAGCACAGTGCTATCGGGGCAAAACCGCTGTTTGTTTGTCAGATTGATTTTGAGAAGGCGTTCGACAAAGTGCCTAGATGGGTGCTTTGGCAACGACTGGCTGAGCGAGGGGTGAGCGGGCACATGTTGACGGTGCTAGAGAGATGCTATCAGAAGGTCTGCCTACGGGTGAAAGTGAACGGCAAGTTAAGCAGCCTGTTTGCATCACTGCAGGGGGTTAAGCAAGGATGCCCTAAGAGCACGGACCTGTTTGGGATCTTCATTGAAGCCCTGGCCGATTACATAGATGCATGGGATAGGCACGAACTACCCAGTCGCACGTGGAGTAATGAGGCACCTGAGATTGGCGGCAAGCTTGTGGCCTGCCTGCTGTACGCTGACGATCTGACGTTCTGTGCGCTGTCCATCCATCGCATGCAGTTCCTGCTAAACAGGTTGCATGAGTTCTGTGAGGCCTTCGGGATGCGTGTTAATATAGGCAAGTGTGAGATCATGGTTTTTGCTGGCACCTCAGTAGAGAGGCAACTGTCTGCGGTGCGAGCTACTGCCCTTAGGTACGGAGGCGTGCGAATCCCTGTGAAGGGGCGCGCGCGGTACCTAGGCCTTTACTACGGGCCAGCCACGACGTTCGATTCCTGCTACCAGGAGCTGATTGCCGCGGGTAAAAGAGCTGCTCTCGGTTTGATAGCTGCGCTAGACAAGAGGGGCTGTTTGGCACCTGACGTTATGCACACCTGTTTCGATGTGCAAGTGAGATCGGTATTGTCCTATGGTGTAGAGATATGGGGGCCGGACGCGTTGTACTCTCTCTTCGAGGGGGTCAGCTACGGTGGCTATGATCGCGCACAGGAAGGGGCCATACGTGGCAAATGGCGGAAGGCCAGCACGCTGTTCGAGAAGGCCTTGGTTGACCCAATGGTTGCGCTGCAGACGTCTTTCCTTGCGAGAGCGGCTGGGGTGCGTAAGCCAACACACAGGCTGCTTTATGCTGAATTCGCGGCGTACCCAATGCATCTGCATTGGGCGCGTCTGGTCTTTGGTTTTTGGAACCGCATAGTCAAGCAAGAAAAGTCACTCGCGCACACGTTCTTGGAGGATGCTGTGAACACGGCAGTAGCAAGTGCTTTCCAGGGGATGTGCTGGGTAAGCAAGCTGTATAAGGTATGTAGGAAGCTAGGTTACGACTGGTCCGAAAAAGGACCGCAAGGCCAGGCTGCGCTGGGTGCATGGTTGCTTCGAACTGAGCTGCCGGTTGGGACGCTCCTAGCTGAGCTTTCCAGCAAACTTATGCACGAATGGGACGCTGCTAGTCTTCACACTGACCCGCGATTGTTTGCTGAAAGTGGGGGGCGGCGCTCTGTGGGCGGCGCGCCAGGGGTGAAAATGTGCAGGTATCTGCAGTGGATGGGAGTGCCACTAAAAGATGCATCGATTGAGCAAGGCAGACTAGCCCATATGAGGCAGTACGTGGCGCATAAGCATTTGATAGCCCTAATGCGCTTTCGTTTGGGCTGCTGGGACCTGGAAGTGAACCGCCCCCAGGCGGGGGGACAGTACCGGGCTAGGGCGCAACGGGTGTGTAGGCTGTGCGGGAATGGAGGCGTGGAAGACGAAAAGCACGTCTTGCTGGAATGCACGAAGTACGCGAGCTTGAGGGAAGCAGTGGGTATTACAGGTAGTGATATGAAAAGAGCTATGCTTGGCACGGACGTTCAAAAGCTAGCTGCTTACTTGCACGCGGTGACAACGCTTCGGTCTAGTGAATTGCGCAACCGCTAGCTGATTCCCCTTTGTTTAGTTATCATCGCGCCTCCGGACTCAAAGGAGTTAGTGGGGCCGCATGGACTTCAAGCCATGTAACATGCTCATGCTCATGCTTCCCACGTCAAAGGCTAATTACTTTGCATACTCCAGCTGGATTTATTATTACATACAAGACAGAGAAATAGGGTAGGAACGTATCTCAGACATAACAGCGGAATAGAGCGGGCCGACGATGCCGCCGCGAAAGCAGGAAGCTAAACAATCCGTAGGTAGCACCTCATCAAGCTATGTTGTTGTGTAGCGCCCGGGCTGGCGGGGTCATGCCGGAAACCGTGCCTGACGGTTTCCCGGGTTACACGCTTTCTGCTGTCGGACAGTTTCCCTGGCACTGTCACGAACATTCTGTCGTAAAGGGTCTGTCGCACTGGCGACTGTCCCGGGGCTCATGTGCAACTCTGGCACCGTGTATTCTGACACGCTGAGTCGTGACGCTGGTCACTGGTAGGGGCTCTGGCTCACGTCCTGACTGGTTGGATGCCTGGAAGTATACTCTCTGGCGCATATGCGTTACAGTGAGCCGTGCGAAGGATATACGCGCGGGCTTCCCTCCGACGGGAACCCACGGTCTGGAGCGCGTCTCCCGCACTATTTAAGGGCACTGGCCTGCATCCACCGGTAGTTCTCACTACCACCACCACTCGGTGGCACATACGGTATAGCCCTACTGGCTATACACCAAGTTGGTATACGATCCATTTCGATCCTCGGCTTTACCTCGGCGATAAAATGGAGCGCCCGGATGCTGCTGAGTTCCAGGAGGCTATCGGTAAAGTCTCCGCATAATTCGCTTCCGCTGACTGTTTCTCGATTCTGTATTAGTTGCTGTCCCCACAGACGCCGTTCTCGCCTCGGTGAAGGACCTGTCAGCCGAGGACGGCACTGCGATTTGCCCGCACTGCCGCGGCGGTCTCGCTGGCCTGAACCCCAGCGCTGTCAAGGTCATCCAGTCCGCTGCTAAGGGCAACCAGGGACTGCTGACCCTGGTCCTGGGCCTGCTGTCGCAGCAATCGGAGCTGGCGACCAAAATCGACTCCGGTAGGCTTTAGGCTATCAACCATGGATGAACTGAGCCTCGCCTACGGGGTCGGCGGTGCGGGGGGCGGTACCGGGGCTGGTGGTGCAGCTGGGACCCCGCCCGTAAGGCGTGAGCCTCCCCCGTCTAACGATGGGGCACGGAACGAGTCGGGCTCTGGGAATGACGGAGCTGTCCGCACCCCTGCCAGTGGCCGTGTTAACCGCTCTGCCCCCATCACTGACATCACAGTTGCGGACCTGCTGCGGCTGATCAACGCCCCCGGCGCCCGCGCCGCTGCCTCCGGCGAGCCCATGGACCTGGATGTGCCCTCGACGTCTGGTCGGTCGCACGGCCCTGCGCCCGCCTCTGAGGAGGTAATTCGGGGTACTCTGCCGGTTCCTAGCCTCTCACTGGAGGGACTCAAGGACCAACCCAAGAAGCGTGCTGACCGCGTACGGGCTTTCATATCGGACTGCCGAACGTACTTCAGCCTGGTGCACTGGGGCAAGAATGAGCAAGGGCGCATCCTGTTCTTTTCGTCCGCACTGAAGGACGATGCAAAGGACTGGTTTGAGGACTGGCGGGAGGCGCGGCCGAACACCACCTCAGAGGAGGTGCTAGAGGGGTTGCGCGCGCGCTTTGCTTCCATGGTCACGTCCCGCGCAGCTCAGGCCCGCAACACGCTGAAGAGCATGAAGTACCGCATGCGCACTGGCGAGTCTCTAGCCAGCTATCAGAGCCGGTTCGAGGCCCTCATCACGCCCATAGCTGACATGACTGAGTCGTCGCGGGTGTGGTGGTTCCAGCAGGGCCTGATGTCTGACCTTGCGGGGCCGTGCGCTACTGACCTGAGCGGCAATGACTTCACCTCCTACAGCGCTCTGATTGCGCACTCTACTAACGAGGAAAAGAAACTGAAAGCTTTGATACACTCACATATCAACTTGTTGTTGTGTACACACAACAAGTGTATAAATATGACCTGTGACATATGAAAAGAGCTATGCTTGGCACGGACGTTCAAAAGCTAGCTGCTTACTTGCACGCGGTGACAACGCTTCGGTCTAGTGAATTGCGCAACCGCTAGCTGATTCCCCTTTGTTTAGTTATCATCGCGCCTCCGGACTCAAAGGAGTTAGTGGGGCCGCATGGACTTCAAGCCATGTAACATGCTCATGCTCATGCTTCCCACGTCAAAGGCTAATTACTTTGCATACTCCAGCTGGATTTATTATTACATACAAGACAGAGAAATAGGGTAGGAACGTATCTCAGACATAACAGCGGAATAGAGCGGGCCGACGATGCCGCCGCGAAAGCAGGAAGCTAAACAATCCGCTGCGGAGAACGCGTCCTCCAAAAAGCAAAAGCAACAACAACAACAACAACAACAACAGGCACCCGATCCATTGCCAGCAAAGCTGCCAAAGCTGGTCGCCAAGCACGGGCTAGAGCTCGCGGGCCTGTATCCGCCGGATGCGCCGACCATCTACGCGCTTCACAACGCGCTGTCGGCGTCCGAGTGCTCCTCGCTGCTCGCGTACCTGCAAGTGAGCGCGTCAAAGGGGGGCGGTAAGGGCCGGGTGTGTTTGCGGCGCAAGGAGGGAAGGGGCCGGCGAGGCCGGAACAGGGTTGCGGGAGTGCGGGCACGCACGCTGTGGCGGAGGAGCACAGGCACAGGAGCTGGCTCCCGTGCGGGAGTGCGGGTTGCGGGAGCCGGCCCCCCTGCGTCACGTGCTCCTCCGCCACCGTGGCGTGCATACGGTAACCGTGTGCAGCTCGCGCGACGCTCCCGTCACGCTCGCCTCCGCCCCAGCCTTGCACGCGCGCTTCCTCAGTCCTCCCATCCAGTCATCTCATACGGTGCACACACAGCCCTCGAAGCGCCAACAGAAGCCCGCCGCCGCACCTGTGCTCGCCCGCTGCCGCACCTGTGCTCGCCCGCAGTCCAACTGCGCGCTGGCGCGCGTGGCGCACGCCCAGACCAAGAGCGTTGCGTGGCGCGACGTGGACCGGGTGGAGTTCGTCAGCCCGCAGCTCAGCGCGGCGGTGTGGGGCGCCATTGCGGGCCCGCTGCGCGCGGGCCTGCCGCACCGCACGCCGCGCGGGGCGGTGCCGGATGGGCTCAACGCCAAGTGGCGCGTGTACAGGTGGGGCGGGCGGGTGGGTGGGTGGGTGGGCAGGCGAGCCGTGCCGCGCCCAAGGCGGCTTCGGGCAGCCTGCGGGCCCACGGGCGGGGTCAGCAAACCGCGGGCAAGGCAGGGGGCCGGCTGCTAGGCTGCTGGGGTTTCGGGACCTCGGCACCTGGGGACCTGGGGACCTGCAACAACCTCCCTGCTCGTTCTGAGACTCCTGCCGGCCGGGCGCACAGGTACAAGGAGGGGCAGGGCTTCGGCCCGCACTTCGACGAGGAGGACGCCTGCCCCGCCACCGGCCGCGCCTCGTGCTACACGCTGCTGCTCTACCTCAACGACGTGGCCTCGGGTGCGCGATTACAACTTCTATACGTACAAGTCTGTAATGATTAATGATGAGTGCCTTGTAGGCGCTGTTGTTGATGCTCTGAGGCTCTGAGGCTCTGACATGGGCATTTGCAGGATGGGGCCATTTGCAGGAGGGGCCTGTGCAGCAGCAGTGGCAGTTGTTGGAACTAGCTAGTTGTTAACCTTGCAACCCCCGACCACCTCAACCACCCCCCTGCAGGCGGCGAGACGGTGTTCTACCGCAGCCGCGGCCGCGAGGTGGCGGCGGTGACGCCGGAGCTGGGGCTGGTGGTGGTGCACGCGCAGGTGGGGGGGTGGTGCGGGGAGGCGGTGGTGCGGGGAAGGCGGGAGTGCGGGGAAGGCGGGAGTGCGGATTGTTGGGGGTGCGAGTGTTGGGGATGCGGGGGTGCGGGGTGTGAGCCAGCACCTCACGTGTGTCGGTAGGTGCTCGGGGACACGCGCAGGCTGCGGAACCCGGGCGAGGTGAGATGTGATGGCACACCATACCGCACCACGGCGAGGTGACGTGATCGCACGCTCACGTCACATCACAGGGCGCATAATTCGACACACCTGGACAAGCACACGCATACACGCGCACGCTCGCACGCACGCACGCACGCACGCACACTGACTAGGTCGCACGCCCCAACGCTGCCGCCGACCTCACCGCAGGGCCCCGACTGCCTGCTGCACGAGGGGCGGCCGGTGGGGCGCGGCGCCGAGAAGTGGCTCCTGCGCAGCGACGTGCTGGCGGCGGCGGCGCCCGCGGCGGCTGAGGCGGAGGGCGGCTGAGGCGGCGACGGAGGGCGGCTGAGGCGGAGGGCGAATGAGGAGGCGGCGGATGGCGGCTGAGGTGGCGGCGGCTGAGGCGGAGGGCGGCGGCGCCCGCAACTGAGGCGGAGGGGGGCTGAGGTGGCGGCGGCGGATGGCGGCGGCGAGGGCGCCTGCTGAGCGCCGAGACCGCTGAGGCGCACCGCTGCTTCCCCGGTGGGTGCCGCGCGGGGCTGTTGGTGCTGTGCGGACTGTGTGGGCTGTGCGGGCCGTGGGTGCAGGCCCCCGGGGCCGGCACCCGCCGTTGCATGGGGGGATGATGGGTGAGGGCGGGGGACATGTGCGTACCGCCTCCGCCTCCGGTGCAGCCTTCGCTACAGCCTCCGCTTAATCGGCCGCTTCATCGGCCGCCGCAGCCTGAGCCCGTGCGCGCTGCGCTGTGTGCTGCAGGAGGGGACCCGCCTGCCGCCTGCCACCTGGTGCCAGCCGGGCGCGAGGTCGAGCGGAGATGGAGCTGAGGCCGAGCGGAGCATGATTCATTGATTCCCCACTTCCTGCGCACCCGAGGCTGCCGCGACTCGACTCCTCGCTTCCCGCCTGCCCGCCCACAGCCCGCCCCTCCCCCCCAGCAAACAAAGTGCGCCATGCACTCAAATGCACTAAAGGCTGCTCCCGATGTGGGGCCGCCCGCTGCTGCCGGCGCCGGTTCAGTGGGCGCAGACCTTCCATTTACTGGCGGCACCGGGTGAGTGAGGAGGGAGGAGTACGAAAGGGGTACGACGGGTTGGGCTATAGCCAGGTCGGGGGGGAGTTGTGAACACCATCCCAAGCTAAATCCAACCAAGCCAAACCAATGCGTGTGCGTCAGGGCGGGGGTTCCATGGGGGCGCTGGGCGGGTACGTGCGTGACGGCACGCGAGCGGGGCCGCCAGCCGGCCCCCCGCCCTGCCTGTCGACCCGTGTGGCCATACAGTAGCTCAGCCATGCCCAGCCCCACATCTGGTTCACCCCTCCGTACATCCGCGCCCGCCCCTCGCAGGTGCCCTCGGCGGCACAATAGCAGCAACAGCGCAGCAGCAACAGCAGGCGCTGCACGTGGCGAAGGCTGAGCCGGGGGCCGGTTGGCGTCTGGGCCAAGCGCTCGGCGCCGCAGCCGCAGTTGCAGCAGCAGCCAAGTGACGGCGGGCCGGCTGGCGTTTGGGGCGGTTGCGCGTGCGGTTGTACAGATCATCCATGAGCTCTCACCCGGAGGGGGCGTGCACGGACCATCCATGTACGGCTGGTTTGTATTGCGCCGCCACGATGTCGTGTCCGGTGTGTGGTGGCAGCGGTCAGGTGGGGCGGCAACACACAGCTAGCTGCGGGGCTGTCTGGATGACCAAGACGAGTGTGTGCGGCGCGGCGTTTGGCGGGGTTGGGGTGGATCCAATTCGGAGCGGCATCGCGTGTGTATGCAGATGTACACCACGAGGTGGGCTGGCGAGGTTTGCCCCTGGCCCTGGACCGGTGTGTACTGGTGTGCATCGTACTGGTGTGTGCTGGTGCACTGCGATGGCGGGGTGGAGTCCGTTGGCCCCCATCCTCTTGAATGTAACCCACTAACCTCAAGCAGCAGCAAGTCCGGTGCCTCCTGCTGCGCCTCCTGTTCACACGCGGCCCGCCACAGCCCCCTGAAGCCCCCTGAAGCATTGGACGGCTGACACTTGACAGCACACATTGCAGCGTTCAGCAGCGACCATTGATGTTTGATTGGGCACCGCCTCGGTCTGCTCCCTGCGCCGTTTGGCTGGGCAGCGTCGCACAGCACACGCGTGTGTGTCCCGCTTGCACTGACGGCGTAAAAGCGCGTCACGCAGTTGCATTCACACTAGCATTCATTTCTCAGTTCTGTTTATGGAACCCAAGGCCAGGCTGCCCGGACATCCCGGGTGGCCGCTGAGCTCATCATCCATCTCACCCATCCCCGGCAGCCGCCCCACATCCAAGCAAGTTGGCGCTGCACGCCCACCAACGCCACCAACACTCACATACACAAATGCACACAAACACCCCACTCTCACCAACACCTCTCACGACGCTAGTCCGCCAAGCCCTGCACACATGTACACACGCCACTCTCCCTCCAACGCCTCTCCACGCCCACTACTTGCCCGCGCTCGCCGCCGCCCCCGCCGTCGCCGACGCTGGCGCCATCCCCTCCTCCTCCTCCTCTCCCTCACCCCCTGCCGCCCCTGACGCCGCCGCCCCCGCCGCCGCCTTGTTGTCTGCCACCGAGCTCAGCTGCGGCGCGTAGTACTCCTTGTGCGCCTCCATGCAGTCCCACAGCGGCCCCATGACCGCCGCACAGCTCTCCACGTCCTCCCGCCCCGCCGCCTTCACGCCGTCCACGCAGTCCAGCCACACCTGCGCACGAAGGCGGCAGTAGCAGAGGCGGCAGTAGCAGCGGCGTCAGCGTTAGTAGCAGTAGCAGCAGCCGCGCGGGAACGCGAGGCACGGCAGAAACGGGATAGCACGGGTCAGGGGTGGGAGGGCGCGTTGGGGCTTGTTGGGCCTGCCGTGGCGGTTACCACGGCACGTGTGCATGGGAGGAGGCCGGGCGTGAGTGAAGGCCGTATACAGGCGGCCCGGCTTCCCACGGTACCGCACGCCACGGTACCGCGCGCCACGCTGTGTGTCTGCCGGTACGGCACGCTTTCTCCCCTGCCCCCGCATTGCGCGCATCCCATCCGCACCCCAAATACACACGCCCCTACACCCCCCAAGGCCGCCCCTGTGCCCACAAGCCCCCAGCACACGGGTACGGGGAGGGGGGCGCCGCGCGGCTGGCAAAGCTTTTGGGTTCGTGTGGATGCGGGGCCGCTGCCCAGTTGAGCGGCCGGCCGAGCTGCTGACGTGCTCAGCCCCCCGCCGCCAAGCCACGACTGCCTGACCAGACTGAAAACGCAACCCAGTTGCTGACGATCTGAATATCATGATGCTCGCCGCGTCCTCCACCCGCCCCCGCCCCACCCGCTCCGCGCCCGATGACGTGTCACGCCGGGGTATTGCAATTTGCAACGGTGCGTTACGCCGCGTGTCGGCTTTCCCCTACCCCCACCCCCCTCCGGCACTGCCCCGCCCGCTTCCCGGCGTCTAGCCCCACGCCCACAAGCGCACCTGAAACGAATCCTTGCACCCGCCCCCCTTCATCCACTTGCACCAGCCGCACTCCTCTTCATCCTCCTCGCCCTTTTGCTCGCCGGCGCCGCTGGGCCCCGGTTCCGTGGCCTCCTCCTCCACGTTGTCGGGCTTCGCCTCCGCCGCTGTCTTCTTCTCAGGCTCCATGATCAAACTTTATGTGTTGAGGATGCAGAGCTGTATGGAGTTGAGCCAAGCGCGATTGACGGCGTGCGCGAATAACCGAGCGATGATGGATTGGTCTAGTTCCGCGAAGCGCGAGGGCGACTGGTGAACAATTGCGGAATCAGAGCGAGATTTAGGTGTGAAACAACAGGTTCACTATCAAGTCGACTTGAGTGCTTCTGATGCAGTTCCCATGCAGCGAAACCCCATGCACAGCGCGCAGGCCCCTCGCAAGCGGCCCCGCGCCCGGCTGCAGCTGGAATCGCCTGCTACAAAGCCCTCCCAACGAGCCAACACATCCCATCAAACACGCACCGCACGGCTTTCACGGCCCGCGGGTCGATCCACGCAAGCACGCGCTGCAGCCTGCGCGCGCGACTTCACTGTGTTCGCTTTTGTTATCACCTGCAGCCCCTAGCTGTTAAATCAAAGCAGCCCAGCAGCTGCGCTTATGCTCGGCGGGGGCGCTGCTGGGAGTGCTGCTGGCTCAAAGCGGTTGCTGTGGACGCCGCCGCTGCCGCAGGTAGCCGTCCAAGCTGTGTCGCTGTTTGCCGAGAGCACTGCTGGACACCGTGCCTTGACGACCCCCTTGCGAATCCCACGTCACTCTCCGCTCCCCCACGTGGACATCCGCGCTTGACACCCCTCCCCCACCGCCCCACCGCCACCCCACCCGCACGCACGCACACACGCGGCCCTCAGGTCGCGGTGCCTCGGGCCGCCGCTGACGCCGGGGCGCCCGCTGCTGCTGCTACTGCTGGTGGTGGTGGTGGCGGCTGCGCGCCAACGCTGATGAAACTGGGCGCGGCTGCCGGCGAGGTGGGAGGGGTGAGGACTGGACGTGTGGGCAGTGATGCAGTGATAGGCCTTCCGCAGCACCCTTGCGTCATGTCAGAGTTGTTGCCTGCCGGCATGCCTGCATGCTATGATGCTACAGGATGACGGCATAGTCGCTGCGTCGGCGCCCAAGGCGGTTGCGGGTCGTGACGAGGCGGCGGCGGTGGCGGCGGCGCCCGCGGGGCCGGTGGAGGGGGCGGCAGAGGCGCCGGCGGCGCTGTCGGACGCGTCGTGGGCGCATGCGGCCCGCACGGCCTCAACAGAAGCCGCAACAGCAGCAGGAGGAGCAGCGGGGCGGCCGGGCGCGGAGCGGGATGCGGCGTGGTCGGCATTCAAGGTGAGTGGTGGTGGGACCAGGGCATTCAAGGTGAGTGGTGGTGGGACCAGGGCATTCAAGGTGAGGGGAATGGACCAGCAACCTGTACCTGTGCTGTGCGGAATGGGTCGGTGGCAAGGGATGAGATCATGAGAGGTGGTCCCCATACCCGTGCCACCGCCTGTCCCTCGCCTTCCCCCGTTCCGGCCCCACTCTTCAGGAGAAGCTTCCAACAGCACTCACACGTACCTCCAAATGTCCCTAGCAAGCAAGTCAGAGCCACTAGCCGCCGTGACTGCCACACGCCGTTCCCACCCCCCAGGAGAACCAGGGGCTGCTTCGCAGGGGCCCGCCGCCCACCACCACCAGCAGCACCGCCACGGCCACCAAGGGCGGGCCCCGCATCGCCACCGCCGGCCAAGCCGACCAGAGGCGCGAGCGCGAGGGGCGGGCCGGCGCAGCGGCAGGCGTGGCGGCGGCGCCGGCCCCAGAGCTGGCGGCCGTGGAGGAGCGGCCGGGCGAAGAGCAGTCGGAGGCGCGTGAGGCTTTTGAGGTGAGGCGTGGTGGCGTTCTGGCGTTGGCGCAACGGTGCCGTCCGTGGGGTGCCGCATTGTGGCGAATGTGGAGGACGGGGCCGGGTCCAGGTGTGCAGTGGAAGCGTTGGAGCGTGGGAGTGGGCTGGGCAGGAGGGAAAGGGAACGGCACGCACACAGAAGCCCCTGACGTGGCTCCCACACTCCCACAGGAGGACCGCCACCTGCTGCTCGACAGCCTGATGCCGCCCGCCGCCACCGCCGCCGGCCTCAGCCCCTTCTGCCCCGGCGCCACCGCCGCATTCTCCCCTGGCGGCGCCCTCGGCCCCTCCGCGGCGTTTCCCTCGGCATCCCCGCACCTCCTGGCGCCGCTGTCCCTCTCGCCCGGCGCAATCGCCGCCGCCACCCTGACCGCAGATTCTGGATCCCACCGCCGCCGGATCCAGACCGGCGGTTACCTGTACGGCGCCGGTACGGACGAGTTCCGCGGCTACCTGACGGTTGGCGTGGATCCAGGCGAGGCGGATGTGGGCGTGGATGTGGGTACGGCGGTGGCGGCGGCGGCCTGTGAGGATGCGGACAGCGCTTTCCACGGCTTCCGCCGCACTCTGGGCGTGACCGCGGAGCCGCACTGGGCGGCGCCGGCTACTGCGGCGCCGGCGGCGGCGACAGAGGTGGAGGAGCTGGTGGAAGAGCTGGTGGAGGAGCTGGAGGAGGAGGCGGCGGCCGCCGGCGGCGGCGGTGCTGCTGCTGCTGCTGCTACTGCTGCTGGAGGGGCGGGGGGCAAGGGCGGCTGGCTGGGAGCCGGCGGAGCGGCGGCGGCGGGTGGCTATGGTAATGATATTGACGCCGTCGACGACGACGACGATGATTTTGGCATGCCGCGAATGCCGCCGTCCACGCCGCCGCCGCAGCCGCCCATGCCTGAGCGGGCCGCCTCCCGGCCTATCGCCATCCCCCCGGCGGCTCACCCCGGCCCCGGCTCTGGTGTGGCTGGGGTGGGTGGGCGCGTGGGGCCGACAGGGTCGGATTGGGCGCAGGGAGCGGCGGGAGCAGCAGGCGGTGGCGAGGCGGCAGTAGCAGAGCCCGTCGCCAGCAGCGCCGCCAGCAGCGCCGCCAGCAGCAGCAAGGGCGACAACGGCGGCCGTGTGCGGCGCGTGACCTTCGCGCCCGGGGTGCTCGCGTCGCCCGCAATCGCCCGCGGCCGGGGCAGCCGCCGCCTTGGAGGCCCTGGCGGCGGCGCCGGCAGTAGCGCCGCTGCGGGTGGCAGTAGCAGCACCAGCTTCAGCGATGCCGCACTGGCGGCGGTGCCGTACCAGCTGCTGGTCGAGGTGGGGCCGGCGGCCTCGGCAGCCGGCGGCGGCAGTAGCACGGCTGCTGCTGCTACTGCTGCTGCCGCAACCGGCGGCGGCGGGCGCGCCGACGTCCAGGCGGCCGCCGCCGCGCGGGGCGCGCTCGCGCTGCTGCCGCTGACGGGCGCGCTGGGCTGGTAGGAATCATGCATAGCTCACATAATTAGGGGGGAATTAGGGGGGGATTGCGGGTGGGTATCACGGGCGGACCACGAACTGTGGACGTTCATGGACGCCACTTGCGAACTCGCACTACCGCCGCCCCGCTGTCCGCCTCGCTCGTCGTGACTGGCTGCCGCCGCCCCTCATCCACCACACGCGCCGCCCATCCCCTCATCCACACACCATCCCTCCTACCCGCGCACCCACGCACCCACACCGATGCGCCCGTGCCGCCTCCGCCGCCGCCACGTAGGTTGAGCGCCCACCTGCTGCTGAGCTCCAGCCGCTCGGCGGTCGTCCTGGCGCTGCTGGGGTGCGTGCTAACCGCAGCCGCCGCTTCGCTGGCCACCTACCTCGCCCTCAACGCCCTCACCACCGCCAACAGTGGCCAGGCGGCGGCGGACAGCGCCCGCAGCACCGCCAGCAAGCAGATGCTGACATGTGGGGCCGCCACAGCTGGCGCGGTCCCCTGAGGCCGACTCCGAGGAGGATGTGAAGCATGCAGCTGCATGGACAGGGTTTGGGTCTGAGTGAGGGCCCTGCGCGATGCTACAGATTTGGTCGACGCTTCGAGGTGTCGATGTGTGTTGATGATGTTGGGTGGCTTGTCTTGCATGCCAGATGTCGGTGCGTGCGGCGTGCGCGAGACGCCGGCTCGGGAGGCTGATATCGACTACTTCAGCTTTGTAACGCGCCGTTTAGCGACCTCGTCCGGCTGGGCGGGCATGCCACTGTTCGCCATGCGGCCCATGTCACTGAACACGGAAACTCCAAAAGTAATGCCGGTCCGGAGGGCGCATTGCATGTCCAGTTGAGCTTATTCTTGTAGGCAATACCATTTAGGTCGAAGCTGGGTTGGCTCGCGTCTCCTCGCAATTTCGTGGACCCACCTAAGTGGAGCACATATAGTCGCACACGACTTCTAATATGAGGCTAGGTCTTAGAGTCTACGAATGCCCCTGCCGGCAGCTGGTGGCGAGGGCTGTGGGGCGAGTTGGAGGAGCGGCAACCCGGCGTAGAGTTTGGAACCCAGTCGCTGCGCTGTCTGGGCAGGTAAACAACGATGTGATAAAGCGCAAGGGAGAGGGAGGCATTACGCGGGCACACACCTCAACGCCTGGACTCGACCTGGCGCTCTGCAGGCCTCAGCTGCGCGGCCGGGGCCTGAGAAGCCCGCTTCGGCATGGCCAAGCATCACTCCTATTATAAAGGAGAAGATCTCCATGTTCGAAGGGCTGCAGGGCGACGACTTCAGGTGCGCGCGAGGAGACGGGCGCGACAGCTCAGCGCGGCCGGGAAATGGCGGGGCTCCGCTTCAGGCTGGGTTCGCGCTGACGCGCGGCGTCGGCGTCGGGACCGGCCGATTGGCTTGCGGCTGCCCGCGATGCTGTGCCGGCTGTGCTGTGCGGGGGCTGCTGCCCGGGCGTCGACGCGATGGCTTCCCGACCTCCCCAAACCCTGACGTCTCGGGCGAGCTGAGCGATTGGCTGGCGCCGACGGGGGGTTGGAGCGATGGGCAGCGTGGCAGCGGGTTTGCGGTCAGCCGCAGCAGGTGGAATATGTGGGGCCAGGGGTTGTGCGCGCAACAGGGCGGGAAAGCTGTTGAGGCCAACCGCCGACGTCAGAAGCTGCGCACCACCCAACCAGCCCGCCTTCGCGGCGCCTGGCTGCGTGTAAGTGAGTGGGTGCGCCCAGCCGAACCCAGCCGACTCCATCGGACACAAGCCGACACCAGCAGCAGCCTGGCGCGCGTCCCCTCAGAGCGGCGGCTGCGTTGCGCCCCGCCCGCATGGGGTCCGCAGCATGCGGCGCGTTGGCGGCCCAAGCCCCGGGGCCAGCAGCCGGAGCCGGCAGCAGAAGCGCAGGCCGGGCGCCCAGCCGACTGGGGGTCAACATCCGCGCGGGCTGCGCTGGCGACAGCCTCCCCTCACCAGATGTGCTCTGCCTCCTGTGCCTCCCCTCACCAGATGTGCTCTGCCTCCTGTGCCTCCCCATGCTTCCCCGTCCACCGCCGTAGCCGTGTCCTCCAACCGCGTCAACCGCCTCCTGCCCTCCACCTGACCTGCCCCACCGCCACCAACCGCCGCTGCCAACCGCCACCAACCTCCTGCACAGGCACCCCCTGGACCAGCAGAACACCAGCATGCTGCGGGCGGTGCCGGGGCTGGAGGTGGTGGCAAAAAACTTCATGGGTGAGGTTGAGGTTGGGGCTGAGAGGGAGGATGGGGTTTGCAGGGGTTGTGGTGGTGGTTGGGGGCTCGGGTGATGGCTGGTGTGGGCCGTGCTTGGTGGCCGAGTCACAGCTCTGGGGAATGAGGCTCTTGGGGATGGGGGGCCTGCGGGTGGGGGGCTTTCGGGGCCTGCGGGGGAAGGGTCGCGTATCATGCTCACAACCCTGCGGTCCCCCCGCCATGTCCACCCCCCATCCCCCAGGCCCGGTGGCGGAGCAGGTGCTGCTGCTTGAGAACATCAGCACCAGCATCAAGATCGGGCCCGAGCAGCTGCCCTCCATCCACAAGCTGCTGGTGGACGCGGTGCGTGGTCGGGTCGGCGGAGGCAGGCGGGGGTGGGTGGGATGCGCAGGAGGCAGGCGGGGAAGGCGGGTGGGGGTGGGGAGAGGGAGAGAGGGAGAGGGTGTGTGAGAGGGAGACGCGGGGCGGGGGAGTGCGGGGGGTAAGCTGCGGATGAGGCAATAGGGGCGACTGCCTGGCTGCCTGGCTGGCGCGCGTGGTTCAGTGCTGTTGGGGGTTACGAGGCTGGTGAAGCTGGTGCGTCGTGGACCGGCCCCCGCACCTGCTGCTGCGGCGGCGGCCCGCCCATCCCGCCTCACTGACACGCTCCCTCCCTCTCCCCTCCCCCTCCCCTCTCCCTCCCCTCCCCCTCCCCTCCCTCTCCCTCTCCCTCTCCCTCTCCTCTGCCTCCCTCTCCCCCCTGCTCCGTCCCGCCCGCCCCTCAGGCCCGCATCCTGCAGATGGAGCCGCCCGAGCTGTACGTGCGCCAGGTGCGTGTGCGGCTGTACGGCTGTGAGTGCGGCTGTGCGGCTGTGAGTGCGGCTGTGCGGCTGAGTGTGCGGCCGAGTGTGCGTGCGGCGGTGTGTGTGCGGATGTGTACATACGTGGCTGTGGCTGTGGCTGTGGCTGTGCGCGACCGGGTGGTGGCCGGGAGCAGCGCGGGTTTGTGGTTTCCGACGCCTCCTCCCAGTGGACGCGGCTGGGAGCGCGCGCAGGCACATGGGGCTGTGTGCGCCCCTCCCGACCATCCTTGCAACCCGCCCTCCTACCCCCCTGCTGTCTACGCCACAACACTTCTATGTATCATCTTTGCAACCCTCCTCCCCCGCAGCACCCGGTGCCCAACGCCTACACGCTGGCCATCGCCGGCCACAAGCCCTTCATCGTGCTGCACACCGCGCTGCTGGAGCTGCTCACGCCCTACGAGCTGCAGGTGCGGCGGAGGAGGGGGGGAGGGGGGGAGGGCGGAGGGGGCGGAGGGGGGCGGGTGCGCGGAGTGTTAACGACAGCAACAGCAGGACGGGCAAAGCAGCCGCCAAACGTGCGCAGTTGCGCGGAGTGTGTGTGTGTGTGAATACCATCCCAAGCTAAACCAAGCTGAACTAGACAAAGGACAGGCAATGCAGGTTGCGGCAATACAGGGAACGGTATACTCTTGCGTGGGGGTATCTGTGTGTGTGTGTGTGTGTGTGTGTGTGTGTGTGTGTGTGTGTGTGTGTGAGGGGTGCGGGGGAGGGCGGGGGCGAGGGTGCGTTGTAGAGCACAAGGAAGGGTGTGTTAATGACAGCAACAGCATGACGGACATCAAGGAAGGGTGTGTGTGTGAGGGCGTGCCTTGCCTGTCCCCTGCCTAATTGTTTGTTTAGCCCCCCCCCTTTCCCAACCATCCTTGCAACCCGCCTCCCCTCCCGTCACATGAACGGCTACCCTGCCCAGGCTGTCCTGGCGCACGAGCTGGGCCACCTCAAGTGCGACCACGGGCTGTGGCTGACGGTGGCCAACGTGCTGGCCAGCGGCACCGTGTCCGTGCTGCCCGTGGTGACGGGCATGGTGCAGGTGAGGGGGCGGGTGTGGGGTGTGGGGTGGGGCAAGGGCGTGTGGGGGTTGGGGGGCGTGGGGGGTGGGGTGGGTGGCGTGTGGGGGCGTGGGAGTGGGAGTGGGGGAGGGGGAAGGGCAGTGGGGTGGGAGGATGGAGGCACGTTTTGGGAGGATGGGGATGGGGGAGCGGGGGAAGGGCCGCAAATCACCTGCCGCCATCTTTACTTACGCGTCATCGCCGCCGGACTGCAGGAGGCGCTGCTTCGCTGGCTGCGGGCGGCGGAGCTGACGTGTGACCGCGCGGCGCTGCTGGTGGCGCAGGTGGGTGGCGGGGCGGGTTGGGTTGGGGGCGGGGCGGGGTGGGGCGGGGCGGGGTGGGTTGGAGCCGCGTGGCAGGACTAGGCGGGGGTTAAACGCAACCCGGGGCCGGGGCAGGGAGTGGGGGCGGAATGCACCTTAACCTCCTGCCTGCTATTGCCTCCTACTCCCCCGCCCCTCGCTCCCACACACACACCCCACAGGACCCCAAGGTGGTCATCTCTGCGCTCATGAAGCTGGCGGGCGGCTCGCCCTCCTTCGCCTCCGAGCTCAACGTGGACGCGTGAGTGCGGGGCTGAGCATGCGTTCAGTAAAGGGTTAACTCTGACCAACGAAGAAAAGCCATAAAGAAACATCGGCGCTGTGTGTAGGGGGAGAGACTGCGTGCTAGGGAAACGGAGCGTGCCTGTCTGACCCTCGCTGAGTGGGAGGGAGTGGGAAGGTTTCAGGAGATGGCCTGTGCGACCCGCGCCTTCCGGGCGCCTTCCGGGCGGGTGGGCGGCGCCCTGGCGCCCTGGCCGGCTCTGACCGCTCTTGACCCTGACCCCCTCCTGCACCTGCGCCTGCTTCACCATCGCCCCCGCCCCACCCAGCGCCCGCCTCACCTGCATCTGCGCCCTGCCCGCGCCTGCCCTGCCCCCTGGCCCCGCTCCTGCGCCCCGCCCACGCTGCCCCCTGCGCCCGCCCTGCCCCGCACCCGCCCCGCTCCCGCCGCTTGTACAGCTTTTCCAACAACCCCCGCACATCTGCCCCCCGCTCTTGCCCCCGCCCGCAGCTTCCTGCAGCAGAGCCGCTCCTACGAGGAGGCCACCAACAGCCTGCTGGGCTGGTACCTGCGCAACGCCCAGACCGCGGCGCTCAGGTGGGGCGGCGGGCTGGGCTGAGGGTTGTAGACTGGGCGGTGTGTGTGGGAGTTGGGGTGGTGTGTGAGGGAGTTGGGTTGGGGTGGGTTGGGGTGGGAGTTGGGATGGGTGTGGGGGTTGGGTGTGGGGAGGCAGCGCGGAGCGGGACACGCTGGCGAACAAGGCGGGCGGGGGACGGGTGAGCATCGCGATCCCCTTGTCATCCTTGCAACCCCGTGTCACCCCATGCCCCCTCACGCCCCCCCTCACGCCGCCTCTCGCCCCCTTGCAGCCACCCGCTGCCGGTGATGCGCGCGCGCGAGATCGACCGCTGGAGCCAGAGCACGCAGTACAAGGGCCTCATCAGCAAGAACCGCTCCCACCGCGTGCAGTTCATGAGCTCGCCGCAGCCGGGGCAGGGCGGCGGCGGCGTGAATGGCGGCGGCGTGAACGGCGGCGGCATGGGGCCCGCCGGCAGCGGCGTGAATGGTGGCGGCATGGCGGGCGCTGGGTCGGGCGCGGGAGGCGGCGGCGGCGGAATGAACGGCGTGGGCGGCGGCGGCGTGGGCGGCGTGGGCGGCGGCATGAGTGTGGCAGGCGTGGGCGGGCAGGTGTACAACCTGGTTCGTACGCCCGCGCCCATGCATGCGAGCAGCCCCACCAATGGGACGGGGGGGCCCGTCGGCGGCGGCGCCGGCGGCAGGGGCGGCTCCGCCGCCGCCGCGCCCGTCATGCCAGGCGGCCGCACCGCCGCGGCGACGGCGGCGGCCGCCGGCCCCGCGTCCGTCGGCGGCGCGGCGCCGGCGGGCGGCGGCGCGCGGCCGCCGCCGCTGATGACGCCCGCCGGGCTGTGGGGGACGCCGATGGGCGGAGCCAAGCCGCGGCGGTGAGGGCCGCAGCAGCCCCGCCGGCGTGTCTTAAGCTGCGTGATAGCGGGCTGGCTGGCTGGTTGGCTGGCTGGCTGGCTGGCTGGCTGGCTGGCTGGCTGGCTGGCGATGGCTAGGCGCGCACGGGCTCGGGTGGGGACGCACAGGCTTGAGCCAGGCATGCGCGCATGACTGCTTTGGTGCAAGTCATGACAACACACGTCATTAGTGTTTGCCATACGACTGACGGTTTCGTTTCGTTTTGAGTATTGAGTTTGACCGCGACGCTTGGATACCAAGATCATCCGCATGCTGCATCCATCCGCTAGCAATCAAACTGATACCGGCATGCGCGCCTGCTCGCGCGCACACGCAGCGCATGCTGCGCCAAACATAATGTCTGGTCCACGGACGCAAAGTCGCAAACCGAATCCGCACCGTTACGTGACCGACTGCGTGTGCCGCCCCGGAGGGCATGTGTACGCCGCGGGACCGGGCTGCCGGGGGGTGGGCTGCCGCGGCGAGACGGGAGGGACGGCTGTGTGTGCCAGCATGGCTGTGTGTGGGTACGTCGGCGATTGACGTAGTGCAGTGTGGCGGTGAGGTGGGGTGGGTGATGAGGCAGGTGGCGCCCGGCGGCCGCGCGCGTGCGTGTTTTTACGTGCTGTGTGGCAAGGCGTTAGTTTTTTTTGCTTCGACAGGTGGTCGTGTGGTCGTCGTCTGCGAGCTTGTGTACGGTATGTGTGCGTGCGTGTGAGATAGCTGCAGGTGAGCATTGCGGGGGCCAGGATCAAAAGGCACAAAGGCATCGGTGGTGGGGCAAACAACAACAACAGCAACATCAAGAACGACGATCATGTTACACGTCGGACTGCGTATGCCTTTGGCTGTGGCGGGCACGGCTTTAGTAATGTTTCGGTTTTCGAGCCTCCCGTCGCGGTGGAGGCTTGCGCGGGAGCAAGTGCAACGTATGCGTGAGCGGTTGTGTGTGGGCGGTTGAAGCGTGGGTTGTACCATACATGCTCTGCAGCTTTGGCTCATCGTTGGACAGAGCCAAACGAATATCAGTGCGCGGGGCGGGGCCCATGGGCGGGGCCCCATTCGCCACACGCTTTGCTCGTGTGAAGCATGAACCACGCCGTGCGATGGCACAGGAATATTATGCAGGCGGTGCGCTGGAGAAATGGGGTTGCGTGGTTGGATGGCTGAGAAGTGAGAATGTGACTGGCTACAGTTAGAAGCTGGGAGCTGGGCGGCGATGCGGGTTTTGAAAGCCCTTTGTGCGGTGTGCAGGCGCGTGTGAGGGACGCAACCTGTGGTGCAAGCTATATGGCACCAGGGTCACCAGGGGTCTCCCACGTGGGGCAGGCGAGGGCGGCGCAGGCCTTACATGGGGCCGCGTCGTCAAATGCGCACTCAGGGGCGCATGCGCGCGGGACCAACGACACACGCGCGCAGGTTGCGCATGTGTAAGTTACAAGTTCCTGGAATGTTGGTGGCAGTGGCAGGTGGACAGCTGCGCAGCCAGATGCACGGGGCCGGGTCCCCTGCCGCCGCAGCAAGGGGCGGAGCTGGCGACCGGCGGTTGGGCCTGGCCCGGTGGGGCGGTGGCTGCGGGCAGCTGCGCCCTTTGCGCGGAGCTGCGTGCTCATGTGTCGCACTTGCAGAGCTGCACAACCCAGATGAAGTCCCGAACTGCGCGAAATTCCGAAAGCACTGCGTGTTAGAGCCCCGCTTCCCCAACCCGCCCGTTCCAGCGCCGTGGAACGCGGTCCGATTTGGGTGTGTGCCGCACGATCTCGGTTTGTTCTGCGTCTCATAACCCCAGCCACCAAACTTTTAAAGCACATGTATTAATGTGAACACAGTGACCAAACCCCGAAGTCAAGAAAGTTTGCACGCGCGCGAGGTCAATTTTACATGGCCGACAGCAAGTCACAGGACTCCGGTAATCGCTATGACGTACACGCACACGCCGGAACTGCGAGTGGAACGCCAACTGAACCACTAAAAGACAGCTCGCCGGTCGATGTGGTCGGCACGCTCAACGCCATCGCGCGCCAGCAAGGCGCGCACGGAGCGTCCCTGCGCTACTTTGGCGGGTGCCTCGTGCTCGCTGGGCTGGTAGCGCTGCTGTGCTTCGCGCCGGCGCTGGTCCCGCTCGCCTTTCTCGGCTTCGTGGCGACCTGCCTTCCCTATCGGTGGGTGCTTGGGGAGACACAGCCCCCCCCCCCCAACCTCGTCAACCAACCTCGTCGGGGAGTCGGGGAGCAAAGTCGGGGAGTCCGCTCGTCAGGAGGCAACACGACACTAGTGTCTCGCGAACTCATAACTGCAGGGTTTGGAGCTTCACCCGGCGCAAGTGGGTTTTCTTCCTCGTGGACTACTGCTACGTGAGTTGCTCATGCAATAGGAGAAATGCGTAACGAGAAATACATAATTGGCATGAGCTAAAGCAGTGTGTGCCCACGGAAGGCAAAGGGGACGGGTCAGCGCCAGTTGGTATTTGGTATGACCCGGCCCCACTTTTCCCCTCCCCGTGAGGTCTCACGGCGGCCGCCTCCCCCCCCCCCCCGCCGCCCGCAGTTTGCGAACCTGGCTGCTGCGGCCTTCCTGGTGTGGGCGCCCACGCACGCCGGCTGGGAGGCGGCGGTGTATGCCAGCTGCGAGGGGCCGCTGGCGGGGGCGCTGGTGGCGTGGCAGTGCGCCTGGGTGATGGGCTCGCCCGACCACATCATTACGTGAGCCGCAACGGACGCTGCACTGCCGTGTTAAGCCGGGGTGAAGCCAAGAGTGTTGTCGTCAGGGGCAAGAACGGTGACGGGCATGGCCCACCCCCACCACCCATGGCGCCCACTGCCCAGGTGGCCATGCCGCGGCCTCTCCGCCGCAACACCCACACGCCCAACACACAGCCCTGGACTTTATTTACATGATTTCTTACACACCAAAACACACCCACACCATCTCCTAATCCGCCTCCCCCCTCCCCCTCCCCCCCACTGCAGGGTGCTGATGCACAGCCTGCCCGGCCTGGCGCTGTTCGCCCACCGCCACCTGGCGCACACGCGGCAGCCGCTGCAGCTGGCGGCGGCGCTGGCGGCGGCGCTCACGGGGCCAGCAGCGACGGTTCCGACTGTGGAGGCACCCGGCCCGGGTGCTAGTTCGGGCATGGGCCGGTACACGTCAGAAGTCACGTATCAGCAGCAACAGGAGTATGGCAGCGGTGGCGGTGACGGCCTTGGTGCGGCGGCTGCGGCGGCCGCTGCGGCCGCTGTGGGTGCTACAGCCGCGGGGGCTGGGGCGCATGCTACTGCCGCCGGCGCCGGCGCCGGGCTCTTGCGGCGCCTGGTGGCGGCGGCGGACGTGGCGAGGGGGCGGGTGCCTTGCGGCGCTGGAGCGGTGCGGTCTTGGGCAGGGCAGGCGACGGGCGCGGTGGCAGGGGTGTGCAACGCCGCCGCCGACAGCCCTGTGGCCTACACTACGACCGCCTTCTCCTCAGCCTCGTCTGCGGCCTCGGCGTCAGCCTCGCGAGCTGTCGCCGCCGCATCCTCCAGCGCGGGTGCAGCGGCGGCCGCCTTCAGCACATCACGCGCCGCCGCCGCTGCTGGCGCAGGGGCCGCCGCGGCGGCAGCCGGCAGCGCGTTCGAGCCCGCCCCGACGGCGGACGCCGCGGCCAGCTGTAGCGGCGGGCTGGCGGCGGCTGCTACAGTTGGCGCCGGCGCGGGGCCGGCGCTGTGCTACGCCGCGCCGCTGCCGCCGGCCGCCTGCCCGGCGCCTGCGTGGCTGTGGCTGGCGGCGGCGCCGCTGCTGTTCTACCTGGCGTGGCAACTGCTGTACTTTGTGGTGGTGCAGGTGCGGCGCTGTCGGAGGTGCGGGATTGCGGGAGTGCGGAATTGTGGGTGGGGTTGGGGGTGCGGGTGCGGGGGCAGCGGCGGTGTGTGGTCAACACCGGCCTCAAACGTGCTCATGCCCGTGCCCATGCCCTTACCCGTGCCCCTACCCCTGCTCCTACCCCAGCCCTCACCCTTCCCCGCGCCCGCGCCCACGCCCTTGTGCCCCCTCCCCTCCCGCGCCCCCCCCCTCCCGCGCGCAGGTGTGCTACCGGCGGCTCATCCTGGCGCGCGGCTACGATACCAGCTACCGCTCCCTGGCGCGGCGGGCGCAGCGCTCGCGCTCGGCGCTGAACCGGGTGGTGCGGCGCGGCGGCGTGGCGCGGCGGCTGATCCTGTTCGGTGGGTGGTGTGGCGTGGCTGTGGCGTGAGAGGTGTGGGTGGTGTGGCGTGGCTCTGGGTGTGGCGTGGGATGTGAGGGGTGGGTAGTTCATTCCAGGACCCAAGGCAAGCGGGGACCGGGGGACGCGGGGACGCGGGGAGGTCCCTTCCGGACCCGCAAGGGGCCTTGTAGGCGCTGTAATAGGCGGGGCGGGGTCGCGTCCGAGTCTCTGCGATGGGCTCGTCCTGACTTTGCCGGAAAGTGGCCCCAGGTGGCCCTAGGGTTGCGGCGCGGCCCGCTGCGCCACTGCTCGCGCGCGGTCCTGGTGCTCACGGTTCAGGCACCCAGCCATGCTACACGCCTGTCACCATCCTTTCAACCCCAACCCACATACCACACACGCACGCAGGCCTGCTGCAGTTTGTGTTCACGCTGGCGACCCTGGCGCTGGCTGTGGTCACCTACCACAGCTATGGGGCAGCGGTGGCGTGGCAGGTGCGGCCGCGGCGGGGGCTGCGAGTGGTTGGGCGGGAGACAGAAAACCCTCTCCGCCAGTAACCAGCACCACCACAGCCACCACCACCACCACCACCACCACCACCACCACCACCACCACCACCACAACCACCACCACAACCACCACAACCACAACCACAACCACCACAACCACAACCACAACCACCACAACCACCACAACCACAACCACAACCACAACCACAACCACCACAACCACCACAACCACCACAACCACCCTGCCTGCCTGCCTGCCCTGCACCCCGCCAGGTCGTCAAGTTCCTGCTGCCCATGTACCTGGGAGCCGTTCACACGTGCGAGCGCGCGCCCACCCAGGAGCTGCGGGCGGCGGCGGCGCAGATGGCGGCGGCGGGCCTGCTGGCGGCGCCGGCCGCTGAGGCGCTCCGAGCGGAGGCAGCTGGGAAGCAGCAGCGGCTGGAGGGCCAGGGCCAGGGCCAGGCTGCTGTGAAGGGGCCCGTGGGGAAATGAGGAGTGTCCGAGCGAGCCGATCTATCAGTAGCTGGCTGGTTGCGTAGCTAGTGTAGCAACATCGAGTGATCAAATTCCGGCTGACATACCGTGAAATGGGTGGGCTGCTGGGTTGGGCTGCTGGGCTGTGGATTGTGGCCGGGTAGAGGTTGCGTGATCACGACGGCGGAATGGGCCGGAGTTTGCAGTGCGATCGGGGATGCTATTATCACATTGCATGCAGGTTACTATTTGAGCGCGAAACAGCCGTGCATTATTGGTTTACTAGCCACGTGCGGGGCAGCAGCTAGCAGGCGATGCAGGCTATGACAGGTGTCTGTCGCCTTTGCGGCAGGCCAGATCTGTCTGGTCCGGGCAGTTGAGGGCGGCTCCAACCAGGCGCTGTGCGGCGGCGGAATGTCGTGGTCAACTTCTGTGACGACGCGCGCTCTGAGCGCCTGCAAACTTCCAGTTGCAATGGGTCGGTACACACGCGCGACACCGGGGCGCCAAAGTCACGGCTGCTGGGCCTCGCCCCCAGTGATGCCAGCGTCGTCATACATCGCCGGAGTCTGCCGCTGCAGGGGCGGCGGAGGCGGCATCAGGTGCGTGGCGGGCCGGGGTGCTGCGGACCCGTTTCTGGCACAGGGCGCTGCTACAAGCTGGGCGCGGCTGCTGCTGCACCCCTCCACCCGCCCAGACACGCCCGCCCTCGCCCCTCCACACCCTCTGCACCCCTGCCCTCGGCACCGCCCGCACGCCCTCGGCACCGCCCGCACGCCCTCGGCAGCCGCTGGGATTGCGGCTGCGGCTGTTGCGGGTGCCGGATGGCAGCGCAGGCAGGGGGCGGGGTACAAACTATAGTTCCAGGCCCCATGACCCAAAACCTCCCGACCCCCCGACGGACCGACCGACCGACCCTGACCGTGTCAAACAGGCCTCAAACGCCACCCATTTTGTCCAAATTTGTGCAAATGCACCAGGGGGGGGGGTTAGGAAAAAACGTTTTTGACCCCATGCCACAAAACCTCCCGGACCCCCCCCCCCCCACCGACCGACCGACCGGCCCCCCCTCCCTTTCAGTCCCCCAACCCCCCCTCAAAATCCCTTAGTTTTTTGCAAGGTTGGTGTCAATCGACTGCTCTCGCCGAGCTCTAACGCTACGTAACTCGGGCCGCCTTGGGAACACATCTTGACCGGCAGCCATGTGTTGCACCCATCCATCGATGCCCCAGGCCCAACAGCCAAGCAACGGCTCGCGCCCCTATGCAAGTGGCAATACATTTATAGTGGCTCATACATCACGAGTACAGTGAGCGTGCGCCGCGGAGACTCGTACGCGTGACTTGGAATGCCCCGACATGTACCGACATGTCGACATGCCTCACCTCCACGGTGGGGCGCTGCGTGTTTTCTTGGTGCCATTGGGCAGAATCAATGTCTGGTACGTAGCTGCGCCTTCACTTCGCCGTGCATCGGCTTACAGGGGCGTCCGCGCTAGCCTGACAAAACCTGGCACGAACCGTGACAAAACCTCCCGGGACCCCCGACCGACCGACCGACCGAGAACTTTTGGGCCCCATAACGAGGGGATGGCGCACGGGGATCGCCGGCACTACTTCTGGGATTGCGTGGTGGCACGGGCGCTGCGTGAAGCTATCGGTATGGCTATGGGCGCGTTGCCCTGTGACTCTTTGGATGCCCTTGCCCGGTCGGAGTTGTGGCTGGTCCAGCCGCCTGTTGGGCTGTGTCAGCCGGTGTGGGATGTTGTGTGTCTTGCTGCGTTGTCGGCCATGGACAACGGGTGGTTATGGCTGGCCACGGTTTGCCTGTGTCCGCAACCCTCCCGTCAGCGCGTGTGTTAGCTATTGGTGTTGCTGTCATTACGGATTTCTGGGGGCGCCTGCAGGCCTTCTCTAGTTTGGGTGTCAGGCCTGGTGGGTGGGATGCGGTCCCCTCTGGCCACCCCTTCCTGGCGCGCGGGTCGGGTGGTGGCGTGGCGTTGGTTCCGCCGTGGGATGGTGCGTCTCCGCCGCCGTCTCCATGAGGTTGGTGTTGTGCGTCTGTGGGAGTGTTTGGGCGTGCCCACCTGTTTCGCAGCCCTAGCTTGCGTCTGCTGGCGCTAGATTCCGCGTTTTCGTGTGGTCTGTCTGCTTGGCTGTTGCTCAGATTTGCGGTGCCTTATGAGCCGCGTGCTTTGTGATGCTGCTGTTTGGTGTGGCTTTGGCGGGCTGCGGCTTAGCTTCGACGCGCCTACGCAGCTGTGAGTTGGGTTGGCAGCCAAGCGGGGGTTGCGGTTTGCTGCGTTCCTCGGAATGGTGGCTTCCCTCGTAGCCGTGATGGTGTTTACACTGTCCCCTTCTTGTAACCTCGCAATCATAACTTTGCACCCAGAAACCCTTTTTCAATTTGAAAGCGGATTCGTGGTTTTCTCGCTGAGCTCTATATATTTGAAGCATGGGGTCTGTTTCGGAAGACGCCACGGGGCGCGGGAGCCAGGAGTGCCCACCCGCGCTTTGGCCACCGTCCAGTATTGATCCCGCAAAGCGGGTCGTCAGACTGGGAATCTACCCTTACCTACCCCTGTTGCGGCCTATCACCGGTGCGTGCCGTCCACCGGCAACCGCAGCGGTTGGCAGATTCGTTCTGGTTCGTTTACCCCAAGCTGGGCGGTTGAGAGCTCTCACTGCGGTTCAGCTCGCACCGCCGCGCCGCGCAGCCTCGCTCGGGCTCAGCCCGGGCTCACCCCTGGGCTCAGCACTGCACGGTGGGCGCCATCCACGTCGCACAGTCGCCGGTGGCGGCGCTGGCGCAGAAGTGCAGAACGCTGTTGTCTTGTGCCCCCCCACAATGCCTGGTCTGATGCCTGATCCATACGATAGTCCGACCTTTCCGCCACTGCCGTACAGGCCTCCGCATGCAAAGGGGGGGCGGGCGGGGCACGGCTATGGGGCTTTCCCGACGCCAACAGGTCTCATCTCCTCCGCGCTGTCGCATACACGTATTGGTGCTCGCCTGAGTCGATGTGGGCGGTGCTCCAGCTATGCTTTATCGTTGCCGTGTCTATAATTGACTATGCGTAACTGTTAGGACATCTCTAAATGGGCTAAAAAGAGCTCTTCGTGTAAATGTCGGGGCACATCGCTGATGAGGGATGTCCCTGCTATCCGCGAGCTCGGCGAGCTGACAGGCCGCGCCAGGGCTTAAAACAGCTATTCATTCCATACGGATACCATACAGGGCATTTGGGATGGTTTGAGCTTTGGACAGTGCCCCGGGTATGGGCTGGGTATGGGCACGCCCCCGGGTTAGGTGAGACCAAGTTGGAAGTGCCTGCTTTCTTGCCTGCTTTATATGTCCATCACCTCGCTTGCGTTGGCTGCAGTTGGCCGCGGGAACGAAACCGCACTGGTAGTCTCACCGCGTGGACGAAGCTCACGATGTGAAGCAAGAATCTCTTTTGTAGTCAATGTAGGTGCAATCGGAGCTCGCTGCGCAAGAACAGCGAGCCCGAAGCCGAGCGGGCCGCTCACACCTGTACTGTATCTGGCAAGCGTAAAAGAGGAATCAGGCGTGAATTTAAATCTTCCAGACAGGTACTCAGCCCGACGTCATGCATTAGACTGCGCGGCGGTTGGCGGGATGATGTCCGGCTGGCGGGCCTCAGGCATTAAGCCCGCGGCGCCACTATTGCAGTCTTAACCACTGCATGAAAGCCATGCCTTCCATCCTCGTGCACGCGCTGCTGCTGACCGCGTGCCTCCGCGTAACACTAGCGCGAAATGTTGGCTCGAGCGATGTCCTAAGCCTGAGCGCGGCGCGGGTGCTGGCGCAAGGCAACACTGGCGCCTGCAAACCTATTGGAGCTACATGCACCATGACGCGCGGCACGCCAGGCGAGTTGATTCGCTCGTAGTAGGCATGAAGTTGAGGTCACTATTGGACGGCAGTCGCAGTTTGCCCGGTTTAGTCTTTCTAAGCGCTGCACACATGCGTATGATTTACTTCCAAACGCAGTCGCGGGTTCCCAGGTGCCTTGTTGCGACGCGCTCTTTTGCGGCGCCTACACGGACAGCCGCTCCACCTGCCGAAAGGTTGGTGTTGTTGGTGCAGCTAGTGCAGCTAATGAGCGCCAAGCGACAGCTGAGTTTCGGCGGCCGCACGTTCGCAACCGGTCGATTCCTGCCCACCAACCGTACGTCGGGCGGCAGCAGTAGTCCCGTCAGCGGGAGTGCTCGGCTGTAGCTACTGCGCTGGGGATTGAGGCAGAACAGATTGCATTGGTTACAGGAGGGACCTGCTGACGCAGCTCACGAGCCAGCGAGCACGTACTAGTACGGACGCCCTGCTCTAGACCTCAGGGGCGCGCCACCTGCAGCGCCGACAGCCTACTCTGCGCCTTGGGCTAATAGGCCTTGCTCCCATGGGAGCGCCACCATCTTCTAAACTCAATCTCCTTCCTCTTCAACTGAAATGAAAGTCGGCTTATTGATCCACATACTCCCGTCTTCCCTTCTTTCAATCCAAGGGTGGCCTGGTGGGATTTCGTCCCACCCCCTTGGCTTGATGCCCAGGCTCACATACATCTGCAAACGCTCCCAAAAGTCTGCTATAACTTGCGTTTTAATCCTGCTAATCGCTGTTTCTTCTACCTTGCCTTGTTCCCCTCTGGAGGCAAACAATAGCCTCCTACCGTACTCCATGGCAGAGATCGCAGCCAGGCATACAACGTCCCAGATGGGTTGCTGGATAGCCTCGTGTGGCGGTATTACTAGCCACAGATTCTTACGCAGAACAGCTGACGCAATTGGTGAAGGTATTGAGGCAGAACAGCTGACGCAATTGGTGAAGGTCAACAGGCAGCTGGGGGGCAGTTTCTCTTAGGGCCGGTGTGTCCCCGGTGTGTCCCCGGTGTGTCCCCGGCGAGCTGATCAGGCAACTCTGAAAATCAAAACGTCGCAAGCTCGGAAAGTAACCGCCTGGTACGAAATCCGCGGCCTTTCCCGGTCCCCTGGTCCCCGGTCCAGGGGTTAGCTAGCGGGGCCCTCGGCCCCTCACCCCCTTCGTCCAGACGCCGTGCCCTGCTCGCACGGAGCGACCACCCGGAGCGACCACCCAGGAGCGACCACCCGGAGCGACCACCCTGGACCACCATCCAGCGACGGGACCACCTTCGCCCTATGCGTTTGTGACCACTTGGGGTCAGGTGGCACGGACAATGCGCCCGGCCCCGCTGGAGTAGGGCTGCATGGGCTGCATGGGCTGCATGGGCTGCATGGGCTGCATGGGCTGCATGGGCTACATGCGCTACATGGGCTGCATGGGCTGCATGGGCTACATGGGCTGCATGGGCCTCACCAACGGCCCCTCCCTCCCCCCACCCCGGCATAGGGTGGCCGTGACAGGGCCATCCCTACCTGGGCGCACTGTGGTTCCTCAGCCTCCTACCTCGTGCTCCTACCTCCAGCTGCGCCCATATATACACCTCGTAATCACTTCCTAATCACACCCCATTCATTCCACGCACTCGCCGCAGGTGTCGCCCCCCTGCGCTGATGGCTACTACGAGGTCTCCGCCCCCACACCCTGGTCGGACCGGAAGTGCGCACCGGTGAGCAATGAGTGGATCCAGCACGAGTTGGATCCAGCACGAACCCAGTCCTGTCCACCTCGCTCGCCTCCACGGCTCCACCTAACTTGCAATTCTGGACATTCTTGCAATCACCGCAGCGCTACCTTGCATGTGTGCCCCTCCTACCCTTGCATGCATGCGCTCCTGCTTGACACGTGCTCGAAGTGCACATATATACAAACTCGCACAAGCACACTCACAGGCAACACTGAGCCCCCGTGTGATCACGGAAGGCCCAAATGAGAACGCACGCACACACACGCACACACGCACGCACGCACGCACGCACGCATGCACGCACGCACGCACGCACACATCGGGCGCGCGTGGTTGGCGGGTTTGGTCCGTCGGTTTTTGTTGTACAACACACACATCGGGGTGGCAGTTGTGGCAAGGCTGCAGTCGCAAGCGGGGCCTTAATTCCTCCCTTCCCCAACTATCACGCACACCAATCGCAGCTGGCAGCGTGTGCCTTCCCTCTCGAGTATGAGGGTACGCGGCCAAGCTCGTCCGCGCATTCGGATCCTGCTGGGAGGGGTGCAATGGTGTTTCGTTCCTTGCCCGGTGCCCAGACTGGCCTCCCCCCATCTTCATCTGCCTCTGCCCCGGAGACATCCCTGTCTTTAATTCATGTCCTTGCCGTGCGCCCGCGCTGCCCTCAGTCTCCGCCCCGACCGCCACCAAGAACCGTGTGTGCGCACCTGTAAGTAAACACTTCTTCAGCTTGCTGCTGGGGTGATATGTTTATTAGGTGATCCCGGTGCCGGCAACTTTATTTATTTGTGGTGTTCACGGGCAGGCCTGCGCAGATGGTGTCCTGCTTTAACGCAGGCACACACCCAGCATGATTGTTCCGCACGCACGCGGCCATGCAAGCCTGCACGTTCATTGTGTGCACGAACCCACATATTGTACACATGCATGCTGATGTGCGTGCAGGTGCGCGAGTGCGACAGTATCACCGAGTACCAGACTGGGGCGCCCACGCCCACGCTTAACCGAGTCTGCAGCCCAGTTGAGATACATAGCACAGCGCATGCTGCGGGTTGGTGGGTGGCGTGTTGGGGCCTTGGGGGGTTGGAGCTCGGGGCTGGGGATGCAGCGGTCAGCGGTGGCCTGTTATTAGACATCATGCACTGGCCTTCATTAGCAACGCTAGCTAACCTTTAGTCCTTTACGCCAGGGGAACCCCTGCTTTACGCGCGCCTGCCGCGCTGCCAGCACGCCAGAACCCCGTTTCCTGGCCTCCCTTACCCCTGCGCCCTTACTTGTCCCTCGCTCAGCTGACGGCGTGCACGTCCACCCAATTCGAGTCTACGCCCCCCACCGCCACCTCCGACCGGGTCTGCACCTCCAAGACGCCGTGCAACACGGCCACGCAGTACCAGGTCGCCGCAGCAAGCCCCACCAGCAACTACCAGTGCGCGCCCGTGAGTGCGGGTTTCAGGGGCGGGGCACTGGGGGCGGGGCCGGACATGGGCTCGGCAGGGTCTGCAGGTAGACAAGGGCGCTGCGAGTTTAATACAGTTGCGCTCCTTGCATGTTTAAACTGCATAAATGCCGGCAGCCGGCAATCTGTCGGGCTGTCAGTTCCGCGGTTTGGTCCGTAAATTTGAAGCGGGCTGTGTTTGCCGTGCCTGCTGGACGTCGGGTGGTCAAACGTCCCCAGTTTGCCCCCAAGTAAGCTGTCGTTAGGGCAACAACGTAACGAGCCCCTCCCGCTCTGCTTCTGGATGGGCTTCCCTCTCGCTCTGCAGCTGCGTCAATGCCTTACCACAGAATATGAGTCGGTGGCGCCCACCCTGATCGGCAACAGGGAGTGCGACAAGGTGCGTGCGCAGCCAGTGTGCATGTTCGCGAGCGTGCGGTTTGGACGGCTCCGGGTCTTGATCAAAGCAAGGGCGGGTCAGGGCGCGTCATCAGTCGCCTCAATAGCTACTCGTCATGGTGCGCGCGTGCCTGCCTGTCGTGCTCGTGGATCGGTTGGTGGTTGCTTGGGAGGGAGCTTTGCAAGTGAACGCCCGGAGCACACGCCACGCCTGACAACAGCAATGTGGGTGCGTGCCCATAGTACGCCGCCCTTCATTCACTACCTTTGTCGCTGTGCACCACTCCTACATACCTCGCTCCCTTTCCTTGCCCCCCGCCTGCTGTCCTTCGCCGGCCGCTGCATGCCGAACGCGGCTGAACCCGATCGGAACAGCTGACCGTGTGTGACACGAGCATCACCTACGAGAGTGTGGCACCCGCGTACAACTCTGACCGGCAGTGCGCCGCGGTGCGTGGGTGGCGTCGGGTTGGATTGGGATACGTATAGCTGCAACAGCAGTTGTGCGTGCCGACCCGCAAGCTTGGCAGCAATCAAACCATGAACCGGCACACACGCCGTGGACACACCGTGCCTGTGCTGGCAACCCATCCACGTACGCGCACCGCTCCACTCTGTCACGTTTTCCCCTCGCCCCTCGTCACGTTTTCCCCTCGCCCCTCGTCACGTTTTCCCCTCGCCCCTCGCCCCTCAGCTGCGCGTGTGCGACCCCCTCATCGAGTATGAGAAGTCCCCGCCCGCCCCTGGCTTGAACCGCGTCTGCGCCAAGGTCAGTCGCGATTCGACCGGGGTGTTGCGGTGTCAGAAGTTGCTGCCGTCCGGGGTCGCCCATCCGGCCCGTATGGAACATTCATCGGCCGTGGTTGTAGCTAGAAGCAGCAAGCCAGCGAGTCTGCTGCAATGTGTGGGCGGAATTGCCCATCTGTCTGCGGCCTACTGTGGCACAAGCCCTATCGGCATATGCCTTGACATGGCGACGAACTGAACACGCACCACAACCAACCAAACACGCGCCGACACTACTGTTGCCCGGCGCCCCAATCTCATTATCAATCGACTCACTCCCATCCTGATTATTGTGCCCTGCCTACCTGCGCTGCAGCTGTCAGTGTGTGACCCCGCCACCCAGTACCAGACCGTCGCTCCCACCGCCATCGCCGACCGCACCTGCGCTACGGTGAGGGCGGCAGCGGGGGGTTGCTATCAAGCAAGGGCAGCTTTGCAGCGCTGGGCTGCTGGGCAGGCGGGGAGTAGATAGATAGCCGCCGGGCCATTCAGTCGCTCGTGAGCAGCCCCACAATCGCTTCTCAATCCGTGGTCCGTTCTGTACCTGCGCTCGATCGGGCATGCCTGCACACAGCTACTGGAGTGCACCGAGGACGAGTACCAGACCGACGCACCCACGGCCACCTCCAACCGCCAGTGCGCCACGGTGGGGTTGCTGCTCGCCGCTTGCTTGCGTACGTGCCCCCCTCCACCCTCGATTCCACGGCTGTTCGGGCTATTGCTTGTCCCCCCTTGAACTACCCGGCATTGCGCGTGGTGACGAAAGTGCGCGGCTTGCGCGCGTGCTTGCTGAATGCTGGCATGTTTGCTGAAAGCGGCACGTGTGTGTGTCCTTGTCGCGCAGACGCGCCGGTGCTCGGCTTCTGAGTATGAAGTCGTCTCGCCGACTGCCACGTCCAACCGCGTGTGTGCGCCGGTGAGTCCTGATTTTGGTGAATGGGTGCGTGTGCGCGTGTGCATATGCGTATAAACGATAAAAAGGTGTTTTGGACCCTGCTGTACACACGGGCGGGGGTGCTGCGTGTTGCCTGTTGCGGGCGGCCCGCCCATGCCCAAGCTATTTGTGCAGAATTCTCTCTCTCCCGGTCTACCCGGTCTCACACCTTCCCTCTCTCTCCAAGCATCGCAAGTCATTATGAATTGCGCTTTGCTTTGCCTGCTTTTCGCCGTTTGCGCGCAGCTGCGTGTGTGCACCGCCACCGAGTATGAGACGGTCCCACCCACCGACTACTCCAACCGCCAGTGCTACAAGGTACCGTTGCGCGCGTCCGGCGGCGTCTGGTCCGGGCAGTAGTGGGTCGATGAAACGTATGGGCTGCCGCTGCTCCGTGCTTGGGCGATGCTCTAGATGCTCAAGCATGCTGCAACGTACGCCCGACGCCATGCTAGGCATGCTGACCAGGAGAGCCCATCCAACCCTGCCGCTCTTGACTAGAACTGCTCCTACCTGCTCATACCTCAAAACCAACAAGCCTCCGGCACACGCGCGCACCCGCCGACTTGCATCACGCGCGTATCCATGTTGGTGTTATGGCTTGCTTGCTTGCGCACTGACAGCGCCTGCTTCCGCCTGCTGCAGCTGCAAGTGTGCGGCCCCACGGAGTACGAGTTGGTTGCTGCGACAGACAAGGCTGACCGGCAGTGCGCGCCGGTGAGTGGCTGGCTGGCTGGCGGGGTGCGTGGCTGGGGGCGGTTTGGTGCATGCAAGCAAGCCTGCATTAGGGGGGGACCTGTAAGGCTGTGGCCTGTACTTATGGAGACGCCTAGCTAGGACAGCTTTACACACTTCGGCTGCCCGACCCCTCCAACGCTATTGCTATTTTTGCTGAGCTATGCAACGCATGCAGGCCGACTTCGTCCGTCCCACCCCCCTTGTCTATTTTCGTTTGGTTTAGCTTGGGCTATGTATTCACACCCGCCCAACCCCCCCCCCTTAACTCCCCCGCCGGCATGCAGCTAACTGGCTGCAGCTGCAACGAGTATGAGAAGTCTGCGGCCACTGACAAAGAAGACCGCGTGTGCGAGCCGGTGAGGTGCCTTGCGCACGTAGGGTAACATTTGATGGGCACACAGTGTGTATACGGTACGCGCTTGCACATGCGGGCCTGCCTGGTCTGCTGTCTGCTGTCTGCCCAAGCTTGAAGCCCTCAAACTGCGCCGCTTTTGGCTGTTGCGTCTCATCACTGCCTGCTGCCCCGATGGCCGCCCGCTTCTAGCTGCTGCCCTGATGACCGTCGCTGATGCATGCGTCTGTGACTAACGCTCACGTGCTGCCGCCGCATCGCTCGCCAGCTGACGGTGTGCATCGGGGGACAAGAGTACCAGACGGTCGCGCCCACCGCCAACTCGAACCGCCAGTGTGCGCCGGTAAGCGCTCGCAGTCGTCCATCCTTCTGCTGTATGTGCGTGTCCGCACCCGGCCGCGGCGTGCTGGTGTCGTGTGGTGTGTGGTGTGGTGTTGCAGCGTGCGTGGCCAAGCATGCGAAAGGGCCGGGCAGCAGAGGACGGAGGCAGAGCATACCAAGGGACTGCCGCGGCGCACGACCCCACCTCACCCCTTCCCTGACGGCTGCCTGCCTTCTTTCTTGTTCCCTTCTTTTCCGGCGCGTCCCACGCCTGGCCATGCCTTCCACCGACCTCCCGTGCAATCACCGTGACATCGGCAAACACGCCGCCTGTACGGTCATAGCTGCGGGAGTGCACTGAGACCGAGTACCAGTCCGCGGCGCCGACCGCCACAGCCAACCGCGTGTGCACGGCCCTGCGGGTGTGCGTCGTGGGCCAGGAATACGGTGCGTTGTGTGCTTGCCTGGTTTGCGTGCGTGCGTGCGTGCGTGCGTGCGTGCGTGTGAGTGCGCCTGGTTTGCGTGGTGTGTGGGCACTAAGCACGTGCACGAGGAGCGGGGTCAGAGTGGGCTGTGCACGCTGCGCAGCATTTCTGCTTACGGTTGGTGATTGGCCACTGCGCCCCAAATATGCGCATACACACGCGCACCGCACTGGTCGGGCTTCGTTTCGTGTGATTCACCAACACACGCACGTATGCCGGCGGGCGATCCGATCTTGCGCCGTAATTGATGGCGTGCGTCGCGTGCGTGTGTCGTGTGCAACGTGGCACGCACGTGCATGCTCAGCCGCGGCGCCGGTCTCAGGCACGAAGCCATTCACACGCACATGCGCTGTGCCGCTGCCCCTGACCCGCAGAGACCGTGGCCCCCACGCCGTTCTCCAACCGGCAGTGCAAGGCGGTAAGAGCATGCATTGTATGGATTCATTCCTTCGATCCACATCCTGGTTTTCCGGCCTTTCAAGCGTGGCTCATGAACTGCGTGAGCAGGTCCCTCCATCCTGTAATAACCAACCAATGCACTTGTTCACAAACCCGCTGAATATGCCCTACGAATGCTCCACATGGACGCAGCTGCGGCAATGCACCTCCACCCAGTACGAATTCGTGGCTCCCACGGACATCACGGACCGCCAGTGCGCGCCAATCAGCGCGTGCCAGCCCTACGAATACGAGACCGGCGCGCCCTCGGTCTCGGGCGACCGGCAGTGCGCCAAGGTGCGTGCTAGTTAGGCACACGGTTGGATGGATTGCTGCAACCCCCGGAGTTGCGTATGCGTTCGTACATTTCCAGAACTGAATATCCGACTATCAGCCCAAAACAAACACGATTAATGCATGTGACAACGTATGTAATACCGCTGCTGCCCCTGCGCGCCCTGCTGCTGCGTCTGCTACGCGCAGCTGCGTGTGTGCGATCCCCACACGGAGTACCAGACTGGGGCGCCCGACGCCTTCACCAACACGGAGTGCACCCCTGTAAGATATAATAAGGCCCGGTTGCGTTGCGTTCTGCCTGTCTTGTTACTTGCATGGCTGGCGCATGCGCATGCATGGCGGCACTGACCTACCCGCCCTGGCTCGCTCTATCTCACCACGTGACTGTACCACATATATACATACTTTATGTACGCACGCACACGGGCATTTGTTCGACTGGCAACCCACCCACATGCTTCGCCCTGCCTACCTCCCAACATATCACATATGCGCACCTGCGTGTGCGTGCGCAGCTGAGGGTGTGCAATCCCGCCACCGAGTACGAGACCACGGCGCCAGGGCCCATTACGAACCGCGTCTGCACGGCGGTAGGTGTGGGCCGCGGGCGCGGACTCGCGTGCATCTGCATGCGCTGGTTGTTCAGTGCGTGCACGCAGCGCTTCCTGGCTTGGCTGCTATGCGGGTGTGGTTGTTTCGGGGCCCCCATGCTGCTGCCCCGCCGCCCCGCCCCAGCCCCCGCCACAACTAACCCACCGGTCTGCGTCTCACCCGTCTCCATCTACGCAGCTCCGCGTTTGCAGTGCGAGCGAGTACGAGACCACGGCCCCCACTGCCATCTCTGACCGCGCCTGTGCCCCGGTGAGTCACCCTGTAGCAGGAAACGCTGTAAAAGGACTTGATGACAAGCCGGGGCTTCCCTTCGTGTATGGAACTTACGCGCCGTCTCGATACCAACATGTTATATCGCCAGGCGCGGTATAAAAGTCAGAATCAGATACTTGTCAGATCACGCGACAGAGTGATTGATGTGTAGCGGTTCAGTAGAAGCCCGCTATACAACACAGGCCTTCCTCCCAGCACACACGCATGCGCCTGCCAACTTGCGCGGCCTGTGCGCGCGCAAGTCACGGCGGCATTCACCTCGCTGCATTCACTCCGCGCGCACTCCCATCTGTTATGCCCGCAGCAGCCTTCGTGCCTTTACTGTGTGATGTGCATGATTTTCGACATCCTGTACTGTGTGCATCGCAGCTGAGGATCTGCAACACGGCGACCGAATACCAGAGCGTAGCGCCCACTGCCATCTCCAACCGCCAGTGCGCTACGGTGCGTCTCATAGCTGACTAGCACGCACGCCCCACCCACTTGACCTGCCAATCCACGCATGCATCGTCCGTGTGCATGTGCTGGTTGTGACGTGCGTGGGATTTGCATTGGGAGAGGGCGGAAAGTGCTGATTGGGCTGCGGGTGGTCGCGGTGTGGCCATAGTGGCCAGGCGGCATGCAGCAGGCGGCGACAGCAGCAGGTTGAGTTGGGTGCAGCTAGCAAATGCATGCTGTCCTGAACCGCATGTTTAACCTTTTGGTGCCTGACGCCCTGACCCAACCACCTTCCTGTGGTGTGTGCAGCTGACGACGTGCACGGTGAACGAGTACCAGACCGTGGCGCCCACTGCCACCAAGGACCGCCAATGCGATGCGGTGAGGGCGGCAGGGGGCCTGGGGGCCTGGGGGTACGTACTGGGTGGATGGGAATCAGCGCGCAGGTAGGGGATGGCATTCCCCGGCGGTGACTCGCGCAAGACCGTCGATAGATGGGTCGCGGGCGTCCGTGGCAGAATGCGTTTCTTAGCTTGTGTAGCTTAAACCCGCATGCGGTTCGCAATGGTTGACCGATGTCGCGTTTGGGATGACCTAACCCACGCGCCCCCCATCCTTGCATCCCCCACTCGCAGCTGAACGTGTGCAACACCGCAATCGAGTACGAGTTCACGGCGCCGTCCAGCACTCTCAACCGCGTGTGCGCGCCGGTGCGGCAATGCATGGATGGAGGGCCCTTAATAAGTAGTTAAGCACACGGAAAGCAGCATCGCACGCGGTGCTCACACAGCGTGCTTGCTCGTGCCCCTGACCCTGCCCCCTATCCTACCTTGACCCTCCCCCGCACCCCCTTCCCTCACGCCGTCCGCCCCGTACGCGCATCCGCACCCGCGCGCGCAGCTCACCGTGTGCAGCTCCACCCAGTTCCAGAGCACAGCCCCGGGTCCCAAGTCGGACCGCGTCTGCCAGACCTGCTCCAACAACTGCCGCGTGGACCAGACGCGCACCGCCTGCGGCGGGCCGGGTAGCACGCAAGACGCCACGTGCACGGGCGGCCTGCCGGCCGCCGTGGTGCCCACAGTGGCCTGGTTTGACGCCCGCACCAGCTACGTCACGGAGGCAGGGGCCAGCTACTGGTGAGACAACGTACGGGGCGGGCGGGTAGGTAGGGTTGCTGGCGGGCGGGCGGACCTGCGGTACGCTACCGAAGTTGCGGCTCGACCCCATGTCTGCCCCGTCCCATGCCTGTCCCCGCCCCATGCCTGTCTGCCCCGCCGCAGGTACGACGTGGACCGAGTCAACCGACCGGCCGTGAAGCTGCAGCTGCAGGTGGGTGCGGGGTGAACGCACGTGGCGACGCGGTGGGCGCGCGTGGCCCGCTGCACGTTTGAGGGCAGCAGTGAAGGGAGCGGCTTGGTGCGTACCCTAGCACTCTCGCAAGCCCCCACATTTCGTCAACGGCGCATCGACCTCGCCCCGTCTACGCCCTCCGCCCGGAAACTCACGAGTATCACATTACCCTGTATTGCCGCAAACTGCACCTGCTTGTCCCTTGTCTAGTTTGGATTGGTTTAGATTGGGCTGGTGTTAAGAACTCCCCCCCATCGAAGCCCCTTCGCTCTGTCATGCTTTGCACGGCAACGCACAGGGCACCTGGCTGTGGTCGACCTCCCGGCGCGCCTTCACCTTCCGCGACGGCGGCCGCGCGGTGTGCTCGCTCTCCACCCTGCCGACCTGGAGTGATGCCTCGACTGCCCCCCTCACCGCCATTGTCTTCTCCAAGTTCGACAACGTCACCGCGGACAACGTGCTCAGCATGGGCCGCACAGCGGCCAGCCCCGGCAACGGCCTGCTGATCCGCGGCACCCGGCAGGCGTTTTTCGACAGCGCAAACCAGGAGCAGCCCGCGATTCAATGGGCGCTTGACTTCACGCAGACATACACCATGTTCCACGCACATGTGCGCGCGGCGGGCGGCGTGCAGCAGTTCGTCTCCTCGTACTACATTGATGGCGCCGTACCGGTGACGGGGCCGCTCACCACTATCAACCTCGGCAATATGGCCCCGTTCCCTGTGAACACCGATGCCTTCACGCTCGCCGGCGACGGCACCAACAGCGCCAACGTGTTCCGCGGCGCCATCTTTGCCGCGCTCGTCTACAACCGCGCCCTCACCCCGGCGGAGCTGGCGCAGGTGTTCAATGCGTACCTCCCCTACGTGGCATTCAACGTGTAGGCAGTGCCCTTCTCTTTTAGAGAATGGTTTTGAGAGCATGGTTTTGAGAGAATGATTTTGAGAGAATGGTTTTTTCTCAGAAAAAAGGGTATCTCAACGTGTAGGTCGCAGTGCGTGGATGCCCGGCCAACGACATGTGCGGTGGCTAGCCGGATAGCAAGTAGTAATGATTGGTATTTACACCGGTACATATGCGGTGGTGCAAGCAAGCCTGCGCGCGTGCTTGCTTGGTGCGTGGCCCATGCGAGATCCAGCTATGTGCGTGTACCGTGCATGTGTGCTGGCGGCCGGTGCAGGTTACTTTGCAGGGCGGTGGGTGTGGCACGTGTGGGGCGGGGTTAAAGCAGAGGGAGAAGAAAGGAAGGCGCGTGCAGGAAGGCACGTGATGGCCTTCGGACACTCATCACTAATGTCACACTCGGCTTGCATGACCATCTCATCACATACATCTCCACGCCCAAGATCTAGCTCTGAAGGCATTCCTGTGGCATGCATGTGACCATGATTAGGTAGGTCGGTAGGCGCAAGATTTCTCAGCGTCACCACGCACACAGTGGAGCATCGCATATACCCCGGGGCGGGCGACGACCCTTGTGTTACGCTATTGTTGGTTCTGGCGCCCTTAGCTTCTAGCGTTGCGCGCGTTGCTGCCTCATCCTGAGAAGATGTGTGCACGACAAACCTATCCTACCGTACTGTGCGGTGCCGTGGCCCTTAGCACCTCCCGAAACACTTGCGGACTACAACATCTATCGGGTCGGCGGCCTGCGCACGACCCGTAAATGTATGTGTTTGTTTGTTTTAAAAACACACGCAAGTGCATCGCCTTGTTATCGGGGACCGTGCACGGTGTAACTAGTCTGTGGGTGCAATGAGGTGGCGCTGTGTAGGCGGGGGAGTGGACACGTAGCACACGGCCATGTGCATCGTATCCTAAGATCGCTCAACATTGCCAGGCGTCCTGTTTGGAGGTGACGAGCGCTTCGGGCAACCTTTTCCTGAGAGGAAAGGCACATGCTAGAATGTCACAACACCGCAAGGGACAGCCCGACCAGCAGGGCAGGGGCGGCCTGCACCCACGGCACGATGAGAGACCTGCTGTAAGGTGCCGACGTGTAGGCGTTGATGCCACAATCCGCGACAGGCCCGCCACCGCGTATGGATGCGGCGCCGTAAACACACCACCCGGGCCACAGGGCCCATGTCACCACACCTGCTGCCACACGTGACAGCCACACGTATCGCGTGCCACCCCGCGTGGCCGCGCACCCACTACCAAAACCGCCCAAACGCCCCCGCCGCCCGAGGCTCTGAGCGCGCCCACAGGCACGGGTGAAGCGCAGCCAGCCAGGCAGGAAGGAGCCTAGTGCGGCGCTGGCTTTGCAGTCGTTGTCCCGATTCCGACGCTATTGTTGTGATGTGCTGCCAGCGGTGAACACGCCCTAGCCCCCGCCGTTAATGAGCATGCCCGGCGTGCGCACTAGGCAGCCATGGCAGCACTGCCCCCGCTTGATCACCCACACCCTAGCCCGTCCCAATGTTGTTGGGTGTTCTCACCGACGCAGAGCATCCGGAATCTGCAGCAAGTCCTTGCGCAGTAGCTTTTGGGGAATTACAGTGAATTCCGCAGACGTGATTCGCGCCGCATCCCGCCGCCGCCACCTCAGGATGCTGCTGCAGCTGTCGGCGAGGGCGGGGGTGGTAGAACGGGCTAGGGAAGTCGTGAGGCACTGCCGCACGGCGTGTCTAACCCATCCACGCAGGCCTTGCAGACCGGCGCGCGGGCTTCAAAGGTGTTGCTGAGGCTGATGAAGAATGTTTGCCGATTCCTTCTTACAGCATCCGCAGCCTTTTCAGGTTCGCTCTCGGCCGAGACCAGCCTTGATAGGCCGTGGGGTCCGTTCTCAATCGCTTTCCTTATTGTCCATAGCCGCCCAGCGCCCAGTCCAGGTCTGTGCTAAACGGTAGCGCGTGGTCCCAGGGGCACAGCTGACGGAACCTAAGTGCCTCGTTGCGGAGCTATCCCAAGCCGTGTCGTGAGCCACTACTGGGGGTGCTACACGCCCCCCGCCCACACTTGCCTGTCCTGACGCTCCTCCGGAGTCCAAGGCGTCCTAGCTCCGCGCCAGTGGGCATTATGCTGCTCCAGGCTGCAGCTGCTCCAGCTGCTACCAGGCGAGCCCGGACGTGCACTGCGGCACTGAGCCTCAAGGCCGTCCCTGCGCTGCGCGGGGCAGGTCTCGGCACCGCTTGCTGCGCGGGGAGGGGGGGATCCGGCCCCTACACGCCATGGTATGCGACCTAGCTCCAAGCCCCTACTGCGAGACTGACTTGAGCGTTGGAATTGGTCGGTGTGCTTAAATTTTGTCCGGGCCGGACCGCGGGATGTGACATGACACAGTGGTTGCGCCTACGTGCATTTCTTATGATAACGCAGATAGTACAGCTAACGGGCCTTGAGGAGTCGCGACGAGGCCAATTGCAACTTGCATGGCAAATTGGTTCTGCCAGCGCCTTCGCCCAATCCTAGTCACTGCATCCTCACTTGGCACAATAATCTATTATCTAGAGGTTTGAGAAGAGCCTGCCGACTTGGGCACGTGCTAGAAGAAGAATGCAGCAGGCTTCGTTGCGTGCGCGGGCTAGGCCCTTTACTTCGGGTAAGTGACTATAGAGCTTGCCGTAGATCAAGGATTGATGCGACCAAAATCGTGGGCTTGCCCTGCAGGCGCCCGGCCATCGCTGCGGCGAGCGCCCGCTCGCGTCTGCCGCCCCGTGGCATCAGCAGCTGCTGCTAAAGGACCCGTTGTCGTGGTGGATAACTACGACAGCTTCACATACAACTTGTGTCAGGTGGGGCTGGCGCGGTCGCTACATGCTTGCCGCGACGCATCGGCACGTTTTCAGCGCCTTGCCGCTGCCCTGTGCGACGCCAATTGCAGTACCTGGGTGACTTTGGGGTGGACTATGTGGTGTACAAGAACGACGAGAAGACCGTGGATGAGATCAGGGCTATGAACCCTCGCGGTATCCTGGTGTCGCCAGGCCCCGGTGAGTGTCCGCCGCACCAGCCCCCGCGCTGTGCTCCCGACTTCACGCGTCCCCCACTTGGCAGACTTGATATGCAATGGGTCGATTAAGCAGCCCGACCTTCCGCCCTTTGGGAACAAAAGGCAGGGCGGGGGCACTGAACACGCTGCGGCTTCCTTCGATGTGCTTGCAGGCCGGCCCATCGACTCGGGCATCTCGCTACAAACGGTGCGGGAGCTGGGTCCCGACTTCCCGCTCTTCGGCGTGTGCATGGGGCATCAATGCATCGGCGAGGCGTTTGGAGGTGCGCGCGGGGGCCGCGCTCTGGTGCACGAAGGGAGGGTCACGCCGCAGTCTGCTCGCGAAGCGCCTCACAGCCGGTGCGCACGTCTGCTCCACGGGGGCAAGCTGCAAGCGCAATGAATCGCGATGCAGCTCATCCGCTCTTTAGGACGCCAACCGGGAGCGTACGACTCGCCTTGCGCTCGGCAGTGTGGGGCAGCGGCAGCACAAAGTGGGTGTGGCGCCGCAGCTACTACTGCAGGCGTATGATGTATATGTGGCGGCAGCGGTGCGCAGACCCCAAACGGCCGGCGCCGGGGATGCGGGCGAAACCAACCACCCCGCGTGCGTAGCTGGCGCCGCCGCCTCGCCTCGCCTGGCCGTGGCTCGCGGCACAGCTGGCTGACTGCCTGCCGCCGTGTTGTTGTTGCGGGCGCAGGGGACGTGGTGCGCGCGCCGTGCGGCGTGATGCACGGCAAGACGTCGCCCGTGTTCCACACCAACGTGGGGCTGCTGGAGGGCCTGCCCAAGTGAGTGTGCGGTGCGGTGGCGCCGGGCTGGGTTGGGAGGGGGCTGGGCTGGGGAGGGGGCTGGGCTGGGGAGGGGGCTGGGCTGGGGAGGGGGCTGGGCTGGGGAGGGGGCTGGGCTGGGGAGGGGGCTGGGCTGGGGAGGGGGCTGGGCTGGGGAGGGGGCTGGGCTGGGGAGGGGGCTGGGCTGGGGGTGATGGGACAGCACGGGAACGGGGTTGGGGACCAGCACGGATGCCGAGCAGCAGCTGAGCGGGAAGGGGGTGACACGCAGGAAGAGGGATGCGAGAGGGGGCTGTCGCACTCGACAGAGCGGGGGGGGGAAGGAGCTGTCGATGTGGTAGCATGGGCGGGACAAGAGGGCAGGAGGATATGAGGGTGGCGCTGGCCTGCGGATGCGCTATCATGAAAGGGCGAGTGCAGCGGACGAATGCAGCAGGGCGGAGCCGCAAGTAATGAGGCGGGGTTAGGAGCGGGCAACCCAAGGGCGTGCCGATGGGGCAGATTCATACGAACGCGACCACCGGTTGCACCCCCCCCCCCAACGTGCCAACCTGCACCCTGCCCTCGGTCATCCCGCCCTTGACCCCGCCGCCCTGCCGCCCCTCCGCTCGGCTCCGCCCCGCCGCACGCTCCGCCGCTGGACCCCACAGCCCCTTCGAGGCGTGCCGCTACCACAGCCTGGTCATCAAGCGCGACACCATCCCCGAGGACCTGGAGATCACGGCCTGGACGGAGGACGGCACCATCATGGGCGTGCGCCACAAGCGCTACCCGCACATCCAGGGCGTGCAGTTCCACCCCGAGTCCATCATCACGCAGGTGCGGGTGCAGAGGCGGGGAGGCGGGGGGGGCGGGAGGGGGCAGGGAGGCGGGGTTGTAAACACCAGCCCAATCTAAACTGGGGGTGCGGGGGTGCGGGGGAGTGTGGCTGAGGGGCGGGGCTGCGGCGTAGAGCGCTCGGGGGCAGGGGGGATGCGGTTGTGGGGCGGGAGGCTGCCCCGAGTCGGGATTAGGTGCTTTCAAACTGGCTCGGGCTGGCTGGGGCTGGCTGGGGCTGGCTGGGGCCGGCTGACCTAAGAGCATCAAACGCAGACACCCATCATGCACAATCTCACCCTGAATGCTTTCATCACCGCGCCCTGCAGAGCGGAAAGAAGATCGTTGAGAACTTTGTCAAGACGCTGTGAGGGAGCTGGCGGACAGCAGCAGCAGCGGGCAGCTGACATGATTGCAAGCTGCTGAGTGCGGCACAAGGAATGGACACTAGCGGGGCTACTTGGAACTCCAGGAGCTCTCTCAAAAGCCAGCACGCGCGTGTTGGGGAGCATTGCGCAGGACGTCGTGGCAGGGATGACGGTGGCGTCGGGCCAGCCGAACCATGAGGCACGTGCGGGTCGCAAGCTGCGCCCGAGCTCTCTTGCGGCGAAGGGACGCGGCAGGCGCGCCAATGGCAACGCAACGTAGCAGCTGGGGAGCGGGGTGTGATTAGTGGGGCTGGGGGCTGCTGGGGGTGGAGAGGGTCGGGACTGGGCGGTGACACAGGTCTACAGGGGGGACGAAGTGCCTACCTTGCCACGGGGCACGCAGGACAATGCGGCGAGGACGGTGGCAGGGCACACCGTGTGTGTCTGTCAACGACTGGGGGGTTTTGTACGTGTGAGTTTACCTGTGAGAGTGTGAGTTTACCTGGGCTTGAGCGCTAAGGCTGTGCATTGCCCGGTGCAGTACGGCAGTCGGGGCGCGACAGAGCCTGCAAGGTCCAAGGCGGAGTAGCGCGCAAACAGCAAAACTGCTCGAGCGCTTCTTTGTAACGCTGTTGCTGGGATGGCGTGGTGGTATGAAGAGCGCGGGTGACGGCGTTAAGGATACATGTCAGTCTGGTGGGCGGTGGCAGCGCGCGCGCCGCGCCGGGGCAGTCGGGCGCGAAACCCTGGTTCGGGCGGCAGACACGAAGGCGCGGCAAACCGAACCGCGCAAGCACGAGCGTGGCGCGACACGACCGCTACCGCTTGTCAAGACCTATCTTGAGGTCTAGAGCGTAATCCTGAGGCCCAGTTTCTGGGTCAAGCAATCGACGGTGCGCGAGCTGTAATCCCAGTTTACACCAGGTTCACGCACAACATTCTGCATAATTCAGCCTGCCCCAACGTTATGCAGGCCAAATTGAACCTACTTTGATTCTATACGTGTCATAAGAAGGCTCCTGGCCGCCGACTCATAGTTCACCTCGCTTTTATCGCGCGCCTGTAGTCGGTCGCTCGCCACAATGCTGGCTAAGTTTGCCTCCGTGCAAGTGATGGGGGCGACGGCCGGCTGCTCAGCACGGCAGGCTGCAATGCCCGCACGTTGCCTCAGCGGTGTGTCCTCGCGCGTCCAACAGCCTCTGTTATCCTCAGGCCAGACCAGCGCCCAATTGCCCACTCTAAGGCATCGCTGCGCTGTAATTACGCAAGGCCAGGCAAACAGCTCGCTGCGCCTGCCGATTGAGTTGGACCTGGAGACGCCGCTGCCTGGCTTTGACAGCATTTCTTCGGCGCTGGCGGACCTTGCAGCTGGAAAGGTTGTGGTGGTGATTGACGATGAGGATCGGGAGAACGAGGGCGATCTCATTATGAACGCGGACAAGGTCACCACGGAGACCATGGCATTCTTCGTCGAGTACACCAGCGGCGTGGTGTGCATTTCCATGGAGGGCCAGGACCTCGACCGCCTCAAGCTGCCGCTGATGATTAACAGCGCCGAGAACGAGGAGGCCATGTATACGGCGTTCACCGTGACCGTCGACCTGCGCGACGACATCACCACCGGCATCTCCGCCTCCGACCGCGCCAAGACCATCCGTCGCCTGGCCGACCCCACCGCCACGTGGACCGACTTCCGCCGCCCCGGCCACATCTTCCCGCTGCGCTACCGCCCCGGCGGCGTCATCGTGCGGCCCGGCCACACCGAGGCCGCCGTGGACCTGGCGCGCCTGTCCGGCTCCTTCCCCGCCGGCGTGCTGTGCGAAATCGTCAACAAGGAGGACGGCAGCATGTCGCGCACGCCGCAGCTGCTGGAGTTCGCCAAGCGCCACGGCCTCAAGTGCATCACCATCGCCGACCTCATCCGCTACCGCCTGCGCCACGAGGCCATCGTGGCCCGCGCCGGCGAGCCCACGCCGCTGACCGCCGCGTCCGGCGCGCGCCTCACGGCGCAGGCCTTCCGCAACGCCGTGGACGGCACTGAGCACGTCGCCTTCGTGCACGGCGCCGTCGCCGACTCCGCCTCGGACGTGCTGCTGCACGTGCACCACGAGCGCACCGTGGCTGACCTGCTGGACTGCGCCGCGCCCGGTACCAGCGCCGCCGCCGCCGACGGCGCGGGCGACTGCAGCCTGCCCGCCTCGAACGCGAGCTCGCTGGACGGCGCGCTGCGGTCCGTGGCGGCCGCGGGCGCGGGCGTCGTGGTGTACCTGCGCGGGCAGAGCGCGCGCGGGCTGCCGCCGTCGGCGGAGCTGGCGGCGCTGGGCAGCGGCGGCGCGGGCGCGGGCGCGGGCGCGGGCGCGCTGTACTCGTGCGACCTGAAGGACGCGGCGGTGGTGGCGCAGATGCTGCGGCAGCTGGGCGTGCGCTCCGTGGCGCTGGCGGGCGGGGAGGGGCCGATGGCGACGGCGCTGCGCAGCTGCGGCCTCGCGGTGCGCGCCGCGCCGGCGGCGGCGGCAGGCGGCCCTGGCGCGGCGGCGCAGCATGCGAACGGCAACGGCAGCAGCAACGGCTACGTGCGCAGCTCGCCGCTGCAGGCCGCGGGTATGCGGTAAGCAGCGGTAAGCGGCGCCTGTGCGGCGAAGCGCGGAGGCGCATCGTGGCGGGAGCGTGGCAGCTGGTGGTTGTGATTGACAGACCCTGGGGGAGAAGAGAGTGACGCGACGACGTGAAAGGGCGCAAAGCCTAGATGGCACTGTGCTGTGGGGACATGTGCACATACGGCTGCTAGCCTGCGCCTCCTCTGCCGGGTCTGTTTCGCCAGGCGGGGGTTTGCGCGCGGGGCCGCTTGCCCGCATTAGATGTCTCTGCGGCCGCATAAACCCATACAGACGAGCCAGGGACAGGCTGCGCACGGGCCCAACGCCGCATCAGAAAGCAATTGGGTTGCATGGCACCGCGATGGCTGGGGCCTGCGCGGCAAACTGCGTGAGGGGCGTGAGCGCATTTCGTTGCCGCAATGTGGCAGCCTGAGCGGGAACGTGCACTATGAGAGGGGCTGGCGCGAGAGAGCAGGCAGCAGCAGCGTACGTGCCCGCGGCCAGCACTGCCGCGCACACGGATTCTTGATTCAAGAGGTTTGACGTGACAGGGCACGACCATGTTTGAGAGCTAGACAAGAGACCTTGTAAGCGTGTAGGTTGACGTGTTCTGTGTGCATGCCTCAACACTAGTGACTGCAGACCGAACTGTTGTTTTTGTGTTTGGTTCAAGGTATCCTGGTATGCAGGCCGTTGCTGCGGCGGCGTCGATGTTGCGGACAGTGCAGTCTGTGCTGACTGCGCTGCTTAGGCCTGGGCGCGGCGACGGGCTAACCGGCGCGCATGCACAAGGGCCCAAGCAAGCTGCAAGAGACGGGTGAGACCGTGAGAGTGCTCGGTTCCGGGGCTTGCATGCATGCTGTAGTCCAAAGGGAAGAGACATATGATGGCGGTGTGGTGAGGTTTGCAGGCGCGGCGCCGGGGGTCCGCGGGCGCCGCAACGACCCAATCCGCAACGACCCACAAGAGGGTCGCATTGCACATATAGCAGGCGAATGCGCGGGAAGGCGAGACGCGTGAAGACGGACCATGCTGCAGCGCGCTTGCGTGACCTGCGGTGTGTGAGGGTGATTGATGGGACCGGGCAAGGGATGAGAAGTGGCACTCGGGCCGGTATGGTGTGTCAGCGGTGCGGTTGTTCTAGTGCGTGATTACAGTCGGCACACGTGTCCTCTGTGAGGGACTGCAAATGCGGTGGCTGATTGCAGGATTCGGCCTCCGGTGCTGGGTATGATTGCAGTGAACAGTTTGACCGCTACAACTTCTGCCCCTCTCGCCTGTCCCATCAACTCCAGTGGGTGGGCAGGGTTGCAAACCGGGGAGCAAATGCGAATTGCCAACCAGCTAGGAACGCGGTCGCTCGTGTGCTCTGGAGGTGCGCCTCCCACCCGCCGAGTCATGCAGCGGGTGTTGCCAGCAGTGTGAGGGACGGAACATCGCAGCCGCAGCCTTCCAAGTGCCAGCCCGCAACCGGCCCCCCACCCACCCATCCATACCCCATGAAAAAGAGCCGCCTCAGCGCCGCTCTGCAGCACATTCAGACGGCAGCTACCAGCACAGTCCATCCATGCCTCGTCAGCACCACACACGCTTGTCGCAAGCATGGACCTGCTCCACCTCCGCGCCCTGCTCTGCGTCATACTCCACAGCGCCCACGCCTGCCTCAGCCTGTCGCATGCAGGCGGCCCTACTGCCACGCAGTCCATGCCAAAGCTACCCAACTCATTAACGCCTCCTCTGCCACCACCGGGGAATGCCAAGCTCATTCCTTGCCCTGTTCCTGCAACTCACGCCTCCTGGCACCGCCGCAGCTAGCTGAAAGCCGCGCGAGCCCTCGCCCTCGCGCCGCAGCAGCACTGCCGCGTCTCGCGGTTTAGATGTAGGTCGCTGCGAAGGGTAACGCACCGGGGCGGCGAGCACATGCGTGACCAGGGTGTTAGCGGGCGCGCTACTCACCAGACCCGCTCGGCTGCACATTAACTCCCCATCCCTTACCCCAGCTGCTTGCATTGCTTGGTGGAGGCGCCTAAAAGCCCGAAATCTTCGCTCTGGGAGGTCTGGCTCGCCCTTGCTTCAGCGGGATGCGACAGGGTCCCAGCCCGTCCCCCATTGCACTCCCTCTCATCCATCCCCTCCCCCCTTTCCCATGCTGAACAGGCGACGCCCCGATATGCACGGCTGTCCGCAGCCGATGAGCCATCAGCTCAGCCCAACGCACGCCAACCTCCTGCGCACCCTTCCGAGCACCGGTCCCGGCAGCCCAGCGCCCTCCCCCCTTGCTCCTGGCCTCACCAGGCATCTTGCCCACGGACACCGTGTGCCGCTCCGTGTACATGCGACCTGCGGGCACGGCAGCAGGCGCGGCAGCAACAACCGGCGGACGTTGGAAGCAGCATGGGCAACGCAGAGACCAGCGCAGCTCGGGCGGGAGCAGCGCAGCAGGCCCCCGGTGCAGAGAGGTGCCCCGCCCCTCTTGGCGCTGCTTGGATACAGCCAAGTGAGGACCTTGACTCCTTATGACCCTGTGTGGCGGCGCTGTGCCAGCAGTTGTGGAGCCCCCGCCCCGCCCGGCCCGGCCCAGGCCCGCAAGCCCACTCACCCACGCGCGGCATGACGCACCACACCAGCGTCAGGTTCACCTCCCGCCCGCGCAGGTTGTGCCCCGGGTCGATGAAGGCGTACTTGGTTTTGTGGTTGGACAGCTTGATCACCGCCTTGTCCTGTGGAGCGCGGTGGTGTGTTTGGGTTTGGGTTCGGGGTTGGGTTTGGGTTTGGGTCGGAGGGGAGCGGGGCAGCGGGGCAGCGGGGCAGCGGGGCAGGGTTGGAGTCCCCACGCTGAGGCCTGTCGTTTATGCTCGGCTGCAAAGCGCCCCCAAACGCTGCGGTACAAGCCACACACGCCATCATTGTGTTGGTGATGGCCCCTCGCACGCCTGCCGCTGGGCGAGCAGGCAGCAACAGCCGCGGCCCGCCTGTACAGCCGTGGCGCCCTCCCCACGCGCCCTCCCCGGGCGCCCGCCGCCCACCTTCTGCTGCACGATGAAGTCCCACAGCACTATCTCATTGATGCGGTTCTCCTGCGTCTCATACTCCGCCTGGATGTACACGAACAGCTGCTTCGTGTTCCATGTGAACACGCTGCGGAGATCGGCGTTGACGTCAAACGTCACCACCGCCTGCGACCACACGCGATGTGATGTTATGCAATCACGCCGTCGTGAATTGCCGAGAAAGCGGACGCAGCGAGCTCAGCATGGCCGGGCGAGCCTTACTTGGTCTTTCCCGCCGTGGTGCTGCACCAGCCGCCGAACCTCCCGCAGTCCAAGCTTTACACTTGGACTGGATTGGTGCAGTAGATCTGCACGGAGGCTGCGAGTTATCGCCTGTCCCAAGAAACAGCCCTGCCGATCAGTCGCGTTTTCGCTTCTTGCCTGTTGTTGATGTTAGGACGCACAACACAGCTGCCACCGTCCCAAAGAAAGTTACAGCTGTGTTCAAGCGGTGGTATATAGAGTGCATTTCTTCTTGCGAGCTGGACCGCCGGTCAAGGAGGCTTCAGGTTGAGTTTGGCTGAAGTTGGTACGTTGCTAGTATTTCATAATGATAACTGAGGGCGGCGACTTCGGTACGTGTTCACACTCGCGGGCGTGCCGCCAGGCATGAGTGTCCCACCTTCCCCGACCCCGCGAGTTCCCCCTCCTGCGTTTACCTCGTCCCCCGCGCTGTGTGAGCCCACCTCATCCAAGCCCTGTCCCTGACAAGTTGCCCGACGCCGCAGTTCACTTCATATGGCTCCGCTCGGCACGGACACGCACCGTGTGCAGAATGGACAGAGCTCGGGTTGGACCTCTCCACACCAGAGCCCATGCGGCCAAGGACACGCGTGCGTGCGTATCAGCTTCCGAACATGTGACTGCACCACAATCAAGTAATCAACATTCCACGGGCCAAACCAGCTGCGCTTTGCACGGTGCTCTCGATGCGGCCCTGCCGCTCCGCTTGTGAGCGTGAGGCCGACGCCCAACCCGTGGTCGCCCCACAGCACTCACCGACGATGCCCGAACAGCGAGAACGCGTGCGCTGCCCCACCATTGATTGCGGGCGGCGCAGCCCTTACCGCCCCCCCCCCTCCAGATTCAAAACATGGGCATCTTGGTCACTGTGCCATCACAGAAGCGAATCACCTTGACGTCCCGCTCCACCGGCAGCCACCACACCGGCCGCTCCCCACCCCCCTCCACCCCCGCCTCCCCCCTCCCCGGCCCCGCGCCCCCCGGCGCCGGGCCGCCCAGCAAGCACCGCACGCTGTCCGCCCGGCACCGCGCCAGCAGCACGTATGACAGGCCGCCGTACGGAGAGGGCGCCGCCTCGAAGCCGGCGGCGGGCAGGTCGCACTCGTCCACCGCCAGCTGCTCCAGGCGGCGGCAGGCGGCGGCCAGGCGCGACACGAAGTCGGAAGACAGCTGTTTGGGGAGGGGGGGTTGCAAAGATATGGGAAAGCGGTACAGGGGGGAGGCAGCGTGTGTGTGGGAGGATGTTGAGTGGTGTGTGTGGTGTGTGGGATGGGGGAGGCGCAGCGTGTGGGGGTTGTCGACCAAACCCAAAGTCGCGGGGGAGGGGGGCGCGGTGACAATTGTGCTGGCAGTGGTGTTGGTGTAGGCTCCGAGAGCAGAGCCAAAAGAACAAGCGGCGCGGCGCGCCCCTGCGACGGATGGGCGTGCTCGGCCTGGTCCCCGCCTCCCCCCTAACAGCCCCCCTTGCGCCCGTGCCTTGCCCCCCTCCTGCCCCTCACTCACCCGACAACAGTGCCGCAGCCGCAGGTTGCTCAGCGCCGTGCAGCCCGCCAGCCACCGCCCCAGCGCGTCGCAGCCGAACGGCCGCCAGCCCCGCGGCTCCCCCACCGCGGCGGGCGTCCCGCCCGGCGCGGCCTGGGCGGCGCCCGGCGGCCGCTGGTAGCCGGTCTGCTCCAGTCGCAGCTGCGACAGGGCGGGCGTGCCGGCGCCCGCTAGCCGCCGCAGCAGTCCGTCGGACAGCCCGTCCACGCCCACAAGCGCCAGCGTGCGCAGCCGGCGCAGCGGCGGCAGCCCGTCCGCTTCATCGCCGCGGCCACCGCCGCTGCCCGGGCTGGCCTTACTGCCGCCGCTGCTGCCGCCGCCCGATCCCCCGCCATGCCCCGTGTCGTGCAGTGCTGCTGCCGCCGCCGCCGTAGTCGCCAGCCCGCCTACCGGCCTGCCGTACAGGAGTGACAGCAAATCGTCGTCGTACAGCACTGTCGTACTGCCGCCCACCAGCTGCAGGTCCGACATGGCCCACCGCCGTAGCCGCGGAAGCAGCCGCGGCCGTACCGCGTCTGGCTCAGCTGCGGTGCCTGCTGCGCCTGCGCCTGCTGCTTCGCCTGCTTTCTCCCTCGCCGCATGCCCGCGTCCATCTTCCCTGCCCTCCCTTGCTTCCTTGCCCTCCCGCTCCTGGCCCCGCTCCTCGGGGCCCAGCCAGCCCAGGGGCCGTAGCAGGTCCTCGCAGGCAAAGGGACCGGCGCAGTGGATCACGTGAAGCTCATGCAGCTGCGTGGGGGTGGGGGGGAAGGGACATGGGGGCTGTGAACACCAGCCCAAGGTAAAACAAATTGATCAGGCGAGGCCAGGCAAATGCAATAGCAGCAATACAATGCAGTGCAAAACTCGGAAGGTGGGGGGAGGCCAGCGACTTGCAGTCGAGACACGCTTGGCCGGCGGCTCGGTCATGTTGGACCGGGGGCAGCTCCGCAAGCCGTGACAATGCCGTGACAGAAGCCCACCACCCACCCACCCACCCACCCACCCACCCACCCACCCACCCACCCACCCACCCACCCACCCACCCACCCACCCACCCACCCACCCACCCACCCACCCACCCACCCACCCACCCACCCACCCACCCACCCACCCACCCACCCACCCACCCACCCACCCACCCACCCACCCACCCACCCACCCACCCACCCACCCACCCACCCACCCACCCACCCACCCACCCACCCACCCACCCACCCACCCACCCACCCACCCACCCACCCACCTTGCCGCACGCCGCCAGCAGCGGCCCCAGCCCCGCGCCCGACACCGCAGCCATCTCCAGCCGCAGCGCCTGCAGGTGCGGGCAGGCCGCCGCCAGCGCCACCAGCCCGGGGTCGTCCACGCTCGCCCCCAACCCCAGCTCCAGGCGCGTGAGCGCCAGCGCGCGCGGCAACGGCGGCGGAGGCGGCGGAGGAGGAGCGGGTGGGGCGAACGCGGGGGAGCCTGAGCCGGCGGGGGGCGGGGCGGCGTGCTGCAGCGCGGCGGCGCCCGCCGCGGGCGTGCCGGCGCCGCCGCACAGGCGCAGCACGGCGGCGGCGTTGAAGCCCCAGCCCACGGCCAGGCTCCGCAGGCCGATCAGGCCGGGCGGCTCCGCAGCCTCCACGCCAAACGGCTCCGCAGCCTGCACAACCGCCTGCCGCGACCCCGCCTGCCCCGCCACCTCGCTGCCAGCCTCCTCGGCTCCTTCTCCATCCGACGGCTCATCCGCGTCCGAAGAGGGCTCCTGCTCCTCCTCCGCCGTAGAGACCTCTTCCTCCTCCTCCTCCTCCTCCTCCTCCTCCTCCTCCTCCTCTGTCGCCTCCTTTGCAGCCGCCGCCGCCGCACGCGCAGCCAGCGGGGCGCGCCGCCGCACCTGACGCGCCGGCTCGAGGCGTTGCGGCGGCGGCGGCCATGACCTCCGCGGCGGGAGTGCCGAGGGCGCCAGATCGCGACAGCGACTGAGCCCCAAGTGCTGCAGCTGCAGCTGTGGCTGTAGCACGCCGCCATCCGCCGCCGCCGCCGCCGAGCTCCCGACAGCCGCGGCCCCCGCTGCAGCCGTTGGCGACCGCGGCGGCGGCGGCGCCGCCGCCGCCTCCGCCACTGGCAGCTGCAGCAGCGCCGCTAGCTGCTCTGGCCCCACGCCTGAAGAGCCGTTCAGCTCCAGGCGCCGCAGGCGGCACAGCGCCGGCCGCAGCGCCGCCGCCAAACAACCGGCGGCTGTAGCAGCTTTGGCGGCGGCCGCGGCCGGTACAGCGGCTGCGGCCGGCGGCCGGCCTGGCGCGCTGGCGGCCTTGGCAGTAGCGGCGGCGCCCCTGGCTGCAGCTGTGCCTCTGGCTGTAGCGGCAGCGACACCACGCGAAACATTGCTACTGCCGCCGTTATTGCTACTGCAGGTGCTGGTGCCAGCGTCGAAAAAGCCGCCCAGCTCAAGGTCACACAGGCGCAGGTCTGCACGGCAACGGCGAGGGGGCATCAAAAGCGTCTGAAGGCCCAACCAACCTTGAGCAAAAAGGCGCCCTATGACGCCGCCCTGAACGGCACTTTCAGCTCCGCCGCCGCAGCGCTTACGGCCCACCCTGCACGAGCCGCCCGCCCTCGAGCTCCCAGACCGCAGGGCCCCTGGATCGAGCGTGCATGCCAGACCGACCGAGTACGAAACACTGCGGCTCAGCAGCGCCTGGGGCCTTGCCGCCACTCCCTCACGCACCTTGCAGGCATCCCAGCCGAGCCACCGCCTGCCGCAGCTCGCCGCCCCAGGCCCGCGCCGCCGCCGCCGCCGCCGCCAGAGCGTCATCCGCGCCAGCGGCCGGCCCTGCTGCAGCCACCGCCGCCGCCAGCGCGCCGCCGCTGAGCCACCTGTTCATGGGCACGGCAGACGACCGAGGCGGGTCCCTGCCGACCCTGCCGTTTCCGCGCTTTGACGACGCCCCGCCGTGGCCCGCGGATGCCCTTGTTGCTACAGCCGCCGCGGCCGCGGCCGAGTGTGCGGCTACGGCCGCCGCCGCCAGGATGCCCGGCGGCGCAAGCGGGCAGCGGGACAGGTCGAGCGCGGTGAGGTGCCGGCAGCAGCCCTGCGCGGCAGCCGGCCGGAGTGCGGGGCATGACCCTTGTCACGCGCCACATGCAAAAAAGTGCCACGTACCGGTAATTGCAACCACCACGTTTCATTGGGCGACCAGCATGCTGGAAGGCTGGGCATCGGCTGGGCCTATACTCACCGGCCCTGCTGTTTGCGTTCGCTTCAATCGCCCAACTTCACTCAACTGCCGTGTGCCATAGCAACTGCCCGCCCGCCCGCCCGCCCGCCCGCCCTCCCAAGGCATTGGATTTGAGTCCGACTTGGGCTGGCGCGTCCGCCCACCCCCTTTCCACGCCCCTTTCCAACCCCTATAACCACCCCGCGCGCACCATCCTCCCCAGCAGCCGCAGCTCCGCCAGCCCCGCGGCCGTCGAGTGCGTCGCCACCAGAGTGCGCAGCCCCGGCAGCAGCGCGCCGCCGCCGCCGCCGCCGCCGCCCCCGGGCAGCTCCGCCGCCGCCAGCAGCACCAGCGCCAGCGGCGAGCCCGCGCTGCTCCGGCGAGACACGGCCTGCAGCAGTCGACCCACAATGTCACTGTCGCATCGAGTAATCTGGACCCTGCCGCACCCGAGGTGCGCGCACGCGCACGCTGAGGCGCTGTGAGGCCACCCCGCCTGCAGCTGCGGCGCACAGCCGCCGTCGCAGCCGCCCACCGCCACAACCGCCGCCACGCAACATCCCTCCCGCGACCATCAACCACCAATCATCATCCATCACTCGCCTGCAGGAGGGCCTCGAGGGACGGCGACCCGTCGGCCGCCGCTCCATCGCCGCGGCCGCCGCCGCCGCCGCCGCCACCACGTGCGTGTGCCTCATCCTGATCAGCGCCAGACAGGCCCTGGCCCTGGCGCTGACCCTGTTGACCCTGGCCCTGGCCCGGCGCCGCCTCCGCGGCATCCGTTGCAACAACCGCCAGCGTTGCGGTTGTCAGGGCCGTGCCCGCCGCCCCCTCGTACCGCCCATGACCGGACAGGTCCACGTAGCTGGGTGGTGCTGGCGCCGGCGGCCGCCGCGGCCGCTGCGACGGGTGCTGCTGAGGTGCCTGTCCCGCCGCCGCCGCCACCACGCGCGTGTGGGTGTGGGTGCGCTGCGCGAGGTGTGCGATGAACGAGGCGAAGAGCTGGGCCGCCTGGATTGGTGGAGGGGGAGGGGGTTGCAAAGATATGGGAAAGCGGGAGGGGAGGGGGAGGGGGGGGGTAGGTTTTTCCATTTCCCAGATCAAGGGGGTTGGGGGGTGGGCTCCAGGTGTGACCAGATGGGTGAGGCAAGGTAGGGCAGGGCGGCGGAGGGGGGCGGTTGACATCAATCCCGGGTTGGGGGGAGGGGTGAAGGCTGCGCCGCGACAACGTGCCGCACGCTCTGTTTCCCGCGCGCAGGGCCCGCTACGGCACACGAGCCCGCCCACCCATCCACCGCTGCTATCAATCTACCCCATACCCTCAAGAGCTCTCCTTGCCTCGCCTCGCACCTCTCTGCATGGCTCTGAGGAGGCCACCTTCCCGACGAATGATTTGAGGACCCCGTGGCATATCTTATCAAACCGTTTTTATCCTTGGGACCACCCCTAGGATGATATGGGTTTGGAATGAGCTGCCTTTTCCCCCTCGCCCACAGCACACGCCGTTTCCATGCAACCCACCTCTGTGCTGCAGGCCGGGCTGGTCGGGTGCGCCGGCAGGCACACAGCGCCGCAACCCAGCGCGTCCACGCCACCGCCGCCGTCATCACCATCACCACCGCCACCAGAGGCAGCGGCGCAGGCGCCGCCTTCGTGGCCGCTGCCCACCTCCGCCTCCCCCTCCACCTCCATCTCGGCACCCGCCTCCGCCTTATATCCCACAGATTCCGCGGCCCCCGTGGGCCCCCTCGTGGGCCCGCTCGTGGGCCCGCTCGTGGCCCCCGTGGCGCCCACCGGATCCCGACCCATGGGACAGAGCGCCTGCCGCAGCGGCGGCTGCAGGGCGGGCCGGTACGTGGGCGGCTGCGGCCAGGCAGCCGGCGCCAGGTGCGCCGCGGCGGGCAGCTCGGGCGACAGCCACAGGCAGTGGGCGGCGGGCAGGTGCGTCACGTGCGACACCGGCAGCCCCGGGACCTGCAGGTTTAGTTGTTTGTTTGGTGGGGTGGGTGGGTGTTTGGTGGGTTGGTTGGGTGGGTAGGTGGGTTCCATGCACGATTTATGATGGTAGGGTAGGGTGGGGTGGGTGGGGTGAGGCGGGGTGGGAGGGTGCGTCGGTGCGTCTTCCGGTCGCCGCAGGGCCAGCGGGGGGTGCAAATGCCAGCCCAGTGGAAACCAAAGCCAGACCAAACCCGATGCATGTGCACAAGACCAGTGGGGGCCTGCGCGCTGCGACGGTTTGTGCGATCCACACGCGGCCGTCAGGGGGAAGGGCCACGGCCGGGGGCCCGTTCCGCTCACCGGCCAGGAGCCAGGGTCGCCGCGCCCGCGGCCCTCCGCAGCGCTCCTGTCGCTGGCGTCCGTGCTAGCTAGAGCCGCGGAGGCCCGCGCTGCCGCAGGGGCGGGGGCGGGGGCGGCATGTTCCCGATCCCTCGACGCCGCGGCAACGGCGGCGGCCGTCGCCGCCGCCTCGCCGTCGCGCGGCGGGTGGTGGGCGGCGAGCACGCCGCCGCCGCCGTCCACGAGCATCGCCACCCGCCCGTCACTCAGCAGCATCTCCGCTGCCGCCGCGGCCTCGGCGTGTGGCTGGAACATGTGCCCTCGTTCAAGCCGCAGCCGTGCCGCCGGGGCGCCGTGACCTGCTGGCGGCTGGCGGCGGCTGGCGCCGCCGCCGCCGGCGGCTGCGGCGGCGGGCCGGGTGAAGGGCGCGTCAGGGGCGAGGCCTGGCACCGGGTGCGGCGGCGGCGCGGAGGCATGGGCCGATGGAGCGGCGATTTGGGTCAGCTGGGGGGCGGTGGTGTGGAGCAGCGCACGCCAATCGCCATTGATGATGGCGGCGCGGCGCTCCGCCCGCCGCCGCCAGGGCTCAAGCCCGCTGAGCCGGCCGCCGCCGCCGCCGCCGCCACCTGCACGGCCAAGCCCCGGGGTGGTGCGCGGTCAGCTTTGGTGCGGCCAGGGACATTAGGGGTGCGGCCCTAGGCTGCATGCATGTGGGGTCGGGCGGGCGGGCAGCCACGGCGCGCCCCGGTGCACCCGGCACATGGCCCTAGCACGACCCAGCACATCCACTGTCCTGAGCCGGGGCGAGGCGGGGAGAGCGGGGCTTGCCTGTCATATCAATGGCCACCAAGGATAGCAACGTGTGGCATGTGGCTGCCGCAGCGGCTCGGTCCAGGGGCTGCAAGCGGTTCACCAGCACGTCCGCGAGCACGGCCGTGGGCAGCTCACAAAGGGACCGACCGCGCGCCGACACGTCCATCTCAGCTGCGGCTCCCGCCGCAGCCGCCATGGCCGGTATGATGGTTGTTGCAATGGTTTGTCAGGTTGGCTCTTGGTCTTAATCCACGCGTGCGCCGGCCATGCGCGGCCTAAGACTAGGACGAATTGTGCAGAAGAAACGAAACCCCGCCTACTCCGCCCGCGCCCGCCAGTTCGCCAATTTCGATATGTGAACCCATCCAAAACATTTGCTAAATAGGCGCATGAGCGGTTGAACAACTTTTTGCGGGAAATGAGCATTGGCGGATGATCCGAAGTCGGGGTTTCTCTTTCAGCTGAGCCCGCACATCTTCCGCTAAACACTTGCTTGTGGCCATCTACTGTTAAAAGAAGTATACCTACTACTCGCCACCTCAAACCAATTACCGGCGCGGCTGTGCTACCTCCTGGCGCATTCGTCTGCGGAGCCTCAGCGTTTCCCGTCGTAGATTCCTCCCGCGCGTTGCTAGGCTCTGAGGAGCGTCAACTGAGAGGATGGAGACGCTCTGGCCGGCCCCGTATGCCCTACCGTGAGTGTTTGGAAGCCGAGCAGACACGCAGTTGGGCCGCGCGGAAGTTTGGGTGAAACGGAGCTCCAGCTGCTGCTGTAATATGGGGTGTTTTGTAAGCCACGCCCAGAATCCGTGAGAATGCGGTCGGCCGTGGGCGGGGAGAACGCGGCAAAACGATGCAGACGCGGAGCTCCCGAAATGAGGCACGCGGCCACTGCAGCTTGCTTCCTGATATCACCGCGTTTACACTGGCTTGGGCGCCCGGATGTAATTGCGCCTGGCGTGCGCCGAGCGTCAACTGCCCGCGCGACTGCTCTCTGTTCGCAGGCTCACTCTGCAGCCCATGGCGATGGCGCTGTCTGAGCAGCAGCTTGCTCAACAAGCTGATTCAGGCAGCGAGGAGGACCACGTCGCGGTTGTGGCGCAGGTCCAAACTGGCAAGAAGCGACGCGGTGTGAGCACGGAAGAAGACCCCGACTACGAGGACGCGGCGCAAGGGGCGCACGGCATTCCGCATGATGGTGAGCGCCGCTGTTCTGCGCATGCGGGCTGGCCCTCGGTCGGAAATCGCCATTCAAATGCAACGCGCAGCTCGAGTCCAGCTTCCAGCTCTGGCTAGGACGCATGTGCTCGATAACAGTTCAATTCCTCATTCTTTACCCGTGGAACCTGCGTGGGAATCGTTTTAGCCTTGCCGGGTCCAGCCCTGTCAGCTCCTACGCGACGCACCGCGGCCCCGCCACCTGGCACGAACTCGGTTGTCCACCCGCCTGCGTCAGCTTGCTCGCCAGCGCAGCCACGCCACGAGTGGGTTTACCCCCCACCAACAATCCTGCTGCACGATGCTTACTTGCGTGCCTCAGGGACGTTAAACAAGGCTGGCTACCGGGGCGTGCGGCGCCGGCCTTGGGGCTCGTACGCGGCGGAGATCCGCGACGCAGGCTGCGGCAAGCGCCGGTGAGCTGCTGGACAGTGGCTGAATCGCGATCTGGGTTGAGCATGCATGCAGGCCTCTTGCAGGTCTTGGTTTATTGCTTTGCATGCTTCAAGGGCCCGGCCAGTCCCGTCACACGCGGCGTGTCCCGTGCCCGGCTGGCCTAGGACATGCCGACCCTCAAAAACCCTCTCCCTCCGCTTCCTCGTGTCCGGAACTGCTGCTTGCAGATGGATCGGCACCTTCAAGAGCGCTGAGGAGGCCGCGCGGGCGTATGATGAGGCCGCCATCGCGCTGCACGGGCCCCGCGCCAAGGTGAGGAATGCGCCGGAACCCATCTCTCAGCTTCCATCTTGATGTGGGTCGGGTCTGGACACCCGCCTACACCCATACTGCCGGTGCAACGGCCTCCCTGTCTAGCCCTCCTGCCAATCCTACCTGTTATAAAGCTGCACGCCCCCGCTAAGCCCGCGTTGCCCTCCGTGCCTCCCCCCTCCTGCAGACGAACTTCACCTACCCCTGCCAGCAGCAGAGCGCCGCCGCGGCGCCGGCCGCCGCGCACAAGGCCCACAAGCCGCACGCCGCCGCTGCGCCGCAGCACCACAAGCAGGCGCAGGCACGCAAGCAGCAGCACGCCCAGCAGCAGTACCACCACCAGCAGCAGCAGGCGCACTCGGCGGAGGAGCAGTACCGGCGCAAGTCGGACGACTCGGACAGCTCAATGACGGCCGCTCTGCCGTTGCCGCTGGCCGGGCAGCTGGGCCTACCGCTGTCGCTTCAGGGGCTGCAGGGGCTAGACCTGGCGGCTCTCGAGTCCAACCCGGAGCTGCTGGCAGCGGCGCTCGCCGCCGTGCGGCAGCAGCTGCCGGGGCTGGGCGTGCAGGCGTGCCTGCCGGCGCAGCTGCCGTCTGAGCAGGGCTGGGCCCAGGAGGAGCAGGGGCTGGCGTACGAGGAGGAGGACGAGCAGGAGGAGCCGGCGCCGCCGCAGGTGCTCCGGGCGGAGCAGCTGCGCTCGCTGCAGGTGCTGGCGGAGGTGGCGCACCTGTTCGGGCGCCGTGACTTCTGTATGTCGTGACCTCCTTCCCTCCCGCAAGTGTGGCAGGTTGGGTAGCCAGGCGAGCGGCCCCAGAACCGCGGTGATGTGGGCGGTGACACTGGCCGAGCGATTCGGGTTCGCGGGGCGGGTCGGTAGTCCCCGACCGTGTGTCGAATGCGTGGTAGTGTGGGAACTGCCGTAGTGTCCGCGCAGCAGCTTGATAGGCACAAAGTGGGTGGGCGCGGGCGGCGCGGCTCTGCCGGGCTGCGCCGGGCTACCTCTGCACGCTCCTTTTTTGCGCCTTTGCGCGCCATGTGCATTGGACGCTAGCGTAGCAGTCTTACGCGGCTGATATTGTTTTCATTCTGGTTCGATGGAGACTGGATCGTGGTGCCACGGCACGGCAGGTACCGTGCATGGAAGAAGAAGTGAGAGTTGAGAAAAGGACAGGGCTGAGTGTGTTGGGCATGCGACTCGCACTGGCGGAACTTGCTTGGGGCAGCAGCCCGGGTTGGCTTGCTGTGTTTGGTGATGTTATGTACAAAGCGCGGCTTCTAGCGACATGACCGCAGGTGGACGGTGGGTATGTCAAATTTCTTCTGTCGGAGACAGCGCGGCGTGGTGCTTTATTGGTTGGACCGGCAGTGTCAGTCAGTCTCTTGGCACGGCGCGGCTCCCTGCGATTGTTAATGGCTCAGGTATCGCTTTTACACTGATGGGAGCTGAGAAAGATGCGTGTAGGTGTGAAGAGGCATGCGCCTCAATACATATTATGGTGCACATCGTTACACATCGTCGTGGGGTCCCTCACCGGACACACGACTGCATGCGACGCACGCAGGCTTACGCCGCAACCGACATGGCCGCAGCGGGCCTGCAAGCCAGAAATAAATGTTTGTTGTTGTGGAAGGAATGTGTGGGCGTCGCACGTCCTGGTCATCCTGCAGGGAGGCTATGGTGTGTGGCGGCTAGGAGGACTGGCTGAGTGCGCGAGGTTTCTGGGTCGTGGCATCACACACGTACTTGAAGGGACCGCACGCCTATTTCGCCTTCACCAACTTGGAAGATGTTGGGAGGCAAGTACGGTATGAGACAGGGCAATGGGTAGGTTACTCGGCGTATTAGTGCCAGGGACCAGGCGGTAAAGCATTGCATGGTCGGGCTTGATTCCCCTGCCGCATGCTGAATTCATATCTAGCGCGCATGCATCGCCATGCACGACAACAGGCGGTGTGTAGGCCCAAGATGGCCTGAGAGCGGGCATGGTGAGCCGTGATTACTTTCGCTTGGATTCGTAGGAGGCAAGGATGCTGCACACCCACCGTGCCCAGGACAAGCTCTTTCAATTTCATATTTTCTCGTGGTGTCTGTGTAGCAGACACGCGTGTGTTAGAAGACACGCATGTTGCGTGTCGCGTGCAGGAGGGGCCTGTATGGTATGGGCCCTGCAGTGGACCAAGGTGTACCACTGTCGGGAAAGGAAGCCCCTATAAGCAAATACGGTAGCCGAAATTCATGTGCATACATGAGGCAACGTGCTGTAACGAATTTCCTTGCAACGACATCATGTGCAGTTGGCTAGCCCTCAGGTCGGCGCTGGTGCCCACTGGCGCAATTGCTGCGGCGTGCGTCTGACCGTCTGTATGTGAGTGTTGGGACGACAACAGAGACCAGCATTCGGCCATCCAGTGATCCAGGGCACCCCTGAGCACACCAGAAGGATGCCAGCGTGTGCGCGGGGTCGAGGGGAGGGGGGGTTAGGCGTGGCGGGCTCCCATCCGCTCCCAAGTGCAGATCTCACCGCTGGCGGACCTCAGCATGCACGTAGCCCTGTACTATGTCGTCATGCTCGCTCGCCAGTCGCCTCCACCCACGTCCGGGGCGGTGGTAGGAACAGGCCAAGGGAAGGAGACGCCAAAGCCCAGTAGTGACAGATGAATTACCAGACCCAGGAGAACCCCCACGCGACACGCAGAGGCAGTAACAGGGCCGGCAACGCGTTTACTGTACCGACTGAAGCGCGCCACGTCAGGGGCCTAATAACCTAGCCCAGCCACTAAACGCGCCACTGCATGCTGGGCTCATCGCCGCTGCCGTCACGTGTCCCGGTCGTGTGACGGACGTGCACGGTGCAGCGGTACTCGGTGTGTGGGCAGAGGGGAACGTGTCCCAGATTGGGCGGCCCGGCATAGCGCATTGCATGGGGGACTGTACGGGACGCCGACACGGGAGCGCCAGCGGTCAGCACGCCTTTCAGCTGTCGCCCCAACCCGGTGTCACGTCACAAGCTGGCCGCCGGCGTCCACGGAACTGCGCACACGTGCAGCAGCGCCGCTTGCACAGCAGAAGAAGCCAGGCTACAATCCAGGCACCTTGCCTACCTTGCGGCAGTGCGATGTTAGGTCCAGGGCAATTACAAATGAAATCTTGCAGCAGTACGTATTGCTCGTGGCGGCCACAATAGGCAGCTGGAGGGGAGAATTAGGAACTGCTCCAGCGGTGACACCAAGGGAAAGTGCTGTGCTCGCACACCCGACGGACCACCAGAACCCTGACAAGAACGGCACAGTAAGGAATGTGAGTGTCAATTGTAGTGCCGCTGATGATTGCTGTTGGCTGGTACCTGTTGGATGCTCCCGGCTGTCTTAGACCTAGAGGCTGGCAGAGGCTGGCACACAGGTACTCCTGCGACAGCGGCCGTGTAAGGTTAGTAACGCGCGAGCATGCATCCCAATTGCTAGTGCTGTGTAACCCTTCTCCTCACGTTGCTATGCTGGCCCGCTGCTGTGCTGGCCTTGTGCTAGCCCCGACCCCGTTCATCTGCTCTCAACTGATCCTGATTCCCCGTTCTGCCGGACGCACAGACACTCGAGACGCAACAGCTCCCGATACTCCTGTTACAGGGAATGTTCCCGCGTAACGTAATCCGCATTGGTCAGGCACGCACGGAGTCGACATGGGAGCTGCGCAGCCCAAAACTGCACACGAGTTCAGCGCTCCTGCAAGCTCACAGGCAACTGCCTGTGCATCGTTCATTCAATCTGTTGTTCATCTCCGAAACTGCACTCCTGCATGTCTTTTCTAGCATCTACCCAGGCATCATGCCAGACCTGCATAGGCGGCTACGACACGAAACCCGCATCAAACCACTACCACGAAAGGTTTGCAATCATGCAAATTTTTTATCAGCGCAAACAATCAGCTTACATCACATCATAGGTCAAGAAGGCGCGCATTCCATCTGAATGCGACACCTATTGCAAGTTCCAAGAGAGAGCGGCGGGCTGTAACACCCGCCATTGTTAGTCCACCAGCTCCAAGCCCGCTCAGAATGTACATGAGATCATGATGTAATGATCCACGGTCAAGCTGTTGCTTGTCCGACCGCTTACGGCTGCTGCGCAGGGAACAGAGGGCAGCTGCGCGGCAGGAAAGGCACGAAGGGGAGGGAAGGGTCAGGAACAGGCCCAGAGATGTAGCGCAAGGACACCAGGCAAAACCCAGGCGAGAGACACACACCAACAAGTTCATCGTCAAGTGACGCTCTCGAATCATCCAACTCACCAGTTCTTGCTGTCGTCGAATAGGTTGCCCCAGCAGGTGCCGTCGGTGCCCAGGCAGAAGTCGTCAATAGGGGTGTCGTTCTTCAGCTCCAGGCAGACCTTGCCGCCCTGGGCCTGGCCCTTGCTCCAGTTCATGGGAGTGGCCTTCACGGTCTGCTCGCCAACGGCGCCCCAGGTGGGGGACAGCCACTTGCCGGAGCCGCCGGTGGGCTGCAGGTACACGCCGGTGATGGAGCGGCGCTTGTTGTCGTCAGCGTAGAACTCGGCCTTCAGCAGGTTGGAGCTGCGGCCGCAGGGGCTGGTGGCGCTGTTGGGGGTCACCAGGGTGGTCTCAAAGCAGTAGCAGGTGGTGTCCTTGGTACGGCCGGCCATCGACGACATGGCGGGCTTGATAGCGAAGGGGGTGGCGCCGGGGGTGGTGACGCAGGCGCACTTGGGGAAGTCGGGGGTCTCAATGGCGCAGGCCTTGGTTGCAACGGCGTTGATGCAGGACACGGGCAGGCCGGCCTGGACGTCACCGTTGGTCATGCCGCCGACGGCCACGATCGTGGTGTAGCCGGCCAGGGCGGGCTTGCAGCCCTGGATCACCATTTCGAGCCAGAAGTCGACCTGGGTGTCCACAAACGACTGCAGCTTGGCGCCCTCCTCAGACGAGAAGAAGGTGGCGCACACCATCACCTCCAGGTCGGAGCAGCTGGAGGAGCCGGGGGTGATGTCCACGCCCAGCACGGAGGCCTGGTTGGCCATGTCGTCAGAGATGGTGGCAATGTAGGCGTCGCACTCATCCTTGCTGATGGAGTAGGGGAACAGCACGCGGGTAGCGTCGCTGGTGAAGATGGAGATGTAAGCGCACACCTGGCACGGAGGAGGCGGCGACGGGGGAGGGGGAGAGGGAGGAGGCGGGCGGGGAGGAGGAGGGGGAGGGGGCGATGGGGGAGGAGGAGACGGGGGGGAGGGGGGCTGGGGGGAGGGGGGGGAGACGGGGGAGGGGGGATAGGGGGAGGAGGAGGGGGGGGAGGAGAGGGGGGGGGAGGAGGAGGGGGGCTGGGGGGAGGAGGAGGAGGGGG